>OX422144.1:37186778-38386778 GCA_949129095.1 Volucella bombylans | reverse complement strand
CATTCCTTGGTAGTATGTACGGATGCTTTTCCGATTCTAGTATCTTTGAATTCTCTAGTCGGCCTCCAACTATTAATATATTATCCTTATCAAGGCGTGGGAATAACGATAGGAATTTGCTCTTTGTAAAAAGACTGGTTCCACGCTTCAAGCGTGATAGTTCTTCAGGAAATGCTTTTTGTTGCACTGTGCGGATTACTGCCTTTCTCGCATTTCTAGTTCGATTTTGGTTAAAAATTCTGTTCGTTTTTCTGCCTTGCAGTTTAACATAAAACGTCTGCAATAGGCAATGACTCGAATTAATCTACTATATGAAGAAAATCGTTCGAATATGTTTTGCTTCACGACAAAGGAAGTTAGTGCTACCTTCGACTCAGGTATGATGATGTCTACAATATCTTCTGATAAACGAGAAATGACAGGGTCCTTAAACCATTCTGGACCATTCTACCACAATCGATGGTTTTTCAAATTATCTGGTGTGATGCCTCTAGATACATAATTAGCAGGATTGTCAATGGAGTTTAAAAGTCTCCAAGAACTGAGATCAGTAACCTCCTGTATTTGGGACACTCTATTTGCCACCAATGTTTTCCATTTAGATAGGCATCCCTTTATGCATGCTAAGGCAATAGTGGAGTCTGTCCATGCAAATACGCTATCCACTTGCGACCCAAATATTCGGTTTAATTCCTTGAGTACCTTTGACAGTAAATGGGCTCCGCACAGCTCCAGTTTCGGAAGCGTGATTTTCTTTTTGATGGGTGCCACCTTAGTTTTGGCTGTTAACAGAGTGCATCTATATGTCCCATTTCGCAGTCTTATTCTTGAATATACAATTGCTACATAGACTGTTTCTGATTCGTCACATAACCCATGCAATTCCATTTTCTGCAATTTATTGGTTCCTATCCATCTAGGAATCCTTATGTCTTCAGCTGCTACCAGGTTGTTCTTAAAGGTGTACCAATTGTTTTTTAATTCATCTGTAAGTGGATCATCCCAGTTGAGGTTAGATTTCCATAATTGCTGCATTAACAGTTTTGCACAGATAGTAACAGGTGCTAGCCAACCCAAGGGGTCATAAAGTTTCGCAATTTCTGACAGCGTGTTGCGCTTTGGTTGGTAATACTAATACTTGCTCATCATCACTGATTGTTACCTTTAATTGGAAGGTGTCAGCTGAATGACTCCAGTGGATGTCCAATGTCTTGATCATTTCTTCTTTATCTATCTTAATATCATGCTGATACTGTGCTTCTGGTGATATATTGATAAGTAACTTGGTGTTGTTACTGGACCATTTTCTAAGGTTAAATCCAGCTTCCTTTAGCATGGCAATTAGTTGACATTGCGCCCGTCTACAATCGGTTAAAGTTCCTCTCCCAGACATCACATCATCGACATAGAAATCATATCTCACAATCTCCGATGCGATGGAAAATCGCTAATGCTCATCAATGGCTAGTTGTTGAAGTGTTTTGACAGCTAGGTATGGTGCTGCTGTTCCATATGCGATTACAATTTACAAAATATACAACGCAAAAAAGTTTCACACGCTCGTTCAGCAATATGATACTCCTGAGATATCATGCTGACTGAATGGTTACGATAGATAAAAAAAACTGTCTGGTGTTATCATCATGATACATACAGTATGGTAAAATCAGCTGCTGGTAGTCTTAAGAAACGAATTTGTTTTTTATATAACAACATCCTCATGATCGGAAGAAAGCTATACTCAAGCCTATTTCCAAGAGCTCTCGGAACTATCACTAAATAGATGGGTATCGTCCTGTAACTCTTCTAAGTGTTCTTTCTAAAATTCTTGAAGAAATTATTGAACGAAGAATAGGCTGGCTGATGGAAAAAAGAATAAGCAATGAACAACACGCTTTTAGACCGCATAAGCGAGTCCAATCACTAATTCATCTCATGGAACAGAAATTAGCAGATAATGGCTCATCTTTTAGACACAGCGTTGCCATGTCATCCGACCTCGAGAAGGCCTTCGATCGTGTCACAACTTTTCCTATTAGTGAACAATTGCATAAATGGAGAATCCCAGAGCAAATTCTAATCCCTTTTTAGAGGGAAGAGCTTTTCGCGTAGAAATTAATGCAAAAACATTAAAACTTGAAAATGGAACACCACAAGGATCTCCATTGTCAGTATACTCTTACAATGCCTATATAGATGCACTCATAACGGAGCTTGCACAACTAAAACATGGTCTAGATTTCGTTGGCGTCCATGTATTGTAGATAACATCTACATGGTAGATTCTGGAGATTCATCAAATTGTGACGCCCTTTTAAAATCTGCGGACACTACAATTTATTCTTGGGCCCAAACATGTGGTGCGATTGTTCCACCCTCCAAAATAGAGGCACTTCACCTTTGTCGGAAAAAGGAATGTTTGACGAGCCCTCTTGTTCTTCGTAACACAACAGTCGCAATCAAAAAAGAACTAAAAATCCATGGGGTAAATTTCGGTGGTGATCTAAAAAGGGATCTCCATATAAAAAATACTATCTCCATATAAAAAAATACTCCATATAAAAAATATACCAACTGAAAAATCGAAACAACGCTCTGAAATTTATATGTTCCCATCGAAAAGTACCACAACTGCTCTCAAAATAACAAAAACTCTTGTCGAAGGTACCCTCCAGTATGGGCTAGCTTAATTTATGTGGACAACGAAGAAAAACTTGGAGAGCACTGTTGCAGCCATAAATGAAGACTACCGAACGGCTACAGGTGCACTAAGAACAACTCCAATTGAAGCTCTTAGAATATAAGGGACAAAGAAGAGCAAAGCGCTAACAGATATGACTACATCCACTTCACAGAGCTTCGCAAGAAAATTTACGTAGGAAAAAATGAAACAGAAAAAACTTCGAACTCTTCCTTAAGCAAAATCATTGCGTCTGTAGATTAATTTTCACAAAAAATTTAAAAGAATATTGCTCCAAAAAGATACAAACAGAGGTGGCCACAATAATAGTATATTATACTTAGCTGTGGTCACTGCTGCTGTCGAAATCCAAGTGGACGAGAAGTTCGACTTCCAGCGTACATCAGCCAACATCTTGCACACGACCGTATACACCCAACTTATGCGTTTTGTCGTTGCACAAATCATAAGTTGTTACTGCATTATCATCCGATTTATCGTGTGCAAATTGTTGCTAGGTTGCAACTGCATACTTGTCGTCCGATAATTTTATGTGCAGTGACTCACAGAAACTTTTGACAAAATTATTTTATCTTTTTTTTAATTAATTAATCAAGAAAAAAAAAGTATTTAAATAAGTATTGTATTAGCATTATCAAACAGCGTCTCATTGTTAGAAATACCACAAATACAGCATTATTAAAAGCATTGTCAATGGCTACAATTTGGAAAGGAAAAACATGATTCTCACTGACTTATTTAAATGCGCATCAAATAACTGCTCCATTTTTAACAATATTCGAAACATTCTTTATAATAATGGTAGCATACGGTTAGCATGGTTAACAGAACTGCCAAATGTTCCTCAGATCATTCAGAGAGTATTCATTGCTAAGAAAACGGAAGAACTTGAAAGCTCTTGGTAAGATGAACAGAACTTTCTTCGAAAACATAACTACACACATTTCAGAGCTCCATACAATATAATCCTTTTTTCTTTGCATTTTATTTTCTTAACACTAACTCTTACATTCTAACAAAAAATGCTTAAATGCTAGCTTACAATTACTTAACAATCTTATACTAACTTACTGGCCCCACACAGGCACTCTAAGCTACTCTGAATACTTATATCTATGTCTTTCGACTGCATTTACATTTTATTTATAAATACTTATTTTCTATACTTAAGGCTAAGAAAAAATTTGTTTACAAAAACTTAGCATATGGCCATTTTCTTCGTTTTTATAAAAACTTAGTATCTAACTTAAAATAAACCTTAGCCTACCTAACCTAAATGTACAATACACACATAAACACACATAAACACACATAGACATTATACACAATCATATACATATATCAGTATACACCTTTGTATACACTGATATATGTATATGTTTCTTAAATGCTAATCTAAACCTATGTAAGCTGGCCATCGCTATTTACTGAGCAAATAGATTGGTCAGCTCTGCCTCATTAGTGAGGCTGGTCCGTAATTGACGGAAACGACGACGAAACATCTTCCCCATCATTCAACCACCAGAAATGCTGGTGCTGCCAAACGACATCCCTCTTATCGCGATTCCCCACCGCCCTACTGAACCTGAGGCGATCCAAACTGCCGTGTGCGACGTCTCTGTTGTAGTTGAGTCGCCTGTCCCCAGCTGTCCGAGCGACATGGAAGATTAACGGCACCGCTGATCTATCCTGGATCAACCCTATCTGATCTAGGTAGAGGAATGCTTCCGGTGGAACGAAACCGTCAGAGCGCACACTCTCGTGGTAAAGGTAATTGGGGTATTAAGCCCCAGATATCAGGTTATTCGTCGAGGTCATTGCTCTTGCAATGTGCCTTCGAGTCAGCTTAATTACGAAGTTGTCCACTCGTATTAGGTTCGCCCTATTGTAAAGGACCTCGTTAGGATAAAATTTCTTGTACTCCGACTCTGGTGTTCTATACAAGCGAAGACAAGCCCTCTCAAACACCCGAATCTTTTCCATTAAGCTTGCTCGTACATTGAACCACACGGGACAACCAAATACCAGCATGGGCCTGATAAGGGCCATGTAGCAGATTATCTTTACCCTCGCATCGAGTTGGCTGCTATAAAACAGTCTCTTTGTAAGGGCAAAAGCACCTTTAGCTCTGGCCAGAGCAGCATCTACATTTTTGCCAAAATACAGAAACTGATCTAGCCAGATCCCAATGTATCTGACTACATTTCGACAGGCAAGAGGCTGTCCGTGCTGTCCAATGATTGAGAACTTTCGCCAATTTTTTCTGGTATCCCTAGAGGCTCCAGACAACGGCGTCCTAAAGAGAATGGTTTCCGACTTCTGAAAGTTGATTTTCAACTTCCAGTCATCGCAAAATCGTCTTATCTTATCGAAGTCACGCTGCAAGAGAGTTCTGTACGCTACCAAATCGTCTGCGTACGCGATAGTATGGGAAAGTGAACCTATCAAGTCGCTTATTTTTACAAGCGTTGAACAGGATCGGCGAATTGACCGCGCCTTGCTGAAGACCATTTTTAATTTGAAATATTCCAACAGAAGTCACATCGCCATTTTTCACGATGAACTGTCTGTTGGTTAGCATATTGTAAAGAATGTACAAGAGTGGTTTACTGATCCCCAACCTAGTCAGCTTGTAGAAAAGACCCTCTAACCATACGGTGTCGAAAGCCTACCCCAAGTCAACAAGGCAGGCGCCAGTGCATTGTTTTTTGCCTTTACTCCATTGGATATCGGACACCAGTTTAGACGCGGCATGTGAGATATCATGTCCCGCCTTAAAACCGAATTGATTATCCGGAATTATATGCTTGTCCTCAACCCACCTAGACAGAGCTCTATTGATTACCTTTTCAAAAATCTTACTGATATTCGGAAGGAGACTTATCGATCGGAGATTCGCCGGATTGGATATATCCTTCCCCTTTTTGGGGATAGGTTGAACCACCGCCGTTTTCCAATGCGCTGGATAATGTGCATTATTCATTGCATTATTAAACAGGGTGGTGTAAATGTCCACCGCTTCTAGAGGAAGATGTCGAAGCACGATGTTCGGAATACCATCGGTCCCCACTGATTTCTTAGCCCTGATTGTATCGAAGATCTCATGGAGTTCTTCCTTCGAAATGAATGGGGGTAGGTCACCCTCTCTGGCAATGACTTTATTGGCCATATTTTCGTCGTTGAACTGGGTAAAACCAGAGCCTTCGGATCGCCAGTTCCCTATTTCATTTCGAATGCAGAAGTCGTGAACCAAGACGCGATTGTCCAGGTCATAATTAGGGCCAATGATATCAATGGCCTTGTATACTTCCCGGAAAGTCGCCCCTATGGTCTCAACTTTCTCCTGTGGATCCTCGATCATAAAGAAGTCGTCATCATCAGCGGCCTCATTTGGATCAATACCTGCTATTGTCAGTAACCGTTCGTTGTCTGTTGTCCGGGCTATTTTAAGACACTGAAGATCGTTTTGATTTTTTCTCCGAAATAGTTTATTTATTTGCGGAAACATATTCGGGTTGCTGGTGTTTACAGCCCGAACCTTGTTGTTCCAATACAAACTTACAGAAATTCTGTAATTCTCTTTTATTAGCGTTTGAATATTTTTAATCGACGACTTCAGTGTCCTAATCTCCGGGTCTTGTCGGTCAGTTAACTGTATGTACAAATTTTTGAGTCTTGTCAGAAGTCTACTTTTCTGTCGGTGCATTGCGTCAATAGTAGGATTGCGGAACAGGTCTTCGTTAGTCGTACGTCGATACCGCGGTATTGTAGTGTCCATAGTTTGTTTAATGGTCTCGTCCATTTGTCTTAGGTAATTGTCGATCTCCTCGTTTGACAAATTCCTATTGGACGGTGGGTGGAGCGTGTTCGAGGATAGCGCTCTAGTCAACGTTGCGGAGAAGCGTGTCCATCGAGTCTTACTGTAGTTGTAAGAATATCTTTGGACAAACTCCTCCAATTCCGCAATTTCGTTGGGAACCGTAATTTCGGTGCTAAAACCGCAATGGTCGCTGTCATACACGAATGTGCGCAGACAGTTTAATGTTTGTAAATTCGTACCTGTCAGTCGTATACGTTCGTCGTACAGCAGTAGATCCAAATAAGACCCGCTTCTGGGAAACGACGGGTTATCCGTCGCTTTAAGACCGAGTCTGTACATGACATCGTGCTGACCCCACCAATCGAGTAGTAGGTTCCCTCTAGTATTTGGAAAATTATTTCCCTAATCTCTGTGTCTAGCGTTGAAATCCCCGCCGATTATAAAATAATTCTCCCCCGATTCCAGCCTCAGAAGTCGAAAAAGCGTGTTGAGCTCTGTAATGAATAGAGTGGGTTGTGAAGAGGCCAAGTACAGCCGCTTTCCACTGCGCAGTGGGATGTAAATGACGACTGCCTCCAACACCCGGAACCTGCGCAACACGCCCTTGTACACTCCGTGAAAGGTTATACCTTCTTTAATTAACATTCACTGCAAGGACCTTCAAAGATTGCTCCACCATGTGCGTACCCATTACGACATGTGTTGTGTTAGGCCCGGCAGCAGCGCGTAGATCTGGTCCACCCGCTTGGCCTGTTCTTGCACCTGCTTTTGCAGCTGAGCCATCTGCCCTTGGATTGCGAGCAAGATGGCCAGCATGTTAGGTGCAGCTTCCGTTTTTCTCGGCGTTGGCGCCGGAGAAGCAATAGTGGCTTGCTGTACTACCCCTACTAGACGCCATTTGGGCGTAGGAAATTTGGGACGTGACGGCTGGTGTTTGAAATCTAAGAGGTGAACGTTTGACCTCCACGTTCTGCTGCCGAGCTAGTTTTGCTTTCTTAATGTCAGCGAACTTAGGACAACCCCGATAGTTTGCGGTGTGTCCCACGTTTCCACATAACACGCATGAGAGCTGCGACCTATCGGATGCTCCGTCAACACCCAGACACACTTCTCGGAACTGTGGTTCTTAGCGCACTTCACGCATAGAGGCTGTATTTGGCAGTTCGACGCGGCGTGCCCGAACCTCTGGCAGCGAACGCATTGTATAACGCCTTCGCTCATTTTTAGTCTTTCCCAGTGGACCACCTGGTAGTCTAGGACATTGATACTCCTTAGACTATCCAGACGGCTTTCGGGACTGAGCTGCACCAGGAAGAACGGCAGACTCTGTTTCTCCCGCCTGGCTCTAGCTGTGGTAAATGGCTTTACCCCCACAAACTTGAGTCCTTCGCACTCCTTCTCTTTGAGCAGTGCCAGGATCTCCTCAGGATCAGAAGACGGTTCCAACCCTTTCAGCAGCATCGATTGCCGCTTTTCACACTTTGGTGTGAATGAGAAGTGCTCCGTCGTCGTTTCCTTTAGGAGCTCTTTCACTTTCGCGTAGCCCTCCACTGTGTTACAGTGGATGGCATGGCGATCGTTCCCCAATGGCTTAATATTAAAGTTACTTCCAATGACCAACTTACACAGGTCCTTGGTTGCATTTACCTCTAATTTATAGGTGTTGATGGGAGGCACCTTCTCCTTCTTCTTCGTCTGCTGCTGCTGCTGCTGCTGTTGCTCTTGTTGTTGTTTTTGTTGTTTCTGCTGCTGCTGCTGTTTTTTCAACTGTTGCTGTTTCTGCTGCTGCTGTTGTTTCTGCTGCTGCTGGTTTTGTTGTTGCTGCAGTTTTTGTTTCTGCTCTTGTTGTTGGGAGCTATCTGCTTGTACTTGCTCCCTCTGCCTTCG
Source organism: Volucella bombylans (assembly GCA_949129095.1). Taxonomy (NCBI): domain Eukaryota; kingdom Metazoa; phylum Arthropoda; class Insecta; order Diptera; family Syrphidae; genus Volucella; species Volucella bombylans. The sequence goes on along the minus strand of OX422144.1, from coordinate 38,378,370 downwards.
TGCAGTTTGCCTCTGCTTAATAGCAAGCACTTCTTCTTCCAGCTTTAATATGCTGTATAGAGCTGCATGAATGCACTCAAATACTTCGGCTTTTAGTATACTCATCAGTGATACACGAAAATTCGAGTGCAGAATGCAATGAATATTGAGTACAATATATTTTGAGTGACCAGTGTTTGAATGTTTTGAACATTCAAATAGAAATGAATGAATGTGAGTGAATGATCGGTTTGATGAGTGAGTTTTTAAGAGAGCACATGGTAGACCGAAAAAACATTCAGGGTACTAACTTTATTTATGCGTTTGCTGCAATAGCAAAATAATTTATATATTTGCAATTCCATTTTTTATTTATTACATGCATTAGTTAAAAATGGATTCCCAAAATTCTTTTGAGCACGTAAGTATTTAAATATATTATATATGTACAATATACATATCTATCTACATACAATTAATTGAAAGAATAATACATGTGCAATTGTTTTTGTGATTGAGAGGTTAAGAACCTTAACTAATTGTTATATATGTGCGTTAAAAGTGTTTGTTTTTGCGTCATTGCTTTATGTTTTTGTAAGTACGTGCGTATTGCCCTGCTAAGAAATGAAATGTTAATGGAATTTTATCAAAATACAGAATTCGACATCTGATTCTATGGAATCTACAGTTTCAAGAAGCTTAAAAATTAAAGAGATGCTTCTGAATGGGGAATATAGTTTCAATTTAAAAAGAGGTCGTAGTAAAGTGTGGGATACATTTTGTAAAATTAACAATGATCACGAAGAGGAGATGAAAGATATTGTAGCTTTTAGGACATGCTACAGTATATATAAGTTTACAGGGAGCACATCCAACTTAGTGAAGCACAAATGCTACATAAATGCTAGCTGCAATCCAAAGAATATAAGGGAGGTAAATGTGGACACAGAAACAAAACAAGAGGGCATAACATTGGTAACGGAGTGGGCGGTTAAAAATTGCCGTTCTTTTAAACTGATTGAAGACTCTGGTCTCAAACATTTAGCTAAGTTTTTAATTAAAGTAGGAGCAAAGTTTGGACCCAATGTCAATGTTGAAAAACCTGTTGCCACATCCCACAACAATTTCGCGTAACATAATTTTATTGTATGAGACACACTTCGGTCCAATCAAGGAGGAAATTTTAAAATATAAATGCTTCGGCTACTCGATAACTAGCGACATATGGACGGATAATTTCTTGAGGTCATCTTATTTATCTTGCACTGTGCACTACATAAAAGAGGGTGTGCTCATACATCGTCTCTTGTCTATAAGATCAATGGAAGGAGACGCCTGCACCGGTAAGCATGCATTTACTTTAATTCTAAATATTTGTTATTGGGATTATTTAAAATTATTTTTAAGGTGCTAAGATTAAGGAGAAAATGACGCAAATATTAAGACAATTTGGGTGCGATCTGGAAGAAGATAAGCCCGTTATTGTGACTGACAGAGGGTCGAACATGATTGCGGCCTTTCGAGAAGGTCACAACATTCACTGCGTTAATCATTTGCTACATAATATCATTGAAAAATCTATGAAGAGAGTATCCGAATTAGCCGAAATTGTGAGCAAATGCAGCAAACTGGTAAAATATTTCAAAAAATCAGGAGCTAACTGCAACTTAAGCACATCGTTAAAAAGCCATTGTCCAACACGCTGGAATACAGTATACTATTTGCTGAAATCCATTGAAGAAAATTGGGTTGATATAACAAATATGTTAATAGAAAAAAAAGAAACCAATAGAATAGAAGGCATAAATATTACATATATAAATTCAATTGTTAGGCTTTTAGCTGCATTTGAAAACGCTTCAAAAAAAACTTGAATCCAGCAAATTACCAACCATTCATTTAGTAATTCCCTATATAAATAACCTAAAGAAAACATGCGTTGCCGACACGAACGACAACATAATAATCATACAGTTAAAATCAGTTTTAGATGAACTTCTATCATCAACAGTTATTCAAAATTTGACACAATATCATAAAATTGCACTTTTCCTATTCCCACCCACAAATAAATTACTCCAATTCTCGGCACTTGAAAAACTTAATACTATAAAAGGATGCAAAGGAATCATGGCAATGCATTTGGAAAACATAGATATGGCTAATAAACTAATTGAGAAGTCACCTGAAAAAAAGGACAGCATTTTTGCAGATTTCATTGAAACACCAAATGAAGGCAATAGTATAGACGATAAAATTGACAGAGAAATTAATAGCTATTGTAACCTAAAAATTGTTCTTACCGAGGACTTTGATTGCATTCAATGGTGGAATTTACACCAAGATTATTTTCCTCTTTTATTTAAAACAAGTTGTAAGATATTATGTATCCCAGCAAGCAGCGCTGCTTCTGAAAGAGCATTTTCAGACGCTAGAAACCTTATAACAGAAAAGCGTTGCGCTCTCGCTAAAAATTCTGACAACATTAATAAAATCATGTTTCTACATTCAAACGTTGACAATTTAAATAAATAAAAACACATACCTAAACATTTGCCTTTGAAATTTTAATACTTATTGTTGTAATTATTTTCTCTTTTGAAATAAGATTTAAAATCTTTTAAAATACACTGAGTACACTGAATACACTGGGTAATTAAGTTCGACAAATGAATGCAATGAATTCAACACGTTCGGTGGTATCATATTCATATTCACATTCATTCAATTCGTAGCCTATTCGTTTGAATGGTTTGAATATCTCTCTCATGGCAACACTCACATTCATTCACATTCTTTAGAGAGAGTGGCTCGAACTCACGCATTCAATTTCGTTGTGAATCACTCAAACGCTATTTTGAATGCATTCATGCAGCTCTCTAATGCTGCTGGTAATATTACTTATTTCTTCATCTTCGTCTTCCGACTCAGATGCAGCTAAAGAGGCAAAGATGTTACTGCCCCTCTCATACCGGAGTTCATCTTTCTCTTCATCAGCTCTTAAAATGGCACTTGTTTTTTTTTTGGTTAAATTAGGAGGAGTTTGATTCCTTTTGCCACGGCACCAGCAACCGATTGTTGCCTTTTGTAACTCCCGTTATGGGAAGAGCGGAACGCTCTTCACCATACATCATTTTATTTCTTTTACTTGTTGGTTCTGTTTTGATTTCACGTAGGAGAAAACCAAACAAAACAAAACAAAAAAAAAGTCTTAATTTGGCCCGGGATTCGAACCCGTGTTCACTGATTCGATGACAGACGCCGCATTCATTTCATTTCATTTAATATGCATTTTTATTTTCATACTTCATTTACACTTACAAGCTAGACAAAAAAGTGCTTAAAAATTAGCTTAAATAACTTACAAATAATCTTATTCTATCTTACTGGCCCCATGCGGGCACTCTAAGTTAAACATAATACTTAATCTATGTCTTTCGACGTTTCTTACAGACTATTTTTATTGTTGTTTTACATTTATGAAAACTAAAACTAAGAAAATAAAATTTAAGTTGAAAAATTTAGTATATGGACTTTTTGGTTATACTATAAAACTTAAAACTAAACTATAAACTACCTAAAACTAAATCTTAACTACTTAATCTTACTTAAACTATCTAATTCTATACCATATTTTAGAGCGTGTTACCCACCTCTGTTCTAAATTTTTTTTTAATTTTTTTTTTTTATTTTTTTTTGTGATTTTTATTTTTTATTATTTTTTTTTTATTTTTTTTTTTCTTAAAACTACCCTAATTCTACCTAAAACTATGTAAGCCGGCCACGGCTAAAAAAAAATATGTAGAAGACCGACTTTGCTCCCTATGGAGCTACGTAGGACTGGAGGAATTCGACGACAAGACTTCCCCTCCTTCATCTAGCCATTAGAATTGTTGGTGCTGCCGAGCAACATCCCATATATCGCGACTCCCTACCGACCTACTGAACCGGAGACGCTCCGCACTGCCATGTGCGACGTCTCTGTCGTAGTTGAGTCGCCTGTCCGCAGCTGTTCGAGCAACGTGGAAGATTAGCGGCACCGCCAATCTGTCCTGGATCAGACCTTTCATATCTAGGTAGAGGAACGCTTCTGGAGGAACAAAGCCGTCATTGCTCTTGCAATGTGCCTTCGAGTCAACTTAATGACGAAATTGTCCACTCTTATTAGGTTCGCCCTATTGTATAAGACCTCATTAGGATAGAATTTTATGTACTCAGACTCTGGTGTTCTGTATAAGCGAAGACAAGCCCTCTCAAACACCCGAATCTTTTCCAATAAACTTGCTCTCACGTTGAACCACACGGGACATCCAAATACAAGCATAGGCCTGATAAGGGCCATGTAGCAGATAACCTTCACCCCAGCATCGAGTTGGCTGTTATAAAACAGTCTCTTTGTAAGGGCAAAGGCACCTTTGGCTCTGGCCAGAGCAACATCTATATGTTTGTTAAAATACAGATATTGATCCAGCCAGATCCCAAGGTATCTGACTACATTTCGACAAGCAAGTGGCTGCCCGTGCTGCCCCACGATCGAGAACTTTCGCCAATTCTTTCTGGTATCCCTAGAGGCCCCAGACAAAGGCGTCCTAAAAAAAAAGGTTTCCGACTTCTGAAAATTGATTTTCAACTTCCAGTCATCGCAATATCGTTTAACTTTATCGAAATCACGTTGCAAGAGTATATTAATGATCTCAATCTTTGGACCTGATCTGTACGCAATTAAGTCGTCTGCGTACGCTATGGCATGGTGAAGTGAACCTATCAGATCACTCGTGTAAATGTTGAATAGGATCGGCGAATTTACCGCACCTTGTTGCAGACCGTTTTTAATGTTAAATGTTCCAGCAGAAGTCACATCGCCATTTTTCACGATGAACTGTCTACTGGAAAGCATATCAAAAAGAATATACAGCAATGGTTTACTAATGCCCAACCTGTCCAGCTTGAAAAAGAGTCCCTCTAACCATACGGTATCGAAGGCTTTTTCCAAGTCAATCAGGCAGGCACCAGTGCACTGATTCTTGCCTTTGTTCCATTGGATATCAGAAACCAGTTTAGACGCAGCATGAATAACATCATGCCCCGCGTTGAAACCGAATTGATTATCCGGAACTATATGTTTGTCCTCAACCCACTTTGTCAGGACTCTATTGATCACCTTCTCGAAAACCTTACTGATGTTTGGAAGAAGACTTATCGAGCGGAGATTCGCCGGATTGGAAGTGTCTTTATCCCTTTTGGGGATCGGATGTACCACCGCAGTTTTCCAATGCGCTGGATAATGTGCATTATTCATTGCATTATTAAACAGGGTAGTATAAATGTCCACCGTTTCTAGAGGGAGATGTCGAAACACAATGTTCGGTATTTCATCGGTTCCCACTGATTTCTTACTTCTAAGTGATTCGAAGATCGTTTGGAGCTCGTCCTTCGAAATGAACGGGGGTAGCACCCTATCGTTGGTGATGACATTATTTGCCATATTCTCGTCACTGAACTGGGTGAAACCCAAGCTCTCGAATCGCCAATTCACAATTTCATTTCGAAGGTAGAAATTGTGCACAAGGACTCGATTTTCCAGGTCGTGGTTCGGGCCAATGATGTCATTCGCCTTTTATACTTCCTGGAAAGTCGCTCCTATAGCCTCTACCTGCTCCTACGGATTCTCGATCACAAAGAAGTTGTCATCATCAACAGCCTCATTTGGATCGATGCCTGCTGTTATAAGTATGTTCTCGTTGTCAGTCGTTCGCGCGATTTTAAGACACGAAAGGTCGTTGTGATCTTTCCTCCTAAATATTTTATTTATTTGCGGAAACATATTCGGGTTGCTGGTGTTTACAGCCCGAATTTTGTTGTTCCCATACAAACTTACAGATGCTCTGTAATTTTCTTTTATTAATGTTTGGAGGTTTTTGATCGACGAGTTTAGCGTCATAATCTCCGGGTTACGTCTGTCAGTAAACTGTCTGTACAAGGTTTTTAGCCTTGACAGCAGTCTAATTTTATGTCGGTGCAGTGCGTCAATGGTTGCGTTGCGGAATAAGTCTTCGTTGTCAGTGTATTGATACCGAGGTATCGTTTTGTCCATTGTTCGTTTAATTGTCTCGTCCATTAGTTTTAGATACCTGTCAATCTCCTCGTTTGACAGATTTCTATTGGACGGTGGGTAGAGCGAATTCGAGGAGAGTGCTCTCGTCAGTGTTCTGGAGAAGTGTGTCCAACGCACCCTACTATAGCTGTAGGCATGCCTTTGAACAAACTCGTCCAATTCCGCAGCTTCATTCGGAACGGTTATTTCGGTACTAAGTCCGCAATGGTCACTGTCATACACAAAAGTGCGTAGACAGTTTATTGTTTGTTGGTTTGTGCATGTCAGGTGTATTCGTGTGTCGAACAGCAGGAGATCCAAATAGGACCCGTGTCTAGGAAACGACGGACTATCCGTCGCCTTAAGGCCGAGTCGATACATAACACTGTGTTGACCCCACCAATTGAATAGTAGGTTCCCTCTAGTATTTGGTGTATTATTTCCCCAATCACTATGTTTGGCGTTGAAATCTCCGCCGATAATAAAATAGTTGTCTTCCAATTCCAGCCTCAGAAATCGAAAAAGTGTCTCGAGCTCTGATATAAATAAGGTGGATTGAGTAGCCTTAGGTGCATAGACAGACACCATGTACAACCGCTTTCCACTACGGAGGGGGATATACACGATGCATGCTTCCAGCACCTGGAACCTACGTACTACACCACTGTATACTCTTTTAAAACGTATACCTTTTCGTACGAAAATCGCAACGCCACCTCCCTGAATGGAGGTGGGTCGGTTTCTCCGTACTATTTTGTATCTTCTGTGCCTCATTTTGTGTCTTTTGGTAAGCTTAGTTTCGCTAACCAAAAGCACATCAGGGATTGGTCGTTAAGCAACTTAAATAGTGCGGCTCGTCGTTCGAGCCTTATCAGTGAATTAACATTCACAGCAAGGACCTTCAGGGTTTGCTCCGCCATGTACGTACCCATTACGACTGAAGGTGCGTTAGGCCCGGCAGCAGCGCGTATATTTGATCTACCCGCTTAGCCTGTTCCTGTATTTGACGCTGAAGCTGAGCCATCTGCCCCTGAATAGAGAGCAAGATAGCCAGCATGTCAGGTACAGGTTCCGGTGCTGTAGGCGCTGGGGCCTGAGAAGCTACCTTTGGTTGCTGTACCGTATTTCCCCTACCTGCCGCCATTTGGGCGTAGGTAACGTGGGGAGTAACGGCTGGTGTTTGTGTCTGCACGAGTGGACGTTTAATTTCCACTTTCTGCTGCCGAGCCAGATTTACTCTTGTGATGTATTGGAATTTGGGACAACCCCGATAATTTGCGGTGTGTCCCGTGTTCCTACATAACGCGCAAGAGAGTTGGCTTTTTTCTGACGCTCCGTCCTTGCCTAGATCGCATTCCTCGGACTTGTGGTTCTTTCCGCACTTCACGCATCGAGGCTGCATTTCGCAGTTCGACGCGGCGTGCCCGAACCTTGGGCAGCGAACACATTGTAAAATGTTTGCGCTCCTCTTTAATTTTTCCCAGTGTACAACCTGGTAGTCTAGGACTTTGATGCTCCTTAGACCATCCAGTTTGCTGTTGGGACTTAGCTGAACCAGGAAAATCGGCAGTTGCCGCTTCTCCCTTTTGGCTCTAGCCGTGACGAATGGCTTAACCCCTACGAATGTGAGCTCTTCGCACTCCTTCGCTTTCAGCAGTGCAAGGAGCTCCTCCGGATCAGTCGACGGTTCAATCCCCCACAGCAGCATTGTTTGCAGCTTGTCCCCCTTCGGGGTGTAGGAGAAGAACTCATGACAGACGCCGCTAACCAGCGAGCTACCGGGTCAATTAATGAAACTGTAACTAATTTACTTTTAGTACGACACTGAATCACTAAATTTATTTTATTTTAGGAAAAGCCGACACACATGTATTCTCTCCGGAGATCTGCGAACGACTACAATATAATTCTAACTAGGGCAGAATGTACATATTTCGCTATTTCGGATCAGAGTAGGAAAAGCTTTTTGTGACCAGTCGACATCTTTTTACAAAGGAGCCTCCAGAGGAGTGTGAAAACGGTAGGGGGTTCTTTCAATTTGGCACATATTTGCCTAATGTCCGATATCTCACCAAATGAAAAATACCGACTCATCTGAAGAAAAGCAGAAGCAGCTAGCGGAAATCCTTGATCCATCTTATGTTCAAACAATACAACGCATTAAAAGAGCCACAATCTTGCATAACAAATTTAAGGATATCTAAACTTATTCATGTGAATACATATGTGTATGTAAATTAATACTTAACATTAATTAAGTATTAATCTCTAAATCGTTACAAATTCCATTATTACCTTTCGAGATTTGTGTTAAGTGATTAAATATAACATTTGCCTATATATAATACATATGTAATAGACAGACGCCACCTATGGTGTCTTAAATGTAAATAATTTATAAATTTATTTGTAAATTCTTTACAAATTCTTTGTCTTTAAAAACATTTTTCAAGCCTTTAGTGCTGGAAGTCCTACTTTCCGTAGAATTTTAATTTATTTTATTCTTCTTTCATAACCGCAGAATAAAAACGGTTTGAAAACTGGTTTGAACCCCAAGTTAACAAGTAGATAATACTTGTTAGCATGTACGTCATTCTTTAACACTCGTACGATTATAACTGACTAAATTTTGTTCACTTAGTGATACTACAGAGTACATTCGCGTTTTGTTTGCTGCATGATAATGTTGTTTTGATGTATTTTGTTTGCTGCATGATAATGTATGTTTTGATGCGTTTTATTTGCTACATGAAAATGTTGTTCTGATTTTGGTATGTGAGTGAGGTAGGGAATACGTTCATTAACGAGCGCAAGCCTCTTACGTTTTGGTAGTAAAATGTCAGAGGGAGATTGTTGCGTGAACAAAGAAGGAAATTTAGGAACGAAAAAATTTATGATAGTCAGCTCTGCTACGCTGAATGTGAAAGACTCTTTTAGAGTGTACATAACTCCGGAAATGTCATCCGAAACCTTTTCGGCAGGTATGTTGAAAATTTTGTGGTGGTACTTGTTGTAAAGATTCCTGAGACTAGTTATATCAATAGGAAAGCCTTCCTATATCCTATGAATGGAGATATTCATCTCCACATGCGAGCTAATAAAGTTTGGATATTTTCCTTCAGTTGTAAGATCGAAATTAGGAAAGCAGTTATTAGTAAAGGGGTGTGGGTGGTTAAATCTCCTCCGTATAGGGTTGTGTGTCCTATGGCGGCGTAGGCCAATATAATACTACTGGCCAGCATGCTTTTTCCATTTTAGCCTGCATGAGTAAGGGTTTACTTACAGTCATCGGGGAGGTAAGTTAAGTTACAGTCACTGTTGCCGCCACCTAAGGCTACAATACGACAGCGAGGACATCTGTTGCCGATAGTATGAAATGCAGAAATGTCATATCTCGGCGTCTTTGCTAGATCGAATGGTTTTGCACTTCTTTTTCTTTTGGAGATTGGTGTTTCAATCACGTTTTCTTTTTGTACAATATTAACAGCGCAATAAACTTAGTTTTTTAAATTATACACGACACAGTGTTACTCTTGAAATAAGTTTCTTTTTTTGTTCTTTTATTTTTTGTTCCTTGCGCTAACAGTTCTTTAAAAAAACTAATAAATTTACTCGCAAGTTAAATATTCGAGAATTTCTTCGAACGCCATTATGCCGCAAAAACCTACTACTTCTACGCCAAATCACAATTGTCAGCCTTGCAGTGTGATCTTTGTGTATCACTTTGCATGTGTGGGATTCAGTTCAGCAGTGGAAGACGTGAGCTTTAAGTATGAGGTATGTTCAGCGAATGTTCTCGGCCAGCAGCATGTGAATCCACCAGTAGCCTCGAATAATCAAGACGATGTTTCCAATGACAAGTCCTCAATATCAAGCCAGTCCGCAGGAAAGAAGAAGCAGTTGCTTTTACAACGCTTGAAGGAGGAGAAATTGTTGCGAGATAAAAGCAACCAACTCTACCTTCAACAGAAGTATGATATTCTTGCTCAGGACTCCGATGACGAGGAAGACTATGACGCCAGCCACCACCATCAACCGCAGAAACACCAAGAGCACAAAACAGAACAGCTGCAGGGGAAATCGAATGACGAAGAGATACAATTTCTACCGCATGTAAGTAAAGCATTTCAACTTTCTTCCACTCAAGTAGCAGCGAGACATGCCATTCCGAAAGCGGCAACCCTGAAGAGTGGCCTGTATTTATCAGTTGCTACGAGCAGAGCACAGACCTTGCTGTGTTTTCAAATGGCGAAAATCTAGTCCGACTCCAGAAGTGATTCGTGGAAAAGCAATGGAAGCTGTTAAACATCGGCTTATGTCCCAACCATGGCCCCAGATGTCATTAGAACGCTCCGAGCACATAATTCACGCACTGATTACTAAGGCGAAGAACATGACGCCTCCAAAGGCTGAAAAGCTGGAATCGTTAATTGAGTTTGCCATGGCAATCAAAATTGCATGTGCGACAATGGAAGCCACAAATTTAACAGCACATCTTAATAACCCAATTCTTCTGAAAGAATTCGTCAACAAGCTATCACCACATCTTCTATTGACTTGGGCGGTATTTTCCAAGAACTTACAGCCTGCCATTCTGGCTGATTTTAGTAATTGGCTGTACGTCATAGCGGAGGCTGCATGTTTAGTAACAACGCAACCAGTTACACCAGTTTATGAGAAACATCCAATTTCGTCTACCGAAAACGTACACTAAAATCACGTGGTTTTCTTGATACACATGGTGTGGCAAAGAGAACCAATAACAGTGCACAGCCAGTTAGAAACCACAAAGAGTGTGGCGTATGCCAAGGCGATCATTTAGTTTCCAAATGCGCCACATTTACGAACGCAAGTCTATCAGAAAGATGGGAATTGTTACGCCGGTACAATTTGTGTCGCTCATGTTTGCGAAGACATCCATATTCGCGCTGTAGAACATTAAAAATATGCGAAATTTGTGGATGCCAAACTAAACACCATCCCCTCCTGCACAATTATATAAAGTTTATCTCAGCCACCAGCGACGGTCTGATAAACGCAGGTACATTTACCCATGAAGCACAAACCACTTGCACTGAAGTGCTTTTCCGAATATTGTCAGTGACGCTGTATGGCAATGGGAAATCAGTTGATACATTTGCGTTTTTAGACGGAAGATCGTCCTTAACACTGTTGGATTAAGAATTGATTGGAAAATTAGGACTTTCGGGAAGAACGGAGGAATTGTGCTTGAGGTTGATATCTGATACCACACGTACCTAGTGCAGTTCCCAAATCGTTTCTCTTGGAATTGCAGGAAGGTGCGATGACTGTCGTAAGTATCGGCTTAACAATGTGCGTACTGTGCGCAGCCTGGATTTACCAACGCAAACAGTTTCTACTCAGATGCTAGCGGAGCAATACTCGTATTTAGCTAATCTACCTGTTCCAACATATCAACAAGCGCAACCAAGGATTCTGATTGGAATGGACAATTGCAAACTGGGTGTTCCCTTGAAGGTCTTCGAGGGCAGCTGGTCACAGCCAATCGTAACCAAAACCAGACTTGGATGGTCAGTCCACGGTCCTGATACATGCAACTAAAATGAAAATACTACAGATTCATCTCAAATTCTTGTGTGTTAGTGTAATGCTGACAGAGAATTTCACAAATTTGTGAGCGATTTGTCCTCAATAGAGAACGCACTCGCATTCCTTAGTGTGTAGCAAGAGTACTTAAAGATCTCAACATACATAAATCCGCTGGTCCAGATGGTATATCTCCCCTTCTTCTGAAGAGGTGTTCTTCCATGTTGGCAAAACCACTGCGTAAGCTTTTTCATCAATCCTACTCTTTAGGCTATTCCCGAGCAGATGGAAAACAGCATTTGTCCAGCCCTTCCCTAAAAATGGAGAATCATCTTCTCTCTCCTCCTACAGACCCATTGCACTAACGTCCCTTCTCTCCAAGGTCAGCTCATAAAATATCTCGAAACACGAAAACTTCTCAATGACCGGCAATATGGTTTTCGTAGCAAAAGGTCCACTGGTGATTTGATGGCGTGTCTCACGGAAAAGTGCAACCAAAGCATACATCAATCTGGCGAAAGCAAGTTAGTTGCACTTGATATTCCTAAGCCATTTGACGGTGTTTGGCATCAGGCTCTTTTGTCGAAAATGCGTGCATTTGGGATCGATGATTCTCTTCTTCAATGGATTAGAAACTACCTTTTGGAACGTTCAATTCAAGTTGTCTTGGATGGTTTCAAGTCTGATATTCACAAAATAAATGCTGGTGTGCCCGGACTACGTTCTGCCTCCGACACTCTTTTTAATTTTCATCAACGATCTCTTGTCTGCTATTTCCAATCCAATATGTTCCTTTGCTGACGATAGTACTCTCTGCTTTTCATATTCATTCCCTGACTCACGCCCCTGCTCTTCGGCTGTAGAACGGGAACGCCAGCGTATGTTAAGCTCATTAAATTCTGATATTAACAGCATAACTAATTGGGGAACCACCAACAGAGTAGAATTTAATGCTTCCAAAACATATCTGCTGTCATTAAAGCGAAATTTAAACACCCAGCCATTATCCATGAATGGCACTTGCATCGTCGAAACAGATAAACTTTCCACTCTCGGTATGTGTGTCAGTGACCACATATTCGATGTCGTCAAAAATGCTGCGAAATGTCTAGGTTTTCTCAAGCGATGTAAGAAATACTTCAACCCCTCTGATCTGGCATCAATATATAAGGCATTTATCAGCCCGAAGTTGGAGTACAATGCCCACATCTGGTCGGGTGCTCCCAAAACCTCTCTGCACCTGCTAGATAGGTTTCAAACCCGTGCGATAAAACTCATAGGTGATACTAATATCACTCAAACAATGAACACCCTCGAACACCGACGTAATGTCTGGTATCTCACTCTGTTTTAGCGCTGTTTCCACCACCAGTGCTCCATAGAAATCGCGAGTAGCATTCCGCCCCCTCAAACTTTTAACCGTAACACCCATCTCGCTATGAATGGTCATCAGCATACTCTCAAGTCCACTTTCGGACGTACTCTAAAATATCGTGACTCGTTCCTAAGCCGTACTACTCGCTTATGGAATGCCCTGCCTAGCTCGGTAACTCTCTTCAACCTCCTTGATTTTCCTTCGCCCGCGCTGTGTGCATTTTATGGGTACATAAATCCCTTGAGCGCGCGCAAATTATTAAAAAAAAAGAACTTTGAGGTAGGTCTAACATATTATGGAAATTCGATGACATTTCCCTACCAAATAGGGATTTCATCACTTGCAAAAGACAATCGGAAGAGATGAGAATTTCGTAATAATCTGGACCTGCAGATAACAAATCTGGTAGCACAGGGATACGCGAGAAAGTTGTCGATTGAAGAAATGAACATCAGACATGATCGAGTTTGATATCTGCCGATTGTTATAGTTCGGAATCTCAATAAACCCGCAAAGGCTAGATTAGTTTGGGACGCGGCAGCAAAATGCAATGGGACTTCTTTAAACGATTTTCTTTTGAAAGGCCCCGACCAACTGGTACCCTTGACAACAGTCTTATGTGGTTTTCGATGCGGCAACATTGGTATTTGTGGCAACATTGCCGAAATGTTCCATCAGGTGCGAGTACGAGAGGCTGAAAGACATGTACAACGGTTTCTATGGAGTGCAGAGGATGACTTGCAGAATCCTAGTGTTTTTGAAATGAACGTTATGACCTTCAGGACGGCTTGTTCCGCATGTATAGCCCACTACGTGAAGACCCGGAGCTGTGGGAGATCTGAAGAGAAGCAATTGGTTGGGACGAGGAGTTACTTGCAAGCATGGTGGAAAGATGGCTTCAGTGGAGAGCGCTACTGCCCAACGTGACGGAGGTAAGAGTTTCAAGACGCTACTCTAAACTACTGAACCAAACAAATGTATGCATGCAATTGCATACCTTCGAGAAGGCAAGCGAAAATGCATGCGCAAATGTATCTTACTTACGTGCCACGACAACATCGATGTGATGATCGTATGCGCGAAATCCAAAGTTTCTCTGGGTGCACGATTAACATCTTTTATCTGCAGTTCACATAAGTTTGCGATAAAGCAAATGTTCTTGTGGACTGATTCCAAAACTGTACTCGCATGACTACGAGGAGACCCGCGTAAGTTCCAGCAATTCGTCATGTTCAGAGTCGGCGAAATCTTAGATGCATCGCAGATTTTTGAATGGAGATGGGTTTCCAGCAAGTTCAACATAGCTGACAAGGCCACGAAATGGAAATCACCACCAGAATTCCTCTGTAAGTTTGTATAGGAACAATAAAATTCGGGCTGTAAACAACAGCAACCCGAATATGTTCCCGCAAATAAATAAAATATTTCGGAGAAATAATCAGAACGACCTCCCATGTCTTAAAATCGCCCGAACGACGAACAACGAACAAATACTGGTAACGGCGGGCATAGATCCAAATGAGGCTGTTGATGATGATAACTTCTTTGTGATCGAGGATCCGTAGGAGCAGGTAGAGGCTATAGGAGCGACTTTCCAGGAAGTGTACAAGGCGAATGCTATCATTGGCCCGAACCACGATCTGGAGAATCGAGTCCTTGTGCACAATTTCTACCTTCGAAATGAAATTGTGAATTGGCGATTCGAGAGCTCGGGTTTCACCGTGACGAAAATATGGCAAATAATGCCATCACCAACGATAGGATACTACCCCCGTTCATTTCGAAGGAGGAGCTCCAAATGATCTTCGATTCACTTAGAAGTAAAAAATCAGCGGGAACCGATGAAATATCGAACATTGTGCCTCGACATCTCCCTCTAGAAGCGGTGAACAATTATACCATCCTGTTTAATAATGCAATGAATAATGCACATTATCCAGCGCATTGGAAAACTGCGGTGGTACATCCGATCCCCAAAAGGGATAAAGACACTTCCAATCCGGCGAATCTCCGCTCGATTAGTCTTCTTCCAAACATCAATAAGGTTTTCGAGAAGGTGATCAATAGAGTCCTGACTAAGTCGGTTGAGGACAAACATACAGTTCCGGATAATCAAATCGGTTTCAAGGCGGGGCATGATATCATTCATGCTGCGTCTAAACTGGTTGCTGATATCCAATGGAACAAAGGCAAGAAACAGTGCACTGGTGCCTGCCTGATTGACTTGGAGAAGGCCTTCGATACCGTATGGTTAGAGGGACTCTTTTTCAAGCTGGACTGGTTGGGCATTAGTAAACCACTGCTGTATATTCTTTTTGATATGCTCTCCAGTAGACAGTTCATCGTGAAGAATGGCGATGTGACTTCTGATGGAACATTTAACATTAAAAACGGTCTGCAACAAGGTGCGGTAAATTCTCCGATCCTGTTCAACATTTACACAAGTGATCTGATAGGTTCACTTCACCATGCCATAGCGTACGCAGACGACTTAATCGCGTACAGATCGGGTCCAACGATTGAGGTCATTAATATGCTTTTGCAGCGTGACTTCGACAAAATTAAGCGATATTGCGATGACTGGAAGTTGAAAATCAACTTTCAGAAGTCGGAAACTATTCTGTTTAGGACGCCTTTGTCTGGGGCCTCTAGGGATACCAGAAAGAATTGGCGAAAGTTTTCTATCGTCGGACAACACGGAAACTTGCTTGTCGAAATGTAGTCAGTTACCTTGGGATCTGGCTAGATCAATATCTGTATTTTAACAAACATATAGATGTTGCTCTGGCCAGAGCCAAAGGTGCTTTTGCCCTTACAGAGAGACTGTTTTATAACAGCCAACTCGATGCGAGGGTGAAGATGATCTGCTACATGGCCCTTATCCGGCCTATGCGTGTATTTGGATGTCCCGTGTGGTTTAACGTGAGAGCAAGTTTATTGGAAAAGATTCGTGTGTTTGAGAGGGCTTGTCTTAGGACTTGTCTTCGCTTATACAGAACACCAGAGTCTGAGTACATAAAATTCTATCCTAATGAGGTCTTATACAATAGGGCGAACCTAATAAGAGTGGACAATTTCGTCATTAAGTTAACTCGAAGGAACATTGCAAGAGCAATGACCTCATCGAACAACCTGATCTCTGGGGCTTTCTATCCCAATTATATGTATCACGAGAGAGTTCGCTTTGACGGCTTTATTCCTCCAGAAGCGTTCCTCTATCTAGATAGTAAAGGTCTGGTCCAGGACAGATTGGCGGTTCCGCTAATCTTCCACGTCGCTCGAACAGCTGCGGACAGGCGACTCAACTACGACAGAGACGTCGCACACGGCAGCGCGGAGCGTCTCTGGTTCAGTAGGGCGGTAGGGAGACGCGACATGAGGGATGTTGCTCGGTAGCACCAACAATTTTGGTGGCTGGTTGAGGGAGGGGAAGTTTCGTCGTCCAATTCCTCCAGTACTAGGTAGCTCAATAGGAAGCAAAGTCGGTCGTCTGACTATTTTATTAGCCATGGCCGGCTTACATAGTTTTAGGTAGGATTAAGTTAGTTTTTAAGAAAAAAAAATATAAAAACACAAAAAAAAAAAAATTAAAAAAATAAATAAAATATATATATATATATATGCATATACTTATATATTAAGGATATAGGTATTATGGATGTGTATGTATATGTATGTATGTATAATATATATATATATATATTAGATGTAAGTAGGTTAGGTAGTCTCTAAGTTTTTAGTTTTAAGTTTTTATAATATAAAAAACAGTCCATTTACTAAGTTTTTAGTTAGTTTTTTTTTGTAGCTCTAGTATTAAGTAATGTTAAATTGAATATAAAATTAGACTGTAAGATTCGTCGAAAGACATAGTTTAAGTGTTAGGTTTAGCTTAGAGCGCCCGCATGGGGCCAGTAAATTAAAATAAGATTATTTGTAAGTTATTTAGGCTAATTTTTTAAGCATTTTTTTGTCTAGCATGTAAGAGTAAATTAATTAGTTAAATAAAAATGCATTTAAACTGAACTGAACTGACCACCAGAATTTCACGCCACCAGTGAATGGTTCAGCGGCCCGGTCTCTTTGTGGTACTCGCACAGTGAGTGGCCTCAGTCACCCACAATAGACAGCACCAACGAAGAAGCACGACCGTCCATCATGCATATTACTGAAGCATCAACCAGCTGCATTATTTACGATTCCCGCTTCAGTAAATGATCAGGTATGTATCGTTTGTTGCCTTATGCGATCATTTTTATAGAAGTCTTAAGATTTAGGGTTAAGGGGAAGCAAGCTGCCAGACTGACCTCGGAGATGATCAGGCGATCCCAAGAGGCACTTTATCGTCGAGCCCAATTGGCAACTTACTCGGATGAAATTACCTTATTGCAGAGAAGTCCATCGCTAGAGAAAACAGTTCGTCTATCAGAAAGCAGCCCACTAGCTAAACACTCACCGTTTCTGGATACAGATGGTGTACTGAAGATGCGTGGTCGCATTGCATTGGCACATTGGGTGCATGAAAGCTGTAAAACTCCAGTTATTCTGCCGAAGCTCAATCGCATTACCTTCTTGACTATCGACTCTTACAATCGAAAATACCACCAGTGCAATCATGAGACTGTTCTTATTGAAATAAGATGGAAATTCTACATCGCTAACTTAAGAACTGTTCTGAAGTCGGTCCGCCAAAGCTGTCAGTCGCGTTCCGGTAGCACCAGAAATGGCAAGCCTGCCTATTGCACGGATGAGTGCCTTCAGTCGATACGAGCGGTGCATATAGAGCTGGCGCATAGTCTGACTACGGATTCCTGCATCAAATGCCTAAAAAACTTTATAGCGCGACGCGGTACGCCGCTCGCAATTTATTGTGACAATAATGGCACACATTTTCGATGCCCGGAAAAAGAACTTCAACAAGAGCTGGCAAAGATAAATTTGGATCAAGTAGCTACGAGTAAAGAATTCACTACGGCTGATACAAAGTGGAAGTTTAACCCCCCATCTGCTCCACACATGGGTGGCGCCTGGGAAAGGCATTCTTCCGAGTACCAAGGTCGGCGAGGAAACCCTGCGAAGTGCCCTGGCTGAAGTAGAGAACACAATCAACGCAAGACTCCTTACGTTTGTATCGCTAGATTCGACGGAGGACGAGGCACTCACGCCCAATCATTTCATTCTCGGAACATCGAATGGATCCAAGCCATCATGTGACTTATATGCAACGGACTTGAGACGCAATTGGAAATATTCTCAAAATTGAGGTCTTTTGGAAGAAATGGATCAAGGCATATCTACCTACTTTAAACAGGTGAGCCAAATGGTTTCAGAAGGTGAAGCCGATCGAAAAGGGAGACTTGGTGATTATAGTCGACGAACAACTTCCCAGGAACGGCTGGCCGAGGGGCGTTGTGGTCAACACTGTGGTAGCTCAAGACGGACAGGTTAGAAGAGCGACAGTGCGAACTTCAAGTGGACATTTTGAGCGTACTGCTGCTAAGCTCGCTGTCCTGGATGTTAGACGGAGTGCCGACTGGAGGATTAATACGAACTTGAAGGGTACTTCAGATCCGGTTACTTGGGGGAGTATTGCCGCCATCTAATACTAAAATACGACCGCGAAGACATCTGAAGCCGATAGTATGAAATGCAGAAATGTCATATCTCGGTGGCTTTGCTAGGTAAAAGCACAGATAATAAATCTATACAGATGTCGCATCCCTGTAGAAAAAATTGGTTCACTTTTGGTCGGCTAGCCCACATTCATCCAGCCGACACGAGCTTTCGGAGTAATATAAAGTTTTTAATTTTCTATCTTTCTTGCTTTCTTTACTGAAAGATTTTTTTTTTCTCTCACCACAACTTGTGGGCAGTAGTACCTACAAGGAATATGAAAAACATATGCAAGGGTTTGCGGGAAGGGTTATGAAGACTTGCCTGTTTGTTTTCATTTATATTTTTTCATGAATTGGTATTTTGTTTAAGCATATGTGTATGTACGTAAGAAAGAACAATTAAAAGGTGGGAAAAGTGGAAGATTTCGTTACATTTGTAATTGAAGCAAAATATTATTCGTGTTATTAATCTGCAGTGCATATACACATGTGTGCAAAATAATAGCAGTGTTAGATACTTAACTTTTTATTTTACAATAAAACCAATTTTATAGCACCTGTATTTTAATTATTTAGTTTTTCTTTCTCTACATGGAATAGTGTTTTAAAGATTTAGTATTGAATTTGAAATTAAGTAACTATTCTTATAGAAAACCCAAAATATTAAGCTTCAGATAAAAACAAGTGTGTCAAAGAATAGCAGTATTATTTATACTATATCAAACATGCAATGAATTACAAGCTGTCACCTTCAAAGTAGATCCCTTGAGAGCGTACACAGCGATTCCAACGATGCTGCCACACTTCGTAGCAATGCTGGAGCCAATTTCTAACATCGCCTTCAAAGCCTTGGTCATTCACATTTTCTACCGTGCCGAACCCTTACTCTTAAGGTAAGTTTTGAGTTTGGGGAATAAAAAAGAGTCGCACGGGGCCCAGTCCGGACTCATTTGATAAAACCACTGATAAAAACATGTTTCTTCTGTGATTGATTTGATTGAAGCCATCGTAAACAACCTGATTGAACCCTAACAGTGCGGTTTCACGCCAGGAAAGTCCACAATCGGCATCCACTCTCCGGCATATCCTGGAGAAAACCTAAGAAGTCCAGATCGATACCCACCACCTGCTTATCGATTTTGAGGCTGCCTATGACAGCATTTATAGAGACGAGCTATATAGAGCGATGACTAGTCTTGACATCCCTGCCAAACTCGTCCATCTGTGCAGGATGAAAATGGATAACACCTGCTTCTGAGGGATATGTTTGCCTAATGTCGGCTATATGATTCTATTTTAAAGCCCATTTTGGCAATTTCGAGCCAGAATATCCGGCCAACGGACAGGCGAAATTGCGAAAGCATCGTGGCCTCGTCTAAGTGAAATGACGTTTTTGGACTCTTTCGAAGTGACACAATCGTGTCCATCGACGTATTTTTTCTCGACATTTCAATTTCAGACAAAAATAAATTCTTTAACTAATTTATTTATTTTGTTGCACACCGAAATTAAACTTTACATATGAATTTGCTCCAGGCAACGAGCTGTCAAAAATCAGTCTAGGCGTCTGGGTATTAAAAAATTCCACCAGGGTGCGCTGAAAGCACTTTACCGGGTGTCAATAGAATGTAAAAAAAACTAAAATTTGTACTATCTCATCAAAAGACACATAACTCGAATTACAACCAACTATTCATATTTACCTTGACCAACTAAATTGTCTTAACTTAAAATAAAACAATTTTTTCTCCACGTTTAATCAACAAAACTGTTCTAACTCCAAATATAACGAGTATACACTCTACGTTTTATTCACATAAATGGCACAACACAAAATAATTCGGTTTTGAACCTGAATAAGCACATGTGTTGCCTTATTTGGGCAATGGTACTCCTCTACCCGCCGTATCCAAAAGTTATCGGCGAATTGCTGACTCAACAACCAATTTTTCCTTAGGACCATTCGATTATCGTTGAATTTGGCTAGAGGCTTCATTCCGCTTGATGACCGAAGCAAAAAATGGTTTAGGGTAAGGGCGTCTTCGTTTTCTTCGCTCATAGGAATATATGTAAGAGGACGCGAGTTTATTATGTTTTCCGTTTCGATTAATGACCTTTGCAAGAGCTCCTCGGATGGATTTCGAGTGGGTACGATCTGTGCCAACTTTGTTTTAATAGATCTGACTAGTCCCTCCCAGCTTCCGCCCATATGTGGAGACCCAGGTGTAATAAACACCCACTTAGTTGAAATCGATGTGTTTTTTTCCATCAGCTTTTCGCGGTCGATACTTTGATAGGCTTCTTTCAGCTCTCGCTCATCTCCGTGAAAGTTAGTATCGTTGTCAGAATGTAGTTCAAGTGGTGTTCCTCGCCTTGCCATAAAATTGCGGAGCGCCAGAATGCATGACTCTGTGGATAAACAGTGTGCAATCTCAATGTGTATTGCGCGAGTGGTAAGGCAAGTTAGCAAAACCCCCCATCGTTTATCGGTCCTTCTTAACATTGAAACACTTACGGGACCAAAGTAGCCGACGCCCACGAATGAAAATGGTTGACTGAAGGAAGATAGCCGGGCAGGTGGGAGTTGGTTGGAGGCTGCGGCCGTGCTCTCAGATTTTTGCACACTCGGCACGACCGACGGATAGAGTTGAAGACAGCTTTCAATCTTGGGATGTGAAATCGCTGGCGAATTTCGTTTACTGCAGTTTCGTGGTTTTGGTGTTTGTGCCGCTGATGATAGTTGAGAATTTCGATTCTTCCACTCGCACGTACTAATTGATGTTCGTCTAAATGGGGACAAAGCTTATAGATTGAGTTTGATTTGCTCACCGCTCTATTTTCCGATAGGTAGCCAATTTCATTGCGGTAGCTGCTCTGCGCTTAGTAGGTCCTTCTCTGCCAGCCCTGGACGAGCCCTCGTCCAGGAATGCGCAGATTTCCAACTGTGAATTGTTACCGAAAAGGGTAACAGGTATCACTCTGACGACCACCGACTCAGATGTCTGGTGGAAATCGTGATGAGCTGATACACCATCAACATTCTGACGATCCCTTTTTATGTCTTTCTGCGCATCCTTTCGTTGTTGTGGAGCATACGGTAGTGCTTAAATACACATTACACTATTTTATGCTTACCTAGACATCGTTTACAAAGTCGGTGCTTTTGCACCGCAAGCCACTTGGAAGAATGGCTTAACCTTTCAAACTTCTTGTTTGAAACCACGGAGGGACATTTCTCTCCGCAACACTTGCGTTCAGCTTGTCTATGTTGATAGTTGTTGTTTACTTCATTGTGCTCTGAATGCATATGTAAGAATCCTTTTTTCTTTAACATCTTTATTAGACGTGTTCGGCTTATCGGTTTTCAACGATCTCGGTAAACTGACACGGTTTGCAGCTTCAGCTATCTTGTAGGGTCATGCACTAAAATGCGAAAGAGTACAGGTTTCAACAAAGGGTGTTTGAGTGTAAATTGCCCAGTTGAGGCGGATTGCGGATGGAAATTTATCCACAAGCTCTTGCAACAATGTTGGGTTGCTTAAATGTGTGATGAAGCCGGACGCTTCTATTGTTGCGCACAGGTTTTGTACGGCGATCGCAAAACTGACAATACTCTCTAATTTATCAGCTGTCGGCGACGGAGTGACGTGGATCTTTTGCAGCAATCTGTGGATTATAAGTTCTGGCCTTCCGTATAACATTTTTAGCGTAGATATAACGCGAGGAACGCAATTTGGCTAGATAAGTAAACTTCTTACAGATTCCAGCCTTACCTTTAAGAGCTCGCTGAAGGCGAATAAAGTTTTCTTCGCTCGGAAAACCGGATAACTCCGTTGTTCGTTCGAAGCTCGAAATGAAGAGAGGACATTCATCTGGCTCTCCGCTAAAACTCTGCAGTTCTTTAGAGAATGAATGGCGAGCAGCTAAGTTATTTCTGGTGTTGGTGCGATTGGTTGTATCAAAACCAGAGTGGAAAGTAGGTAATGGGATTGGCGACGAAGTGTGTTGCTGCGGCCGATTTGATTGGGATTGCTGTTGAAATCCTAGTACATGATTGTGTAACTGCGATGGTTGTTGTTGCTCAACTGGTACATTACCCGTCGGTTGCATGTTTTGTTGTTGCCTTGGTTGATACCCAACAGTACCTCCGACCTCTGTATACGGATCATATGTGTTCACACTAATTGGATTCATATCTGGCAAATATGCTCGCCTTTGAGGCCGGTTGACTTGGCCGTTTATTTTTGGGGTCTGCTGTTGGTGCACTTCACCCGTGGTGGGATCATTAATGTTTGAACGCGAAAACTTGACGTTCGGCACTTCTGACTTCCCTTGAGAATTTCTTCCAATATTTTGAACCCAGTTATATGTTCTTCCTTTTACTGAAGCGGACGCACACGCATCCTCTTCATCGGATTCCTCTTGATCTTGGATCAAACCCAAAATTTGGTACTTCTTGTTGATATATTCTTGATTACGTTTTCGACTCTCTACGCGCTCTTTCTGTTCCCTTTCCTTGGTGAGACGTCTTTCCTCATCCAACTTCTGCAACTCCAGTTGTAGCCGCCTGGCGGTTGATGCTTTTGAATACTTCGAGCATAGTGATGTGGTTGTTGATCGTCGTTTTGACACTGCAGTCGAGGGTAGTAATGAAGGTCCTGGTTGGCGTTCGGCTTCTATCAGAGTGCATTTCGGACAATTCCACGGAAGATCTGCTATAAAGCTATCGACGCCCACACAACCGTAGTGGTACCAAGCACTGCATGTTCCGAGTCAGATGTACTACACTCCTGGCAATTGTATTCCCTTGCATCGGGCTGCACCACATTTGAATTTCCAGTGACATAGTGGTGATTATTAGCAGGGGGCGGAGACCTTCTAAGTGATTTTCTTGGTATAAACACTGCGGGCGTTTCTGGCATATTGGTTGTGGGAAGACGATAAAAGAATTTTGTAAATTGTTGCCTTATTTGGGAAACGAGCTTCAGCTTTCGTAACGATGTACGTTGAGACACAAGCAGGAATAGCAAAAACTTCAACAGGTATTTATTAGTCTGTTGAGCAAAAGAAATGACATTGGGTCAGGTTATAGGACTACGGCCCAAGACATGCGTACTGCTACGATAATTGTTGAGACACCGTCCTTATTATACTAAAAAAAACGCGAGAAATTGTTTATTTCTTAAGTGAACACCAACCGTATAGGTTTACTGAAAGCCCATACTTTCATGGGAGTAACGATATGCCTTATCATCGCTCTCACTCTCTAAAGAGGAACTGTGTTAAAGGCACAGTTCCATCCTTAGTATGAGTCGAGGCCTACCCATTAATATCCTACAACACAGTGCTTATTGCAACCCTGTATCGGGTTGCATTTTAGGTTTAAAATCGCAGCCACCGTGACACTTCTAGAAGAGGGCCTGCTTCAAACAAGTCCGGGGTGTTCCTAACTCCCACAGTACCGTGTTTAAAGTACTGGTCCTGCTCCTCAACAGGAGCTATGAGCGGCAGCTTGTAAGTGGTCAAATCGTAGCAATTTTCGGTGGCGTCATCTGAAAACCTTTATGATAAAACCCGTCATTTCGCTTTTTATTAGATAATTTTATTGGTGGGATTAGCATTGATAGATGGGGAGGGCTCAGTACGATACAACTGCGAAAAAAGAGACAGTTCCAGGGTATTACGAAATCGCGGTAATATCAGCTGTATTGAAACTTTAAGAAATATTAGAAAGAAAAAGAAGTTGCACATTACATTCCATTCACTACAAAGTAAGTGAGACTGTGCTGGGTCATCTTGTTAAGGTGATTACAAGCAAAAAAATAAGTCCATCAGGTGGTGAACAAATGCAAACATGTTTATGACCTCAGTTGTTCCACTGAGGCTTAATAGTTTAAATGGTGGATATTGGAAAAACCATCGTACTTTTGCAGTTTTAAAAGGAATATCTAACAATTTCATAAAAGTTGATGAGAGCTTTGAGATTTATTCTGATCATTCTTCAATGTGTGAAACTCTAAGCAAAAAAATAAGAACCAGCAATACTAATTGGGAAGAAATTGAAGAAAAAGTAGAACTGAACGTATATATTACTTAAGAAACCCTAAGAACGAAAAGGCGAGGTTTATCACTTCGAAATCAAAAGAAGAATCAAACAAACTACGGTGGCACATAAGGGAAAATGATAAAAGCCCGTAAGAAATTGTAACCAGGTCGTGTTAAATAGCTTGAAACACTTTTGAATAACCTGTATAACCAGCTCAGAGAGCCCGTTAAAAATTTCAAAAACCGAGCAATAGACGCGTATCTTGAAAGCTTGAGAGTAAAATGGAAATCTTATTATTCCCTCTGGAAGCCATTAAGAGGTACTAAAAACCTAATGCTCTGCGCCAACAATTCGAAAAAAATAACAACAAGCAGTGGGCGAAGGAAGATAAGGGGAAAGCGAAAAACTTCGCTTCCCTTCTGGAAGAGACCTTTATGCTTTTCAACGGTCAAGCACTCATAAACAATATCAGTAGATCGGAGAAAGCGCCAGATATTTGCACGATGACAAATGCAACGCTTACGGAACTTTGTACTGTGCAAAGCCTGTTATAAGTTATGGCATGAAGAATTAAAATTTAAATTACGGCATCTCAATCAGTTTTACTTCTATTTATCTTTTATTATACTTAAACCACTTTATCACTACTCGTAATTCACATTTCAAACTCCACTTTAGAACTGACCTTGGCGGATGCTGATATTTATACTCCCTGACCTCTTCGTGAACATTCTGTACCATTCAGCGTTCCATACAAATATCCATTTTGCTGGAAAATTCGATATCATCCTCCATTCTGCAACGATCGAGTCTTCTGCTATTCAAATATGGAAATCTTCTGCATTCTAAATATAGATGACGCTGTGACATTCACATATCACATTCTTTCACACATTCTATCCAAATAGACCACCTTCAATTTACCTCGATCCCCACGCTGGATCCGGTATATAACGTCATTAATGCGGTTATCACCTTGTATGGACCTTCCCAATTCTGTTATAATTTTGGTGATTTCCCTTTCTTACGCAGACGATTATACAGCCTCACCAGATCTCATCGTTGAAGCCGGAAGATTTAGCTTTGATATCGTGCCAAGTCTTCATGCGGTTGCTCGCTAGCTTCATCTTTTCTCAGGTGTTCTCATGCAATTTTAGAATCCTGATCCGCAAGTCATCCACGTAGTCAGTGGGGATTCGAATTCCGTTTCAACTGAAATGTTTGACCAACGATCTAGGATAGTGCGTTTCCTGTTGAACTATAGAGCACGTTTCCGTAGGCCATTAAGATCTCAATGCAGCTGGCAGTTGCCGAAGATCTTAGACAAATTCTGATTCAAGGTCCTATCGAATCGCTCAACCATTCCATCAGATTGAGGGTGTAGTGGCGTTGTCCTTGTGTTCCTTATTTCCAGATATTGTCACACTTCCTGCATGACTTTTGATTCAAAGTTTCGCCATTGATCAGAATGATTTGGGACCTCAAATCTGCTTATACAGTTGTTGGCTATCTCTTCTGCTACGGTCTTAACCTCTTGACATGGGGTGGCAAACACTTTATTGAAAACCAAACTTACTTTGCGGCGCCACAGGAATCGTAGCATTGCACTTCTACATATTCCTTCCAGGCCAATATTGGTACAATGTCATTACCAGCCTGTTGGGAGGAACGGATTTCGTCTGTATTTAAACCCTCTATTGGCCCAGTCCTGATCACTTTAATAGTGGCCTGATCCTTCGTTTCTTTACTTTTTCAGTGTCAAAATTTGACTCCACATGGTCGACGAGAGAGAGCATCAGCAGTGTTGCACTTCAAAGTCGTAGCCCTGCAACTACTTGATCCATCCCGCAACTTGGCCTTCAGGGTTCTTAAATTGGAGTAGCAATTTCAGAGCTGTATGGTCTGCCCCAAGAATGAACTTTTGCCCGTAGAGGTACTTATGGAAATGTATATGTCTGGAGAGTACCTTGCAGTTATATGCAACCATTTTCTCTCGGCCTCCATGAATTTGAGAGATCACTGCTCCCACCCCAACATTGCTAGCATCTGCATCCACGATGAACATTTTTCGGGGTGTGACGTAACTCAAGATGGGGGCACAGCTGCCGCTTGAGTTCTTGGAATACTTTTTCACACTCTCCAGACAACTTAAATTGACGGCTTTTTCTGTAAGTTGATGCAGGCTCTTTGCAATACCAGCAAAATCCTTTGGGAATCTTCTGAATACGTGGCAAGTCCCAAGAAGCTTCTCAATTGGTATTTATCTTAGGGGGCAGGCCAACTTTTCACCGCTTGGATTTGTCAGGATTCGTCCCTACTCCTTCAGATGATATAATGTAAACAAGATATTTTACTTCCGGATGGAACAAGTCACACTTTTTTGGGTTCAGCTTCAAATAAGCGCTTCGCAGCCTCTCAAACTTCTTTTTCTCTAAGTGGCGCTACAGTCCGGGGTGCACCTGGGCCTCAGTCAACAAGCGTCTCCAGCCAGCTCGATCTCTAGCTAGCTGCCTCCAGTTTCGCATGCTAAGTTGGCTGAGGTTCCCTTCCACTTGCGTGCGCCACCTGAGTCTTGGCCTTCCTCTACTGCGCTGTCCCTAGGGAGCGGATTCGAAAACTTTTCGGACCGGAACGCTCTACATGACCCAGCCATCTCAGTCTTTGGATCTTCACTCTTCTGGTTAGGTCGATATCGCTGTACAGTCCGTAGAGTTGTATCCCCTCCTCATTTCACCGTCAGTGCAGACGGGACCGAAGATAGCCCGAAGAATTTTTCTCTCGAAGCAACCAAGAACACCCTCATCCATTTTCGATAATTTCCTCTGCGCCATAAAGCAGGACAAGGGTTATTAAGGTCTTATAAAGGGTGACCTTTGTTGTCCGCGAGAGGGCTTTGCTCCTCAATTGCCTTCTTAGCAAAAAGAAACAGCGGTTGGCAAGAGTTATTCTTCGTTTGATCTCAGAGCTGGTGTCGTTGTCTGTATTTATAGCGAAGCCTAGGTAGACAAAGTCCTTAACTACCTCAAAGTTATACCTGTCGAAGATGACGTTCTTCCCGAGACGTCGGTGTTGGTTGTCCTTTTTGCTTGACAGCATATTCTTGGTCTTGCTCTCGTTGACCACTAAACCCATTTTCGCAGCCTCCGTCTCAATACTCGCGAAAGCCCACTGATATCATGCTGTTTTCTCCCGATTATGTCAATATCGTCGGCGTATGCAAGTAGTTGGACGGACTTTTGAAAGATAGTGCCTCTTGTGTTTGCTCGTGAGTTTTGCACTATTCTTTCAAGTACGATGTTGAAAAAATCGCATGACAGCGCATCGCCTTGTCTTAATCCTTTCTGGACGTCAAAGGTCTCGATGAGACCTTTACCAGGGGGATGGGGCAGCGTGTTCTCCATCGTCATCCTGCACAGACAGAGGAGTTTGGCAGGGATGACAAAACTAGACATTATTCTGTACAGCTCGTCTCTATAGATGCCGTCATATGCGGCCTTAAAGTCGATGAATAGGTGGCGTTTATCTGAAGCTCATGGGTCTTCTCCAAGATCTGCCGTAGTGTGAATATTTGATCGATGGTGGACTTTCCTGGCCTGAAGCCACACTGATATGGACCTATCAGGTTGTTGACGAACGGCTTCAGGCGTAAACACAATACAGCAGATAAGATCTTGTATGCGATGTTAAGGAGACTGATGCATCTGTAATTGGCGCAGTTCAGAGGGTCTCCTTTCTTGAGAATCGGACAAACAATGCTGAGGTTCCATTCATGGGCATACTTTCGTCCGACCATATTTTGCAGATGGGTGGGTCTATGCTCCTTACCATGTCATCGCCTGCCGCTTTGAAGAGCTCGGCAGTCAGGCCGTCCACTCCAGCAGCTTTGATGGACTTAAGCTTAGATACAGCTATCTTCACTTCGCCCAGGTCGGGTGGATGGAACTGTTGGTCATCATCGTCGAGGTCGAAAGGTTGATTCTGCCTGACAGCGGTATTTGGTTCGTTATACATTCTGCAGAAATGGTCCTTCCAAATCCTCAGCATCGACTGCGATTCTACCACGATGTTCCCTTGTTCATCTCTACAGGCTTCGGTTCGGGGTTTGTTTCCGTGGCATGTTATTTTTACCTTTGGTAAAACTTCCGAACCTCATTCCTGGAATAGCACCTCTCAATTTCCTCGACCGCGCGCTTCTCATTCTCTTTCTTCTTCTTCTTGAGAAGCCGGTGTTCGTCTCTCTTATTCCGCTCATTGAACTCATGAGCAGCTCTGGTCCTGCTATGCAGCACCGCTTTATATGCATCTTGCTTAGCTGCATGTACTTGCCGGCGTTCATCATCGAACCAGGGGTTTCGTTGTGATGGACGAGTGAAACTCAGCACATCAGAAGCGGCACCTCTGATGGCGTTTGGGCAGTGTTTCCAATGGTCTTCGATGCTTGATGCTGGCGGTATTGGACGTCTTAAGAGATTAAGAGCCACTCGATCGGAAAAGGACTTGGCTATCTTCTACGAATGTAGCCGTCTGACATCGGATTTCCTCCCATCATTAGTTTGTCTTGGCGTAGTTTGGGATATCCGAAACCTTAGCTTAGCTTCAACAAGGTAATGGTCCGAGTCGATATTGGCTCCTCGGAACGTACGGACATCCATAATACTGGAGGAGTGTCTTGCGTCGATCGCAATGTGATCTGGTTAACTGATTGATCAGGAGTTTTCAAAGTCCCCTTGTGTACATCGAACTCTGCAGAAACTTCTTCGGTGCTCGAGCACTTGGGATAGAGGAAGCAATCTATATCTTGAGTGAGCGTATTGCGCTACAAAAACTGCATAATCGAAGAAAGTTTTTAAGTATTTACAAATGCTATGCCTTTTTTAATTTATGTATGTACATACTCGTACGTATTAAGCATAAGTAGCACCAAATTTTGTTATTTTTTTGTTATTGTTATTTTTAATGTCAAACTGGTAGACGGCTTATAAAAGGCCAAACCACATAGGCTAAGTAATTTTGTAAATTTTTTTTTTCTTTTTTCTTTGAAATAAATAATAGTCGTTTAACTCTTATCGAGATGTGAAAACCGCGTGCTAGCTACGACAATGTTTCGCCCCGCCGCAAAGTCGATTAGCCTGAATCCGCTATCGGAGGTGGTGTCGTGCAGGCTATATTTTCCGATCGTTCCACCAAAGATACCCTCTCTTCCTAGCTTTGCATTAAAATCACCGAGGACAATTTTAATATCATAGCAAGGGCATTGCTTGTAGGTCTTGTTAAGGAGCTCATAGAAGGCGTCCTTGGTGTCGTCATCTTTCTCCTCTGTGGGTGCATGCGCGCATATATGGCTAAAGTTTGTGAATTTAGTCTTGATGCGGATTGCTACGAGGAGCTCGCTCACATGCAGGAAGCTCAGGACTTCTTGTCTTCAAACACTTCTTTTAGATTTTGATGATGCTCATCGAATTTGTTGCCTCTGACAATAAGGTCGTCCATGTACACTAGAAAGGTTTTCCCCGTGAGGCCTTGCAATGTTCGCTCTCTTAGTCACTCAAAGGTGGCCGGATCATTGTATAGTCCAAACGGCATCAGCGTTAATTGCCAAAGATCGCTTCTTGTAGTGAAAGCCGTTTTCTCACGATCTTTTCGATCAACCTCCAACTGCGGTTGCTTGTTCAGATCTAGTGTTGAGAAACATTTCGCTCCAGAAAGCGTATCCAAAGTGTCGTCAATTCTTGGTAGTGGGTAGCTGTCCCTTCTAGTGGCTTCATTTAGACGTCTGTAGCCTATAAAAAACCTCGTACTGCCCTCTTTCTTCTTCACTAGTACTAATGGAATTGCTCATGGACTCTGTGATTCTTCAATCAACTTTCATCTTCGACACTATTTCGGGAACTTCTGTTTGCTTTGCCAATGGAAGACGCCTTGCAGGTTGACGGATTGGACGGGGATTTCCGGTGTCAGTGTGGTGTTTAACAAATTGCATACGTCCATATTCTCCGTTTTGTGTAGCAAATGTATCAGCGTACTCACCGATTAGTTTGTCTGCCAGGATACGCTGCTCTTGATTCCAATTACAGATGCTGAGGATTTTGTTTTTAATTTTCATACTCTGGACACTCGCAACCGTTGTTGCACGATTTTTTTTTCCATTGTGGTCGACATAGCCTCAATAGGCGCACATTTTACCACTATCTCTCCCTTTTTTATGTTTCCACTGAATTTCTTTGGACTTACAATCCTTGCAAGAGCCATGTTGTTCTTTGCTTCCAGTTAATCTTTCCCACCATAAAGCCTCTCATATTTTCTTGCTCCATCAAATAGAATCGGTTGCTACCAAGACCACCTTCCACTTTTGCCCAAATAACTGCTTCCGACGATGGCTGCAGAATCTGATTTCTACAGATAACGACTTTTAAGATGGAGGTGTTGGCGTTTGCGGATATCATTGGTATCTCCATGTTTCCGTATTTCAGCCCAAAGCCCACTACTAGTCCATGTTTTTTGATGAAATCTGAACCAATGACACACTCGCCATGTATGTCAGCCACCAGAAAAACGTGAGCGATGGCTATTCCGGACGGGTGGATTTTTATGCGGAAATCACCATATACCTCAGCCGTTTCTCCTTAGCTGTTCTCAGGCTGTAACGGGGGGTGTTCCGCAATTAGTATTCCTGCACCAGATCCCTCCTGATTATTGAGGCCGTGGCACCTCAATTGTGGACATCCACTTCTTTCACTGATTACTTCTGCTAGCAAGACCTGGATGATGGTCTTAAGGCCGTCGACTCCTGCAACAACCTCTGCCCGGGAAGTTGGTGATTAAGCATTTCCCCACTGATGGCTTCGGAAGAGTTGACCGGCTTCTAGATAAGCCGTTTTTGCTGGTTACTTCCTTGTTACCACAGTGAGGGCAGCCTTTTCGTCGTACAGGTTCTTTCCTCTACCTTTGAAGATGACCTATTTTGTTCCAGTTCCAGCAGCGCATTCTTTGTCTATCCTGTGGAGTATCTCGTTGCTTGCGCAGAAGCATTCAACAGATGCTGCTTCTGACGAAATGTGTTCCTTTGGAAGCTCGATTGGCTGCTTCCATCACCAGAGCGAAGGCAAGTGCTTCAGCAAGGGTTCTTTTCCCGGCCATCCTTACTGCTGACTGTAGCCTCGAATCTGCAATTACCCTGATGAAATCGTCCTTTGCCATTTCGTCGATAATTTGCTTCCTTGCGGTGGGGTATGATAAATGTGCTAGTTTACTGACATATGCTTGGAGCTGTTGCAGTATTTCTCCTTGTCGCTGCAACCGGATTTGCCATTGGACCTTGTAAATCTCCAGCGACCTCCCAAATGGTTTTCCTATAGCCTGTACCAAAGCCATATAGTCTTTATGCTTTTCGCTGTCTATTGCTTGTAACAATTCTGCTGCAGGAAAATGCAAAGCCATTCTTAGGGCAATGCACTTCTTCCCATTGTCCCTGTTGTTCGCACTAGCAGCCATTTCAAACTGCTTCGTATATGTAGAACATGAGGTCTGGCCATCGAATTATCCTTAAAGAGAATTAAAGAATATTCTCGCAGTTTCTGTTTTTGCTCAACACAGAGCTCTTTTGCCAGTTGCTCAACTTTGCTGTTCATTTATTCAAATTTTTCATCAACATTCTTCTCTATTCCTTCAAATTTGTCATCAATTTCTTCGGACTTTTGCTGTACCTAGAATGTCCTTTTGCTCTTCCAGCCTTTGTTCGAAGCTATCCTTTTGTTCGTCGAATTTTTCTTCAATACTCTCCTTCTGTTATTTTTCTCTAACGGTATGAACAGGGTGTATGTACCTTCATCGTGTAGTGGCTATATTCGGCGCTTGTACCAATATATATTTGTATGATATGTAGTCACTTTACCTCGGGTGGAGGGATAACTAGATACGATTTCTTCTTAGTGTTGAAAAATTAGTCCTTTTTTGCTTCAAACTTAATCGTAATCATATAAATTTATTGCTTACTTAGTATAACGTAAATTACAACTAACAATTATCCTACAATTTGCTTAATTGACAACAATTCGAATATAGTACAATTTTGTTTATTGTGCAGTTGTGCAGAAGTTAAGTGCAACAAAAAATTATCTAATTGGCTCGAATTTCGTCCAAACAACCTTGCAGTGAATGCACCTGGTATTTGTTTTGCGTCTGTGAGTTCACAGTCAATTGTTTCGTTTTGCTTGAACGAATTTCGTGACGTGTTCTTTATGTTCACCTAAATATCCTCCCAACGTTGAACGATAACATTCAACAGTTTTCCATAGAGGGTAAGCTTAAGCTCCAGTGTAATCTTTGTGCTGGTTCTGGTGGTTGGGAGTCGTCAAGGCTGGCATGCTTGTTTGATGATTTTCGTCTATATGCCCAAAGACAAATGACGAATATGGCCAGGGCCAGTCCTAGGAATGTAACAGAATATTGATGAACGCGGTGATTTTTAATTTTGTTTGGGAGCTCAGCTTGAACTAGATCCTTGGATCGTTTTTTTAACTCTTTGCGTTCTTCTGATGGAGATTGATTTATCATTGGAGCCCGGATACTTGAAATCTGCTTGGTAAAGACTCAGAGACTAACGACAAACATTAGAGAAATCTCCGCTCTCCAAGACACAAATATGGGTGAAGACAGTAACAACTCAAACGCGACAAAGTGGACAGCAGTCATAGGAAACCAGAAACTATCTGCAAACACCTGCAACGCGAATATCTGAAAAAGAAAGAGAACAAATGCAGACGAAGTTAGTCACTCTCATATAATGAGTCACCAATAACCTACTTGGATAACAATCCGTTCTCCCCGCTGGCAGACCTGGACAACATGGACAATTGTTCCTTAGTGAACGATGTGAGTAATTTTCGAAGCAACTATTCTTCTAAGAGGCAAAAAGCGCCTACAATAGCTAATACTGAATCGGATAAATCCAACAAAATTATCTTTTGCCAACCTGCAATATATTGTATATGTTTGGAGCTAATTGTACATTACTAACTGATTTAAATAAATTGACAGCAGCCGAATGTAATGGTTCTGATATTCAGTATAAGTTCGTTAATTTAGGCTATTATAAGACAAAGGTATATGTAAATAGTGCGAGTGTACATGGGCTAATTATTAATCGCGAGACTGCTAAATAGATAAAAAAAAACTTCTACTACTTCTAAAATGTATTGATGGGGATACAGCTATTGAAAGCATTCGTAAAGCTCTTTAGAAATCTACGCCAAATGTGAAGGTAAAATAAGCCAATTCTTTTCAGATAGAATCAAAGCCCAAAATGTTAAAGTAAGTATATATGTTATACAATTAGAGGTTGGAGAGTTTATCAAAGATTTAATAAATATTAGGAGCCTATTGCACCAAAGGGTGTACTGGGAAAGCAAAAGTAGTGGGGTAGTTATAAAATGTTATGGCTGGCTGCCACGGTTTTGGTCACACGGGAGACTGTTGTGCTTATAGTAGTCGCTGCGTTCTCACGTCATGATTATGAGTCTTATATTGAGTCTCACAAAAAATGTAGGGAAACAAATCAGAAATTCCCGAAATTAATTGCGTTAACTGCAGTAAACCAGGCCATGCAGCTAGTGATATTACCTGCCCATCAAATATAAAATATAAAGTAAGAAGGGAAGCCTTGTCTTATAATGCAAAGTTAAGAAAAATAGAGACGGTTAATCAACTTATAAGGCCACAAGTCTCCTTTGCTGACATTCAAAAATGGCATCAAAAGAAGTGTACCCAAAAGTACCCAGACAGGCAAACAAGCAGTCTGAGTGACTTTCTTAGTGAATCGATAAACTTATTTAGCCTTGCATTTAAGGATCTTTTGACAAAAACCAGGCAATTTTCACTGAAGTATCGACAGCTTCAATCTAAAGAAGAAAAAATGTTTACTTACTTAAAGTTTGTCGCTTCAATTGTAGTATAATGTTCGCAACAAATCTAAATATTATGTCGATGCAACTTAATTGAATAGTTTCACAAGAACGTAGATTTGAACTTTTAAAAATATTAAAAAATAAAAAAACCCCAAATTTGTTTTCTATCTGAAATTAGACTACAAGCAAGACACAAACCTAAATTTGAAGGTTATAACATCATACGGAATCACGCCGGTAGAGTAGAGGATCAGCAATCATCCTGGACGAACAACTCAAATACAATTATGTTTCTACAGTGATATTTTTTCAGTCTGTTTGGATTCAATTACTTTCACCACAAGGAACATATTTGCAGATGCTTCTAGGAAGCATTTATATTCTTAGTAACGCTGGCCGAAGCTTACCAAGAGAACATTATACATAAGTTACATATATGCCATAGCAAGTACTTTTGAGGCAATGCATTTTTGGGGGAGACTTTGATGCTTGTCATCAACACTGTGGAGATAGCGTTCACAATGGTAATGGACTCAAAGTATATGATTGGTTTTTTAACCGCCCCTTCTTAAATCTTGATTTAATTTCGCCTAATAGCGAATCATTCCCACGTTCCTCTTCGGTATTCGACTATTTCCCACTCTGATCTTGCCTGAATAGTACAGCTAACAATAATTTGGGCTCGATATTTCCTACAATATTTGATTATTATAAAATTTCCCTTAAGGCAGGCGTCCGTAACTTCACACCACAGTTGTTACCGCCTTTTACCTACAGAAACTTTAAAAGCACTGACTGGCAGATCTTCAGACTAGATCTTCATAATAGTCTTTCCCGATTAGACATATCCTCAGACTGGAACCTTTCGAATGCAGAAATAGAAGTATCGATTTTTATTCGGTGATATGCCAACCTAGGCAATCTAAGTACAGCAGCATCTCTCCTCTTACAATTCAACTAATTAAAATACGTTCCCTGTGGCTTAGAAAAGAAAAAAGAATATATCATAGACACCTTAATAGACACAGGAATATCGCGAGTTGTCGTCAAGAATAAAATGCATCAGAAAAGTCATGTGTGAGAGAATAAACTTAGATATCAATTCCGCTTTCAAGTCAACACAGAAACGAGACGAGATATTTAATTTCATATTACGAAAATGCTGTCATACGCTAAATTCAATATTGTCCTCTGTATTCAACCACAAAGGGATATTTTCCTACAATTTGGAAAAAAAACCAAACTTTCACCAGTAGCAAAAAAAGGCCTGCTAAGGAACTCAAGCAGTTTCGTCCTATATCTTTGCTCTCAAATACGAGTATAATGTTTGAAAAAATATTAGCTGAGCACGTTAACATTTTCTGTGAGGAGGCAAATGTGATTCCAAAAACTGAATTTGGATTTGGGAAGGGTACTCAACAAAACGAGCGCAACTCCTGTTATACAACAATATTATCCAAAACATAAGGAATAAGAAGTGTGCAGTTGGGTTGGATATTGACCTTGAGAAAACTTTCGATTGCCTCTGGCATAAAGGCGCGATTTTTAAACTCAACTTTCCCACATGGCTCATTCGATTACTTTATAACTATGTACCTACAAAACCGTTTTTCCTCCGTAATTATGCAGTTTGAGTACTCAGAACCATTCCCGGTGTTGTCAGGTATTCCGCAGGGGTTCATTCTAGGCCCGATTCTGTTTATCATATTTCTTTATGATTTTCCATGCAGACGATACCGTAATACTAGCTAGCGATGCGAGGCCTCCAAATGCTCTTAATAAAATCAAGGAAAAGCTTCATTTATTGCTAGGATACTTAAAAAGATGTTAGTGAATGCTAAAACTATTAACGCTTCGCTAAAGCCTTTATAAGACCCATATTGCCATACGGATTCTGTGCTTGGTTTATTATTTCTCCTATAGCAGCAAGAGAATTGGAGCAATTTGAGAGATCAATACTTAGATTCTGTTGTATAAAGCATAGAAGACCAAATAAAAAATGGTATCCAAATAAACTTCTGTATGACATGCCAAGTAACACCTCTTATGACATACCTCATTAATCTTACCTTAAGAAAACCTCAACGCATAGCCTTCCAACCAAATAAAATGATTACATTTTTGCTGGACTCAAACAAATGTGAGGGTTTGGACGACAATTACTATTTTTCACCATTTAATCTCCTTAATGAAAGATCCCTCCATCATATCGAACAAGATGTTGGTAGAAGCCTTATGTTACCCTTTAATGTAAAAGCTTCTAGGTATAATTTTAGAGGATAACATAATTGACATTGAAAACATAAAAATATGCTCGCATGCTCACACTATACATAATATATTGTTGCGTAAAAAGATCTATAAAAAACAAATAAAACTAAATAACAAAAAAGAAAAAAGCTTCACAAAAACGAGTAAAACTCACAACATTTGCGCAGCACACTATTCTTTCAGTGCACTTAGCAGTTGCAGACGAACTGGTCCGCAATAGGATCAAGAAGAGGAAGGGCGAAAAGAACACCAACAATTATAGAATTCCAACGAAGGGGAATCTGCCGTTTCCTATGACGTAGAATTTCTCCAAGTAGAAGCGGTTGTTGAATAAGCGGTGGATTTCAACATTACAATGGTCGCAAAACAAAAGAGGCAAGTAATTTTTGAAGAAAAATACAGCAACTGTGGAATACTGGATGGAGCTTAAAAGGAGCAGACGAATTGGAGAACGGGAAAGTCTTTAAACAGGAATCAACGAGGACAGAAAACTGTCCTGATTAATTTATAAATCAATATAAAAAAAAGAAATAAAAAAAGTCTAACCTCTCGAGAACCAGAAAATTGTTGGTAGTTTTATTTATATATTTAATTTGTTGATGTAGCTAGACAAAATCTTGGGTCGGTTATTTTGTTTTTGTAACACTGGTGTCAGGTGTGGGGTATTGCCATTATCAGTAGATAGTAACCCACAATTATCAATCATGGATTCGACGAAAGTTACTCCAGAGAAGAAAACAATTCCCTTAGGGTCAAGCGAGACTGTAAATCTGCGCATGATGCTGCAAGGCTTTACGGTTAGCCAGAATCAGTTTTGGGAGCAAAAGCTCTCTGAATGGAAGCAAGAGGTCGTAGCGCGGAATTCTGAGTTCAAAAAGAGAATGGATGAGCTGGAACGCTCTATAAGCTGCTTAGGTTCTAGGACGGACTACCAACGGCAGCTCGAAATCACTGCAAGGTACGCTAAGTGGACAACACAAGAGAAGGCAAATGTGTTAGCGATGCAGCTAAGAGGGGAACACAGACAACGGTGTTAAGTGCTTTGCCATTGAATTCAGACCCAGACTACGAGTGTCTGGCAAGATTTTGTGAGTATGGTGGATCTAGCTTCACGCAGTTACAAAGTCGTACACAAGGTGCGAAAGAGACCTGTGCTGAGTTTGCTTTGGGTAAGCAACAATTGGTAACTTCAGCTCTTCCTGGATGTCCAGCAAACGTGGTCAAAGAAGTTTTGGTCAGTCAGTTCATCGAGCGGCTAAGGGACTAATCTATTCAAGATCTTGTTATGGTGGGGCGTGTCACAACATTACAACAAGCCCTTAATCTGGCTCAGGATTTGAGTCTAAGAACCAGAAGAAGAAGAGCTTTTACGGTGGAAAATCGATCCACCCCAAGATCGGATATTCCAAAAAACTAGAAAACTTAGACAACAGACAAGCGGTTGTCTATTGTGGTAAACAAAAGGGCTTCACTAACGATGAACATGGATTTCACAACGGACGATGAACATGGAACTGCAGTTTGCAGAAACAAGACAAAAACACCAGGAGAAAAACCAGGAGCAACCTTTTTTGGGAATTATTTGCGATACTAGTCTTTCTGTGGAAGGATTTGTCGGAGGGAAAAGTTGCCCCTTCGAGTGGACTTCCTACTAAGCCAGAAATGTCACCTGAATTTCTAAGAAATGACGATCGAAATAGAGGGCAGAAAACATCCTCTGCGTCTTCCTCCCGGATGCACCACACAGCTTCTAACAATACCGGCCACAGAAATCCTTGCGTCTGGAAGGGAAACACTGGTGAAAGTAAATCGAAAAGCAGCGTGGCGCCGGTGGAGTCTGTGCCTAGTCTGAAGTTGCCGAAAGGAAAGTGCCATAGGAAAATGCCTTATTGACCCAAAAGGGGAATCGTGCTACGTTAAGATGACTAATGTCTCTTCAAGCGACGCTTTCCTACCCAAGAACACAGTGATAGGTCGATCGGAAGGAGTGGAAGTTTGTGAAGTCCCAATGGAGTCGCATAGAAGTGTGTTTGCAGGGACAGATGATTTAATTCAGAAGGTTCGCTCCGAGTTGTATGAAGAGCAGCTGATGGAGTTTGCGATATTGCTCAACAAATACCAAGGGGTTTTTAAAAAAAGCCCCAGCAGACTCACGAAACACCGCATTGAAACAGGAGAAGCAAACCAGTTAAAATACCGGTTAGGAGGGTTCCGTTGGCAAAACGAGAGGAGATGGAACACCTCATTCGCGATATGCAAAGCAGAGGGGTAATATAGCGTTCGAACAGCCCTAGGGCTGCATCGATCGTCTTAGTAAAAAAGAAGCACGGTACTTCCAGATTTTGCGTGGACTATAGCCAGCTGAACGAAGTGAAGAAAAAGGATTCCTACCCTTTGGCATGGATGAGCTTTCTTCAAAATGGGGGAGCAAAATGGTTATCTACAATGGATCTAGAGAGCGGGTACCGGCAGGCTGAAATGGATCACAAGGACAAACAGAAGACCGCCTTTACAAACGGAAACGGACTACGGCATTATAATGTTATGCCATTTGGTCTCTGTAATGCACCGGCGACATTTGAAAAGGTAATGGGTGCAGTGTTTCACGAGTTCTCATGGCGCATGGCCCTTGTATACCTGGACGATATTATAGTCTACTCCCGCACAAGAACATCTTAAAAACCTGGAACTAGTGTTCGAATGTTTACAGAGTGCCAACTTGAAATTAATACCAGGTTAGTGCACATTCTTTAAAACAAGCGTTACTTATTTGGGGCACGTTGTTTCGTCCAGTGGATTAAGCAGCGACGAAAAAAAAGATCCAAGCAGTTTATCGTTGGCTAAGTCCGAAAACGAAAAGACAAGTTCGAGACTTCCTAGGGCTGTTCCTACTACAGGCGATTTATTCAGAGTTTCTCCACACTCGCAAAACCACTTTCGGAACTCACAAAAGTGAAATGAAGATTTGTGCGGAATGAGGATTGCGAGAAGGCTTTCAGTGTGCTGAAGAACAAACTCACTACCGCACCAATTCTAGCATTCCCAACTTCGGACGATGTTTTCATTTTAGATACAGACGCATCTGACGTGGGTATTGGCGCTGTACTCAGCCAAAGGCAAGGAAACTCGGAGGCAGTGAGAAATCATTCTAGCAACGCACCATTTTCACCATTGTCTCTTTGATAGGCGCTTCCTTTTACGCACAGATCACGCATCTATTCGGTGGCTTTGAAATTTTAAGCAATCAGAAAGTCAGATGGCACGATGGCTGGAGCGGTTGCACCAATTTGATTTTGAGATTCAACATCGGCCGGGTCCTCGACATGGCAATGCTGATGCCTTTTCTCGAAGACCATGTTGCGAGTGCAAATATTGCTCCACAGCCGAAGTAAGGGAAGGGGTGTAGTTCGCCATCCTACATGTGGAACTCGATAAGCCGACCATGACGGAAGAACAGCGACAAGACGAGACGTTTATGAATATGATGAAGAGGCTAGAAGTAGCACAGCGACCCAAGAAAGAAGACATCTTACATGAAAAACCTGAGTTAAACAGCTTTTGGTTTATGTCCCAGCAATTGAAGTTGAGTACCGGCCAACTATATCGTGTGTGGGAAAAAGAAAACGGAGAAGAAATGATGCTACCTATAATCCCAAGGAAACTTGTACCAGAAATCCTTAAACAACTCCACGACAGTCCAGGCGGAGAGCATCTGGGACAATGCGTAACGATGGGTAAAATTAAAGACAGGTATTTCTGGATCGGAAGAGTATTTGACATCAAATTGCGGTGCCAAAACTCCACCGTATGTCGAGCTCAGAGAGTGCCCTCTCGAGTAACAAGGGGAAAACTGAAACCCAGCCGACCAGGATACCCTTTGGAAGGATTGTAATCAACGTACTTGGACTACTCCCTAGAACAAAAACCGGAAATCGCAATGGGGTTGTAGTTATGGACTACTTTAAAAAGTGGCCGGAGTGGTTTGCTGTACCCAATCAAACAGCTGAGGTAATTGTAGAAAAATTTATAGAAAATGTTTTCTGCAGGTTCGGAGTGCCCACTTCATTCACTCTGATTAGGGAATGAATTTCGAATCAAATATCTTCAAAAAAAAACCAGGGACGTCTTAGGCAGCCAAAAGACTCGAACAACTCCTTTGCGACCAAAATCCGACGGTATGGCCAAACGCTTTAACCGAACGCTATTGGATTACGTGGCAAAGTTTGAGAGTCAGGGATACGCGATGGAATTAAGAACCCGCCTTCTGGAAGTACACGATGTTGCGCGACAAAATTAAAACTCGCTTCAGGGTCAATGGATGACAGGTACAACTTAAGAGCTAACGTAATTACTTTTACTGCAGGAGACAAAGTTTTACAACCCCAAGAGACACTAGGGCGCTCTTTTTAATTTTTATTAATGATCTCTTGTCTGCCACTTCTAATCCAATATATTCCTTTGCTGACGACAGTACTCACTGCTTTTCATATTCGTTTTCTCACCCACGTCCCTGCTCTTCGGATGTAGAACGGGAACGGCAGCGTATGTAAGCTCATTAAATTCCGATATTGACAGCATAACCAATTGGGGAACTATCAACAGAGTGGAATTTAATGGTTCCAAAACACCCATCCATTATCAATGAATGGCACTTGCATCGTCGAAACCGAAAAACTTTCCATCCTCGGTATGTGTGTCAATGACAACTTACATTGGAATGACCACATATTTGATGTCGCCAAAAATGCTGCGAAATGTCTAGGTTTCCTCAAGCGATGTAAGAAATATTTCGCCCTTCTGACCTGGCTTCAATATATAAGGCGTTTATCCGCCCAAAACTGGAGTGCAACGCCCACATCTGGTCAGGTGCCCCTAAGACCTCTTTGCACTTGCTAGATAGGATCCAAAATCGTACGATAAAACGCATAGGTGATGCTAATATTGCACAGTCATTCAACACCCTCGAACACCGGCGTAATATCTCCTGTCTCACCTTGATGTATCGCTATTTTCACCACCAATGCTCCACTGAAATTGCCAATAGCACTTCGCCCCTTCATGTTTTTAACCGTAACACCCATCTCGCTATGAATGTTCATCAGTTCACCCTCAAGCCCATCTTCGGACGTACTCTGAAATATCATGATACTTTCCTAAGCCGTACAACTCGCTTATGGAATGCCCAGCCAAGCTCTTTATTTCCTTGCCAGTAGTTCTATTTGATGACTCTTTCAGTCCATTCAGCAGATGCAGACAAACTGGTCCGCAATAAGATCAAGAAGAGGAAGGGCGAAAAAAAAAACACCAACAACTAGAGAATTCCAACGAAGGGGAATCTGCCGTTTCCTGTGACGTAGAATTTCTCCAAGTAGAAGCGGTTGTTGAATGAGCGGTGGATTTCAACGTTACAATGGACGCAAAATAAAAGAGGCAAGTAATTTTTGAAGAAAAATACAGCAACTGTGGAAAACTGAATGGAGCTTAAAAGGAGCAGACGAATTGGAGAACGGGGAAGTCTTTAAACATGAATCAACGAGGACAGAAAATTGTCCAGATTAATTTAAAAAAAATAAAACAAAACCAAAAAATAAAAAAAGTTTAACCTCTCGGGAACCAGAAAATGTTTGGTAGTTTTATTTCACAGTCTTGGGTCGGTTATTTTCTTTTTGTAACATATAATGTACATATATTGTATATTGTGCAAGGATTTAATTTCAAATTAATAATTAGTTTTTGACCATATAAGCGTTTATATCACTTTGATCAAAAAGTTTATTCAAAAAATTAAAAATACAAATTCTCGAAACATTTTTCATATTCGGTTTTCGTTATGTCCATCAGTGCATCCTGCGATTTTTCCATTACTTCTTCTCGGCTGCTGAAACGCGTTCCCCGTAGTGGTTTTTTAACTCGATTGAACAGAAAGAAGTCACAGGGAGCCAAATTAGGTGAATTCGGTG
This sequence comes from Volucella bombylans, assembly GCA_949129095.1. Classification (NCBI taxonomy): domain Eukaryota; kingdom Metazoa; phylum Arthropoda; class Insecta; order Diptera; family Syrphidae; genus Volucella; species Volucella bombylans. The sequence goes on along the minus strand of OX422144.1, from coordinate 38,335,563 downwards.
GCTGTTGGATGGTATTTGTTGCATTTTTCGTCAAAAAACTACGAATAATGATGGCACTGTGCGACGGTGCGTTATCATGGTGCAAAATCCACGAGTTTTCTGCCCACAATTCTGGTATCTTTTGGCGAATTCCTTCACGCAAACGTCTCATAACGCCCAAATAATACTCTTTGTTTACTGCCTGGCCTTCTGCCAAAAATTCATGGTGAGCATTGAGCATTGGCTTCTTTCTTGATTGAAAACAACGTGTTTTTTTTGGTCTCGGCTCATTTGGTGAACTCCATTCACTTGCCTGATGCCGGGATTGCGTGTCGTACTCATAAATCCACGTCTCGTCTCCAGTAATGATCCTTTTGATGAATGTGGGATCGGATTCAGCCTCGCAAATCATCTCTTTTGCGACGTCAAGACGGTCTCTTTTTTGCATGAAATTAAGGTCTTTTGGCACCAACTTTGCTGCTACACGACGGAAACCCAAATCATTAACCAAAATATCTTGGACGGATCCATAGGCAATGTTCAAGTCCTCCGCTATCTCTCTGATGGTTAATTTCCGGTTATTGATCAACATTTCTTTTACTCCATCAATGTTTTCGTCGGTTTTCGATGTCGATGATCTGCCACAGTTCATCATCTTCGATTGACTCACAACCACTTTTGAACCGCTCGTGCTACTGGTAAACGACCGTTTTCTTTAGAGAATCGTTGCCGCAACATTTTTCCAACATTCGCGCACCATTAAATCCGTTTTTTACTCAAAATTTAATACAAGTTCATTGTTGCAAATTTAAATCCATTTCTAAAATTGTATAAAATCGCCGAAACACACAGAGGTACTCGTAGATGTACTCTTGGCTACGTAACTTTTGCAATTGTCAAGCTATGACGCTAAGATTTAGAGAGATGTCAACAACAGATTTACCAGCTTAAAAAAAAAAAACAGAACTCAAATCGGAAAAATGGGAGCGCCACATGGTGGTTATTCCGGGAACTTTGTTATTGGTTTATTATTCATAAAGTAGATTAATTTGAAATTTATACTAGAGTGTAGAGAGATACATATTTTTATATATCGTATTAAATATTATAATATTTAAATTTATTGCACTTATACTAGTCTGTTTTGCCTTGGTTCGTTTTCTTTTTGTTTAATAGTCTTTTTAACTAGTCATTATTAAAAGTTGTTTAAAGTATGTCGGGAGAAAGCATACAGGAAATAAATCATTATTATTAATAATGCATTAATGTATTATTGATTGAAAAGCTTAGGAAGCTATATTTCTAAAGTCTATTTAGCTTGCATATACTCTACAAGCCGGCTACAATCTAGTATAAGTACAACAAATAATTGTATTGATTTTTTAAAGTCTCAGTAAAGATAATTGTAATTGCCTAACTGCCTAACTCAGCTCTTTGTGGACATTAATTTCAGTAGTCTAAAAAGTCTGTCGGCAAGTGAAGTGTGACAGGGAAATGACCTTTTATAAACAGGATCTCCCTGCTTAACTGCTGCGGTGAAAGAATCATTGGGTTTATTTTGTCCTGATTAGTATCAATTAATACATTAACCAAAGCTGACTGAATCCGTTGTATATTCGAGATGATCAGGGTTAATTCGATATAAACCCCCAAAGCAGTATTGATAAGTTGCTCTTGATTAGAATAATCGATTATTTCATTCATCCGATCTTTCAGAGCTCTAAATTTTTCCATAACTGCCAACTGATTTATTATGTTTAAAGTTGAATCTACTAGAGATGTTTGATTCTTCAAACAAGTTCCAATAAAGTTCCAATAATATTTAGGGCTCCCCGCTTCTGTTGAGAACTAGGAGGGGGTGGCCGTGGTGTAGTGGTACTAGCAATCCTTCTCACTCGGAGGGGTCTAGGTTCGAATCCTGCCCATGAACAAGTCTTTCAAGTTTTTCAGTTGCGTAATTGGAACTCAGACAGAAAAATTCTGCGTGTGAAGGCATAACACTGACACGTAGATTTGGCTGTTGTAGAGTTTCAAGCACAAATAATTACTGCGAATTATAACCTTCCACTCTGAGTGAAGAAAAAAACCCTCCGTTCTATTCGGACTCCCACCTCTGGAGAGCAAATACCGAAACCAAACACACCTGAGTTTCAAACCACTACAAAACAATTTTCCTTTCTCCTCCTTTCTACCTTTCCGCCCGCGCCCGGGCAACAGTAAAAGGGTATCTAACCCCTGAATGTAAACAATGTATAATTGGACGCCACCCAATTTTTATGCGAAATTGGGAAAACAAAATCGAAATAAAACAAATGAATTTTTCCCTGATGGGGAATTTATGCGTGTGTATTTTTGTAAAAAGAAAGTGGGATGACAAAGGCCGTATATGGTCCAGAGCAAATAACAATCGTGGGACACCAAAGGGGTTGCCCACCTCAAGGTTTTGCAAACAAACTATTACGTTAGATTTGACGGCCGACGGAAGGCCCACGATTCCGGACGATCACAAACGGGGTGACTCGCCAGGAGGTAACGGGGTCGCGAATGCTTTAGAAGTAACCGCTAAAGGGTTACGGGGTTTGCCACGAGAACGGGAAAGAGCCTTACGGGACTCTATAACTTACAAATAACCCCAACTGGGGTAAATCACACAAATGAAAAGATATCAAAAAAAATTAAGAGGGGTACTTATCTGTTTTCCTGCCTACTTGGGGTCGCTCCTATCTGTTTGTTGGGGTTGGTGAGGGGAGTGGGTACTTCCCGCCACTGTCACTCTCGTCGTAGGTTTCGTCCGTTGGCTTCTTGTCTGTCGGGCTTCCGTCTTCCTTTATTGTTCGGTTTTTTTTTCGTTGTTCGTTCGTGGTGTAGTTTTCCCTTAGTTTTCCTCCTTGTTGGTTTCTTTATGTTTGCTCGTTCGTCTTGTGGTTTTCCTTTAGATTTTTTTTTGTTGGTTTCTTTTGTTCGTTCGTTGGGTAGTTGTAATTTCTTTCTCTATTTTAGTTATTTTTTTTTTTTGGCTATCGTCTTTGTCTCGTTACTTTTCCTTTTTTATTTTTTGGGGTACTCTCCGCTATGACGGCTAGATATTGATTCCCTAGCCGCGCATCTCGGCTAGTTGCCTCTCCCACACGCATACATTCATACGTGGTTCCACTAATTCAGCTGTCAGAACAAAGGGACTCACTTCCAGAGCTCTGACAACCTCCCTATGAAACCACCCAATCATACCAGTCGATGTTTTGTCGTGTTCGTTCTGTTCGTTCTGTCTGTCAAGGGACTGCTTGGGTCCATATTACACCCTCGGACCCGGAACACTTTTGGGGAACAATTAAGGGGAGCTCAAATGGTGACCGCCAAGTAGGGAGGAAACATTTATTAAAGAAAACTTTTACTGCGGGGCCCGTAAGTCTCCTTGCAGACACGAATGAGGGGAACGGATCGTGGGGAATCGTGAGATTTCTTTCTCAATTATTGTTTTTTTTGAGTTTGGAGTCTTGGAGGTTTTACAAATTTATGCCGCTGGAAGCAAACAATCTCGAGTTTAGGGTGGGCTCTCGGCCATTGCTGGGGTGTCAACGTCTTCGGGCATCACGGGGGGAGCAGACCGTCCGTCCGCTAGAGTCTCCAGGCCGTCCGCCTGGCTCTATCCGGGGTACCTATATGGTCATCTCTGGAGCGGTAGGCCGGGGGAAGGAACTGGATCCAAAGGATCTAGTAAATCTCACCTGTGCCATGGCATCCAGAGCATGACGGGAAGAAAAGAACGGAGACGAAACAAGAAAAGGCAGGAAGGCAGAGGGGTGAAACAGTAACAACTCTGAGTGAAGAAAAAAAAACTCTCCGTCCTATTCGGACTCCCACCCCTGGAGAGCGAATATCGAAACCAAACACACCTGAGTTTCAAACCACTACAAAAACAATTTTTCCTTTCTCTTCCTTCTACCTTTCCGCCCGCGCCCAGGCAACAGTAAAAGGGTATCTAACCCCTAAAGCGCGCGTAAATTACTCGTATGTAAAAAAAAATTCATACAAAAAAAGAGACCGTGTTGACGTAGAAAAAAAGATGATTTGCAAGGCTGAATCCGATCCCACATTCATCAAAAGGATCATTACTGGAGACGAACCGTGGGTTTATGAGTACGACACGCAATCCAGACATCAGGCAAGTGAATGGCGTTCACCAAATGAGCCGAGACCAAAAAAACCACGTCGTTTTCAGTCAAAAAAGAAGGCAATGCTCACGGTTTTCATGGATTACAACGGTTTAGTGCATCATGAATTTTTGCCAAAGGCCAGACAGTAAACAAGGAGTATTATTTGGGCGTTATGAGATGTTTGCGTGAAGGAATTCGCCGAAAGAGACCAGAATTGTGGGCAGAAAACTTGTGGATTTTGCACCATGATAACGCGCCGTCGCACAGTGCCAACATTATTCATAATTTTTTGACGAAAAATGCAACAAATATCATCTAACAACCACCGAATTCACCTGATTTGGCTCCCTGTGACTTCTTTCTCTTCAATCGAGTTAAAAAACCACTACGGGGAACGCGTTTCAGCAGCCGAGAGGAAGTAATGGAAAAATCGCAGGATGCACTGATGGACATAACGAAAACCGAATATACAAAATGTTTCGAGGATTTGGTCAAGTGTATTGCAGGCAATGGGGATTACTTTGAAGGGTACAATATAGATTTAGATGAATAAACTTGTATTTTTAATTTTCTGAATTAATTCCAGGAACATTTTGATCAAGGCTCCTACGAAATTAGTTGCATTATCGCCATACAGATTTTGAACATAAGGCGCTTACTATTTTAGGTGGACTGTCTTGGTAGCAAAACAATAAAATATTCTGCGGTCGACTTACTCTGCCTCGGTAGTGTACCCAAATTAGTCCGCAGAAATCCACCCCTGAATTAATAAATAGCCGAGCTGGTTGTACCCTTGTGTTTGGTAGGTTTCCCATTAATTTGGAGGCCAACTTTGGTTTGGCTCTTGCACATCTGATGCACTGCTGGACTGCAGATCTTGCAATTGTTTTTACCTCTATCGGCCAAAATCACTGTCTTGATATAGCTAAAAACGTTTCTGCACAACATGTTTGTTTTCGTTGTGAATGTTTGTCATGATCATCTTAGTGAAGGGATGTTGGTAAGGTAGAATTATGGGATGTTTTGCGTCGTATGGAAGAGACGATGCTTTAAATCTCCCTCCTACCGTCCAAAAAGTGGGTCAAACTAATTATAGTGCTGTTGTTATTACTACTACTACGGTCTGGTCCCTTTCCTTCTCTAATGTTATTTGTTTTGAATAAGGTAGTGGCCAATTTAATTATTGCGCGTGTAGGAACAAAGAGCCGCAGAACCAGAGCAAGTCGGCCGGGTTCTCCTTAGACTTAACGTACCGCCATTGTCTCGGTTCTGTGGTAGCTTGGATGGCTGATAATATGTTAGCAATAAAAGTGCGAAAGGACGCTGCGGCTGAGTTTATCCAGGCTAAAATTATTTCTGAATCGAGTATGATGGAAAATCCTCATATTCGATATTCTCCTTATTCTTTTTGTGAGGTCTGCTGCTAGTTTGGCGACGCACAATTGCAGTCGTGGGATAGTAGGTCTTTTTGACTTCACCTTATCCAGTGGTTCTACGCGGGACTTGGCACACAAAGGACGCACTATAACGGTTCTGCTTCTATAAGTAGATCTATTTAGTCGGACGTATTAAATGTTGGATCAGCTAATTTGATATTTCTCGGTATAGTCCAGTTGGAGATATCAATGGGTTGTGGCGACACTATTTTCTTAGGAACCAATGCCTCTAATCTTGTTGTGAATTCGTTTATTATTGATTTCAATTGTACGTTTATTCCCTTCTATATTTTTTTTAACTGCATTACCGATTCTATGGATGTTCGATGAATCATGGTTGGAATCCCTAGCCACGTGTTCCGTAATGAGATTGAATTTCCGCTGTTTACTAGTTGTTTACAATTGCCATCCCCAAGAAGACGTAACCTTGCTGTCGATTTAAGACTAATAGAGATACTGGAAGAATGTTCGTTTTTTTGCTGCTGGCTCGTCGAAATGGAATAACGTATTATGCCTTTTCGAGCACCTGGTACATCCTCGCAGAGAACAGTTTGCCGCTTGATGGTCCGGTTTGAGGCAGTTGACGCATCGATTATAATATGTTTAAACGCTGATTAGGCTTCATTTGCAGAAAACCTTTACATGTATATAAAGCATGATTTGCTTTGCTCACTGGGCACTCTGTCACTGAATTGACGATTGCGGAACATCTTGCTTGGATCTTCAATACTTTGTTCCTCAACGATTGGAATCGATTTTCGAGGAACTTCAGAAAGTCCTTGATTGCCTGCAAGTTTCTTGGGCTGGATAGGGATTGCTCATACAGTGTGTGGGTATCGTTTTGTTTTTTTTAAAGAACTTAACACTCAAGTGGGTATGAATAGACTTAAGCACCTGAGTACATGGTAAGTTTTTTTGGAAAATGGGATAGAGAGACAAAGAAAGATGTTTGAGTTCAGTGGGTATTTCACTCCATGGGTGGCATCCACAATTTAATGGGGAGTCTAAATTCTTAGTGGAGATTGGCTTGTTGTTGATTTCTAGTCAACTACTCATCGTACTTGATTTTCGTTAGCTGAAAAAGTGAATATATCTTTCGAACGAGGCTGGGATTCGAACACCAAACCTTCCGATTTGGAAGGCAGTCCACTACCACTTGAGCCACGGCCACCCAACTTTTCCAACTTCTTATCAATAAATGAATCATGTGGGTGGCCGTGGCTCAAGTGGAAGTATATTGGCTCCCAATCGGGCGGTTCGGGGTTCATTACCAGCCGTGAACGAAAGACTTTTTTCAGACAACTAAAATGTTGTGAGACATCAAGTCAATTTGCACTAATAATGAAGTCTCCCCATTAAATGTTGAAGGCCACCCATGAAGGGAAATAGCCACTGAGCCCAACAATTTTTTTTTATCTTTCTGTTCCATTTGCCGAAAATCTTAACACATGCTTTGGCATCAAAAATGTAGTCACAACCTTCTTTTCAACAAAAAAATTCCAATCCGATATGTCAACACCAATATTCTCTAGCCATATCAAACGCTCCTGCGCAGTGATATGTAAGTTTAATACGCGGATCGCAGACTGCTTGTCCATAGTATGCGTTGATTGTTCCATTAACTTGTTAATTAATCCTGCCACCAGAAGTCCTGGGTTTTCATATCATTCTTGAGCATATTCCAAGCTGTCAAATGCCTTATTAGTTTTTCAGGTTCTCCCACTAGATTTGCCTTTAGGTAACACATCTTCTGACAATCCGCCATTGGTTGCTGTTGTACCATTTGTACGAAAAGGTCGTGGAATTTTTGCAATTTTTAATAATCGCCTCCAAACTTTGACAGAATCAACTTAGGTAGCGATACCATGCTATTCGTTGCTACCATTAGTCTTTGGTATGAATTGTAGGAACCGTCATGATGGTCTTGTAACCTGGTCATTATCTAAACGATTGCGCACTGAGACAGTTATACATTGATGTTGCCTTAATATTCTACTCCACTCTTCATAAACCTTGTTGGAACTTGCTGCTTGTTTGTCCTCTATTATAGCAGTGGACCTCTTTAACTCTGTCAGGGTTTAGTCCTTCAAGCCCTCAGTGAAATCACGGGGCAGTTTTGCCTTGATCTTGGTATCTATTTCTTCAATAATGTCACAGGCTGCCTCTGATTGACTGTATTCCTACGTAGTAACCTTCCTTAGTTTTTCTGGCCTCGGAATTCTTTTTATAGTTGTCATAGCTTATCGATGTTGAGATTTTGTTTCTCGGTCAGCTAGTTGATTTTCATGTTTTTGTTATTCAAATCCAAGATATTCCGACTCGGAGACAATTATTTCCTTGGTACTGCTTCGTCAGTACTGGATTGTTCGGAGTCAAAACGCGACGGACTTTACTAGTCTCTTAAACTCTGGTAAACGCTTCTGTATATTAATGAACGCTCAAGAGTTTGCCTCTTACTCAAGGAAGCAAATATGCGGATCACGTCGGGGTCACCAAATCTGTATGATCAAGGTGCATATAGTTACAATCTACAATTCAATCGCTTTTCTCAAGTATTCTTACTTTTCTTTATCGTACTTAAACTACTTTTGCACTACTCGTAATTCACATTTCAAATTCCACTTAAAACTGGCTTGCATATCTTGGGGATGATGATATTTGTATTCACCTCACATCTTTCTGTACCGTCCAGCGTTCCATACATCTAATCATTGTGCTAGAAAATTTAATAAAAGCTTTCGTTCTCCATTCTCCCTTGGTAGAGTCTTCTGCTATTCAAATATGGAAATCTACTGCTATCCAAATACAGATGACGTTCATATTTTATGTGGTTATTGCAAGATAATAAAGTTAAGGAAGACAAAACCAATGAAAAAATCACGAAAACAAAAACCATGAATTACTAGTGAAACGAGAGAAACAGTTAAAGTAGCTAAAGTTACGAGCTCGAGTACAAACATTTCCGAAAGATTGTTAATACAAACATTTAAGCAATGGTTTCTAAAAAATAAAAGCACAGACAAGCTAATAGGATATTTTTCAAATAAAGTCCATGCAGGCCAAATTAAAAACCATCATGTCCTGGTACTTTTCATTGACTTCAGCAAAGCTTTGGATACTCTAACTCAAGACAAACTTATTGAAAGTCTAACCAGAATCGGTTTGAGGCGGGTATTATTAAATTGGCTAAAAAGTTATCCTACCGATAGAACTATCAGGGTTAAGATATCAAAAATATACATAAGTAAGTTTTGTAAGTTTCCACTAGGCTCCAAATTGGGTTCAATTCTATTTATATTGTTCACGAATTAACTTTTATGTGTTTTGAAAAATAATACTGCATTTGCATATGCGTAGCATAAGGATTTTGATAAATAAAACGACCGATCTGCTTGAATTCCAGGATAGAAAAGAAAGAATGAGAATTTATTATTATAGAAAGAGTTAAGGTTAATTTCTTTTTAATTACAATGCAGTTCAATGTATTTCATACTAATGAATGTATTCAGAGTGTTCAATTTAAGTTCCAGTAAATAATGTATATTTAAAACTCCCCCTCATTATTTACAATAAATATTATCAAAAAGAAATACTAAATTACTTTAATCTTTACTTTAAAATGTTCAAATTTTTCTTTACATAAAGGTTTCGTTAGTATATCAGCTAACTGATCATTAGTTGGAATATAGCAAATATTTAACAATTTTTCATAATATTTTTCCCTTATAAAATGCACACGAACATCAATATGCTTGGTCCTCGAATGGTATTCAGGATTTTTGATGAGTTTCAAAGCTGTTTGGTTGTCTATGTGAAGCATTGCCCGCACATCACCCTCATGTAAAAGATCTTTCAGTAGAGCTTTTAACCACACAAGTTCTTTTACAGCTTCTGAAGCTGCCACATATTCAGCTTCTGTTGAGATTAGTGCTGTGCAGCGTTGTCTTCGTGATCCCCAAGCAATTGGTGATTCTCCCAGGAGAAAAATGTAAGCACTAGTCGATCGTGGAGTGTCGAAATCACCAGCGTAGTCAGAGTCACTGTAACACAGAAGATTAAGGATGCATTTATTTTTGAAAAATATACCTATATTCTGAGTAGCCTACAAATAACGAAAGACCCGTTTCACTGTTTTGATATGCTGTGGAGCTGGGTTATCCAAGTATCTACTCAGTACTCCAACAATTTACGAGATATTCGGCTTTGCAGCTATGGCCAGATACATCATGCACCCAATTGCTTCTCACAAAGGAAAATTTGACATATCCACTGAAGTTGCACAGAGAAGTGATGATTGTGTTGCGGCTTCACATGGCGTGGACACTCCTTTTGAATCTGTCATGATAAAACGGCTCAAAAGACGTTCAATGTATCCAGACTGAAAAACATGGACATCTCCCACAGAACTGTGCTTCGACTCCAAACCAAGATAAAAATTCAACTCATTTATTGTAAGCTCAAGATGTTTCTTTAAGTAGGACACCACCATTAATGTCCCTCATGCCAGTTGCTGCCAACAGTCCATCATCTACGTATAGCGCGATTATAACAATTCTGTCCTCTTTACGAAGAACAAACAGGCATGGATCAGCTACACATGCTGTAAAATTATAATTATTAAGTAATTTGGATATTGTCAGGTTCCAATTCCTCGAAGCTTGTTTGAGACCGTATAAGGTTTTGTTCAACTTGCAAACGTTTGCTGACTTGTCATCATATCCAATTGGCTGTGCCATACAAATCTCAACTGGGCTAAAGGTTTCATTGAAGTCAATTCCCTCTTGTTGACTATAACCTTTAACAACCAACCTAGCTTTATGTCGCTCCACTCTATTTTGTGCAGAAAGTTTTACCATATATACCCACTTACAAGGAATTACCTTTCTATCTTTCGGACACTTCACCAAATCCCATGTGTTGTTCAAACGATGAGCTTCCATTTCCTCATCCATGGCTGTCTTCCACATTTCTGCGTCTTGAGAATTCATGGCTTCACTGTAAGTCAATGGCTCCATCGCCTTAGCCATGAACGCCTGCCCTTCTAAAATTGTTAACAATAAATTTGTATGGGGATCGGCTTTCCAATTTTCATTGCTGTGAAGCTTAGATTTGAACTCAGAAGTTAAAGCTTCATCGTTTTTCTTCCGTTTCTACGCCGTTCAGAACTTGATTGTACAGTTCCTTGCCTTTTACTTCCTGTTGATGAAGTTCCTCCCTCATCGGTTTCTGTAAAAAGTTTTTCTTCGAGTTCGGCTGGATGAGGAGAAACAGGTTGATCTTCTTCTACCGAACAACAATAATCCTTTTCGCTTCCCGTTATATTCTGCATCTCATCGGTCTTGATCGGAACCTCTTTCAACTGCTTATCAGCAATACCAGATGATTTAAAATCATCCTCTGCATTCTCCTTGCGAATTCTTAGCTTTAAAGTTGTCTTTTCTTTAAACACAATATCACGAGAAAGCTGTATTTTGTCTGATTCTGGCACTGATTCTGGATTCCCTTACTATTATCTGGATACCCAACAAAGACTCCCTTTTGTCCCACTTTTGCCTCTTCTGTTTGGAAATATGTATATATGCTCTCAAATTATTTATACATGGATACCTCTGTATTGACAGCTTCGGTCCATAGCCTAAGATGTAAGTTGTCGGCATGCAGCATAGTTCAGGCAGTTTTCACAATAAACCACATGTCCCTCGCAGCACATCCATTTTGTTGAGGACTATAAGGAACAGACAATTGATGGGTTATTCCACGGTTTGTCAAAAGATCTTGGACATTTTTACTTACGAACTCCAATCCATTGTCAGACCTTAGGATTTTTATATCTTTACTGAAAAGAGACTTAACTTCATTAGGATATTTTTCAAATAAAGACAGAACCTCACTTTTTTCTTTTACAAAATAAACTTTTCTGTAACGCGAATAATCGTCTTTGAACAATAAAAAATATCTTGAGCCTCCTAATGACTTCGTTTGTATGGGCCCACAAACGTCTGTGTCCACGAGAATACCTCTTTCTGTTGCTCTAGACTGACTTCACTAAATGGAGAACGGTGCACCAATAGCACATGCATCACAAAAAAAATTCGGGTTATCAACATAACTTATGTCACGTTGATTAAGTACCTTTTTATTTGTCCAATGCACATATGACCTAATCTGTTATGCCACACTTCAAGTGATTCATTTTTTGACATATAATTAGCCACGGCACTTTCATCGTGTATTCTAAAAAGCATTTTATATAGCGACGACATCTCATGCCAATCGCGACTGTTTGGCTATCTTTTAAAATTTCACATTTTTCACTGTCAGATACTAATGAGTAATTTTTGTCTAATGCACTTCCCGAAGAAAATAAATTTACCCTGATATCAGGAACAAAAAACACATTTGTAAGCTGTTTTTTAACCCACTTTTGATAATTGAATGCTTCAATATTAATTTTTCCTCTGCCATGTGCTTTTATCTGTGTTCCATTACCCACTACTATCATCACTGGTGTCTCCAATTTCTCATAGGAACTGAACCACTTTCTGCGGAAACACATGTGTTCGCTCGCTCCCGAATCTAAGGCCCAATCATATACTGTCACAGCATCTCCGATGTTGATTGTTTCACAAACGAATGCGTCACAATTACTTGCATCACTAGTGGTACTCTCACGACGATCAAAATGAAGTTGCTTCGTATTGCTTCCCCTTGGACAAATTTTCTTCCAACTGTTTGCATAGAAAACATTGACCTCTGCGTCTCTGGTAGTTCTGATTCTTTATGTTATCAAATTGACTGTACTTTTTCTCGTGTTTTGTGTATAGGGCTGATCGGAACGTGAACGTTGGACATCACATGTGCCCATACGAGTCTCCCCCATAATAAGCCTGGATCTAAGATTAGATATGGTCTGCTGTTTTATATCAGTCAAGTCCCATGCGCTAAAAAATGTGCAAATTTGAGGGGTAATGTCATTAGAACTTTAGTAACTAACATTGAATCAGAAACTAATTCACTAGTTTCTCTGAGCTGTTGAGTTAAACTCTCTAGCTTGCTTATATGAGTTGCAATGTCATCATTTGTGTCCTTTTGAAAACCATGAAATCATTGCTGCAGCATGCTTATGCTAGTATTTGATTTTTGATCATATATGGAACAAAGCTTGGACCATATTTCATTTAAAGACAAGCAATGCATTATGTGAACTAAAACACCTTTTCCAATTGACATCGCAATTATTTGTGAGCTTTTCTATCCTTTTGTCGCCAAGTCTTCAACTCTATTTGGTCAGCTGGCATAGCCTCTTCTCCAGTCACAACTTCAAACAAACCACTTGCATTTAGAAGAATACGTACTTGAAATTTCCAAGTGCACCACTGCAGTTTGTCTATTTTTATTGTTTCACTTTCCATATTGAACTTGTCTTGTCAAAACTGATCTCTTTTAATCTTTGCAATCCGGCTATCTTTTACGAATCTGAAATACTGCGTTTATTTCTCGCAAAGTAATGAATTCTCTGCTCTAAGATTAAAAAAGGATAATCAATTATATGTGAAAACTTTTAATCAAACATTTTTTTGAGGGACTGGGCCCATAACCTGATAAATAAAACGACCGATCTGCTTGAATTCCAGGATAGAAAAGAAAGAAAAAGTATTTATTATTATGGACAGAGTTCAGGTTAATTTTGTATTTCGGAGTAACAATCGACGAACCTTTTTTTTGAGTAAAAAAAAAACAATGTCCTGTGCCTTAAACTTAAAAGAACACTGTTTGCGATGGTGCACCTAAATAAAATACTCTAACTTCGACCTACAATATCAGGTATACTACTCACGTGCAGAGTCGCACATTACATATGGAATTTTGGTCCGGGGAAACGCTGCAGAAACTCATTGGGACAAAATTTCTAACTTAAAATACAGTCTTGTATGCTTGGATCATTAAAGTTTTAAGCGTGCGTGCAATTTTCTATATGACATCGCTTAGACATTATATAAATGGCCTGAAATTTTTGCAGCCTATTCGACACTATCAAAACATACGAAGACGAGCCCAAGGGATTCTGAAGTTTAATGAAACTTATAACGTGCATGGGAAACAGTCCCTTAAAATTTAAAAAAACTTTCAAAATTTTAAAAGAAGGAAAAAATGTATTAAACAATTTTTGCTTGAATTGTTAGTTAAATCCATTTGATGAATTTGTACATGCTTTTAAAATTAATTCATTTATAAAATTATAAGCCAAAATTAGTTATGATATCACTTCAAAATTAAATTATTTCATAGATAAACTCCTGCAGATCAGCACTTTGCTTAGCGGGTAATTAATGTAACTGTATGAATTATGTAAATAAAGATATTTTAAATTGAAAAAAAAAAAAAATCCGTTGGATACGGCGAGCGAAATTAAGTTAGATTAGAATTAATTCTAGCTTAAATCCAACCGCGAATAGTACGGAAAATAAGAAGAATTAAAATATATAACAGTCAACCCGGAGCTTTCATCCGTGCATAACGTCTCTACCTCGCATTCGTAATCGAATTAACTATTAACATTACCAAACGCGATCGATCACCTAATTCCGAGGACAATCGACTGTCCTCGGGCAAAAAGATTCGTGTTAGTATGTCCGTTAAAAACATTCATAGGAAGGACACTAGATTTACGAGTCCCCTTCAGTGTCAACCGGACGATGATAAAGACAATGAAAATATGGACGAAATTGTTTCGCCAGTGAAAAAGAAGGTGTATGTTCCACCCATAACATTGATTCAAAAGTCGAGTGAATATGTGCACCAATTAATGCAATCACTTAAAATAAGTGACTATTTTATCAAAAAAATTTCAATCGGAATAAAGATAGTCTGCGAATCAATCGAATCGTACACGAGTGTGCTACCGTGTACACGGTAAGCTAAAAGACAATGATTGTCAATTTTTTTCACACGACCTTCAAAGTGCAAAAGCATTTAAAGTTGTTCTCTACGGCATGAATGACGTTGATGTTGCTGTACTTAAAAGTGAACTAATTGAAATCGGTTTAAAGTGCATCGGCATAAAAAAAGTAACAAAAAAATACGAACTAAACAAAGCTACGAGTATGTACACGGACTATATCTATTTGATATCTCTTGAAACTGGTTCAATTGCTCTAAGAGATCTGCGAAAAAACTATCGTTCCATCTTTCATACGCAAGTAAATTGGAGTTTTCACCGAAAATTTAAAGGCAGAGTAACTCAATGTCGCAACTGTCAAATGTTCGGCCATGGTGAGCGTAATTGCCGCGTAAAAACATATTGTGCGATCTGCGCTGGTTCCCATATGACTTCCAGTTGTAATAATTCTTCTCAATATAAATGTGCCAACTGCAATGAGAGCCACAAAGCTACCGATATTGCATGCATCAGCCGTTCCAAGTACTTGGAAATGAAAGAGAACGTAAAACGAAAGAGGAATCCTAATTCTCGCGCAGCTTCTTCAAATCCAATTCCTGCCCCCACTGCTGACAAACGAGTTTCGTTTGCTTCTATGACGGATTTTCCCCCGCTTCTACTACGTCATCATGCTGTACCGACTATGCTGAGTAACACTACACGCACAACTACGCAAGCATCAAACGCCTGGGTAAGCCAGACTCAAACAAGTTCGGTTGTAACTAACACCAACGAGATGCAACCAGGTAGCAACTCCACACTTTTCACTATTGAAGAGCTAAATTCATTAGCTATGGAAATGATAACAAAATTATCTGTATGTAGAACAAAAGTTGAACAATTTGAAGTTATCACACATTTAGCTACTAAGTTTTTGTCTCTTAATTGTAAATAATATGGTAGATAGTAATATAAAAATAATAACATGGAATGCTAGAAGTATACGCAGCAAAAAGATTGAATTCCTAAACTTTTTAAACAATAACAATATTGATATAGCTCTAGTAACTGAAACTTGGCTTAAGCATGATGATAATCTGTCCACCTTTGAATTTAAGTGCTATCGAGTAGATAGAATCGATAGAAGGGGTGGATGTGTTGCAATACTTATACGAAGAACAATTCAACATTCACTCTTACCAATTATTCAAACACGCTTAGTAGAAAATGTGGGCATAGAGGTAGAACTAGAAAATCATCAAACAATTAAAATCTACTGTGTCTATTTCGCTGGTGCTCGTAAGTCTGTCGAAAATAAACATTTGTTTAAAAACGATTTAAGGAACCTTTTCTGTGTAAATGGTAATTTTCTGGTAGGAGGTGATCTCAATAGTAGACACAGGGAATGGGGCTGTACAAGAGCCAATGTTTGGGGGAAATTACTCTCGGACCTTACTGAATCACTTCCAATCTCAATTTTGTATCCTCTATGTCCGACATATGTTCCAGCTGGTTCTCGCGGCCGTCCTTCTGTCCTTGATATTTTTATTTCAAATAGTCCTAGTTTTATTACGCAACCAATATCATTAAATGAGCTATGCTCTGACCACAATCCAGTACTGTGCAAACTTCTTTGTTCAGGCAAGGCAAACGTACAGTACTTCCAAGACCTAAAAAATGCAAATTGGAAACGATACCGTGCAATTATTAGAAGAAGAGTTCAAGAAAACTTTACGAACGTAGAAGATATATCTACTAAAGAAGAAGTAGATGCTATTGTAACTGACTTCAATGATTTAATCCTTGAAGCCGTAGCTGACTCTATACCAAAAGTTAAAATAAATAAATTTTACAAAAAGCTTTCCCCTCATTTAGTTAAATTAATTAAACTGAGAAATATGCAAAGAAGAAATTGGCAAAGATATCGGCAGATGTTTTATTGAGATAATGTGCAGCACCTAAACCAGTTGATCTCAAAACATTTAGGTCAACAACGCCACGAGGAATGGAATAAAAAACTTGATTCTCTAGATAAGAACGCTAAACCATTTTGGAATGTAGTTAGAATAATTAAAAATAAAAACAAACAACTACCTGGACTTCAAAATGGATCTAATTTCTATTACACAGATGATGAAAAAGCAGACGCCCTTGCGATTGCTTTTTTAAGAAATCACTGTGTTTCAGCAAGCCTAGGGGATCCAGCAACAAATGCATTGGTTAGTGAAACAATCCAGGATTTGAACACCCTAATTCCTGTCACCCCTTTAAATGCACTTCTTACAGAAGACGACGTAAAATTTCATGTCGATAATTTAAATATAAGAAAGTCTGGCGGGTTTGATCTTATTAAAAATTTGTATCTCAAGAATTTGCCCAAAGTTGGAGTGAAATTTTTAACAGACATTCTAAATGCATATCTGAAAATTCAATACTTCCCCAATTCTTGGAAAATAGGCAAGGTGGTTCCAATTCTGAAAGCTGGAAAACCCCCTGTGAGCCTCGAAAGTTATAGGCCGATAAGTTTGCTTAGCAGTGTAAGTAAAATATATGAAAAAATTCTCAAAGAGAAAATATCAAATATAGTTACAGAATGTAACATATATCCTGACTTGCAATTCGGTTTTAGACCTCAGCATAGTACCTCCCACCAGGCTCTTCGAATTTGTAATTTCGTCAAAAAAAAACCGCCAAGAAGGAAAATCAACCGGGATGATGCTTTTGGACATCGAAAAAGCATTCGATTCCGTTTGGCATGATGGTCTTTTATATAAAATGATTATTTACAACTTTCCTCCGTTTCTGTGTAAGATAGTTAAATGGTAGCGTCTCAAGTCTGATATGTTTCGAGTCAGGTGTTCCCCAAGGTTCTGTTCTTGGTCCAATTTTGTACAATTTGTTTACGTCTGATTTTCCCAATTTGACCGATTGTGATGTTGCAATGTTTGCAGATGATACTGCATTACTCTCATCAGACGAATTTGCTCCCTTCTTCGCAATGCGATGGTAGTAATAGAACACTATTACAATAGGTGGAAAATTAAGCTGAACGGTGAAAAAATGCAAGCTATCTTTTTTACCCGAAAAAGAAAACCTTGCTACCTTCCGAACATCCAACTGCAATTGCATGGATCGACCATAATCTGGTCCAATTATGTAAAATACTTAGGTATATATCTTGACAGCAAACTTACATTTCATGAGCATATTTCGAGAACCCTACAAAAGGTCAATATAGCAATAAGGATATTATATCCTTTTATAAACAGAAAATCAGCTCTGTCTAAGGAAAACAAAGTGATCATACACAAAGTAATTTTCCAATCGATACTTCTTTATGAGTCTCCGGTTTGGGGAAGTTGTGCGCAGTGCCACATTAAAAAGCTGCAAGTGGCACAAAATAAGATACTCAAGATGATGCTTAACCTCCCATGGCACCATTTTACTTCAAAGCTACATAGAAGAGCGAATGTTGAATTGTTATCGGAAAGAATTAAAAAGCTTACGTGCAATTTTAAAAACAAAAGTGCTTACGCTAAAAATCAGCTACTTAAAGACCTATTGTAGTTTATACATATATCTATTCATATAGTCAGTTTATATGTTGTTTACATGTATATTTATATTTATTTATTTATTGTTTTATATATGTACATATATTTTTGTAATTACCTATTTATTAATTCATTCTTTATGTTATTTATTTATTTATTTATTTATTTTTGTTTGTTTAATTTATTTATTTATTTACTATTTACTCATTTGTTGAATCAATATTTATTATTGTTAACATATTTTTATTTTTATTTAGTTCCTGTATACTTATTTATTTATTTATATACTAATATACTTATCTATTTATTTATTTACTATTATTATAATTATTTATTTATTTATTATTATTATTTTTTTTTTGTACTTAGATTGGAGGTTTTTATCGTATTTTCCTCCAAATTTAATTTAATTTAACTTAACTTTACAAAACAAAAAAAGAACAATGTTTCAGCAGAAAGATATAAGCAATATCATATCTCTGTATTGTAAAATGTGTGGTAACTATCCTTTGTAAAAATTTGTATACGAAATAAAGATCTATCTATCTAAAATATATAACCGTGTTTTTCTTTCATCGGACAAGTTGAACCAACTAATATAAGTCGGCGTTGATTTTGTTGTTAATGACATAATGAAAGCGAAACAAAAACAACTAATGTAGTTGTTAACAAAGCACTATGACACAATGACACTGCGTTAGCATGCACAGAAAAATGTACTAGTAGGACACCATTGACAAATTTATAGCAATAAATCAATTCAATACCGGAATCCGAATATATTTTATTAGTAGTTCCTCTAACAGCGGTAATGAGTAATCAAGTAGATAATATACTATATATACTCGTATATTCAACGATTAGATTAAACACATATTCTTTTATATTATTCTTTTTATTAAAACTTTTCAACTCTCACTCAGATCCTTATTTTAATATTCCTTATTTTTCTACTAAATACGGTATACATCACTGTATAAAAAATCGCTAACTATGTGAGGATCAAAAATGTTTAGAAACTTATAAGCTATTATAAGGTATATAGATCTTCCTATCTATTTGTTTGAATTACCTAAAAAGGTAAGTGCCTATAATATTTAACAGTTAATAGCCTCTATTATATAATTCTAAATATGGGAATTCAGAAGGAAATAAACATATGTATAAAACTGGGTTTAAAATAGTATTTGATTTTTTATGTATGTACGAGTACAGTGGAAGTCCATTCGTACGAACTTCCGGTTCCACGAATATCCAATAATCAGAATAGCAAGTTCTTCCCATTGACTAAAATACATATGTATGAATGATTGGTAAAATTAGATATTCGATAATACGAATATAGTTTTAACATATTCGTTGATTGCCTTGTGTTACGGGCAGTGGAAACAAGCCCTAAAATCGGCAATGTAAACTCGCCTTTAAAAAAAAACAGGAGTACCGCCCGAAGAATGGTGAAACCAGCAGCCATTTTTTGGAATGCCTTCTTGGGGGCTTTTTCCTTGAATATTAAAACGTGAAACGGCTAGTGATTTTTGTTGTCTTTACTAATTAATTTGTAATCGTACATAAATATAAAGAATACAATAAATAATTCGGTAGATTGTAAAAAATTAGTTTCAGTTTCGCCAAATTAGCGCAACATTTTACAAATGTAAAAGTTTATCTAACCCCTTAGGCGCGCGTAAATTATACAAAAAAAAAACTTTTTACAAATTAATTATTCGTCATTGAATATGCCGCCAAAGAAGGGAAAATTGCCACCGCTGCCGTCACCCTTTGTTCCTTCCTAAAGCTGCAGATGATCGCCAGTCAACGAAGGCTCACCTCCAGAAGAGTATAATTGCCGCTCGTGTACTGCACCAGATTCAGCTGGTATTATGGTATGCTGCGATTGCTGCCATGGATGGCAATACTGCGCCTGCGTTGATAGTTTTGTAAGTGATGAACAATGGATATGTGCCACTTGCCAAGGTAAGGTTTCTGTAACTTGTTCTCCAGAAGTAATGTCCGCAAATTGCTAGCATTGTAGACAATGCGGCCAAACTATAGTTGCTTCTACCACTGCCAATTCTTTCGTCAACGCGGTCCCAAATACTTGCACCCTAACCTCAAAACACCCTGTAACAAATATAACCACGTTCTCCACCACGATCTATCAGCCACCTGAGAAGATTTCCAACGCATTTACCACAACATCTACGGCTCCTACAACGACTTGAGTTTCCTTTAGTCTTACGAACATCCTGAACCCGGGCAAAAAATGTAGCAGTTCAGTTTTCAGTTTTTATGCATTTTTATTTTTTACCTTAAATTACTCTTATATGCTAAACAAAAAACGCTTAAAAATTAGCTTAGATTACTTACAAATAATCTTATTCTAACTTACTAGCCCCATGCGGGCAATCTAAGTTAAACCTAACACTTAAACTATGTCTTTCGACGAATCTTACAGTCTACTTTTATTTCTATTTTAACATTAATTAATACTAAAACTAAGAAAATAAATTTTAATCAAAAACTTAGTATATGGACATTTTTTAATTTTGTATAAAACTTAAAACTAAAGCCTACAAACTACCTAAAAATAAATCTTAATCTACTTAACCTACTTACATCTAACACAAACACAGACATATATAAATATATATATACATAATATGGATATACATAATATATAATTACATGTATATATATACGAGTATATTTGTTTTTCATTTTTTTTTTTTGGTTTTTATATTTTTTTTTTCTTAAAAATTAACTTAATCCTACCTAAAACTATGTAAGCCGGCCATGGCTAAAAAAGAAAAAAAAAAAAAATTAGGCTGGCCCACTTTGCTTCACATGAAGCTACATATCACTGAAGGAGATTGACGACGAAGCATCCTCCCCTTCAACAAGCCACCAAAAGTTTTGGTGCTGTTGAGCAACATCCCTCATGTCGCGACTCCCTTCCACCCTACTGAACCGGAGACGCTCCGCACTGCCATGTGCGACGTCTCTGTCGTAGTTGAGTCGCCTGTCCGCAGCTGTTCGCGCAACGTGGAAGATTAGCGGCACCGCCAATCTGTCCTGGATCAGACCTTTGCTATCTAGATAGAGGAACGCTTCTGGAGGAATAAAGCCGTCAAAGCGAAATCTCTCGTGATACATATAATTGGGGTAGTAAGCCCCGGAGATCAGGTTGTTCGATGAGGTCATTGCTCTTGCAACGTGCCTTCGAGTCAACTTAATGACGAAATTATCCACTCTTATTAGGTTCGCCCTATTGTATAAGACCTCATTAGGATAGAATTTTATGTACTGATACTCTGGTGTTCTGTATAGTCGAAGACAAGTCCTAAGACAAGCCCTCTCAAACACCCGAATCTTTTCCAATAAACTTGCTCTCACGTTGAACCACACGGGACATCCAAATACAAGCATAGGCCTGATAAGGGCCATGTAGCATATTACCTCGCATCGAGTTGGCTGTTATAAAACAGTCTCATTGTAAGGGCAAAAGCACCTTTGGCTCTGGCCAGAGCAACCTCTATATGTTTGTTAATATACAGAAATTGATCTAGCCAGATCCCAAGGTATCTGACTACATTTTGACAAGCAAGGGGCTGCCCGTGCTGTCCCACGATCGAGAATTTTCGCCAATTCTTTCTGGTGTCCCTAGAGGCCCCAGACAAAGGCGTCCTAAACAAAATAGTTTCCGACTTCTGAAAGTTGATTTTCAACTTCCAGTCATCGCAATATCGCTTAATTTTCTCGAAGTCACGCTGCAAAAGTGTATTAATGACCTCAATCTTTGGACCCGATCTGTACGCGATTATGTCGTCTGCGTACGCTATGGCATGGTGAAGTGAACCTATCAGATCACCCGTGTAAACGCTGAATAGGATCGGCGAATTTACCGCACCTTGTTGCAGACCGTTTTCAATGTTAAATGTTCCAGCAGAAGTCACATCGCCATTCTTCAGGATGAACTGTCTACTGGAGAGCATATCAAAAAGGATATACAGCAGTGGTTTACTAATGCCCAACCTGTCCAGCTTGAAAAAGAGTCCTTGTAACCATACGGTATCGAAGGCCTTCTCCAAGTCAATCAGGCAGGCACCAGTGCACTGTTTCTTGCCTTTGTTCCATTTTATATCAGAAACCAGTTTCGACGCAGCATGAATGATATCATGCCCCGCCTTGAAACCGAATTGATTATCCGGAACTATATGTTTGTCCTCAACCCACTTAGTCAGGACTCTATTGATCACCTTCTCGAACACCTTACTGATGTTTGGGAGAAGACTGATCGATCGGAGATTCGCCGGATTGGAAGTGTCTTTATCTCTTTTGGGGATGGGATGTACCACCGCAGTTCTCCAATGCGCTGGATAATGTGCATTATTCATTGCATTATTAAACAGGGTGGTATAAATGTTCACCGCTTCTAGAGGGAGATGTCGAAGCACAATGTTCGGTATTTCATCGGTTCCCACTGATTTCTTACTTCTAAGTGATTCGAAGATCGTTTGGAGCTCTTCCTTCGAAATGAACGGAGGTACTGCCCTATCGCTGGTGATGACATTATTTGCCATATTCTCGTCACTGAACTGGGTGAAACCCGAGCTCTCGAATCGCCAATTCACAATTTCATTTCGAAGGTAGAAATTGTGCACAAGGACTCCAGACCGTGGTTCGGGCTAATGATAACATTCGCCTTGTACACTTCCTGGAAAGTCGCTCCTATAGCCTCTACTTGCTCCTGCGGATCCTCGATCACAAAGAAGTTGTCATCATCAACAGCCTCATTCGGATCTATGCCCGCTGCTACCAGTATTTGTTCGTTGTTCGTCATTCGGGCGATTTTAAGACATGGAAGGTCGTTCTGATTATTTCTCCGAAATATTTTATTTATTTGCGGGAACATATTCGGGTTGCTGGTATTTACAGCCCGAATTTTATTGTTCCAATACAAACTTACAGATGCTCTGTAATTTTCTTTTATTAATGTTTGCAGGTTTTTAATCGACGACTTCAGTGTCATGATCTCCGGATTATGTCTGTCAGTAAACTGTCTGTACAAGGTTTTTAGTCTTGACAGCGGTCTACTTTTATGTCGGTGCAGTGCGTCAATAGTTGCGTTGCGGAATAAGTCTTCTTCGTCAATGTGTTGGTACCGAGGTATCGTTTTGTCCATTGTTCGTTTGATTGTCTCGTCCATTAGTCTTAGATACCAGTCAGTCTCCTCGTTTGACAGATTTCTGTTGGACGGTGGGTAGAGCGAATTCGAGGAGAGTGCTCTAGTCAGTGTTCTGGTGAAGTGTGTCCAACGCACCCTACTATAATTGTAGGAATGCCTTTGAACAAACTCATCCAATTCCGCAATTTCGTTGGGAACAGTTATTTCGGTGCTGAGACCGCAATGGTCACTGTCATACACGAAAGTGCGTAGACAGTTTGTAGTTTGTTGGTTAGTGCATGTCAGTTGTATTCGTGAGTCGAACAGCAGAAGATCCGGATAAGACCCGTGTCTGGGAAACGACGGACTATCCGTCGCCTTAAGCCGGAGTCGATACATCACACTGTGCTGACCCCACCAATTAAATAGTAGGTTCCCTCTAGTATTTGGTGTATTATTTCCCCAATCAGTATGTTTGGCGTTGAAATCTCCGCCGATAATAAAATAATTCTCCTCCAGTTCCAGCCTCAGGAATCGAAAAAGCGTCTCGAGCTCTGAGGTGAATAAAGTGGATTGAGTAGCCTTAGGTGCATAGACAGACACCATGTACAACCGCTTTCCACTACGGAGGGGGATATACATGATGCATGCTTCCAGCACCTGGAACCTACGTACTACACCACTGTATACTCTTTTAAAACGTATACCTTTTCGTACGAAAATCGCAACGCCACCTCCCTGAATGGAGGTGGGTCGGTTTCTCCGTACTATTTTGTATATTTTGTGCCTCATTTTGTGTCTTTTGGTAAGCTTAGTTTCGCTAACCAAAAGCACATCAGGGGCTTGGTCTTTAAGCAACTTAAATAGTGCGGCTCGTCTTTCGAGCCTAATCAGTTTTCAGTTTTAATGCATTTTATTTTCTTAACACTAACTCTTCATTCTAACAAAAAATGCTTAAATGCTAGCTTACAATTACTTAACAATCTTATACTAACTTGCTGGCCCAACGCAGGCACTCTAAGCTACTCTGAATACTTATATCTATGTCTTTCGACTGCATTTACATTTTATTTATAAATACTTATTTTCTATACTTAAGGCTAAGAAAAAATTTGTTTACAAAAACTTAGCATATGGACATTTTTTTCGTTTTTATAAAAACTTAGTATCTAACTTAAACTAAACCTTAGCCTACCTAACCTAAATGTACAATACACACATAAACACACATAGACATTATACACAATCATATACATATATCAGTATACACCTTTGTATACACTGATATATGTATATATTTCTTAAATGCTAACCTAAACCTATGTAAGCTGGCCATCGCTATTTACTGAGCAAATAGATTGGTCAGCTCTGCCTCATTAGTCAGGCTGGTCCGTAATTGAATGAAACGACGACGACACATCTTCCCCATCATTCAACCACCAGAAATGCTGGTGCTGCCGAACGACATCCCTCTTATCGCGATTCCCCACCGCCCTACTGAACCTGAGGCGATCCAAACTGCCGTGTGCGACGTCTCTGTTGTAGTTGAGTCGCCTGTCCCCAGCTGTCCGAGCGACATGGAAGATTAACGGCACCGCTGATCTATCCTGGATCAACCCTATCTGATCTAGGTAGAGGAATGCTTCCGGTGGAACGAAGCCGTCAGAGCGCACACTCTCGTGGTAAAGGTAATTGGGGTAGTAAGCCCCAGATATCAGGTTATTCGTCGACGTTATTGCTCTTGCAATGTGCCTTCGAGTCAGCTTAATTACGAAGTTGTCCACTCGTATTAGGTTCGCCCTATTGTAAAGGACCTCGTTAGGATAAAATTTCTTGTACTCCGACTCTGGTGTTCTGTACAAGCGAAGACAAGCCCTAAGACAAGCCCTCTGAAACACCCGAATCTTTTCCATTAAGCTTACTCGTACATTGAACCACACGGGAACTGAACTGAACTGAACTGACAACCAAATACCAGCATGGGTCTAATAAGGGCCATGTAGCAGAGTACCTTTACCCTCATATCGAGTCGGCTGCTATAAAACAGTCTCTTTGTAAGGGCAAAAGCACCTTTAGCTCTGGCCAGAGCAGCATCTACATTTTCGCCAAAATACAGAAACTGATCTAGCCAGATCCTAAGGTATCTAACTACATTTCGACAGGCAAGAGGCTGTCCGTGCTGTCCAATGATTGAGAACTTTCGCCAATTTTTTCTGGTATCCCTAGAGGCTCCAGACAACGGCGTCCTAAAGAGAATGGTTTCCGACTTCTGAAAGTTGATTTTCAACTTACAGTCATCGCAAAATCGTCTTATCTTATCGAAGTCACGCTGCAAGAGAGTATTAATAACCTCGATTTTTGGACCTGTTCTGTACGCTACCAAATCGTCTGCGTACGCAATAGTATGGGGAAGTGCACCTATCAAGTCGCTTGTATAAATGTTAAATAGGATCGGCGAATTGACCGCGCCTTGCTGAAGACCATTTTTAATTTGAAATATTCCAACAGAAGTCACATCGCCATTTTTCACGATGAACTGTCTGTTGGTTAGCATATTATAAAGAATGTACAAGAGTGGTTTACTGATCCCCAACCGAGTCAGCTTATAGAAAAGACCCTCTAACCATACGGTGTCGAAGGCCTTCTCCAAGTCAACAAGGCAGGCACCAGTGCATTGTTTTTTGCCTTTATTCCATTGGATATCGGACACCAGTTTAGACGCGGCATGTGAGATATCATGTCCCGCCTTAAAACCGAATTGATTATCCGGAATTATATGTTTGTCCTCAACCCACCTAGACAGAGCTCTATTGATTACCCTTTCAAAAACCTTGCTGATATTCGGAAGGAGACTTATCGATCGGAGATTCGCCGGATTGGATATATCCTTCCCCTTTTTGGGGATAGGTTGAACCACCGCCGTTTTCCAATGCGCTGTATAATGTGCATTATTCATTGCATTATTAAACAGGGTGGTGTAAATGTCCACCGCTTCTAGAGGAAGATGTCGAAGCACGATGTTCGGAATACCATCGGTCCCCACTGATTTCTTAGCCCTGATTGTGTCGAAGATCTCATGGAGTTCTTCCTTCGAAATGAACGGGGGTAGGTCACCCTCTCTGGCAATGACATTATTGGCCATATTTTCGTCGTTGAACTGGGTGAAACCAGAGCCTTCGGATCGCCAGTTCCCCATTTCATTTCGAATGCAGAAGTCGTGCACCAAGCCGCGATTGTCCAGGTCATAATTAGGGCAAATGATATCAATGGCCTTGTATACTTCCTGGAAAGTCGCCCCTATGGTCTCAACTTTCTCCTGTGGATCCTCGATCACAAAGAAGTCGTCATCATCAGCGGCCTCATTTGGATCAATACCTGCTATTGTCAGTAACCGTTCGTTGTCTGTTGTCCGGTCTATTTTAAGACACTGAAGGTCGTTTTGATTTTTTCTCCGAAATAGTTTATTGATTTGCGGAAACATATTCGGGTTGCTGGTGTTTACAGCCCGAACCTTGTTGTTCCAATATGAGCTTACAGAAATTCTATAATTCTCTTTTATTAACTTTTGCACATTTTTAATTGACGACTTCAGTGTCCTAATCTCCGGGTCTTGTCGGTCAGTTAACTGTGTGTACAAGTTTTTGAGTCTTGTCAGAAGTCTACTTTTCTGTCGGTGCAGTGCGTCAATAGTAGGATTGCGGAACAGGTCTTCGTTAATTGTACGTCGATACCGCGGTATTGTAGTGTCCATAGTTTGTTTAATTGTCTCGTCCATTTGTTTTAGGTAATTGTCGATCTCCTCGTTTTACAAATTCCTATTGGACGGTAGGTGGAGCGTGTTCGAGGAGAGCGCTCTTGTCAAAGTTGCGGAGAAGCTTGTCCATCGAGTCTTACTGTAGTTGTAAGAATATCTTTGGACAAACTCCTCCAATTCCGCAATTTCGTTGGGAACTGTAATTTCGGTGCTAAAACCGCAATGGTCACTGTCATACACGAATGTGCGCAGACAGTTTAGCGTTTGTAAATTCGTACCTGTCAGTCGTATGCGTTCGTCGTACAGCAGTAGATCCAAATAAGACCCGCCTCTGGGAAACGACGGGTTATCAGTCGCTTTAAGACCGAGTCTGTACATGACATCGTGCTGACCCCACCAATCGAGTAGTAGGTTCCCTCTATTATTTGGCAAATTATTTCCCCAATTTCTGTGTCTAGCGTTGAAATCCCCGCCGATTATAAAATAATTCTCCCCCGATTCCAGCCTCAGAAGTCGAAAAAGCGTGTCGAGCTCTGTAATGAATAGGGTGGATTGTGAAATATCAGGTGCATAAACAGATGCCAAGTACAGCCGCTTTCCACTGCGGAGCGGGATGTAAATGACGACTGCCTCCAACACCCGGAACCTGCGCAACACGCCCTTGAACACTCTGTGAAATTTTATACCTTCTTTAATGAAGATCGCGACACCGCCTCCACGTTTGGATCTGGGCCGGTTTCTTCTTCTAAAAATATAATTATTGTACTCCAGTTTGTGCTTGTCGGTTAGCTTGGTTTCGCTAGCGAAAAGCACATCAGGAGTTTGGTCTTGTAGCAATTTAAACATCGCGGCTCTTCGTTCAATCCTAATCAGTGAATTAACATTCACCGCAAGGACCTTCAAAGTTTGCTCCACCATGTGCGTACCCATTACGGCATGTGTTGCGTTAGGCCCGGCAGCAGCGCGTAGATCTTGTCCACCCGCTTGGCCTGTTCTTGAACCTGCTTTTGCAGCTGAGCCATCTGCACTTGGATTGCGAGCAAGATGGCTAGCATGTTAGGTGCAGCTTCCGTTGTTCTCGGCATTGGCGCCGGAGAAGCAACAGTCGCTTGCTGTACCGTAGCCCCCCACCAGACGCCATTTGGGCGTAGGAAATTTGGGACGTGACGGCTGGTGTTTGAAACCTGACAGGTGAACACTTGACCTCCACTTTCTGCTGCCGAGCCAGTTTTGCTTTCTTAATGTCAGCGAACTTAGGACAACCCCGATAGTTTGCGGTGTGTCCCACGTTTCCACATAACACGCACGAGAGCTGCGACCTATCGGATGCTCCGTCAACACCCAGAGGACACTCCTCGGAACTGCGCTTCTTAGCGCACTTCACGCATCGAGGCTGCATTTGGCAGTTCGACGCGGCGTGCCCGAACCTCTGGCAGCGAACGCATTGTATAACGCCTTCGCTCCTTTTTAGTTTTTCCCAGTGGACCACCTGGTAGTCTAGGACATTGATACTCCTTAGACTATCCAGACGGCTTTCGGGACTGAGCTGTACCAGGAAGAACGGCAGACTCCGTTTCTCCCGCCTGGCTCTAGCTGTGGTAAATGGCTTTACCCCCACAAACTTGAGTCCTTCGCACTCCTTCTCTTTGAGCAGTGCCAGGATCTTCTCAGGATCAGAAGACGGTTCCAACCCTTTCAGCAGCATCGATTGCCGCTTTTCACACTTTGGTGTGAATGAGAAGTGCTCCGTCGTCGTTTCCTTTAGGAGCTCTTTCATTTTCGCGTAGCCCTCCACTGTGTTACAGTGGATGGCATGGCGATCGTTCCCCAATGGCTTAATATTAAAGTTACTTCCAATGACCAACTTACACAGGTCCTTGGTTGCATTCACCTCTAATTTATAGGTGTTGATGGGAGGCACCTTCTCCTTCTTCTTCGTCTGCTGCTGCTGTTGTTGTTGTTGTTGTTGTTTCTGCTGTTGCTGCTGTTTTTTCAGCTGCTGATTTTTCAACTGTTGCTGTTTCTGCTGCTGCTGTTGTTTCTGCTGCTGCTGGTTTTGATGTTGCTGCAGATTTGTTTCTGCTCTTGTTGTTGGGAGCTATCTGCTTGTACTTGCTCCCTCTGTCTTCGTGCAGTTTGCCTCTGCTTAATAGCAAGCACTTCTTCTTCCAGCTTTAATATGCTGCTGGTAATATTACTTATTTCTTCATCTTCGTCTTCCGACTCAGATGCAGCTAAAGAGGCAAAGTTGTTACTGCCCCCCTCATACTGGAATTCATCTTTCTCTTCATCAGCTCTTAAAATGGCACTTGTTTTTTTTCTGGTTAAATTAGGAGGAGATTTCAAACTCTTCCTACGTTTGACTCCTTTTGCCACGGCACCAGCAACCGTATTGTTGCCTTTTGTAACTCCCGTTATGGGAAGAGCGGAACGCTCTTCGCCATCCATCATTTGATTTTTTTTTTCACTTGTTGGTTCCGTTCTGATTTTACGTAGGAGAAAACCAAACAAAACAAAACAAAAAAAAAAGTCTTAATTTGGCCCGGGATTCGAACCCGTGTTCACTGATTCGATGCCAGACGCCGCTAACCAGCGAGCTACCGGGTCAATTAGTAAAACTGTAACTAATTTACTTTTAGTACGACACTGAATCACTAAATTTATTTTATTTTAAGAAAAGCCGACACACGTGTATTCTCTCCGGAGATCTGCGAACGACTGCCTTTCGAGCCTAATCAGTGAATTCACATTCACAGCAAGGATCTTCAGGGTTTGCTCCGCCACGTACGTACCCATTACGGCAAAAGGTGCGTTAGGCCAGGCAGCAGTGCGTATACTTGATCCACCCGCGCGGTCTGTTCAGTTAAATGACGTTGTAGCTGAGCCATCTGCCCTTGGATAGAGAGCAAAATAGCTAGCATGTCAGGTACTGGTTCAGGTGCTCTGGGCACTGGGGCCTGAGAAGCAACCTTCGCTTGCTGTACCGTATTTCCCCTACCTGCCGCCATTTGGGCGTAGGTAATATGGGGAGTAACGGCTGGAGTTTGCAAATGCACGGGTGGACGTTTAACTTCCACTTTCTGCTGCCGGGCCAGATTTATTCTTTTGATGTACTGGAATTTGGGACAACCCCGATAATTTGCGGTGTGTCCCGTGTTCCTACATAAAGCACAAGAGAGTTGGCTTTTTTCAGACGCTCCGTCCTTACCCAGAGGGCATTCCTCGGACTTGTGGTTCTTTCCGCACTTCACGCATCGAGGCTGCATTTCGCAGTTCGACGCGGCGTGCCCGAACCTTTGGCAGTGAACACATTGTAGAATGTTTTCGCTCCTCTCTAATTTCTCCCAATGTACAACCTGGTAGTCTAGGACTTTAATACTCCTTAGACCATCCAGATTGCTGGTGGGACTTAGTTGGACCAGGAAAATCGGCAGTTGCCGCTTCTCCCTTTTGGCTCTAGCCGTGACAAACGGCTTGACCCCCACGAATTTGAGCCCTTCACACTCTTTCTCTTTCAGCAGTGCAAGGAGCTACTCCGGATCAGACGACGGTTCTAACCCCCTCAGCAGCATTGTTTGCAGCTTCTCCCCCTTCGGGGTGTAGGAGAAGAACTCCGTCGTCGAATCCTTCAATAAACTTTTAATTTTGTGATAGCGCTCCACTGTATTGCAGTGAATCGCGTGCCTATCTACATTAAGTCTTTTAATAAAAAAAATATTGCCTATGGCCAACTTACATAATTCTATAGTATCTTTCAACTCCATCTTAAATGTGTTGATTGGAGGTACTCGTATCTTAGTTGTTTTCTGCTGTTGTTGTTGCTGTTGCTTTTGCTGCTGATGATGATTTTGTTGCTGCTGTTGCTGCTGCTGGTTCTGCGGTAGTTGCTGCTTATGCTTCTGCGATTTTTGTAGCTGTTGTTGTTGCTGTTTATGCTTTTGCTGTGGCTGTGTGTCTTTTTTTGTTAGTTCCTGTGCCTGTTTTTGCATTTGTTGTTGTTGCTGAGGGTTCAGGAGTTGTTGATGTTTCTCCATCTCCCTCCTTGCCGCTTGCTTTGCTCTTAAAGCAAGCATTTTTTTCTGTAGCTGCTTGATGCTGTTTTTAATAGCTTCGACCTCGTTCTCTTCGTCATCTGACTCAGAGGCAGCTAGGGATGCGAAGCTATTTTCTGCTCCCATGTAGCGACCTTCACCATCGTCTGAGACGTATGGGTAGTCGTCACCATCTAGATCCGGACGTTTCATAGCTGCTGCTGTTGATGCCGTTGAGTACGCCCCTTCCCCCACCCCAGCTGGCAGCTTTTCAGTGGAAGTTGAATGGGAGGGACGCTTTACTAAGTTAAGAGTCGGCCTTAGCTTCCTCCTTCTCTTCATCATTGGTTCGCCAACTATTGCTGTTTGGCTTGATATACCCGCCAATGCATCGCCTGATTTGTCAGCTGGTCCCGCTATTGACATAGCGGTCCGCTCTCCAGAATTCATCACGTGTTGTTGCTTACACTTTATTTTATTTATTTAAAAAAAAAAACAAAAAAATAATAATAATAAAAAAAAACAGATCTAATCGACCTGGAGTCGAACCCACGACCTCTTACTTCGTAACCGGACGCATTCATTTTAAATGCATTTTTATTCTTTTCAATTCATTATTACTTATACGCTATACAAAAAACGCTTAAAAATTAGCTTAATTAAATTAAAATTATCTTATTTTAATTTACTGGCCCCATGCGGGCACTCTAAATTAAACATAATACTTAATTGTAGTCTTTCGACGTTTCGTACGATTATAAATTTTATTTTTTTTCTATATTTATTTAAACTAAAACTAAGAAAACATTTTATTTAATACAAAAACTTAGTATACGGACTTTCTTTTTTATAAAATCTTAAAAACTAAAACTTATAAACTATCTACATATAAATAAACCTTAACCTACTTAATCTACTTAACCTACTTAAACTAACTTATTGTATATATCATACAATTTTTTTTTCTTTTTTTCTTTGTCCCTAGATGCGTTACCCTTTCTTCCGTTCTTTTAGAGAAGTTGTTACCCATCTAAGTTCTTTATAGTTTTTTTTTATTTTTTTTCTAATTTTTTTTTTTTTTTTATTATTTTTTTTTCTTATATCTACCTTAATCCTACTTAAATCTATGTAAGCCGGCCATGACTAAAAAAAAATTAGGCTAACCGACTTTGCTTCCGAGTGAAGCTATATTGTACTAGAGGAATTCGACGAAGATACTTCCTCTCCTCCCATAAGCCACCAAAATTGTTGGTGCTGCCGTGCAACATCCCTTATGTCGCGACTCCCTACCGCCCTGCTGAACCGGAGACGCTCCGCACTGCCATGTGCGACGTCTCTGTCGTAGTTGAGTCGCCTGTCCGCAGCTGTTCGAGCAACGTGGAAGATTAGCGGCACCGCCAATCTGTCCTGGATCAGACCTTTCATATCTAGGTAGAGGAACGCTTCTGGAGGAACAAAGCCGTCATTGCTCTTGCAATGTGCCTTCGAGTCAACTTAATGACGAAATTGTCCACTCTTATTAGGTTCGCCCTATTGTATAAGACCTCATTAGGATAGAATTTTATGTACTCAGACTCTGGTGTTCTGTATAAGCGAAGACAAGTCCTAAGACAAGCCCTCTCAAACACCCGAATCTTTTCCAATAAACTTGCTCTCACGTTGAACCACACGGGACATCCAAATACAAGCATAGGCCTGATAAGGGCCATGTAGCAGATAACCTTCACCCCAGCATCGAGTTGGCTGTTATAAAACAGTCTCTTTGTAAGGGCAAAGGCACCTTTGGCTCTGGCCAGAGCAACATCTATATGTTTGTTAAAATACAGATATTGATCCAGCCAGATCCCAAGGTATCTGACTACATTTCGACAAGCAAGTGGCTGCCCGTGCTGCCCCACGATCGAGAACTTTCGCCAATTCTTTCTGGTATCCCTAGAGGCCCCAGACAAAGGCGTCCTAAACAAAATGGTTTCCGACTTCTGAAAATTGATTTTCAACTTCCAGTCATCGCAATATCGTTTAATTTTATCGAAATCACGTTGCAAGAGTATATTAATGATCTCAATCTTTGGACCTGATCTGTACGCAATTAAGTCGTCTGCGTACGCTATGGCATGGTGAAGTGAACCTATCAGATCACTCGTGTAAATGTTGAATAGGATCGGCGAATTTACCGCACCTTGTTGCAGACCGTTTTCAATGTTAAATGTTCCAGCAGAAGTCACATCGCCATTTTTCACGATGAACTGTCTACTGGAAAGCATATCAAAAAGAATATACAGCAATGGTTTACTGATGCCCAACCTGTCCAGCTTGAAAAAGAGACCCTCTAACCATACGGTATCGAAGGCTTTTTCCAAGTCAATCAGGCAGGCACCAGTGCACTGATTCTTGCCTTTGTTCCATTGGATATCAGAAACCAGTTTAACCGCAGCATGAATAACATCATGCCCCGCCTTGAAACCGAATTGATTATCCGGAACTATATGTTTGTCCTCGACCCACTTAGTCAGGACTCTATTGATCACCTTCTCGAAAACCTTACTGATGTTTGGAAGGAGACTGATCGACCGGAGATTCGCCGGATTGGATGTGTCTTTATCCCTTTTGGGGATGGGATGTACCACCGCCGTTTTCCAATGCGCTGATTTCTTACTTCTAAGTGATTCGAAGATCGTTTGGAGCTCTGTCTTCGAAATGAACGGTGGTAGTACCATTTCATTGGTGATGACATTATTTGCCATATTCTCGTCACTGAACTGGGTGAAACCCAAGCTCTCGAATCGCCAATTCATTACTTCATTTCGAAGGTAGAAATTGTGCACAAGGACTCGATTTTCCAGGTCGTGGTTCGGGCCAATGATGTCATTCGCCTTGTATACTTCCTGGAAAGTCGCTCCTATAGCCTCTACCTGCTCCTGCGGATCCTCGATCACAAAGAAGTTGTCATCATCAACAGCTTCATTTGGATCTATGCCTGCTGCTATAAGTATGTTCTCGTTGTCCGTCGTTCGGGCGATTTTAAGACACGAAAGGTCGTTGTGATCTTTCCTCCGAAATATTTTATTTATTTGCGGGAACATATTCGGGTTGCTGCTGTTTACAGCCCGAATTTTGTTGTTCCAATACAAACTTACAGATGCTCTGTAATTTTCTTTTATTAATGTTTGGAGGTTTTTGATCGACGACTTTAGCGTCATAATCTCCGAGTTATGTCTGTCAGTAAACTGTCTGTACAAGGTTTTCAGCCTTGACAGCAGTCTGCTTTTATGTCGGTGCAGTGCGTCAATGGTTGCGTTGCGGAATAAGTCTTCGTTGTCAGTGTATTGATACCGAGGTATCGTTTTGTCCATTGTTCGTTTAATTGTCTCGTCCATTAGTTTTAGATATATGTCAATCTCCTCGTTTGACAGATTTCTATTGGACGGTGGGTAGAGCGAATTCGAGGAGAGTGCTCTCGTCATTGTTCTGGAGAAGTGTGTCCAACGCACTCTACTATAGTTGTAGGTATGCCTTTGAACAAACTCGTCTAATTCCGCAGCTTCGTTCGGAACGGTTATTTCGGTACTAAGTCCGCAATGGTCACTGTCATACACAAAAGTGCATAGACAGTTTATTGTTTGTTGGTTTGTGCATCTCAGGTGTATTCGTGTGTCGAACAGCAGGAGATCCAAATAGGACCCGTGTCTAGGAAACGACGGACTATCCGTCGCCTTAAGGCCGAGTCGATACATTATACTGTGCTGACCCCACCAATTGAATAGTAGGTTCCCTCTAGTATTTGGAGTATTATTTCCCCAATCGCTATGTTTTGCGTTGAAATCTCCGCCGATAATAAAGTAGTTCTCCTCCAATTCCAGTCTTAGGAATCGAAAAAGTGTCTCGAGCTCTGAGATGAATAAAGTGGATTGAGTAGCCTTAGGTGCATAAACAGATACCATGTATAACCGCTTTCCACTACGGAGAGGAATATACACGATGCATGCTTCCAGCACCTGGAACCTACGTACTACACGACTGTATACTCTTTTAAAACGTATACCTTTTCGCAACGCCTCCTCCCTGAATGGAGTTGGGTCGGTTTCTCCGTACTATTTTATATCTTCTGTGCCTCATTTTGTGTCTCTTGGTAAGCTTAGTTTCGCTAACCAAGAGCACATCAGGGAGTTGGTCTTTAAGCAACTTAAATAGTGTGGCTCTTCGTTCGAACCTAATCAGTGAATTAACATTCACTGCAAGGACCTTCATGGTTTGCTCCGCCATGTGCGTACCCATTACGACTGGAGGTGCGTTAGGCCCGGCAGCAGCGCGTATATTTGATCTACCCGCTTAGCCTGTTCCTGTATTTGACGCTGCAGCTGAGCCATCTGCCCCTGAATAGAGAGCAAGATAGCCAGCATGTCAGGTACAGGTTCCGGTGCTCTAGGCGCTGGGGCCTGAGAAGCTACCTTTGGTTGTTGTACCGTATTTCCCCTACCTGCCGCCATTTGGGCGTAGGTAACGTGGGGAGTAACGGCTGGTGTTTGTGTCTGCACGAGTGGACGTTTAATTTCCACTTTCTGCTGCCGAGCCAGATTTACTCTTTTAATGTATTGGAATTTGGGACAACCCCGATAATTTGCGGTGTGTCCCGTGTTCCTACATAACGCGCAAGAGAGTTGGCTTTTTTCTGACTCTCCGTCCTTGCCTAGTCGTAACCGGACGCACTACCACTGGGCTAATCGGAGCCCTATATAAAGTTCGTCAAATGTCTCTTTTGTTGGAATCACAATGTCAAACACAAGCCGAAACACGTCTATATTGAACGGAGATCAATGAACGACTGCAAAAAATGTAGCTGCCGGCCCTCTGTTCACAAATGGAACTGTTGTGTCAAACGCTCTTCCTCTGCAAGTTGGTTCAATCAATGGTGCATCTCTTGCGACAACTGCATTGCATACGACTGCTGCTGTCGGCCCACTCATAATTAATGCGCCAAATACGTCTGTCAATGATGCTGCTGTCAACCTGGTGGACTGTACAAGTGATTCGAATTCGTCTAAATCATCGAAGGGCTCTCGCTGCCTTCTCCTGCAACTTGTGCTGCGAAGGCTTGAAGAGGAAAGAGAATTAAGGGAAAAACGTGATAAGGAGGAGCTGCAACGTAGAGTAAAAGAGATAACGAATATTTGACTGAGAAATATAATCTTTTGAGTAAGTATGGAGAATAAGGGAGTGAAGAAGAGACCCATACGATGCCACCGCCTCTAAGAATAAAGTAAGTACGTGGTTGGGTGGAATTAAAAGTTGGAAGTGCAACACAACTAGACTGAGACACCAGGGAATATTAATTCATCCGTTCCGCCAACACCTGTCGCAGAGGCCATTTCCCGAGTACCTGATTCTGCTATTGTCCCAAATGGATTTCCTACTCGATCTATAAGTAGAAACCAGATAGTGGCGCGCCAGCTGCTAGCCCGTGATCGGAATGGCCGCTCTTCATCTCGAAGTTTAACAGAAGCACTGATCTGTGTGGTTTCACCAAAGAGGAGAATATGATTAGGTTGGAAAGAGCCATAACCGGCGATAGTCTGCCTAAGGTGAGGCCCTTATTTATGCAGCCCAATTGTGTTCACCGAGTTCTTGAAACCCTAAGGATGCTATATGGGAGGCCAGATATAATAATACATGCCTTGCTCCAAAAGGTACAGGATAATCCACCCCCCAAAGCAGAAAAGCTTGAAACAATCGTTAATGTTGCGTTGGCAGTGCAACATCTTTGTGCTACTATTGAAGCTACTGGGTTGGTGGAGCACTTGAACCACCCAACGCTGTTGCGGGAACTTTTAGGAAAGCTAACTCCTGCAATACGTCTTATCTGAGGATCCTATAAGAAAACTTTAACTACATGTACACTCTCACATTTTAGTAAATGGATATATGAGATAGCGGAAGCTGCCACAGAAGTCCTCATTCCAGCTATACATTCGTCATCTGGGGAAAATAAGCATCGTAGCCGAAACACAAAGGGAAAGGCCTTTCTAAACGCCCACTATAGAGCCTACGAGACCAAGGCTGGTACGGCTTCAGCTATAAATAAAGGGTGTTGCACATGCAGTGGAAACTGTGCATCGGTCGCCGTTTGCAAGCAGTTCCAGTGGCTAAGCCGCGCGAGGAAATGGGCTGAGGTAAGAACCCATCGGCTGTGCAAGCGATGTTTGGTAAAGCACGTCGACAACTTGTGTGCTTCGAGGTCTCTTTGCAGAAAGAATGGGTGCAGTTTCAAGCACCAACCTTTACTCCATAAGGACAAAAAGAACATGGACATGCAGGCTGAAAGCGCCGGGACCGTTTCGCTGCAGGCTAAATTTAGTGCTAAAGGCAATAACGTTACCAGCTCTATCTTATTCCGCGTAGTTCCGATGATCCTGTATGGCCAAGGAGTTCCGATAAATACTCCCACCTTCTTAGATGATGGCTCCTGATGGACGATGAAATTATGAAATCGCGAGACAGCTAAAAGTTGCAAATACCCCACATCGCCTCTGTTTAAAGTGGACTGGAAACACTCGTAGATATGAACAGAATTCGAGAATATTTAATCTGCAGATCTCAAGCACAACCCCAACTACGGAAAGCATACGCCATATGACGTGCATACTGCTAACAGCCTACAACTGCCCCCTCAAACACTTAACCACTTAACGAGCTTCAAAGTAAGTATGAACACTTAAGAGGGCTCTACGTTGAGTCTTACAACGAGGCGACACCGCGACTGTTAATAGGGCTTAACAACGCGAAGCTTGCGCTTCCGCTGAAATCCATAGAGGGAGGTTCCAAAGAACCAGTCGCCACCAAAACACGTCTTGGGTGGGTTGTGCATGGCAGCTATTCCAGAGGGTCTGAAAATCTTGGTAAAAATTATAGTCTCCATGTCTGTGAGTGCAGCGATGCTGATCTACAACGGCAGATAAACCAATTCATAAGCGCGGAAGATTTTGGGGCATCAAACTCAGACAAGATCCTAATGCCCCCCGAAGATGCCCGAGCTTTGGAATTGCTGAAAGTGAATACAACCCGGAAAAATGGTAGACTTGAAACGGCTCTACTGTAGAAGTTTGATAATATTCGTCTTCCGAATAGTTTGCCAATGGCCAAGAGCGCTTGCAATGTCTCCAAAGAAGGATGCGTCGTAAACCAGCCCTAGCAGAATCACTGCATGAAAAAATAAAAGAGTACGTTTCGAAAGGCTATGCTCGCAACCTTTCACCCAAGGAGATAATCGATAAACGTCACGAATCTTGGTACCTACCGATATTTCCAGTACGCAACCCCAACAAGCCGGTGAAATTGCGAATAGTTTGGGACGCAGCCGCGAAAGTTCAAGGGATTTCACTGAATTCTGTTCTGCTCAAAGGCCGTGACCTCCTTACATCTTTGACTTCCGTCCTCTTCAAGTTTAGGGAACACAAAGTGGGTATTGTTGGAGATATTAAGGAAATGTTCCATCAAATCGAGATAAGGGAAGTGGATCAGCACTATCAAAGATTTCTGCGGGCCTAAAGT
This sequence comes from Volucella bombylans, assembly GCA_949129095.1. Taxonomy (NCBI): domain Eukaryota; kingdom Metazoa; phylum Arthropoda; class Insecta; order Diptera; family Syrphidae; genus Volucella; species Volucella bombylans. The sequence goes on along the minus strand of OX422144.1, from coordinate 38,297,068 downwards.
GAAGATGAAGAACCAGATACGTATATTATGAAAGTGATCACATTTGGAGCCACCAGCTCTCCTAGCTCAGCGCAGTACGTCAAAAATAAGAACCCCGAAGGTTTTGAACTCGAATATCCCCGAGCAGTTCGTTCGATTAATGAGAACCACTATGTCAACGACCTAATGGACAGTGTACACACACCAGAAGAGGCGATCAAGTTGGCACATAAAGTTCGATACATACATCACGAAGGAGGCTTTCATATTCGGAATTATAATAAGCGTAAAGTCTTAAGAACAGTAATGACTATATTTGATCCCCTAGGATTGTTAGGGCATTTTCTTCTGTATGTGAAAATACTCTTACAGGAAATCGGGCGCTCAAAAATCGAGTGGGATACGAAGATCCAGGATGCCGAACAAGAAAACTGGTTGAAGAGGGTGCACTTATTACCTGCCGTGGAAAGATTGGAAATACCGAGATGCTACGTAGCTAGTTGTTGGGGATCCGAAACGCAACTGCACGTGTTCGTCGACGCCAGCGAGAACGGGTTTGCTGCTGTAGCATACGTTAAGACTTCCACTGATGGATTAACGGAGTTTTCTTTAATCGGCTCAAAAAACCGAGTAGCCTCAATCAAATCTCTGTCTATTCCTAAGCTTGAACTGCAGGCAGCTGTCGCACGCTTCGCAAAATGCGTCGCTTCCCATGCCATTGTTTTCTCACAGACTCTAAAACTCAGTCAGACCACAGAACGTATCGACAATTCGTCACGTTCGGCGTCAGCGAAATACTGGATTCCACAGAAGTATCAGACTGGCGTTGGGTCCCATCAAACGAGAACATAGCGGACGAAGCGACAAAGTGGCAGAATTCCGAAGTTTATTGCAGCTAGTCGCTGGTTTACAGGACCTGATTTTCTGAAGAGACCAGCCGAATATTGGCCACGGGAGCCTGTAGAAAAAGAGCCCACCTGCGAACAACTAAAAACGCAGTTCGTTAATCTTCATCATGCGGAACATCAGAAAGCATACTTAACTTTAACGACATATCTGACCTTAGTTTGTTGGTTAGAAGCACCGCCTGCGTTCTTCGGTACGTCAACAATCTAAAAAGGAAAAACAAACTTCGAAGGCTCGGTGGATTATTGCTACGGAAAGAGCTTCGTCGGGCAGAGAACTTCTTCTTTAAAGAAGTACAAAGCAGCGCGGACCTGTGTCCAACGTGCCCAGAAAAGCAGCCCTATTTTCAATCTCTGTCCATTTCTAGACAGCAATGGCATCTTTCGCGCTAACGGAAGGATCAGCCTCGCAAAGGAAGTGAGCGATGACGTCAAGCAACCGGTTATTCTACCCAGGACACCTCGTATTACGACTCTAATTATGTCCGACGTCCATGACCGGCACAATCATCAGAATAATGAAACTCTAATCAACGAGCTTCGTCTTCGGTATCACATCGCTCATATTAATGCAGCTCTCCGGGCTATAAAAAAATCCTGCCAGAAGTGCAAAATTGCAAAGACCAACCACAACAACCAATCATGGCGCAATTAGCTTCCGCATGGCTTGCTTACCACTTCAGGCCTTCCTCTTTCGTTGGAATTGACTATTTCGGTCCCATGAAAGTAACCCTAGGACGTAGGACTGAGAAAAGATGGGGAGTGCTGTTCACATGTCTAACCATCAGAGCAGTCTATATCGAAATCGCACACACATTGACAACTGACACGTGCATTCTTTCACTTCGCAACTTTATAGCAAGACGAGGAACACCTATCGAGATATATAGTGACAACGCAACAAACTTTCAGGGAGCTGAGCGGGAGCTAAGAGAAGCGTTGAAGAACGTAAATAAAGAAGAATTAGCTGGGACCTTCATTTCGACGAACACTAAGTGGAAGTTCATCACTCCTGAATCACCACGCTGTGAAAGAATGGTGCGTTCAGTAAAGACCGTACTCTATGCAATAAGGCCGACATGGAATCGCTCAGACGAGCTGCTAAGAAGTATGCTGATGGAAGCAGAAAGTATGATTAACTCACGACTTTTGACATACATCCCCATCGGAACTGAAGATCAGGAGGCGCTTACTCCCAATCATTTTATTCTGGGGTCTTCGAGTGGATCGAAGCCATTTGCAGTATTCAGCGACGAGGGTAGGCTGATGAGAAAGAATTGTCTGATTTCAAGGCAGTTTGCGGATAGCTTCTGGAGGCGTTTGGTGACAGAATACTTACCTATAATAACATGGCGCTCAAAGTGGTTCACGCCTGTTAAACCGACAGCGATAGGGGACATCGTCCTTATTGTGGACCCAAACAGTCCGAGAAATACTTGGCCAAAAGGAAGAGTGATTAAAACAAAAATACCACAAGACAGTCAGGTACGAAGGGCATTTGTACAGAAGCAGAGCGGTGTTTATGAGAGACCAACGGCTAAGCTGGCAATACTCGAAGTTCTTTCCTCTGAGGATGAGGATCCGCGGGTGGAACTACGGAAGGGGAGTGTTACGGGCAGTGGAAACAAGCCCTAAAACCGGCAATGTAAACGCGCCTTTAAAAAAAGCAGGAGTACCACCCGAAGAACGGTGAAACCAGCAGCCGTTTTTTGTAATGCCTTCCTGGGGGCATTTTCCTTGGAGATTAAAACGTGAAGCGGCTTGTGAATTTTTTGTCTTTACTAATTAATTTGTAATTATTCATAAATATAAAGAATAAAATAAATAATTCGGTAGATTGTAAAAAATTAGTTTCAGTTGCGCCATATTAGCGCAACACCTTGATTTTTCTAGTCGGTTACTTTTGTCATCTGATTCTTCCTTAAACTGTATATGAAGTTGTCAATGTTCTTAGTAATTTTTTCTGTGCACACTCATATTTCGCAAGAAGTTCGGGTGCTGGAAGTTGTGATAATTCTTAAAAAATATTTTTGTATGCATTTTATACAAGAAAAAATTAATATAATCATAGATTATGAAAATGGATATGCTCTGTGCGGAATATACATCTATATTAAATTTATATATTAAAAACTAAATCATAATTTTTCCAGCTTAAATACATTTAAATTTAAAATTTAAGGGCTTTAACGATGTAGGATTTCGCGGCTCATCACAAATACCGACACCCAACATTGATGCGTTAGCGTACTCTGGGATAATTCTGAACCGATATTATGTTAATCCTATATGCACGCCATCAAGATCTGCTTTGATGACAGGAAAATATCCCATTCATACAGGTAATATATGTTTCTTTTATACATTTTGCTCTGTCCACTATTTGTTCTAAGCATTACCAAAATATAAAAGATGGTTTTTGGAACCAGGGATTTTTAAAATGAGATTAAGATTAGTTCTTGTTTGATTGAAAAATTATTACCATTTGATGTTTAAATATAATTTCGGGGATTTGGCTACCTCGAATTCGTTCAACAAAAGTCATCCTGTCATTAAAATATGTAACATCCTGTCATTAAAATAAATAATAACATTGGCTATATTTTTTCTGTGCACAGAGTACAAGCTCGTATTGGATGAATATTGTCCCGAGACTAACAGATAAAAACACAGTCCTATAGTCTCTTTCTAGAGTGATAATCGTATAATCATTTCAGCTCCACTCTAACATTTCTATGCCTTCCTAATACAACGATTTGTCCAACCCTTCAAAATAAAAACGCTTCAGTTTCGGTGATCCCATCTTCATTGGAGCCATATTTCTTTCTGGCGATCACTTTTTCAAAACGAGCGCCAGACCGGTCGCCATTATTTGTGTCTATACAACCTCGTTTGAATTCAGACAACCAGTGACAAATCGCTGCTTTCGACAGATCAGATTCCTTAAAACACTTTTAAAGTCATTCTTGAGTTTTAACGCTAATTTTCCCCATAAAATAACAGTGTTTAATCAACGAACGTAACTTTTTTTTTCCATGGTTTTGAAAATATCAAAAAGTCAATACCATCAATACCTCAATGACTAATAGTCGAAATGTCATACAATTTTGACATGTGTCGTTTGAAGGTTTGTACTAACTAAAAATCGTATAGGTATGTTATTAGATGGCGAATCTAATAATATACCTATACGTATATACCGTCAATCGGAAGTTTTCGAACCACCTGTTACGTGAGTATTAATACGAGTATATCAAGGTGTAATAATATATATAACATAAGTATATTGCATGCTTTATGAAAAAAAAAATTTAAAATTAGGTTTACTAGCTTATACTACCTTATCCTTATGTCTTTCTACGTAACCTAACTTTACTTACATATACAACGTGGGCCATAATATATGGGCTATAATATATATATATATACCTTTTAGACCCCTTGCAATAGAATGTCGGTTGCCGGCTCGTGCAGAATGCGCCGTTGCTACATCCTATTGGAACCACATGTCCTTCGGTCACAATTCATCCAATTGAGGAATGAACAATTCATTGATAATGGCTCTGAAGTGCTCATCTACTGTGACCGTTTGGCAATTTTATATTTTATTTTATTTATCTTTTATTTTATTTTTATTTTATTTTATATTCTATTTATATTTTATTTTATATTTTATTTTATATTTTATTTATATTTTTATTTATATTTCCTTTTATATTTCCTTTATATCATAATAAAAAAATTAAACTACCTTAATAACTAAAATTTAACTTATTCAAACTTACTTATCCTAGTTAATGACTTTTGAATGAAGGGCTATCCCAATTCAGATACTAATTTTATAAATTAATTTATTTAATTTAATTTAGTTACGTTCTTGCTTTATTTGTGTATTTTCTGCATTCTTTAGAGTCACGATTTAGAAGTTACTGAAAAAAGTTATTTTTCCTTTTTTACAATTAATTTATGGAAGAAGGGTCTCCGAACAAAAGTTTCCCCAGCCATCCATTTTAAATCGTACCTGCAACATTTCTGCTGTAAGTGTCAGCGTCAATATTGTCTCATTTTTATTTTTTATGGGAAAATTTCCGATGCTGATGTAACTCCTCCTTACCTATTTATAAGATTCTCCTGAATCGTATTAGTTATTGTTACTTTTGTCGCTTTCTGTTTATAATATTTTATTAGAAGAAATAAATATTATGATATAGATAAATACTTAATATTCATATATATTATTTTGTAATTGTTTACTGGCTAAATATGTGCCATATATGATGAAATAAATTTCACTTAACACAATTTCTCTTTAGTCGCAATTACTTTGTCAGTTTTAAACATTAACAAGTTGTCGTCTAATGACATAATTTCTTCCTTAACGTTTGTCTCAAGATCACATTTGTTCCATATTATAGGACGTTCCTTAAGAAATTGTTTTGTTAAATTACTTAGTTTTAGTCTTAGTTTTTCTATAATACTCGTATATGATTCTCGTAAGGGACAAACTAAGAAAGTATATTTACTTTTAATGTAAACATCGGTGTTTGTCGTTTATATCGGATGGTGTTTCTGTAAGTTTAAATTTCTTTTTGATAGGATATATACTCGTACTTTCGTATTTTTTACTCTTTTATATAGAATAAGGAAGTTTGTTTCAATTTTTCTTTATCGCCTTTGAAAAATGTCTAAATTCTATGATTTAATATATGGGTTACTAGAAAATAATTATTATTATCTATTTTCACTGCAAATTATTATAAATCACATCATTTAATTATGAATAAATTGCAATTTTTATATTTCTGATGGATATTCGGACTATAGTATAATAGGTATATTAACAGTTATGTTGAATTTTTTCTCGGACCCCTTTTCTTTCCGCTTAATAATCACTATTAACAAAAGTATCTAATGTGGGTATATAATCGTTTAAACCTTCTTCTTATGAATGTATAATTGAGGTTTCCATGGATTTGATGTTCTAGTGGATACGAGTTTGCATTGAAGAAGTCGTGTAAATTTATACTATGTATATTCAAATTTTCAATATAGCCCCGTTTTCTTTCGCATTCATTTTTCTCCTTTAGGTTTATATCATTGCAGTTTGTATTTGCTTTACTTAAGAAATCTGTTATTTTATCTTTATTGATCCTTACTAACAATTATTAATAATTAAGTATGCAGCTTAAGTATAATCTCCACATTTTCCAAAATGTTTGTACCGATAACGAATTTACCATAATAGTCGGTATGTGTTAGTATGCAGTTAGCTTAATGTAGAAAAAGTCACGTCTAAGTTTTTAAATATGGCATTAAAGAACAGAGTGATGCCAATGTACTAATTTAATACTAAGAAAAATGATTTTATTTGGTATCTAAAATACTAAAATTATGCGTAAATTGCTAATTGAATTTAGTTGAAATTGTATAAGTGTTATTTAACTTTCATGGATTTCAAATTCCTTTATCTCCATTACAATTTATTGAAATATATTACAGTAAAAATTGGTTAAAATGTGTTTTTCGTAAATGTTTTATTGAAGCAATAAACTAAGATGCAAAAAATAAAGCGCCTAATTTGCGCACACTTATTTAGTACAGGACAATGAAAAAAAATGTTAATAACAAGTATAATTCGTAGCTAAACCTCGAAAATGTGCAAAAAATTATAAGTGACTAGTCAATGGAAAGTTTAAAAATGAAGGTAGGAGTTTTGTAAAAATATCGTTATTTAAACATTAAAAAACGCATATTTTTTATCAAAAGATTTAAAAGTTTTTAGATTCACCGATAAATTAAAAAAAGGACGCAATATTTTAACGCGATTTATCCAGTCAATTTCTAATTATCGTGTGCACAGTTTCAAAAAACGTTGCTTCGAGAAAATCATATTTAAAATTTCTATGTATAGTATAGTATAACTCTATAAAACGATGTGCATGTAGTGGGTTACATATCACTTTATATCATCACTATCAGCGTTAAACAGTTTTTTTCAAAATCGCATTAGTATTCACATCTATTTCTATATTTTCTTAGGTCTGTTAGATGCCATGAAAACATTTATTTTATGGCCTACCTGAACGTTGCTACCTTTCTCTATCATCTCTTGATGCTATAACTCGAAAAATATTTTAAATACGTATTAATTCTACAAACCTTCAGAACATTTTAAAGCAATAAAAAAAATTATTCAAAATTTTAGGATTTACTACATATTTCTTTATAAAAGTTATTGATTGATGAAAATAATGTTGAATTAGAGTTGTAGAAAGAACCCATATGGAATCCAATTTCCATTTAGGAAGGAAAAACGGAGTCAACAAAGAGTACATTGGCATCACATTTTTATATGCACAAACGAAGAAAACAATCTCAGCTGATTTTGTTGATTTCGACCAGGAGCATTGGCGTTTGCTGATATACATATCTATGATGCACATACATATGTATGTAAAATAACGTCCGTGATGCATCTATTGGACGAAATAGATGAAAGATTTGCGAGTGCATTTCACACTTCAATGTTAGTAGTATATGTTATATAGTAGATGTTATATAGTAGATGCAATGAAAATGTAGTAGTTTCTTTGAAAGAGTGAAGTTCAAGTAAAAGCTGACTATTAAATCATTATTGGTACACTTTAGACATAAGTCTATATTAATAAAAGTCAACACCTTTTTTAAGTCCCAACTAACGATTCTTTGTTAGTAAGGCCCATTATCTTTTATATAATCTATCTTGGGGTCGTATTCACCCATTTTCTGGTCTGATACTAATGTTCTGGCTTATATTTTCGGCTTGTAAGCAAATTCAAATTCTTGTCAAACAAATACAATCTAAAATATTTAACTCTCCACATAATAGATAGTATTGCTGTTTTTCAATTGCGGAATAGTTTTTTTCACCGTTAGCACAACAAATAGGATGGCCTTCCGGAGTCAAGGCAGCTCCTACTGCAAAATTCATTCGGTTACTAATTTAAATCAATTGTCAAAATCAAGGTATATTAAAACTGGATAGTTTGTAATTGTTATTGTTCAAAGGATGCAATGTAGTTCGGGTCAATCGCATTTAGCCTGAAGCTTTTCTCTAAAATATTTAAATATTAAGTAAAAGTATAATATCCTATAACACCCTGTTATGTCTGGAAATGATTTAATTTTTTTTAGTAGATAATTTAAAATTTTGAATATTTCCTATCTCACTTGCATTTGGTTTTACTCGTTGATCTATCCTAAATATTCGGCAATGCATATGAAATTACTCGTATTTGTAGCCACTTAAAATTTTTCTAATTTGTAATACATATTACTTAATTGTAAATCGTGTAGGACTTTTATGTCTTTAACTGTTGTGTTTGAAATTTCCCATTTAGTAATTTGGTACGAGTATCATTGCCATGCCTGAAGGTTCCAGTAAAATTTGTAAGGAAAGTTGTATTGGCGGTGAAAAGCGCAATAATAGCTTTTTTGTAAAATTGGTAGTGGTACCACGAATTTGATCCTCTTACCAATTGACTTATGCAAAGGCCCGAAAAAAACTTCTGATTTTCCCTCTAGATTACAGCATTTTGCATTTTTGCGCATATTTCTTTACTACCATACATTTAATCATGAGCCAGTAAGAGCTCGTCCGTATCATGGGATATGACGTAAGGAAAGAGTAATTCCCTCTGAGGTATGAACGGCTCAACATATACTTTATGCCGTTATCACAAGGAAGGGTCTCAATCTGCAGAAGCATATTTTGGATTTATTCTTTATTCAAGAGATTGGTGTTTACAAAAATCTTGTTTCATCACTTGGACCTGAAATTTAGTCCATTTTCATTTAATTTAATTTATTTATTTATTTGTATTCTTGTTCACATAAGATATACATCCTGTTTTAAAAATAGAATTAATTTTTTTCAAAAATAGAGAAATAGAAATAACAGAGAAAAGGGAGATAGATAGATAGAACAGCCGATTATCTGTTTAGTATAACCGAAAATGTGTTTGCATGTCCTTTTATATTGAAAATGTATCTCGCAAATGAATTAAATGCAACTGTTATCTTTCTGCTAGACTCATGGTCCATATTAAAATTTGACAGCCGTAGAGAATGATAAAAAGAATTGGGCTTTAGTGTTATCTTATTTGGAAGATATTTTGTGAGGGAACATAGTCCGCGGATGGCTTTTTATGAAGCTGGATACTGTTTTGTTTATGCGGACGTTCCAATTAAGGTTGCTAAGGAGAGGTAATCGAAGATTCTTTGTATTATCAACACATTCTATAGGAGTGTGATTAAGACTCAGTGGAAACAATTCTTTATTTATCTCTGCATTTAAGTTCATCGCTTTTGTTTTTATGGGATTAAGTCTAAGATCGTTTTCCGAAGACCTCTAATAAGTATTTTTTAGCCTCTGATTTATGTTATCAATCGCTTTTTACAGTTTTTTGGAAACAGTGTAAATACCTGGACATAGTCAGCTTATATATAGGTATGGTGATTGCAATTCGTAAAGAAATATCATTTATAAAGCATGTGAGCAAAAAAGATCCTAAGACAGAAACTTGGGGAACGCCTGCAGAAACTAGAAAACGAAATCACTTTTCATTTTTGTTAAAAACACACTGCGGTCTATTACTTAGATAAGAGGACATAAGTTTGCACAACGAACCATCGAACTGGAACTGGTATTTTAGTTTTTTCCACATGATTGACGCAATCGGAAGCTTGAAAAATCTAAAACAGCAATTAATCACAGCATGTTACTATCCAAACTGGAAAGTAGGTTTTTACAAATCTTCAATACACTGAACTAAGAACGAAATCCTGACTGGTAATTATTTAAAATTTTACTAGCGTCGAAATTGGCTGACTATTGTTTCAAAAACTTTACTAAAAACGGCAAAATAGTGATAGGGCTGTATTCCGTAACAACTTGGTTTGATGTTTATGGAAGAAGCAGCTCTTTCGCAATTTTCCAGTGTTCTGGAAAAGTTGAAGTTGTTAATATTGTATTAAAAAAGTGAGTAAATTGATGTTGGACAACTGGAAGCAAAATTCTAATAAATTTAGGATTGACATTATCTGAGCCCACTGCATTTGATTTGACACTTAATATTGTGTTGCCAACATTGCCACCAACACACGAAAGAGAAAAAGTAAATTTGGAATTCAAAGAACTGTTAATTGAATCCAAACAGTTTGATGGAAGAGATGCGTCGCAAGCAGAAACAAAATTCGCGTTGATTTCTAAAAGGCCCGCGTTGTTTGAAAACAATGCTTTTTCTTTAGAACTTAGGAATCAAGTGGGTATGAATACACTTATAATGCCTCAGTTTCGGAAAATGGGATAGAAAGAGAAAAAAGATGTTTGGGCTCAGTGGTTATTGCGCTCCATGGGTGATATCCAACTTTTAATGGGGAGACTATTAGTGGAAGCTGGTTTATTGTTGTTTTCTACGCAACCAGTCACCTTACTTGCATTTAATTAACTGAAAAAATTAATGTCTCTCGGGCACGGTTGGGATTCGAACACCGAACCTTCCGATTTTAGAGCCAGTCCACTACCACTTGAACGACGGCCACCTACTCTTTTTCAGATTCGAGTCCCAATTGACGAATGGCTTTCCTGAAATCAGATTCTAACCTTCTTTTATAAAATGCAGTATAAAAAGAGTTGCAGCATTTCGAACAGTTTTGAACACTGTGAATTTTCAAACATTTGTAACGCCTTCATCTAAAATAAAGTAAGTTCCTAGCTTTAATTAGGTCACATAAAGGGTCCGCCATCTAACTTTTTTTTTTCAACTACGAGTAGTACTTATTTCGTGAATGGTAACACTTAGCTCATGTCTGATATGACAGATAATTAGTTTTATCCTTCCGCTAAACGAATACGGTTGTGTGTATGCTTGAACAACGCTGGGAAATATTGCCTGCGATCGACTTAGAGAAGATGCCGATTTTGCCAAAAAAAATCATCTTTTCAGATGAAGCTCATTTTGATCTTGACGGGTATATAAAAAAGCAAAATTGTCGCATTTGGGGCACAGATACATTGTAAAGCCGATACACCCAAAACGAGTCACTGTTTGGTGCGGATTTTGGTCCAGAGGCATAATTGGGCCATTTTTCTTCGAAAATGAGCAAGGAGTGGCCGTTACAGTCAATGGCGATCGTTATCGGGCCATGTTGAACGAATTTTTGTTCACAAAAATTGAAGAGGAGGATACTGGAAACATTTGGTTTCAACAGGACGGCGCTACGTGCCACACAGCTGAAGCTACACTCGATGTTTTGCGCCCTCTTTTTGAAGATCGCATTATCAGCCGCAGAGCTGATGTCGTTTGGCCACCTCGGAGCTGCGATTTGACACCGTTGGACTATTATTTGTGGGGTGCCGTAAAAGATAAGTGTTACGTCGACAAGCCAGAGACAATTGACGCTTTAAAGGACAATATTCGTGAAGCCATTGGTGAAATACAGCTGCACACAATCGATAATGTGCTTAAAAATTGAACCGATCGTGTAGGCTACTGCATGGCCAGCCGAGGCAGCCATTTGAATGAAATTATTTTCCATTATTAACCGGAAGGTAAAACTAATTATCTGTCAAATCAGACATGAGCTAAGTGTTACCATTCACGAAATAAGCACTAGTTGAAAGAAAAAAAACGTTAGATGGCGGACCGTATACTTCCTGGTTAAGCCATGATAACTTCACTTTAGTTGATTTATGTAGATGTATACTCGTATGTGTGTACAGGAAGAAAACTAGTAAAAACTATTGTAGTATAATTTGTGCTATAATCGTCCACCAATTCAAGCACCGTCAGCCATTAAAAAGTTCCTTTAAGTTGATGCGAGGATATTGATATTATTGAAAACTCAAGTCCGTTACGACCCAATGAAATACATCTATTGTCAGAAAGATCATATCATGGTAAGAAAAGCCTGGTACGTAGTAGCGTGATTTCAGATAATTTCGGATTAATACCATCACAAATCATGATTTCGGAAAATTGTGAGGAGAAGGCCTTAAGCAAGTCTTTTAAAAGTCTATAATTACCTACATGAGGCGCCATGTATACGCATACAACTAGGCCCTTATAACGATTATTCTTCAACTCAATTAGAGCATATTCTACAAAATCGGTTGGCGCTGATTTTTAAACAATTTAGAAATTATAACACTTTTTTAATGTAGATTCATTTACCATCTGCCTTCTTTCTTTGCCTATCACTCCGAAAAAGTCTCATGTTTGGTAAGTTAAACAAAATTATCACACATATCACAGACACATATAACATCAACCATACCATCCTTAAACACATATCTAAGACTATCAATTTTATTTCGCAAGCTTTCAACATTTAAATAGCAAACGTTTAAGCATTTTTTTGGGGGGGGTAGAATGTTTATTAAATTATTTTATTCTCTGTACATGAGAGTTTACACCCATTTAAAGTCAAACACAACGTTAAGCACTAGTGACGCGAATACAATAAAACGAATAAAAAGCGTATGAGTAAAAACGCAATAAAATGACATTAATGAAAAACTCGGGCTTAAAAAGTAAGAGAATTAAAAGCAATTGTAGAAAATAGGATGGAAAAAAGAGTTTTAAAGAAAGGAAGAAAAAAAATTAAAAAAGAAAAAGTAAAATCCATTTTGATAAAAATTGATTACAATTAAGAGAAAAAAAAGGAAATGTCATTTACAATTAAATAACTTTCTAGCTTCCATCTTCCATCACTAATGCTAATTGTTAGGATCTGCTTGACATCTTCTACCGTTTATGGATTCTCTCACGAAAATATAACCATGTTTTGTTAAGATAAAAAAAAAAGTAGTTATCTTCTAATTATTGTTTTTTAATAGAGAATCTGACAGTATTTGTCAATGCTGCTATTAAAAATTCTTTACTTATTATATTTATTTATTATATTATTATTTATATTAAAACTGGATAGTTTGTAATTATTATTGTTCAAAGGATGCAATGTAGTTCGGGTCAATCGCATTTAGCCTGAAGCTTTTCTCTAAAATATTTAAATATTAAGTAAAAGTATAATATCCTGTAATACCCTGTTATGTCTGGAAATGATTTAATTTTTTTTAGTAGATAATTTAAAATTTTGAATATTTCCTATCTCACTTGCATTTGGTTTTACTCGTTGATCTATCCTAAATATTCGGCAATGCATATGAAATTACTCGTATTTGTAGCCACTTAAAATTTTTCTAATTTGTAATACATATTACTTAATTGTAAATCGTGTAGGAATTTTATGTCTTTAACTGTTGTGTTTGAAATTTCCCATTTAGTAATTTGGTACGAGTATCATTGCCATGCCTGAAGGTTCCAGTAAAATTTGTAAGGAAAGTTGTATTGGCGGTGAAAAGCGCAATAATAGCTTTTTTGTAAAATTGGTAGTGGTACCACGAATTTGATCCTCTTACCAATTGACTTATGCAAAGGCCCGAAAAAAACTTCTGATTTTCCCTCTAGATTACAGCATTTTGCATTTTTGCGCATATTTCTTTACTACCATACATTTAATCATGAGCCAGTAAGAGCTCGTCCGTATCATGGGATATGACGTAAGGAAAGAGTAATTCCCTCTGAGGTATGAACGGCTCAACATATACTTTATGCCGTTATCACAAGGAAGGGTCTCAATCTGCAGAAGCATATTTTGGATTTATTCTTTATTCAAGAGATTGGTGTTTACAAAAATCTTGTTTCATCACTTGGACCTGAAATTTAGTCCATTTTCATTTAATTTAATTTATTTATTTATTTGTATTCTTGTTCACATAAGATATACATCCTGTTTTAAAAATAGAATTAATTTTTTTCAAAAATAGAGAAATAGAAATAACAGAGAAAAGGGAGATAGATAGATAGAACAGCCGATTATCTGTTTAGTATAACCGAAAATGTGTTTGCATGTCCTTTTATATTGAAAATGTATCTCGCAAATGAATTAAATGCAACTGTTATCTTTCTGCTAGACTCATGGTCCATATTAAAATTTGACAGCCGTAGAGAATGATAAAAAGAATTGGGCTTTAGTGTTATCTTATTTGGAAGATATTTTGTGAGGGAACATAGTCCGCGGATGGCTTTTTATGAAGCTGGATACTGTTTTGTTTATGCGGACGTTCCAATTAAGGTTGCTAAGGAGAGGTAATCGAAGATTCTTTGTATTATCAACACATTCTATAGGAGTGTGATTAAGACTCAGTGGAGGAAACAATTCTTTATTTATCTCTGCATTTAAGTTCATCGATTTTGTTTTTTATGGGATTAAGTCTAAGATCGTTTTCCGAAGACCTCTAATAAGTATTTTTTAGCTTCTGATTTATGTTATCAATCGCTTTTTACAGTTTTTTGGAAACAGTGTAAATACCTGGACATAGTCAGCTTATATATAGGTATGGTGATTGCAATTCGTAAAGAAATATCATTTATAAAGCATGTGAGCAAAAAAGATCCTAAGACAGAAACTTGGGGAACGCCTGCAGAAACTAGAAAACGAAATCACTTTTCATTTTTGTTAAAAACACACTGCGGTCTATTACTTAGATAAGAGGACATAAGTTTGCACAACGAACCATCGAACTGGAACTGGTATTTTAGTTTTTTCCACATGATTGACGCAATCGGAAGCTTGAAAAATCTAAAACAGCAATTAATCACAGCATGTTACTATCCAAACTGGAAAGTAGGTTTTTACAAATCTTCAATACACTGAACTAAGAACGAAATCCTGACTGGTAATTATTTAAAATTTTACTAGCGTCGAAATTGGCTGACTATTGTTTCAAAAACTTTACTAAAAACGGCAAAATAGTGATAGGGCTGTATTCCGTAACAACTTGGTTTGATGTTTATGGAAGAAGCAGCTCTTTCGCAATTTTCCAGTGTTCTGGAAAAGTTGAAGTTGTTAATATTGTATTAAAAAAGTGAGTAAATTGATGTTGGACAACTGGAAGCAAAATTCTAATAAATTTAGGATTGACATTATCTGAGCCCACTGCATTTGATTTGACACTTAATATTGTGTTGCCAACATTGCCACCAACACACGAAAGAGAAAAAGTAAATTTGGAATTCAAAGAACTGTTAATTGAATCCAAACAGTTTGATGGAAGAGATGCGTCGCAAGCAGAAACAAAATTCGCGTTGATTTCTAAAAGGCCCGCGTTGTTTGAAAACAATGCTTTTTCTTTAGAACTTAGGAATCAAGTGGGTATGAATACACTTATAATGCCTCAGTTTCGGAAAATGGGATAGAAAGAGAAAAAAGATGTTTGGGCTCAGTGGTTATTGCGCTCCATGGGTGATATCCAACTTTTAATGGGGAGACTATTAGTGGAAGCTGGTTTATTGTTGTTTTCTACGCAACCAGTCACCTTACTTGCTTTTAATTAACTGAAAAAATTAATGTCTCTCGGGCACGGTTGGGATTCGAACACCGAACCTTCCGATTTTAGAGCCAGTCCACTACCACTTGAACGACGGCCACCTACTCTTTTTCAGATTCGAGTCCCAATTGACGAATGGCTTTCCTGAAATCAGATTCTAACCTTCTTTTATAAAATGCAGTTTAATTCTTCGTATAAAAAGAGTTGCAGCATTTCGAACAGTTTTGAACACTGTGAATTTTCAAACATTTGTAACGCCTTCATCTAAAATAAAGTAAGTTCCTAGCTTTAATTAGGTCACATAAAGGGTCCGCCATCTAACTTTTTTTTTTCAACTACGAGTAGTACTTATTTCGTGAATGGTAACACTTAGCTCATGTCTGATATGACAGATAATTAGTTTTATCCTTCCGCTAAACGAATACGGTTGTGTGTATGCTTGAACAACGCTGGGAAATATTGCCTGCGATCGACTTAGAGAAGATGCCGATTTTGCCAAAAAAAATCATCTTTTCAGATGAAGCTCATTTTGATCTTGACGGGTATATAAAAAAGCAAAATTGTCGCATTTGGGGCACAGATACATTGTAAAGCCGATACACCCAAAACGAGTCACTGTTTGGTGCGGATTTTGGTCCAGAGGCATAATTGGGCCATTTTTCTTCGAAAATGAGCAAGGAGTGGCCGTTACAGTCAATGGCGATCGTTATCGGGCCATGTTGAACGAATTTTTGTTCACAAAAATTGAAGAGGAGGATACTGGCAACATTTGGTTTCAACAGGACGGCGCTACGTGCCACACAGCTGAAGCTACACTCGATGTTTTGCGCCCTCTTTTTGAAGATCGCATTATCAGCCGCAGAGCTGATGTCGTTTGGCCACCTCGGAGCTGCGATTTGACACCGTTGGACTATTATTTGTGGGGTGCCGTAAAAGATAAGTGTTACGTCGACAAGCCAGAGACAATTGACGCTTTAAAGGACAATATTCGTGAAGCCATTGGTGAAATACAGCTGCACACAATCGATAATGTGCTTAAAAATTGAACCGATCGTGTAGGCTACTGCATGGCCAGCCGAGGCAGCCATTTGAATGAAATTATTTTCCATTATTAACCGGAAGGTAAAACTAATTATCTGTCAAATCAGACATGAGCTAAGTGTTACCATTCACGAAATAAGCACTAGTTGAAAGAAAAAAAACGTTAGATGGCGGACCGTATACTTCCTGGTTAAGCCATGATAACTTCACTTTAGTTGATTTATGTAGATGTATACTCGTATGTGTGTACAGGAAGAAAACTAGTAAAAACTATTGTAGTATAATTTGTGCTATAATCGTCCACCAATTCAAGCACCGTCAGCCATTAAAAAGTTCCTTTAAGTTGATGCGAGAATATTGATATTATTGAAAACTCAAGTCCGTTACGACCCAATGAAATACATCTATTGTCAGAAAGATCATATCATGGTAAGAAAAGCCTGGTACGTAGTAGCGTGGTTTCAGCTGATTTCGGATTAATACCATCACAAATCATGATTTCGGAAAATTGTGAGGAGAAGGCCTTAAGCAAGTCTTTTAAAAGTCTATAATTACCTACATGAGGCGCCATGTATACGCATACAACTAGGCCCTTATAACGATTATTCTTCAACTCAATTAGAGCACATTCTACAAAATCGGTTGGCGCTGATTTTTAAACAATTTAGAAATTATAACACTTTTTAATGTAGATTAATTTACCATCTGCCTTCTTTCTTTGCCTATCACTCCGAAAAAGTCTCATGTTTGGTAAGTTAAACAAAATTATCACACATATCACAGACACATATAACATCAACCATACCATCCTTAAACACATATCTAAGACTATCAATTTTATTTCGCAAGCTTTCAACATTTAAATAGCAAACGTTTAAGCATTTTTTTTGGGGGGGTAGAATGTTTATTAAATTATTTTATTCTCTGTACATGAGAGTTTACACCCATTTAAAGTCAAACACAACGTTAAGCACTAGTGACGCGAATACAATAAAACGAATAAAAAGCGTATGAGTAAAAACGCAATAAAATGACATTAATGAAAAACTCGGGCTTAAAAAGTAAGAGAATTAAAAGCAATTGTAGAAAATAGGATGGAAAAAAGAGTTTTAAAGAAAGGAAGAAAAAAAATTAAAAAAGAAAAAGTAAAATCCATTTTGATAAAAATTGATTACAATTAAGAGAAAAAAAAGGAAATGTCATTTACAATTAAATAACTTTCTAGCTTCCATCTTCCATCACTAATGCTAATTGTTAGGATCTGCTTGACATCTTCTACCGTTTATGGATTCTCTCACGAAAATATAACCATGTTTTGTTAAGATAAAAAAAAAAGTAGTTATCTTCTAATTATTGTTTTTTTAATAGAGAATCTGACAGTATTTGTCAATGCTGCTATTAAAAATTCTTTACTTATTATATTTATTTATTATATTATTATTTATATTAAAACTGGATAGTTTGTAATTATTATTGTTCAAAGGATGCAATGTAGTTCGGGTCAATCGCATTTAGCCTGAAGCTTTTCTCTAAAATATTTAAATATTAAGTAAAAGTATAATATCCTGTAATACCCTGTTATGTCTGGAAATGATTTAATTTTTTTTAGTAGATAATTTAAAATTTTGAATATTTCCTATCTCACTTGCATTTGGTTTTACTCGTTGATCTATCCTAAATATTCGGCAATGCATATGAAATTACTCGTATTTGTAGCCACTTAAAATTTTTCTAATTTTTAATACATATTACTTAATTGTAAATCGTGTAGGAATTTTATGTCTTTAACTGTTGTGTTTGAAATTTCCCATTTAGTAATTTGGTACGAGTATCATTGCCATGCCTGAAGGTTCCAGTAAAATTTGTAAGGAAAGTTGTATTGGCGGTGAAAAGCGCAATAATAGCTTTTTTGTAAAATTGGTAGTGGTACCACGAATTTGATCCTCTTACCAATTGACTTATGCAAAGGCCCGAAAAAAACTTCTGATTTTCCCTCCAGATTACAGCATTTTGCATTTTTGCGCATATTTCTTTACTACCATACATTTAATCATGAGCCAGTAAGAGCTCGTCCGTATCATGGGATATGGCGTAAGGAAAGAGTAATTCCCTCTGAGGTATGAACGGCTCAACATATACTTTATGCCGTTATCACAAGGAAGGGTCTCAATCTGCAGAAGCATATTTTGGATTTATTCTTTATTCAAGAGATTGGTGTTTACAAAAATCTTGTTTCATCACTTGGACCTGAAATTTAGTCCATTTTCATTTAATTTAATTTATTTATTTATTTGTATTCTTGTTCACATAAGATATACATCCTGTTTTAAAAATAGAATTAATTTTTTTCAAAAATAGAGAAATAGAAATAACAGAGAAAAGGGAGATAGATAGATAGAACAGCCGATTATCTGTTTAGTATAACCGAAAATGTGTTTGCATGTCCTTTTATATTGAAAATGTATCTCGCAAATGAATTAAATGCAACTGTTATCTTTCTGCTAGACTCATGGTCCATATTAAAATTTGACAGCCGTAGAGAATGATAAAAAGAATTGGGCTTTAGTGTTATCTTATTTGGAAGATATTTTGTGAGGGAACATAGTCCGCGGATGGCTTTTTATGAAGCTGGATACTGTTTTGTTTATGCGGACGTTCCAATTAAGGTTGCTAAGGAAAGGTAATCGAAGATTCTTTGTATTATCAACACATTCTATAGGAGTGTGATTAAGACTCAGTGGAGGAAACAATTCTTTATTTATCTCTGCATTTAAGTTCATCGCTTTTGTTTTTATGGGATTAAGTCTAAGATCGTTTTCCGAAGACCTCTAATAAGTATTTTTTAGCTTCTGATTTATGTTATCAATCGCTTTTTACAGTTTTTTGGAAACAGTGTAAATACCTGGACATAGTCAGCTTATATATAGGTATGGTGATTGCAATTCGTAAAGAAATATCATTTATAAAGCATGTGAGCAAAAAAGATCCTAAGACAGAAACTTGGGGAACGCCTGCAGAAACTAGAAAACGAAATCACTTTTCATTTTTGTTAAAAACACACTGCTGTCTATTACTTAGATAAGAGGACATAAGTTTGCACAACGAACCATCGAACTGGAACTGGTATTTTAGTTTTTTCCACATGATTGACGCAATCGGAAGCTTGAAAAATCTAAAACAGCAATTAATCACAGCATGTTACTATCCAAACTGGAAAGTAGGTTTTTACAAATCTTCAATACACTGAACTAAGAACGAAATCCTGACTGGTAATTATTTAAAATTTTACTAGCGTCGAAATTGGCTGACTATTGTTTCAAAAACTTTACTAAAAACGGCAAAATAGTGATAGGGCTGTATTCCGTAACAACTTGGTTTGATGTTTATGGAAGAAGCAGCTCTTTCGCAATTTTCCAGTGTTCTGGAAAAGTTGAAGTTGTTAATATTGTATTAAAAAAGTGAGTAAATTGATGTTGGACAACTGGAAGCAAAATTCTAATAAATTTAGGATTGACATTATCTGAGCCCACTGCATTTGATTTGACACTTAATATTGTGTTGCCAACATTGCCACCAACACACGAAAGAGAAAAAGTAAATTTGGAATTCAAAGAACTGTTAATTGAATCCAAACAGTTTGATGGAAGAGATGCGTCGCAAGCAGAAACAAAATTCGCGTTGATTTCTAAAAGGCCCGCGTTGTTTGAAAACAATGCTTTTTCTTTAGAACTTAGGAATCAAGTGGGTATGAATACACTTATAATGCCTCAGTTTCGGAAAATGGGATAGAAAGAGAAAAAAGATGTTTGGGCTCAGTGGTTATTGCGCTCCATGGGTGATATCCAACTTTTAATGGGGAGACTATTAGTGGAAGCTGGTTTATTGTTGTTTTCTACGCAACCAGTCACCTTACTTGCATTTAATTAACTGAAAAAATTAATGTCTCTCGGGCACGGTTGGGATTCGAACACCGAACCTTCCGATTTTAGAGCCAGTCCACTACCACTTGAACGACGGCCACCTACTCTTTTTCAGATTCGAGTCCCAATTGACGAATGGCTTTCCTGAAATCAGATTCTAACCTTCTTTTATAAAATGCAGTTTAATTCTTCGTATAAAAAGAGTTGCAGCATTTCGAACAGTTTTGAACACTGTGAATTTTCAAACATTTGTAACGCCTTCATCTAAAATAAAGTAAGTTCCTAGCTTTAATTAGGTCACATAAAGGGTCCGCCATCTAACTTTTTTTTTTCAACTACGAGTAGTACTTATTTCGTGAATGGTAACACTTAGCTCATGTCTGATATGACAGATAATTAGTTCTATCCTTCCGCTAAACAAATACGGTTGTGTGTATGCTTGAACAACGCTGGGAAATATTGCCTGCGATCGACTTAGAGAAGATGCCGATTTTGCCAAAAAAAATCATCTTTTCAGATGAAGCTCATTTTGATCTTGACGGGTATGTAAACAAGCAAAATTGTCGCATTTGGGGCACATATACATTGTAAAGCCGATACATCCAAAACGAGTCACTGTTTGGTGCGGATTTTGGTCCAGAGGCATAATTGGGCCATTTTTCTTCGAAAATGAGCAAGGAGTGGCCGTTACAGTCAATGGCGATCGTTATCGGGCCATGTTGAACGAATTTTTGTTCACAAAAATTGAAGAGGAGGATACTGGCAACATTTGGTTTCAACAGGACGGCGCTACGTGCCACACAGCTGAAGCTACACTCGATGTTTTGCGCCCTCTTTTTGAAGATCGCATTATCAGCCGCAGAGCTGATGTCGTTTGGCCACCTCGGAGCTGCGATTTGACACCGTTGGACTATTATTTGTGGGGTGCCGTAAAAGATAAGTGTTATGTCGACAAGCCAGAGACAATTGACGCTTTAAAGGACAATATTCGTGAAGCCATTGGTGAAATACAGCTGCACACAATCGATAATGTGCTTAAAAATTGAACCGATCGTGTAGGCTACTGCATGGCCAGCCGAGGCAGCCATTTGAATGAAATTATTTTCCATTATTAACCGGAAGGTAAAACTAATTATTTGTCAAATCAGACATGAGCTAAGTGTTACCATTCACGAAATAAGCACTAGTTGAAAGAAAAAAAACGTTAGATGGCGGACCGTATACTTCCTGGTTAAGCCATGATAACTTCACTTTAGTTGATTTATGTAGATGTATACTCGTATGTGTGTACAGGAAGAAAACTAGTAAAAACTATTCTAGTATAATTTGTGCTATAATCGTCCACCAATTCAAGCACCGTCAGCCATTAAAAAGTTCCTTTAAGTTGATGCGAGAATATTGATATTATTGAAAACTCAAGTCCGTTACGACCCAATGAAATACATCTATTGTCAGAATGATCATATCATGGTAAGAAAAGCCTGGTACGTAGTAGCGTGATTTCAGATGATTTCGGATTAATACCATCACAAATCATGATTTCGGAAAATTGTGAGGAGAAGGCCTTAAGCAAGTCTTTTAAAAGTCTATAATTACCTACATGAGGCGCCATGTATACGCATACAACTAGGCCCTTATAACGATTATTCTTCAACTCAATTAGAGCATATTCTACAAAATCGGTTGGCGCTGATTTTTAAACAATTTAGAAATTATAACACTTTTTTAATGTAGATTCATTTACCATCAGCCTTCTTTCTTTGCCTATCACTCCGAAAAAGTCTCATGTTTGGTAAGTTAAACAAAATTATCACACATATCACAGACACATATAACATCAACCATACCATCCTTAAACACATATCTAAGACTATCAATTTTATTTCGCAAGCTTTCAACATTTAAATAGCAAACGTTTAAGCATTTTTTTTGGGGGGGTAGAATGTTTATTAAATTATTTTATTCTCTGTACATGAGAGTTTACACCCATTTAAAGTCAAACACAACGTTAAGCACTAGTGACGCGAATACAATAAAACGAATAAAAAGCGTATGAGTAAAAACGCAATAAAATGACATTAATGAAAAACTCGGGCTTAAAAAGTAAGAGAATTAAAAGCAATTGTAGAAAATAGGATGGAAAAAAGAGTTTTAAAGAAAGGAAGAAAAAAAATTAAAAAAGAAAAAGTAAAATCCATTTTGATAAAAATTGATTACAATTAAGAGAAAAAAAAGGAAATGTCATTTACAATTAAATAACTTTCTAGCTTCCATCTTCCATCACTAATGCTAATTGTTAGGATCTGCTTGACATCTTCTACCGTTTATGGATTCTCTCACGAAAATATAACCATGTTTTGTTAAGATAAAAAAAAAAAGTAGTTATCTTCTAATTATTGTTTTTTAATAGAGAATCTGAGAGTATTTGTCAATGCTGCTATTAAAAATTCTTTACTTATTATATTTATTTATTATATTATTATTTATATTAAAACTGGATAGTTTGTAATTATTATTGTTCAAAGGATGCAATGTAGTTCGGGTCAATCGCATTTAGCCTGAAGCTTTTCTCTAAAATATTTAAATATTAAGTAAAAGTATAATATCCTGTAATACCCTGTTATGTCTGGAAATGATTTAATTTTTTTTAGTAGATAATTTAAAATTTTGAATATTTCCTATCTCACTTGCATTTGGTTTTACTCGTTGATCTATCCTAAATATTCGGCAATGCATATGAAATTACTCGTATTTGTAGCCACTTAAAATTTTTCTAATTTTTAATACATATTACTTAATTGTAAATCGTGTAGGAATTTTATGTCTTTAACTGTTGTGTTTGAAATTTCCCATTTAGTAATTTGGTACGAGTATCATTGCCATGCCTGAAGGTTCCAGTAAAATTTGTAAGGAAAGTTGTATTGGCGGTGAAAAGCGCAATAATAGCTTTTTTGTAAAATTGGTAGTGGTACCACGAATTTGATCCTCTTACCAATTGACTTATGCAAAGGCCCGAAAAAAACTTCTGATTTTCCCTCCAGATTACAGCATTTTGCATTTTTGCGCATATTTCTTTACTACCATACATTTAATCATGAGCCAGTAAGAGCTCGTCCGTATCATGGGATATGACGTAAGGAAAGAGTAATTCCCTCTGAGGTATGAACGACTTTATGCCGTTATCACAAGGAAGGGTCTCAATCTGCAGAAGCATATTTTTAATTTATTCTTTATTCAAGAGATTGGTGTTTACAAAAATCTTGTTTCATCACTTGGACCTGAAATTTAGTCCATTTTCATTTAATTTAATTTATTTATTTATTTGTATTCTTGTTCACATAAGATATACATCCTGTTTTAAAAATAGAATTAATTTTTTTCAAAAATAGAGAAATAGAAATAACAGAGAAAAGGGAGATAAATAGATAGAACAGCCGATTATCTGTTTAGTATAACCGAAAATGTGTTTGCATGTCCTTTTATATTGAAAATGTATCTCGCAAATGAATTAAATGCAACTGTTATCTTTCTGCTAGACTCATGGTCCATATTAAAATTTGACAGCCGTAGAGAATGATAAAAAGAATTGGGCTTTAGTGTTATCTTATTTGGAAGATATTTTGTGAGGGAACATAGTCCGCGGATGGCTTTTTATGAAGCTGGATACTGTGTTGTTTATGCGGACGTTCCAATTAAGGTTGCTAAGGAAAGGTAATCGAAGATTCTTTGTATTATCAACACATTCTATAGGAGTGTGATTAAGACTCAGTGGAGGAAACAATTCTTTATTTATCTCTGCATTTAAGTTCATCGCTTTTGTTTTTATGGGATTAAGTCTAAGATCGTTTTCCGAAGACCTCTAATAAGTATTTTTTAGCTTCTGATTTATGTTATCAATCGCTTTTTACAGTTTTTTGGAAACAGTGTAAATACCTGGACATAGTCAGCTTATATATAGGTATGGTGATTGCAATTCGTAAAGAAATATCATTTATAAAGCATGTGAGCAAAAAAGATCCTAAGACAGAAACTTGGGGAACGCCTGCAGAAACTAGAAAACGAAATCACTTTTCATTTTTGTTAAAAACACACTGCGGTCTATTACTTAGATAATAGGACATAAGTTTGCACAACGAACCATCGAACTGGAACTGGTATTTTAGTTTTTTCCACATGATTGACGCAATCGGAAGCTTGAAAAATCTAAAACAGCAATTAATCACAGCATGTTACTATCCAAACTGGAAAGTAGGTTTTTACAAATCTTCAATACACTGAACTAAGAACGAAATCCTGACTGGTAATTATTTAAAATTTTACTAGCGTCGAAATTGGCTGACTATTGTTTCAAAAACTTTACTAAAAACGGCAAAATAGTGATAGGGCTGTATTCCGTAACAACTTGGTTTGATGTTTATGGAAGAAGCAGCTCTTTCGCAATTTTCCAGTGTTCTGGAAAAGTTGAAGTTGTTAATATTGTATTAAAAAAGTGAGTAAATTGATGTTGGACAACTGGAAGCAAAATTCTAATAAATTTAGGATTGACATTATCTGAGCCCACTGCATTTGATTTGACACTTAATATTGTGTTGCCAACATTGCCACCAACACACGAAAGAGAAAAAGTAAATTTGGAATTCAAAGAACTGTTAATTGAATCCAAACAGTTTGATGGAAGAGATGCGTCGCAAGCAGAAACAAAATTCGCGTTGATTTCTAAAAGGCCCGCGTTGTTTGAAAACAATGCTTTTTCTTTAGAACTTAGGAATCAAGTGGGTATGAATACACTTATAATGCCTC
The DNA here is from genome assembly GCA_949129095.1 of Volucella bombylans. Taxonomy (NCBI): domain Eukaryota; kingdom Metazoa; phylum Arthropoda; class Insecta; order Diptera; family Syrphidae; genus Volucella; species Volucella bombylans. The sequence continues at coordinate 38,271,992 of OX422144.1, read as the reverse complement.
AGTTTCGGAAAATGGGATAGAAAGAGAAAAAAGATGTTTGGGCTCAGTGGTTATTGCGCTCCATGGGTGATATCCAACTTTTAATGGGGAGACTATTAGTGGAAGCTGGTTTATTGTTGTTTTCTACGCAACCAGTCACCTTACTTGCTTTTAATTAACTGAAAAAATTAATGTCTCTCGGGCACGGTTGGGATTCGAACACCGAACCTTCCGATTTTAGAGCCAGTCCACTACCACTTGAACGACGGCCACCTACTCTTTTTCAGATTCGAGTCCCAATTGACGAATGGCTTTCCTGAAATCAGATTCTAACCTTCTTTTATAAAATGCAGTTTAATTCTTCGTATAAAAAGAGTTGCAGCATTTCGAACAGTTTTGAACACTGTGAATTTTCAAACATTTGTAACGCCTTCATCTAAAATAAAGTAAGTTCCTAGCTTTAATTAGGTCACATAAAGGGTCCGCCATCTAACTTTTTTTTTTTCAACTACGAGTAGTACTTATTTCGTGAATGGTAACACTTAGCTCATGTCTGATATGACAGATAATTAGTTTTATCCTTCCGCTAAACGAATACGGTTGTGTGTATGCTTGAACAACGCTGGGAAATATTGCCTGCGATCGACTTAGAGAAGATGCCGATTTTGCCAAAAAAAATCATCTTTTCAGATGAAGCTCATTTTGATCTTGACGGGTATATAAAAAAGCAAAATTGTCGCATTTGGGGCACAGATACATTGTAAAGCCGATACACCCAAAACGAGTCACTGTTTGGTGCGGATTTTGGTCCAGAGGCATAATTGGGCCATTTTTCTTCGAAAATGAGCAAGGAGTGGCCGTTACAGTCAATGGCGATCGTTATCGGGCCATGTTGAACGAATTTTTGTTCACAAAAATTGAAGAGGAGGATACTGGCAACATTTGGTTTCAACAGGACGGCGCTACGTGCCACACAGCTGAAGCTACACTCGATGTTTTGCGCCCTCTTTTTGAAGATCGCATTATCAGCCGCAGAGCTGATGTCGTTTGGCCACCTCGGAGCTGCGATTTGACACCGTTGGACTATTATTTGTGGGGTGCCGTAAAAGATAAGTGTTATGTCGACAAGCCAGAGACAATTGACGCTTTAAAGGACAATATTCGTGAAGCCATTGGTGAAATACAGCTGCACACAATCGATAATGTGCTTAAAAATTGAACCGATCGTGTAGGCTACTGCATGGCCAGCCGAGGCAGCCATTTGAATGAAATTATTTTCCATTATTAACCGGAAGGTAAAACTAATTATCTGTCAAATCAGACATGAGCTAAGTGTTACCATTCACGAAATAAGCACTAGTTGAAAGAAAAAAAACGTTAGATGGCGGACCGTATACTTCCTGGTTAAGCCATGATAACTTCACTTTAGTTGATTTATGTAGATGTATACTCGTATGTGTGTACAGGAAGAAAACTAGTAAAAACTATTGTAGTATAATTTGTGCTATAATCGTCCACCAATTCAAGCACCGTCAGCCATTAAAAAGTTCCTTTAAGTTGATGCGAGAATATTGATATTATTGAAAACTCAAGTCCGTTACGACCCAATGAAATACATCTATTGTCAGAATGATCATATCATGGTAAGAAAAGCCTGGTACGTAGTAGCGTGATTTCAGCTGATTTCGGATTAATACCATCACAAATTATGATTTCGGAAAATTGTGAGGAGAAGGCCTTAAGCAAGTCTTTTAAAAGTCTATAATTACCTACATGAGGCGCCATGTATACGCATACAACTAGGCCCTTATAACGATTATTCTTCAACTCAATTAGAGCATATTCTACAAAATCGGTTGGCGCTGATTTTTAAACAATTTAGAAATTATAACACTTTTTTAATGTAGATTCATTTACCATCTGCCTTCTTTCTTTGCCTATCACTCCGAAAAAGTCTCATGTTTGGTAAGTTAAACAAAATTATCACACATATCACAGACACATATAACATCAACCATACCATCCTTAAACACATATCTAAGACTATCAATTTTATTTCGCAAGCTTTCAACATTTAAATAGCAAACGTTTAAGCATTTTTTTTGGGGGGGTAGAATGTTTATTAAATTATTTTATTCTCTGTACATGAGAGTTTACACCCATTTAAAGTCAAACACAACGTTAAGCACTAGTGACGCGAATACAATAAAACGAATATAAAGCGTATGAGTAAAAACGCAATAAAATGACATTAATGAAAAACTCGGGCTTAAAAAGTAAGAGAATTAAAAGCAATTGTAGAAAATAGGATGGAAAAAAGAGTTTTAAAGAAAGGAAGAAAAAAAATTAAAAAAGAAAAAGTAAAATCCATTTTGATAAAAATTGATTACAATTAAGAGAAAAAAAAGGAAATGTCATTTACAATTAAATAACTTTCTAGCTTCCATCTTCCATCACTAATTGTTAGGATCTGCTTGACATCTTCTACCGTTTATGGATTCTCTCACGAAAATATAACCATGTTTTGTTAAGATAAAAAAAAAAGTAGGTATCTTCTAATTATTGTTTTTTTAATAGAGAATCTGACAGTATTTGTCAATGCTGCTATTAAAAATTCTTTACTTATTATATTTATTTATTATATTATTATTTATATTAAAACTGGATAGTTTGTAATTATTATTGTTCAAAGGATGCAATGTAGTTCGGGTCAATCGCATTTAGCCTGAAGCTTTTCTCTAAAATATTTAAATATTAAGTAAAAGTATAATATCCTGTAATACCCTGTTATGTCTGGAAATGATTTAATTTTTTTTAGTAGATAATTTAAAATTTTGAATATTTCCTATCTCACTTGCATTTGGTTTTACTCGTTGATCTATCCTAAATATTCGGCAATGCATATGAAATTACTCGTATTTGTAGCCACTTAAAATTTTTCTAATTTTTAATACATATTACTTAATTGTAAATCGTGTAGGAATTTTATGTCTTTAACTGTTGTGTTTGAAATTTCCCATTTAGTAATTTGGTACGAGTATCATTGCCATGCCTGAAGGTTCCAGTAAAATTTGTAAGGAAAGTTGTATTGGCGGCGAAAAGCGCAATAATAGCTTTTTTGTAAAATTGGTAGTGGTACCACGAATTTGATCCTCTTACCAATTGACTTATGCAAAGGCCCGAAAAAAACTTCTGATTTTCCCTCCAGATTACAGCATTTTGCATTTTTGCGCATATTTCTTTACTACCATACATTTAATCATGAGCCAGTAAGAGCTCGTCCGTATCATGGGATATGGCGTAAGGAAAGAGTAATTCCCTCTGAGGTATGAACGGCTCAACATATACTTTATGCCGTTATCACAAGGAAGGGTCTCAATCTGCAGAAGCATATTTTGGATTTATTCTTTATTCAAGAGATTGGTGTTTACAAAAATCTTGTTTCATCACTTGGACCTGAAATTTAGTCCATTTTCATTTAATTTAATTTATTTATTTATTTGTATTCTTGTTCACATAAGATATACATCCTGTTTTAAAAATAGAATTAATTTTTTTCAAAAATAGAGAAATAGAAATAACAGAGAAAAGGGAGATAGATAGATAGAACAGCCGATTATCTGTTTAGTATAACCGAAAATGTGTTTGCATGTCCTTTTATATTGAAAATGTATCTCGCAAATGAATTAAATGCAACTGTTATCTTTCTGCTAGACTCATGGTCCATATTAAAATTTGACAGCCGTAGAGAATGATAAAAAGAATTGGGCTTTAGTGTTATCTTATTTGGAAGATATTTTGTGAGGGAACATAGTCCGCGGATGGCTTTTTATGAAGCTGGATACTGTTTTGTTTATGCGGACGTTCCAATTAAGGTTGCTAAGGAGAGGTAATCGAAGATTCTTTGTATTATCAACACATTCTATAGGAGTGTGATTAAGACTCAGTGGAGGAAACAATTCTTTATTTATCTCTGCATTTAAGTTCATCGCTTTTGTTTTTATGGGATTAAGTCTAAGATCGTTTTCCGAAGACCTCTAATAAGTATTTTTTAGCTTCTGATTTATGTTATCAATCGCTTTTTACAGTTTTTTGGAAACAGTGTAAATACCTGGACATAGTCAGCTTATATATAGGTATGGTGATTGCAATTCGTAAAGAAATATCATTTATAAAGCATGTGAGCAAAAAAGATCCTAAGACAGAAACTTGGGGAACGCCTGCAGAAACTAGAAAACGAAATCACTTTTCATTTTTGTTAAAAACACACTGCGGTCTATTACTTAGATAAGAGGACATAAGTTTGCACAACGAACCATCGAACTGGAACTGGTATTTTAGTTTTTTCCACATGATTGACGCAATCGGAAGCTTGAAAAATCTAAAACAGCAATTAATCACAGCATGTTACTATCCAAACTGGAAAGTAGGTTTTTACAAATCTTCAATACACTGAACTAAGAACGAAATCCTGACTGGTAATTATTTAAAATTTTACTAGCGTCGAAATTGGCTGACTATTGTTTCAAAAACTTTACTAAAAACGGCAAAATAGTGATAGGGCTGTATTCCGTAACAACTTGGTTTGATGTTTATGGAAGAAGCAGCTCTTTCGCAATTTTCCAGTGTTCTGGAAAAGTTGAAGTTGTTAATATTGTATTAAAAAAGTGAGTAAATTGATGTTGGACAACTGGAAGCAAAATTCTAATAAATTTAGGATTGACATTATCTGAGCCCACTGCATTTGATTTGACACTTAATATTGTGTTGCCAACATTGCCACCAACACACGAAAGAGAAAAAGTAAATTTGGAATTCAAAGAACTGTTAATTGAATCCAAACAGTTTGATGGAAGAGATGCGTCGCAAGCAGAAACAAAATTCGCGTTGATTTCTAAAAGGCCCGCGTTGTTTGAAAACAATGCTTTTTCTTTAGAACTTAGGAATCAAGTGGGTATGAATACACTTATAATGCCTCAGTTTCGGAAAATGGGATAGAAAGAGAAAAAAGATGTTTGGGCTCAGTGGTTATTGCGCTCCATGGTGATATCCAACTTTTAATGGGGAGACTATTAGTGGAAGCTGGTTTATTGTTGTTTTCTACGCAACCAGTCACCTTACTTGCATTTAATTAACTGAAAAAATTAATGTCTCTCGGGCACGGTTGGGATTCGAACACCGAACCTTCCGATTTTAGAGCCAGTCCACTACCACTTGAACGACGGCCACCTACTCTTTTTCAGATTCGAGTCCCAATTGACGAATGGCTTTCCTGAAATCAGATTCTAACCTTCTTTTATAAAATGCAGTTTAATTCTTCGTATAAAAAGAGTTGCAGCATTTCGAACAGTTTTGAACACTGTGAATTTTCAAACATTTGTAACGCCTTCATCTAAAATAAAGTAAGTTCCTAGCTTTAATTAGGTCACATAAAGGGTCCGCCATCTAACTTTTTTTTTTTCAACTACGAGTAGTACTTATTTCGTGAATGGTAACACTTAGCTCATGTCTGATATGACAGATAATTAGTTTTATCCTTCCGCTAAACGAATACGGTTGTGTGTATGCTTGAACAACGCTGGGAAATATTGCCTGCGATCGACTTAGAGAAGATGCCGATTTTGCCAAAAAAAATCATCTTTTCAGATGAAGCTCATTTTGATCTTGACGGGTATATAAAAAAGCAAAATTGTCGCATTTGGGGCACAGATACATTGTAAAGCCGATACACCCAAAACGAGTCACTGTTTGGTGCGGATTTTGGTCCAGAGGCATAATTGGGCCATTTTTCTTCGAAAATGAGCAAGGAGTGGCCGTTACAGTCAATGGCGATCGTTATCGGGCCATGTTGAACGAATTTTTGTTCACAAAAATTGAAGAGGAGGATACTGGCAACATTTGGTTTCAACAGGACGGCGCTACGTGCCACACAGCTGAAGCTACACTCGATGTTTTGCGCCCTCTTTTTGAAGATCGCATTATCAGCCGCAGAGCTGATGTCGTTTGGCCACCTCGGAGCTGCGATTTGACACCGTTGGACTATTATTTGTGGGGTGCCGTAAAAGATAAGTGTTATGTCGACAAGCCAGAGACAATTGACGCTTTAAAGGACAATATTCGTGAAGCCATTGGTGAAATACAGCTGCACACAATCGATAATGTGCTTAAAAATTGAACCGATCGTGTAGGCTACTGCATGGCCAGCCGAGGCAGACATTTGAATGAAATTATTTTCCATTATTAACCGGAAGGTAAAACTAATTATCTGTCAAATCAGACATGAGCTAAGTGTTACCATTCACGAAATAAGCACTAGTTGAAAGAAAAAAAACGTTAGATGGCGGACCGTATACTTCCTGGTTAAGCCATGATAACTTCACTTTAGTTGATTTATGTAGATGTATACTCGTATGTGTGTACAGGAAGAAAACTAGTAAAAACTATTGTAGTATAATTTGTGCTATAATCGTCCACCAATTCAAGCACCGTCAGCCATTAAAAAGTTCCTTTAAGTTGATGCGAGAATATTGATATTATTGAAAACTCAAGTCCGTTACGACCCAATGAAATACATCTATTGTCAGAAAGATCATATCATGGTAAGAAATGCCTGGTACGTAGTAGCGTGATTTCAGATGATTTCGGATTAATACCATCACAAATCATGATTTCGGAAAATTGTGAGGAGAAGGCCTTAAGCAAGTCTTTTAAAAGTCTATAATTACCTACATGAGGCGCCATGTATACGCATACAACTAGGCCCTTATAACGATTATTCTTCAACTCAATTAGAGCATATTCTACAAAATCGGTTGGCGCTGATTTTTAAACAATTTAGAAATTATAACACTTTTTTAATGTAGATTCATTTACCATCTGCCTTCTTTCTTTGCCTATCACTCCGAAAAAGTCTCATGTTTGGTAAGTTAAACAAAATTATCACACATATCACAGACACATATAACATCAACCATACCATCCTTAAACACATATCTAAGACTATCAATTTTATTTCGCAAGCTTTCAACATTTAAATAGCAAACGTTTAAGCATTTTTTTTGGGGGGGTAGAATGTTTATTAAATTATTTTATTCTCTGTACATGAGAGTTTACACCCATTTAAAGTCAAACACAACGTTAAGCACTAGTGACGCGAATACAATAAAACGAATATAAAGCGTATGAGTAAAAACGCAATAAAATGACATTAATGAAAAACTCGGGCTTAAAAAGTAAGAGAATTAAAAGCAATTGTAGAAAATAGGACGGAAAAAAGAGTTTTAAAGAAAGGAAGAAAAAAAATTAAAAAAGAAAAAGTAAAATCCATTTTGATAAAAATTGATTACAATTAAGAGAAAAAAAAGGAAATGTCATTTACAATTAAATAACTTTCTAGCTTCCATCTTCCATCACTAATGCTAATTGTTAGGATCTGCTTGACATCTTCTACCGTTTATGGATTCTCTCACGAAAATATAACCATGTTTTGTTAAGATAAAAAAAGAAGTAGTTATCTTCTAATTATTGTTTTTTAATAGAGAATCTGACAGTATTTGTCAATGCTGCTATTAAAAATTCTTTACTTATTATATTTATTTATTATATTATTATTTATATTAAAACTGGATAGTTTGTAATTATTATTGTTCAAAGGATGCAATGTAGTTCGGGTCAATCGCATTTAGCCTGAAGCTTTTCTCTAAAATATTTAAATATTAAGTAAAAGTATAATATCCTGTAATACCCTGTTATGTCTGGAAATGATTTAATTTTTTTTAGTAGATAATTTAAAATTTTGAATATTTCCTATCTCACTTGCATTTGGTTTTACTCGTTGATCTATCCTAAATATTCGGCAATGCATATGAAATTACTCGTATTTGTAGCCACTTAAAATTTTTCTAATTTTTAATACATATTACTTAATTGTAAATCGTGTAGGAATTTTATGTCTTTAACTGTTGTGTTTGAAATTTCCCATTTAGTAATTTGGTACGAGTATCATTGCCATGCCTGAAGGTTCCAGTAAAATTTGTAAGGAAAGTTGTATTGGCGGTGAAAAGCGCAATAATAGCTTTTTTGTAAAATTGGTAGTGGTACCACGAATTTGATCCTCTTACCAATTGACTTATGCAAAGGCCCGAAAAAAACTTCTGATTTTCCCTCCAGATTACAGCATTTTGCATTTTTGCGCATATTTCTTTACTACCATACATTTCATCATGAGCCATTAAGAGCTCGTCCGTATCATGGGATATGACGTAAGGAAAGAGTAATTCCCTCTGAGGTATGAACGACTTTATGCCATTATCACAAGGAAGGGTCTCAATCTGCAGAAGCATATTTTGGATTTATTCTTTATTCAAGAGATTGGTGTTTACAAAAATCTTGTTTCATCACTTGGACCTGAAATTTAGTCCATTTTCATTTAATTTAATTTATTTATTTATTTGTATTCTTGTTCACATAAGATATACATCCTGTTTTAAAAATAGAATTAATTTTTTTCAAAAATAGAGAAATAGAAATAACAGAGAAAAGGGAGATAAATAGATAGAACAGCCGATTATCTGTTTAGTATAACCGAAAATGTGTTTGCATGTCCTTTTATATTGAAAATGTATCTCGCAAATGAATTAAATGCAACTGTTATCTTTCTGCTAGACTCATGGTCCATATTAAAATTTGACAGCCGTAGAGAATGATAAAAAGAATTGGGCTTTAGTGTTATCTTATTTGGAAGATATTTTGTGAGGGAACATAGTCCGCGGATGGCTTTTTATGAAGCTGGATACTGTTTTGTTTATGCGGACGTTCCAATTAAGGTTGCTAAGGAGAGGTAATCGAAGATTCTTTGTATTATCAACACATTCTATAGGAGTGTGATTAAGACTCAGTGGAAACAATTCTTTATTTATCTCTGCATTTAAGTTCATCGCTTTTGTTTTTATGGGATTAAGTCTAAGATCCTTTTCCGAAGACCTCTAATAAGTATTTTTTAGCCTCTGATTTATGTTATCAATCGCTTTTTACAGTTTTTTGGAAACAGTGTAAATACCTGGACATAGTCAGCTTATATATAGGTATGGTGATTGCAATTCGTAAAGAAATATCATTTATAAAACATGTGAGCAAAAAAGATCCTAAGACAGAAACTTGGGGAACGCCTGCAGAAACTAGAAAACGAAATCACTTTTCATTTTTGTTAAAAACACACTGCGGTCTATTACTCAGATAAGAGGACATAAGTTTGCACAACGAACCATCGAACTGGAACTGGTATTTTAGTTTTTTCCACATGATTGACGCAATCGGAAGCTTGAAAAATCTAAAACAGCAATTAATCACAGCATGTTACTATCCAAACTGGAAAGTAGGTTTTTACAAATCTTCAATACACTGAACTAAGAACGAAATCCTGACTGGTAATTATTTAAAATTTTACTAGCGTCGAAATTGGCTGACTATTTTTCAAAAACTTTACTAAAAACGGCAAAATAGTGATAGGGCTGTATTCCGTAACAACTTGGTTTGATGTTTATGGAAGAAGCAGCTCTTTCGCAATTTTCCAGTGTTCTGGAAAAGTTGAAGTTGTTAATATTGTATTAAAAAAGTGAGTAAATTGATGTTGGACAACTGGAAGCAAAATTCTAATAAATTTAGGATTGACATTATCTGAGCCCACTGCATTTGATTTGACACTTAATATTGTGTTGCCAACATTGCCACCAACACACGAAAGAGAAAAAGTAAATTTGGAATTCAAAGAACTGTTAATTGAATCCAAACAGTTTGATGGAAGAGATGCGTCGCAAGCAGAAACAAAATTCGCGTTGATTTCTAAAAGGCCCGCGTTGTTTGAAAACAATGCTTTTTCTTTAGAACTTAGGAATCAAGTGGGTATGAATACACTTATAAAGCCTCAGTTGCGGAAAATGGGATAGAAAGAGAAAAAAGATGTTTGGGCTCAGTGGTTATTGCGCTCCATGGGTGATATCCAACTTTTAATGGGGAGACTATTAGTGGAAGCTGGTTTATTGTTGTTTTCTACGCAACCAGTCACCTTACTTGCTTTTAATTAACTGAAAAAATTAATGTCTCTCGGGCACGGTTGGGATTCGAACACCGAACCTTCCGATTTTAGAGCCAGTCCACTACCACTTGAACGACGGCCACCTACTCTTTTTCAGATTCGAGTCCCAATTGACGAATGGCTTTCCTGAAATCAGATTCTAACCTTCTTTTATAAAATGCAGTTTAATTCTTCGTATAAAAAGAGTTGCAGCATTTCGAACAGTTTTGAACACTGTGAATTTTCAAACATTTGTAACGCCTTCATCTAAAATAAAGTAAGTTCCTAGCTTTAATTAGGTCACATAAAGGGTCCGCCATCTAACTTTTTTTTTTCAACTACGAGTAGTACATATTTCGTGAATGGTAACACTTAGCTCATGTCTGATATGACAGATAATTAGTTCTATCCTTCCGCTAAACGAATACGGTTGTGTGTATGCTTGAACAACGCTGGGAAATATTGCCTGCGATCGACTTATAGAAGATGCCGATTTTGCCAAAAAAAATCATCTTTTCAGATGAAGCTCATTTTGATCTTGACGGGTATGTAAACAAGCAAAATTGTCGCATTTGGGGCACAGATACATTGTAAAGCCGATACACCCAAAACGAGTCACTGTTTGGTGTGGATTTTGGTCCAGAGGCATAATTGGGCCATTTTTCTTCGAAAATGAGCAAGGAGTGGCCGTTACAGTCAATGGCGATCGTTATCGGGCCATGCTGAACGAATTTTTGTTCACAAAAATTGAAGAGGAGGATACTGGCAACATTTGGTTTCAACAGGACGGCGCTACGTGCCACACAGCTGAAGCTACACTCGATGTTTTGCGCCCTGTTTTTGAAGATCGCATTATCAGCCGCAGAGCTGATGTCGTTTGGCCACCTCGGAGCTGCGATTTGACACCGTTGGACTATTATTTGTGGGGTGCCGTAAAATATAAGTGTTACGTCGACAAGCCAGAGACAATTGACGCTTTAAAGGACAATATTCGTGAAGCCATTGGTGAAATACAGCTGCACACAATCGATAATGTGCTTAAAAATTGAACCGATCGTGTAGGCTACTGCATGGCCAGCCGAGGCAGCCATTTGAATGAAATTATTTTCCATTATTAACCGGAAGGTAAAACTAATTATCTGTCAAATCAGACATGAGCTAAGTGTTACCATTCACGAAATAAGCACTAGTTGAAAGAAAAAAAACGTTAGATGGCGGACCGTATACTTCCTGGTTAAGCCATGATAACTTCACTTTAGTTGATTTATGTAGATGTATACTCGTATGTGTGTACAGGAAGAAAACTAGTAAAAACTATTGTAGTATAATTTGTGCTATAATCGTCCACCAATTCAAGCACCGTCAGCCATTAAAAAGTTCCTTTAAGTTGATGCGAGAATATTGATATTATTGAAAACTCAAGTCCGTTACGACCCAATGAAATACATCTATTGTCAGAAAGATCATATCATGGTAAGAAAAGCCTGGTACGTAGTAGCGTGATTTCAGCTGATTTCGGATTAATACCATCACAAATCATGATTTCGGAAAATTGTGAGGAGAAGGCCTTAAGCAAGTCTTTTAAAAGTCTATAATTACCTACATGAGGCGCCATGTATACGCATACAACTAGGCCCTTATAACGATTAATCTTCAACTCAATTAGAGCACATTCTACAAAATCGGTTGGCGCTGATTTTTAAACAATTTAGAAATTATAACACTTTTTTAATGTAGATTCATTTACCATCTGCCTTCTTTCTTTGCCTATCACTCCGAAAAAGTCTCATGTTTGGTAAGTTAAACAAAATTATCACACTTATCACAGACACATATAACATCAACCATACCATCCTTAAACACATATCTAAGACTATCAATTTTATTTCGCAAGCTTTCAACATTTAAATAGCAAACGTTTAAGCATTTTTTTTGGGGGGGTAGAATGTTTATTAAATTATTTTATTCTCTGTACATGAGAGTTTACACCCATTTAAAGTCAAACACAACGTTAAGCACTAGTGACGCGAATACAATAAAACGAATAAAAAGCGTATGAGTAAAAACGCAATAAAATGACATTAATGAAAAACTCGGGCTTAAAAAGTAAGAGAATTAAAAGCAATTGTAGAAAATAGGATGGAAAAAAGAGTTTTAAAGAAAGGAAGAAAAAAAATTAAAAAAGAAAAAGTAAAATCCATTTTGATAAAAATTGATTACAATTAAGAGAAAAAAAAGGAAATGTCATTTACAATTAAATAACTTTCTAGCTTCCATCTTCCATCACTAATTGTTAGGATCTGCTTGACATCTTCTACCGTTTATGGATTCTCTCACGAAAATATAACCATGTTTTGTTAAGATAAAAAAAAAAGTAGTTATCTTCTAATTATTGTTTTTTTAATAGAGAATCTGACAGTATTTGTCAATGCTGCTATTAAAAATTCTTTACTTATTATATTTATTTATTATATTATTATTTATATTAAAACTGGATAGTTTGTAATTATTATTGTTCAAAGGATGCAATGTAGTACGGGTCAATCGCATTTAGCCTGAAGCTTTTCTCTAAAATATTTAAATATTAAGTAAAAGTATAATATCCTGTAATACCCTGTTATGTCTGGAAATGATTTAATTTTTTTTAGTAGATAATTTAAAATTTTGAATATTTCCTATCTCACTTGCATTTGGTTTTACTCGTTGATCTATCCTAAATATTCGGCAATGCATATGAAATTACTCGTATTTGTAGCCACTTAAAATTTTTCTAATTTTTAATACATATTACTTAATTGTAAATCGTGTAGGAATTTTATGTCTTTAACTGTTGTGTTTGAAATTTCCCATTTAGTAATTTGGTACGAGTATCATTGCCATGCCTGAAGGTTCCAGTAAAATTTGTAAGGAAAGTTGTATTGGCGGCGAAAAGCGCAATAATAGCTTTTTTGTAAAATTGGTAGTGGTACCACGAATTTGATCCTCTTACCAATTGACTTATGCAAAGGCCCGAAAAAAACTTCTGATTTTCCCTCCAGATTACAGCATTTTGCATTTTTGCGCATATTTCTTTACTACCATACATTTAATCATGAGCCAGTAAGAGCTCGTCCGTATCATGGGATATGGCGTAAGGAAAGAGTAATTCCCTCTGAGGTATGAACGGCTCAACATATACTTTATGCCGTTATCACAAGGAAGGGTCTCAATCTGCAGAAGCATATTTTGGATTTATTCTTTATTCAAGAGATTGGTGTTTACAAAAATCTTGTTTCATCACTTGGACCTGAAATTTAGTCCATTTTCATTTAATTTAATTTATTTATTTATTTGTATTCTTGTTCACATAAGATATACATCCTGTTTTAAAAATAGAATTAATTTTTTTCAAAAATAGAGAAATAGAAATAACAGAGAAAAGGGAGATAGATAGATAGAACAGCCGATTATCTGTTTAGTATAACCGAAAATGTGTTTGCATGTCCTTTTATATTGAAAATGTATCTCGCAAATGAATTAAATGCAACTGTTATCTTTCTGCTAGACTCATGGTCCATATTAAAATTTGACAGCCGTAGAGAATGATAAAAAGAATTGGGCTTTAGTGTTATCTTATTTGGAAGATATTTTGTGAGGGAACATAGTCCGCGGATGGCTTTTTATGAAGCTGGATACTGTTTTGTTTATGCGGACGTTCCAATTAAGGTTGCTAAGGAGAGGTAATCGAAGATTCTTTGTATTATCAACACATTCTATAGGAGTGTGATTAAGACTCAGTGGAGGAAACAATTCTTTATTTATCTCTGCATTTAAGTTCATCGCTTTTGTTTTTATGGGATTAAGTCTAAGATCGTTTTCCGAAGACCTCTAATAAGTATTTTTTAGCTTCTGATTTATGTTATCAATCGCTTTTTACAGTTTTTTGGAAACAGTGTAAATACCTGGACATAGTCAGCTTATATATAGGTATGGTGATTGCAATTCGTAAAGAAATATCATTTATAAAGCATGTGAGCAAAAAAGATCCTAAGACAGAAACTTGGGGAACGCCTGCAGAAACTAGAAAACGAAATCACTTTTCATTTTTGTTAAAAACACACTGCGGTCTATTACTTAGATAAGAGGACATAAGTTTGCACAACGAACCATCGAACTGGAACTGGTATTTTAGTTTTTTCCACATGATTGACGCAATCGGAAGCTTGAAAAATTTAAAACAGCAATTAATCACAGCATGTTACTATCCAAACTGGAAAGTAGGTTTTTACAAATCTTCAATACACTGAACTAAGAACGAAATCCTGACTGGTAATTATTTAAAATTTTACTAGCGTCGAAATTGGCTGACTATTGTTTCAAAAACTTTACTAAAAACGGCAAAATAGTGATAGGGCTGTATTCCGTAACAACTTGGTTTGATGTTTATGGAAGAAGCAGCTCTTTCGCAATTTTCCAGTGTTCTGGAAAAGTTGAAGTTGTTAATATTGTATTAAAAAAGTGAGTAAATTGATGTTGGACAACTGGAAGCAAAATTCTAATAAATTTAGGATTGACATTATCTGAGCCCACTGCATTTGATTTGACACTTAATATTGTGTTGCCAACATTGCCACCAACACACGAAAGAGAAAAAGTAAATTTGGAATTCAAAGAACTGTTAATTGAATCCAAACAGTTTGATGGAAGAGATGCGTCGCAAGCAGAAACAAAATTCGCGTTGATTTCTAAAAGGCCCGCGTTGTTTGAAAACAATGCTTTTTCTTTAGAACTTAGGAATCAAGTGGGTATGAATACACTTATAATGCCTCAGTTGCGGAAAATGGGATAGAAAGAGAAAAAAGATGTTTGGGCTCAGTGGTTATTGCGCTCCATGGGTGATATCCAACTTTTAATGGGGAGACTATTAGTGGAAGCTGGTTTATTGTTGTTTTATACGCAACCAGTCACCTTACTTGCTTTTAATTAACTGAAAAAATTAATGTCTCTCGGGCACGGTTGGGATTCGAACACCGAACCTTCCGATTTTAGAGCCAGTCCACTACCACTTGAACGACGGCCACCTACTCTTTTTCAGATTCGAGTCCCAATTGACGAATGGCTTTCCTGAAATCAGATTCTAACCTTCTTTTATAAAATGCAGTTTAATTCTTCGTATAAAAAGAGTTGCAGCATTTCGAACAGTTTTGAACACTGTGAATTTTCAAACATTTGTAACGCCTTCATCTAAAATAAAGTAAGTTCCTAGCTTTAATTAGGTCACATAAAGGGTCCGCCATCTAACTTTTTTTTTTTCAACTACGAGTAGTACTTATTTCGTGAGTGGTAACACTTAGCTCATGTCTGATATGACAGATAATTAGTTTTATCCTTCCGCTAAACGAATACGGTTGTGTGTATGCTTGAACAACGCTGGGAAATATTGCCTGCGATCGACTTAGAGAAGATGCCGATTTTGCCAAAAAAAATCATCTTTTCAGATGAAGCTCATTTTGATCTTGACGGGTATGTAAACAAGCAAAATTGTCGCATTTGGGGCACAGATAAATTGTAAAGCCGATACACCCAAAACGAGTCACTGTTTGGTGCGGATTTTGGTCCAGAGGCATAATTGGGCCATTTTTCTTCGAAAATGAGCAAGGAGTGGCCGTTACAGTCAATGGCGATCGTTATCGGGCCATGTTGAACGAATTTTTGTTCACAAAAATTGAAGAGGAGGATACTGGCAACATTTGGTTTCAACAGGACGGCGCTACGTGCCACACAGCTGAAGCTACACTCGATGTTTTGCGCCCTGTTTTTGAAGATCGCATTATCAGCCGCAGAGCTGATGTCGTTTGGCCACCTCGGAGCTGCGATTTGACACCGTTGGACTATTATTTGTGGGGTGCCGTAAAAGATAAGTGTTACGTCGACAAGCCAGAGACAATTGACGCTTTAAAGGACAATATTCGTGAAGCCATTGGTGAAATACAGCTGCACACAATCGATAATGTGCTTAAAAATTGAACCGATCGTGTAGGCTACTGCATGGCCAGCCGAGGCAGCCATTTGAATGAAATTATTTTCCATTATTAATCGGAAGGTAAAACTAATTATCTGTCAAATCAGACATGAGCTAAGTGTTACCATTCACGAAATAAGCACTAGTTGAAAGAAAAAAAACGTTAGATGGCGGACCGTATACTTCCTGGTTAAGCCATGATAACTTCACTTTAGTTGATTTATGTAGATGTATACTCGTATGTGTGTACAGGAAGAAAACTAGTAAAAACTATTGTAGTATAATTTGTGCTATAATCGTCCACCAATTCAAGCACCGTCAGCCATTAAAAAGTTCCTTTAAGTTGATGCGAGAATATTGATATTATTGAAAACTCAAGTCCGTTACGACCCAATGAAATACATCTATTGTCAGAAAGATCATATCATGGTAAGAAAAGCCTGGTACGTAGTAGCGTGATTTCAGCTGATTTCGGATTAATACCATCACAAATCATGATTTCGGAAAATTGTGAGGAGAAGGCCTTAAGCAAGTCTTTTAAAAGTCTATAATTACCTACATGAGGCGCCATGTATACGCATACAACTAGGCCCTTATAACGATTATTCTTCAACTCAATTAGAGCACATTCTACAAAATCGGTTGGCGCTGATTTTTAAACAATTTAGAAATTATAACACTTTTTTAATGTAGATTCATTTACCATCTGCCTTCTTTCTTTGCCTATCACTCCGAAAAAGTCTCATGTTTGGTAAGTTAAACAAAATTATCACACATATCACAGACACATATAACATCAACCATACCATCCTTAAACACATATCTAAGACTATCAATTTTATTTCGCAAGCTTTCAACATTTAAATAGCAAACGTTTAAGCATTTTTTTTGGGGGGGTAGAATGTTTATTAAATTATTTTATTCTCTATACATGAGAGTTTACACCCATTTAAAGTCAAACACAACGTTAAGCACTAGTGACGCGAATACAATAAAACGAATAAAAAGCGTATGAGTAAAAACGCAATAAAATGACATTAATGAAAAACTCGGGCTTAAAAAGTAAGAGAATTAAAAGCAATTGTAGAAAATAGGATGGAAAAAAGAGTTTTAAAGAAAGGAAGAAAAAAAATTAAAAAAGAAAAAGTAAAATCCATTTTGATAAAAATTGATTACAATTAAGAGAAAAAAAAGGAAATGTCATTTACAATTAAATAACTTTCTAGCTTCCATCTTCCATCACTAATGCTAATTGTTAGGATCTGCTTGACATCTTCTACCGTTTATGGATTCTCTCACGAAAATATAACCATGTTTTGTTAAGATAAAAAAAAAAGTAGTTATCTTCTAATTATTGTTTTTTTAATAGAGAATCTGACAGTATTTGTCAATGCTGCTATTAAAAATTCTTTAATTATTATATTTATTTATTATATTATTATTTATATTAAAACTGGATAGTTTGTAATTATTATTGTTCAAAGGATGCAATGTAGTTCGGGTCAATCGCATTTAGCCTGAAGCTTTTCTCTAAAATATTTAAATATTAAGTAAAAGTATAATATCCTGTAATACCCTGTTATGTCTGGAAATGATTTAATTTTTTTTAGTAGATAATTTAAAATTTTGAATATTTCCTATCTCACTTGCATTTGGTTTTACTCGTTGATCTATCCTAAATATTCGGCAATGCATATGAAATTACTCGTATTTGTAGCCACTTAAAATTTTTCTAATTTTTAATACATATTACTTAATTGTAAATCGTGTAGGAATTTTATGTCTTTAACTGTTGTGTTTGAAATTTCCCATTTAGTAATTTGGTACGAGTATCATTGCCATGCCTGAAGGTTCCAGTAAAATTTGTAAGGAAAGTTGTATTGGCGGCGAAAAGCGCAATAATAGCTTTTTTGTAAAATTGGTAGTGGTACCACGAATTTGATCCTCTTACCAATTGACTTATGCAAAGGCCCGAAAAAAACTTCTGATTTTCCCTCCAGATTACAGCATTTTGCATTTTTGCGCATATTTCTTTACTACCATACATTTAATCATGAGCCAGTAAGAGCTCGTCCGTATCATGGGATATGGCGTAAGGAAAGAGTAATTCCCTCTGAGGTATGAACGGCTCAACATATACTTTATGCCGTTATCACAAGGAAGGGTCTCAATCTGCAGAAGCATATTTTGGATTTATTCTTTATTCAAGAGATTGGTGTTTACAAAAATCTTGTTTCATCACTTGGACCTGAAATTTAGTCCATTTTCATTTAATTTAATTTATTTATTTATTTGTATTCTTGTTCACATAAGATATACATCCTGTTTTAAAAATAGAATTAATTTTTTTCAAAAATAGAGAAATAGAAATAACAGAGAAAAGGGAGATAGATAGATAGAACAGCCGATTATCTGTTTAGTATAACCGAAAATGTGTTTGCATGTCCTTTTATATTGAAAATGTATCTCGCAAATGAATTAAATGCAACTGTTATCTTTCTGCTAGACTCATGGTCCATATTAAAATTTGACAGCCGTAGAGAATGATAAAAAGAATTGGGCTTTAGTGTTATCTTATTTGGAAGATATTTTGTGAGGGAACATAGTCCGCGGATGGCTTTTTATGAAGCTGGATACTGTTTTATTTATGCGGACGTTCCAATTAAGGTTGCTAAGGAGAGGTAATCGAAGATTCTTTGTATTATCAACACATTCTATAGGAGTGTGATTAAGACTCAGTGGAAACAATTCTTTATTTATCTCTGCATTTAAGTTCATCGCTTTTGTTTTTATGGGATTAAGTCTAAGATCCTTTTCCGAAGACCTCTAATAAGTATTTTTTAGCCTCTGATTTATGTTATCAATCGCTTTTTACAGTTTTTTGGAAACAGTGTAAATACCTGGACATAGTCAGCTTATATATAGGTATGGTGATTGCAATTCGTAAAGAAATATCATTTATAAAGCATGTGAGCAAAAAAGATCCTAAGACAGAAACTTGGGGAACGCCTGCAGAAACTAGAAAACGAAATCACTTTTCATTTTTGTTAAAAACACACTGCGGTCTATTACTTAGATAAGAGGACATAAGTTTGCACAACGAACCATCGAACTGGAACTGGTATTTTAGTTTTTTCCACATGATTGACGCAATCGGAAGCTTGAAAAATCTAAAACAGCAATTAATCACAGCATGTTACTATCCAAACTGGAAAGTAGGTTTTTACAAATCTTCAATACACTGAACTAAGAACGAAATCCTGACTGGTAATTATTTAAAATTTTACTAGCGTCGAAATTGGCTGACTATTGTTTCAAAAACTTTACTAAAAACGGCAAAATAGTGATAGGGCTGTATTCCGTAACAACTTGGTTTGATGTTTATGGAAGAAGCAGCTCTTTCGCAATTTTCCAGTGTTCTGGAAAAGTTGAAGTTGTTAATATTGTATTAAAAAAGTGAGTAAATTGATGTTGGACAACTGGAAGCAAAATTCTAATAAATTTAGGATTGACATTATCTGAGCCCACTGCATTTGATTTGACACTTAATATTGTGTTGCCAACATTGCCACCAACACACGAAAGAGAAAAAGTAAATTTGGAATTCAAAGAACTGTTAATTGAATCCAAACAGTTTGATGGAAGAGATGCGTCGCAAGCAGAAACAAAATTCGCGTTGATTTCTAAAAGGCCCGCGTTGTTTGAAAACAATGCTTTTTCTTTAGAACTTAGGAATCAAGTGGGTATGAATACACTTATAATGCCTCAGTTGCGGAAAATGGGATAGAAAGAGAAAAAAGATGTTTGGGCTCAGTGGTTATTGCGCTCCATGGGTGATATCCAACTTTTAATGGGGAGACTATTAGTGGAAGCTGGTTTATTGTTGTTTTCTACGCAACCAGTCACCTTACTTGCTTTTAATTAACTGAAAAAATTAATGTCTCTCGGGCACGGTTGGGATTCGAACACCGAACCTTCCGATTTTAGAGCCAGTCCACTACCACTTGAACGACGGCCACCTACTCTTTTTCAGATTCGAGTCCCAATTGACGAATGGCTTTCCTGAAATCAGATTCTAACCTTCTTTTATAAAATGCAGTTTAATTCTTCGTATAAAAAGAGTTGCAGCATTTCGAACAGTTTTGAACACTGTGAATTTTCAAACATTTGTAACGCCTTCATCTAAAATAAAGTAAGTTCCTAG
This sequence comes from Volucella bombylans, assembly GCA_949129095.1. Lineage (NCBI taxonomy): Eukaryota > Metazoa > Arthropoda > Insecta > Diptera > Syrphidae > Volucella > Volucella bombylans. The sequence continues at coordinate 38,251,736 of OX422144.1, read as the reverse complement.
CTTTAATTAGGTCACATAAAGGGTCCGCCATCTAACTTTTTTTTTTCAACTACGAGTAGTACATATTTCGTGAATGGTAACACTTAGCTCATGTCTGATATGACAGATAATTAGTTCTATCCTTCCGCTAAACGAATACGGTTGTGTGTATGCTTGAACAACGCTGGGAAATATTGCCTGCGATCGACTTAGAGAAGATGCCGATTTTGCCAAAAAAAAGCATCTTTTCAGATGAAGCTCATTTTGATCTTGACGGGTATGTAAACAAGCAAAATTGTCGCATTTGGGGCACAGATACATTGTAAAGCCGATACACCCAAAACGAGTCACTGTTTGGTGCGGATTTTGGTCCAGAGGCATAATTGGGCCATTTTTCTTCGAAAATGAGCAAGGAGTGGCCGTTACAGTCAATGGCGATCGTTATCGGGCCATGCTGAACGAATTTTTGTTCACAAAAATTGAAGAGGAGGATACTGGCAACATTTGGTTTCAACAGGACGGCGCTACGTGCCACACAGCTGAAGCTACACTCGATGTTTTGCGCCCTGTTTTTGAAGATCGCATTATCAGCCGCAGAGCTGATGTCGTTTGGCCACCTCGGAGCTGCGATTTGACACCGTTGGACTATTATTTGTGGGGTGCCGTAAAATATAAGTGTTACGTCGACAAGCCAGAGACAATTGACGCTTTAAAGGACAGTGAAGCCATTGGTGAAATACAGCTGCACACAATCGATAATGTGCTTAAAAATTGAACCGATCGTGTAGGCTACTGCATGGCCAGCCGAGGCAGCCATTTGAATGAAATTATTTTCCATTATTAACCGGAAGGTAAAACTAATTATCTGTCAAATCAGACATGAGCTAAGTGTTACCATTCACGAAATAAGCACTAGTTGAAAGAAAAAAAACGTTAGATGGCGGACCGTATACTTCCTGGTTAAGCCATGATAACTTCACTTTAGTTGATTTATGTAGATGTATACTCGTATGTGTGTACAGGAAGAAAACTAGTAAAAACTATTGTAGTATAATTTGTGCTATAATCGTCCACCAATTCAAGCACCGTCAGCCATTAAAAAGTTCCTTTAAGTTGATGCGAGAATATTGATATTATTGAAAACTCAAGTCCGTTACGACCCAATGAAATACATCTATTGTCAGAAAGATCATATCATGGTAAGAAAAGCCTGGTACGTAGTAGCGTGATTTCAGCTGATTTCGGATTAATATCATCACAAATCATGATTTCGGAAAATTGTGAGGAGAAGGCCTTAAGCAAGTCTTTTAAAAGTCTATAATTACCTACATGAGGCGCCATGTATACGCATACAACTAGGCCCTTATAACGATTAATCTTCAACTCAATTAGAGCACATTCTACAAAATCGGTTGGCGCTGATTTTTAAACAATTTAGAAATTATAACACTTTTTTAATGTAGATTCATTTACCATCTGCCTTCTTTCTTTGCCTATCACTCCGAAAAAGTCTCATGTTTGGTAAGTTAAACAAAATTATCACACATATCACAGACACATATAACATCAACCATACCATCCTTAAACACATATCTAAGACTATCAATTTTATTTCGCAAGCTTTCAACATTTAAATAGCAAACGTTTAAGCATTTTTTTTGGGGGGGTAGAATGTTTATTAAATTATTTTATTCTCTGTACATGAGAGTTTACACCCATTTAAAGTCTAACACAACGTTAAGCACTAGTGACGCGAATACAATAAAACGAATAAAAAGCGTATGAGTAAAAACGCAATAAAATGACATTAATGAAAAACTCGGGCTTAAAAAGTAAGAGAATTAAAAGCAATTGTAGAAAATAGGATGGAAAAAAGAGTTTTAAAGAAAGGAAGAAAAAAAATTAAAAAAGAAAAAGTAAAATCCATTTTGATAAAAATTGATTACAATTAAGAGAAAAAAAAGGAAATGTCATTTACAATTAAATAACTTTCTAGCTTCCATCTTCCATCACTAATTGTTAGGATCTGCTTGACATCTTCTACCGTTTATGGATTCTCTCACGAAAATATAACCATGTTTTGTTAAGATAAAAAAAAAAGTAGGTATCTTCTAATTATTGTTTTTTTAATAGAGAATCTGACAGTATTTGTCAATGCTGCTATTAAAAATTCTTTACTTATTATATTTATTTATTATATTATTATTTATATTAAAACTGGATAGTTTGTAATTATTATTGTTCAAAGGATGCAATGTAGTTCGGGTCAATCGCATTTAGCCTGAAGCTTTTCTCTAAAATATTTAAATATTAAGTAAAAGTATAATATCCTGTAATACCCTGTTATGTCTGGAAATGATTTAATTTTTTTTAGTAGATAATTTAAAATTTTGAATATTTCCTATCTCACTTGCATTTGGTTTTACTCGTTGATCTATCCTAAATATTCGGCAATGCATATGAAATTACTCGTATTTGTAGCCACTTAAAATTTTTCTAATTTTTAATACATATTACTTAATTGTAAATCGTGTAGGAATTTTATGTCTTTAACTGTTGTGTTTGAAATTTCCCATTTAGTAATTTGGTACGAGTATCATTGCCATGCCTGAAGGTTCCAGTAAAATTTGTAAGGAAAGTTGTATTGGCGGCGAAAAGCGCAATAATAGCTTTTTTGTAAAATTGGTAGTGGTACCACGAATTTGATCCTCTTACCAATTGACTTATGCAAAGGCCCGAAAAAAACTTCTGATTTTCCCTCCAGATTACAGCATTTTGCATTTTTGCGCATATTGCTTTACTACCATACATTTAATCATGAGCCAGTAAGAGCTCGTCCGTATCATGGGATATGCCGTAAGGAAAGAGTAATTCCCTCTGAGGTATGAACGGCTCAACATATACTTTATGCCGTTATCACAAGGAAGGGTCTCAATCTGCAGAAGCATATTTTTGATTTATTCTTTATTCAAGAGATTGGTGTTTACAAAAATCTTGTTTCATCACTTGGACCTGAAATTTAGTCCATTTTCATTTAATTTAATTTATTTATTTATTTGTATTCTTGTTCACATAAGATATACATCCTGTTTTAAAAATAGAATTAATTTTTTTCAAAAATAGAGAAATAGAAATAACAGAGAAAAGGGAGATAGATAGATAGAACAGCCGATTATCTGTTTAGTATAACCGAAAATGTGTTTGCATGTCCTTTTATATTGAAAATGTATCTCGCAAATGAATTAAATGCAACTGTTATCTTTCTGCTAGACTCATGGTCCATATTAAAATTTGACAGCCGTAGAGAATGATAAAAAGAATTGGGCTTTAGTGTTATCTTATTTGGAAGATATTTTGTGAGGGAACATAGTCCGCGGATGGCTTTTTATGAAGCTGGATACTGTTTTGTTTATGCGGACGTTCCAATTAAGGTTGCTAAGGAGAGGTAATCGAAGATTCTTTGTATTATCAACACATTCTATAGGAGTGTGATTAAGACTCAGTGGAGGAAACAATTCTTTATTTATCTCTGCATTTAAGTTCATCGCTTTTGTTTTTATGGGATTAAGTCTAAGATCGTTTTCCGAAGACCTCTAATAAGTATTTTTTAGCTTCTGATTTATGTTATCAATCGCTTTTTACAGTTTTTTGGAAACAGTGTAAATACCTGGACATAGTCAGCTTATATATAGGTATGGTGATTGCAATTCGTAAAGAAATATCATTTATAAAGCATGTGAGCAAAAAAGATCCTAAGACAGAAACTTGGGGAACGCCTGCAGAAACTAGAAAACGAAATCACTTTTCATTTTTGTTAAAAACACACTGCGGTCTATTACTTAGATAAGAGGACATAAGTTTGCACAACGAACCATCGAACTGGAACTGGTATTTTAGTTTTTTCCACATGATTGACGCAATCGGAAGCTTGAAAAATCTAAAACAGCAATTAATCACAGCATGTTACTATCCAAACTGGAAAGTAGGTTTTTACAAATCTTCAATACACTGAACTAAGAACGAAATCCTGACTGGTAATTATTTAAAATTTTACTAGCGTCGAAATTGGCTGACTATTGTTTCAAAAACTTTACTAAAAACGGCAAAATAGTGATAGGGCTGTATTCCATAACAACTTGGTTTGATGTTTATGGAAGAAGCAGCTCTTTCGCAATTTTCCAGTGTTCTGGAAAAGTTGAAGTTGTTAATATTGTATTAAAAAAGTGAGTAAATTGATGTTGGACAACTGGAAGCAAAATTCTAATAAATTTAGGATTGACATTATCTGAGCCCACTGCATTTGATTTGACACTTAATATTGTGTTGCCAACATTGCCACCAACACACGAAAGAGAAAAAGTAAATTTGGAATTCAAAGAACTGTTAATTGAATCCAAACAGTTTGATGGAAGAGATGCGTCGCAAGCAGAAACAAAATTCGCGTTGATTTCTAAAAGGCCCGCGTTGTTTGAAAACAATGCTTTTTCTTTAGAACTTAGGAATCAAGTGGGTATGAATACACTTATAATGCCTCAGTTGCGGAAAATGGGATAGAAAGAGAAAAAAGATGTTTGGGCTCAGTGGTTATTGCGCTCCATGGGTGATATCCAACTTTTAATGGGGAGACTATTAGTGGAAGCTGGTTTATTGTTGTTTTCTACGCAACCAGTCACCTTACTTGCTTTTAATTAACTGAAAAAATTAATGTCTCTCGGGCACGGTTGGGATTCGAACACCGAACCTTCCGATTTTAGATCCAGTCCACTACCACTTGAACGACGGCCACCTACTCTTTTTCAGATTCGAGTCCCAATTGACGAATGGCTTTCCTGAAATCAGATTCTAACCTTCTTTTATAAAATGCAGTTTAATTCTTCGTATAAAAAGAGTTGCAGCATTTCGAACAGTTTTGAACACTGTGAATTTTCAAACATTTGTAACGCCTTCATCTAAAATAAAGTAAGTTCCTAGCTTTAATTAGGTCACATAAAGGGTCCGCCATCTAACTTTTTTTTTTCAACTACGAGTAGTACTTATTTCGTGAATGGTAACACTTAGCTCATGTCTGATATGACAGATAATTAGTTTTATCCTTCCGCTAAACGAATACGGTTGTGTGTATGCTTGAACAACGCTGGGAAATATTGCCTGCGATCGACTTAGAGAAGATGCCGATTTTGCCAAAAAAAATCATCTTTTCAGATGAAGCTCATTTTGATCTTGACGGGTATGTAAACAAGCAAAATTGTCGCATTTGGGGCACAGATACATTGTAAAGCCGATACACCCAAAACGAGTCACTGTTTGGTGTGGATTTTGGTCCAGAGGCATAATTGGGCCATTTTTCTTCGAAAATGAGCAAGGAGTGGCCGTTACAGTCAATGGCGATCGTTATCGGGCCATGTTGAACGAATTTTTGTTCACAAAAATTGAAGAGGAGGATACTGGCAACATTTGGTTTCAACAGGACGGCGCTACGTGCCACACAGCTGAAGCTACACTCGATGTTTTGCGCCCTGTTTTTGAAGATCGCATTATCAGCCGCAGAGCTGATGTCGTTTGGCCACCTCGGAGCTGCGATTTGACACCGTTGGACTATTATTTGTGGGGTGCCGTAAAAGATAAGTGTTACGTCGACAAGCCAGAGACAATTGACGCTTTAAAGGACAATATTCGTGAAGCCATTGGTGAAATACAGCTGCACACAATCGATAATGTGCTTAAAAATTGAACCGATCGTGTAGGCTACTGCATGGCCAGCCGAGGCAGCCATTTGAATGAAATTATTTTCCATTATTAACCGGAAGGTAAAACTAATTATCTGTCAAATCAGACATGAGCTAAGTGTTACCATTCACGAAATAAGCACTAGTTGAAAGAAAAAAAACGTTAGATGGCGGACCGTATACTTCCTGGTTAAGCCATGATAACTTCACTTTAGTTGATTTATGTAGATGTATACTCGTATGTGTGTACAGGAAGAAAACTAGTAAAAACTATTGTAGTATAATTTGTGCTATAATCGTCCACCAATTCAAGCACCGTCAGCCATTAAAAAGTTCCTTTAAGTTGATGCGAGAATATTGATATTATTGAAAACTCAAGTCCGTTACGACCCAATGAAATACATCTATTGTCAGAAAGATCATATCATGGTAAGAAAAGCCTGGTACGTAGTAGCGTGATTTCAGATGATTTCGGATTAATACCATCACAAATCATGATTTCGGAAAATTGTGAGGAGAAGGCCTTAAGCAAGTCTTTTAAAAGTCTATAATTACCTACATGAGGCGCCATGTATACGCATACAACTAGGCCCTTATAACGATTATTCTTCAACTCAATTAGAGCACATTCTACAAAATCGGTTGGCGCTGATTTTTAAACAATTTAGAAATTATAACACTTTTTTAATGTACATTCATTTACCATCTGCCTTCTTTCTTTTCCTATCACTCCGAAAAAGTCTCATGTTTGGTAAGTTAAACAAAATTATCACACATATCACAGACACATATAACATCAACCATACCATCCTTAAACACATATCTAAGACTATCAATTTTATTTCGCAAGCTTTCAACATTTAAATAGCAAACGTTTAAGCATTTTTTTTGGGGGGGTAGAATGTTTATTAAATTATTTTATTCTCTGTACATGAGAGTTTACACCCATTTAAAGTCAAACACAACGTTAAGCACTAGTGACGCGAATACAATAAAACGAATATAAAGCGTATGAGTAAAAACGCAATAAAATGACATTAATGAAAAACTCGGGCTTAAAAAGTAAGAGAATTAAAAGCAATTGTAGAAAATAGGACGGAAAAAAGAGTTTTAAAGAAAGGAAGAAAAAAAATTAAAAAAGAAAAAGTAAAATCCATTTTGATAAAAATTGATTACAATTAAGAGAAAAAAAAGGAAATGTCATTTACAATTAAATAACTTTCTAGCTTCCATCTTCCATCACTAATGCTAATTGTTAGGATCTGCTTGACATCTTCTACCGTTTATGGATTCTCTCACGAAAATATAACCATGTTTTGTTAAGATAAAAAAAGAAGTAGTTATCTTCTAATTATTGTTTTTTAATAGAGAATCTGACAGTATTTGTCAATGCTGCTATTAAAAATTCTTTACTTATTATATTTATTTATTATATTATTATTTATATTAAAACTGGATAGTTTGTAATTATTATTGTTCAAAGGATGCAATGTAGTTCGGGTCAATCGCATTTAGCCTGAAGCTTTTCTCTAAAATATTTAAATATTAAGTAAAAGTATAATATCCTGTAATACCCTGTTATGTCTGGAAATGATTTAATTTTTTTTAGTAGATAATTTAAAATTTTGAATATTTCCTATCTCACTTGCATTTGGTTTTACTCGTTGATCTATCCTAAATATTCGGCAATGCATATGAAATTACTCGTATTTGTAGCCACTTAAAATTTTTCTAATTTTTAATACATATTACTTAATTGTAAATCGTGTAGGAATTTTATGTCTTTAACTGTTGTGTTTGAAATTTCCCATTTAGTAATTTGGTACGAGTATCATTGCCATGCCTGAAGGTTCCAGTAAAATTTGTAAGGAAAGTTGTATTGGCGGTGAAAAGCGCAATAATAGCTTTTTTGTAAAATTGGTAGTGGTACCACGAATTTGATCCTCTTACCAATTGACTTATGCAAAGGCCCGAAAAAAACTTCTGATTTTCCCTCCAGATTACAGCATTTTGCATTTTTGCGCATATTTCTTTACTACCATACATTTCATCATGAGCCATTAAGAGCTCGTCCGTATCATGGGATATGACGTAAGGAAAGAGTAATTCCCTCTGAGGTATGAACGACTTTATGCCATTATCACAAGGAAGGGTCTCAATCTGCAGAAGCATATTTTGGATTTATTCTTTATTCAAGAGATTGGTGTTTACAAAAATCTTGTTTCATCACTTGGACCTGAAATTTAGTCCATTTTCATTTAATTTAATTTATTTATTTATTTGTATTCTTGTTCACATAAGATATACATCCTGTTTTAAAAATAGAATTAATTTTTTTCAAAAATAGAGAAATAGAAATAACAGAGAAAAGGGAGATAAATAGATAGAACAGCCGATTATCTGTTTAGTATAACCGAAAATGTGTTTGCATGTCCTTTTATATTGAAAATGTATCTCGCAAATGAATTAAATGCAACTGTTATCTTTCTGCTAGACTCATGGTCCATATTAAAATTTGACAGCCGTAGAGAATGATAAAAAGAATTGGGCTTTAGTGTTATCTTATTTGGAAGATATTTTGTGAGGGAACATAGTCCGCGGATGGCTTTTTATGAAGCTGGATACTGTTTTGTTTATGCGGACGTTCCAATTAAGGTTGCTAAGGAGAGGTAATCGAAGATTCTTTGTATTATCAACACATTCTATAGGAGTGTGATTAAGACTCAGTGGAAACAATTCTTTATTTATCTCTGCATTTAAGTTCATCGCTTTTGTTTTTATGGGATTAAGTCTAAGATCCTTTTCCGAAGACCTCTAATAAGTATTTTTTAGCCTCTGATTTATGTTATCAATCGCTTTTTACAGTTTTTTGGAAACAGTGTAAATACCTGGACATAGTCAGCTTATATATAGGTATGGTGATTGCAATTCGTAAAGAAATATCATTTATAAAACATGTGAGCAAAAAAGATCCTAAGACAGAAACTTGGGGAACGCCTGCAGAAACTAGAAAACGAAATCACTTTTCATTTTTGTTAAAAACACACTGCGGTCTATTACTCAGATAAGAGGACATAAGTTTGCACAACGAACCATCGAACTGGAACTGGTATTTTAGTTTTTTCCACATGATTGACGCAATCGGAAGCTTGAAAAATCTAAAACAGCAATTAATCACAGCATGTTACTATCCAAACTGGAAAGTAGGTTTTTACAAATCTTCAATACACTGAACTAAGAACGAAATCCTGACTGGTAATTATTTAAAATTTTACTAGCGTCGAAATTGGCTGACTATTGTTTCAAAAACTTTACTAAAAACGGCAAAATAGTGATAGGGCTGTATTCCGTAACAACTTGGTTTGATGTTTATGGAAGAAGCAGCTCTTTCGCAATTTTCCAGTGTTCTGGAAAAGTTGAAGTTGTTAATATTGTATTAAAAAAGTGAGTAAATTGATGTTGGACAACTGGAAGCAAAATTCTAATAAATTTAGGATTGACATTATCTGAGCCCACTGCATTTGATTTGACACTTAATATTGTGTTGCCAACATTGCCACCAACACACGAAAGAGAAAAAGTAAATTTGGAATTCAAAGAACTGTTAATTGAATCCAAACAGTTTGATGGAAGAGATGCGTCGCAAGCAGAAACAAAATTCGCGTTGATTTCTAAAAGGCCCGCGTTGTTTGAAAACAATGCTTTTTCTTTAGAACTTAGGAATCAAGTGGGTATGAATACACTTATAAAGCCTCAGTTGCGGAAAATGGGATAGAAAGAGAAAAAAGATGTTTGGGCTCAGTGGTTATTGCGCTCCATGGGTGATATCCAACTTTTAATGGGGAGACTATTAGTGGAAGCTGGTTTATTGTTGTTTTCTACGCAACCAGTCACCTTACTTGCTTTTAATTAACTGAAAAAATTAATGTCTCTCGGGCACGGTTGGGATTCGAACACCGAACCTTCCGATTTTAGAGCCAGTCCACTACCACTTGAACGACGGCCACCTACTCTTTTTCAGATTCGAGTCCCAATTGACGAATGGCTTTCCTGAAATCAGATTCTAACCTTCTTTTATAAAATGCAGTTTAATTCTTCGTATAAAAAGAGTTGCAGCATTTCGAACAGTTTTGAACACTGTGAATTTTCAAACATTTGTAACGCCTTCATCTAAAATAAAGTAAGTTCCTAGCTTTAATTAGGTCACATAAAGGGTCCGCCATCTAACTTTTTTTTTTCAACTACGAGTAGTACATATTTCGTGAATGGTAACACTTAGCTCATGTCTGATATGACAGATAATTAGTTCTATCCTTCCGCTAAACGAATACGGTTGTGTGTATGCTTGAACAACGCTGGGAAATATTGCCTGCGATCGACTTATAGAAGATGCCGATTTTGCCAAAAAAAATCATCTTTTCAGATGAAGCTCATTTTGATCTTGACGGGTATGTAAACAAGCAAAATTGTCGCATTTGGGGCACAGATACATTGTAAAGCCGATACACCCAAAACGAGTCACTGTTTGGTGTGGATTTTGGTCCAGAGGCATAATTGGGCCATTTTTCTTCGAAAATGAGCAAGGAGTGGCCGTTACAGTCAATGGCGATCGTTATCGGGCCATGCTGAACGAATTTTTGTTCACAAAAATTGAAGAGGAGGATACTGGCAACATTTGGTTTCAACAGGACGGCGCTACGTGCCACACAGCTGAAGCTACACTCGATGTTTTGCGCCCTGTTTTTGAAGATCGCATTATCAGCCGCAGAGCTGATGTCGTTTGGCCACCTCGGAGCTGCGATTTGACACCGTTGGACTATTATTTGTGGGGTGCCGTAAAATATAAGTGTTACGTCGACAAGCCAGAGACAATTGACGCTTTAAAGGACAATATTCGTGAAGCCATTGGTGAAATACAGCTGCACACAATCGATAATGTGCTTAAAAATTGAACCGATCGTGTAGGCTACTGCATGGCCAGCCGAGGCAGCCATTTGAATGAAATTATTTTCCATTATTAACCGGAAGGTAAAACTAATTATCTGTCAAATCAGACATGAGCTAAGTGTTACCATTCACGAAATAAGCACTAGTTGAAAGAAAAAAAACGTTAGATGGCGGACCGTATACTTCCTGGTTAAGCCATGATAACTTCACTTTAGTTGATTTATGTAGATGTATACTCGTATGTGTGTACAGGAAGAAAACTAGTAAAAACTATTGTAGTATAATTTGTGCTATAATCGTCCACCAATTCAAGCACCGTCAGCCATTAAAAAGTTCCTTTAAGTTGATGCGAGAATATTGATATTATTGAAAACTCAAGTCCGTTACGACCCAATGAAATACATCTATTGTCAGAAAGATCATATCATGGTAAGAAAAGCCTGGTACGTAGTAGCGTGATTTCAGCTGATTTCGGATTAATACCATCACAAATCATGATTTCGGAAAATTGTGAGGAGAAGGCCTTAAGCAAGTCTTTTAAAAGTCTATAATTACCTACATGAGGCGCCATGTATACGCATACAACTAGGCCCTTATAACGATTAATCTTCAACTCAATTAGAGCACATTCTACAAAATCGGTTGGCGCTGATTTTTAAACAATTTAGAAATTATAACACTTTTTTAATGTAGATTCATTTACCATCTGCCTTCTTTCTTTGCCTATCACTCCGAAAAAGTCTCATGTTTGGTAAGTTAAACAAAATTATCACACTTATCACAGACACATATAACATCAACCATACCATCCTTAAACACATATCTAAGACTATCAATTTTATTTCGCAAGCTTTCAACATTTAAATAGCAAACGTTTAAGCATTTTTTTTGGGGGGGTAGAATGTTTATTAAATTATTTTATTCTCTGTACATGAGAGTTTACACCCATTTAAAGTCAAACACAACGTTAAGCACTAGTGACGCGAATACAATAAAACGAATAAAAAGCGTATGAGTAAAAACGCAATAAAATGACATTAATGAAAAACTCGGGCTTAAAAAGTAAGAGAATTAAAAGCAATTGTAGAAAATAGGATGGAAAAAAGAGTTTTAAAGAAAGGAAGAAAAAAAATTAAAAAAGAAAAAGTAAAATCCATTTTGATAAAAATTGATTACAATTAAGAGAAAAAAAAGGAAATGTCATTTACAATTAAATAACTTTCTAGCTTCCATCTTCCATCACTAATTGTTAGGATCTGCTTGACATCTTCTACCGTTTATGGATTCTCTCACGAAAATATAACCATGTTTTGTTAAGATAAAAAAAAAAGTAGTTATCTTCTAATTATTGTTTTTTTAATAGAGAATCTGACAGTATTTGTCAATGCTGCTATTAAAAATTCTTTACTTATTATATTTATTTATTATATTATTATTTATATTAAAACTGGATAGTTTGTAATTATTATTGTTCAAAGGATGCAATGTAGTTCGGGTCAATCGCATTTAGCCTGAAGCTTTTCTCTAAAATATTTAAATATTAAGTAAAAGTATAATATCCTGTAATACCCTGTTATGTCTGGAAATGATTTAATTTTTTTTAGTAGATAATTTAAAATTTTGAATATTTCCTATCTCACTTGCATTTGGTTTTACTCGTTGATCTATCCTAAATATTCGGCAATGCATATGAAATTACTCGTATTTGTAGCCACTTAAAATTTTTCTAATTTTTAATACATATTACTTAATTGTAAATCGTGTAGGAATTTTATGTCTTTAACTGTTGTGTTTGAAATTTCCCATTTAGTAATTTGGTACGAGTATCATTGCCATGCCTGAAGGTTCCAGTAAAATTTGTAAGGAAAGTTGTATTGGCGGCGAAAAGCGCAATAATAGCTTTTTTGTAAAATTGGTAGTGGTACCACGAATTTGATCCTCTTACCAATTGACTTATGCAAAGGCCCGAAAAAAACTTCTGATTTTCCCTCCAGATTACAGCATTTTGCATTTTTGCGCATATTTCTTTACTACCATACATTTAATCATGAGCCAGTAAGAGCTCGTCCGTATCATGGGATATGGCGTAAGGAAAGAGTAATTCCCTCTGAGGTATGAACGGCTCAACATATACTTTATGCCGTTATCACAAGGAAGGGTCTCAATCTGCAGAAGCATATTTTGGATTTATTCTTTATTCAAGAGATTGGTGTTTACAAAAATCTTGTTTCATCACTTGGACCTGAAATTTAGTCCATTTTCATTTAATTTAATTTATTTATTTATTTGTATTCTTGTTCACATAAGATATACATCCTGTTTTAAAAATAGAATTAATTTTTTTCAAAAATAGAGAAATAGAAATAACAGAGAAAAGGGAGATAGATAGATAGAACAGCCGATTATCTGTTTAGTATAACCGAAAATGTGTTTGCATGTCCTTTTATATTGAAAATGTATCTCGCAAATGAATTAAATGCAACTGTTATCTTTCTGCTAGACTCATGGTCCATATTAAAATTTGACAGCCGTAGAGAATGATAAAAAGAATTGGGCTTTAGTGTTATCTTATTTGGAAGATATTTTGTGAGGGAACATAGTCCGCGGATGGCTTTTTATGAAGCTGGATACTGTTTTGTTTATGCGGACGTTCCAATTAAGGTTGCTAAGGAGAGGTAATCGAAGATTCTTTGTATTATCAACACATTCTATAGGAGTGTGATTAAGACTCAGTGGAGGAAACAATTCTTTATTTATCTCTGCATTTAAGTTCATCGCTTTTGTTTTTATGGGATTAAGTCTAAGATCGTTTTCCGAAGACCTCTAATAAGTATTTTTTAGCTTCTGATTTATGTTATCAATCGCTTTTTACAGTTTTTTGGAAACAGTGTAAATACCTGGACATAGTCAGCTTATATATAGGTATGGTGATTGCAATTCGTAAAGAAATATCATTTATAAAGCATGTGAGCAAAAAAGATCCTAAGACAGAAACTTGGGGAACGCCTGCAGAAACTAGAAAACGAAATCACTTTTCATTTTTGTTAAAAACACACTGCGGTCTATTACTTAGATAAGAGGACATAAGTTTGCACAACGAACCATCGAACTGGAACTGGTATTTTAGTTTTTTCCACATGATTGACGCAATCGGAAGCTTGAAAAATCTAAAACAGCAATTAATCACAGCATGTTACTATCCAAACTGGAAAGTAGGTTTTTACAAATCTTCAATACACTGAACTAAGAACGAAATCCTGACTGGTAATTATTTAAAATTTTACTAGCGTCGAAATTGGCTGACTATTGTTTCAAAAACTTTACTAAAAACGGCAAAATAGTGATAGGGCTGTATTCCGTAACAACTTGGTTTGATGTTTATGGAAGAAGCAGCTCTTTCGCAATTTTCCAGTGTTCTGGAAAAGTTGAAGTTGTTAATATTGTATTAAAAAAGTGAGTAAATTGATGTTGGACAACTGGAAGCAAAATTCTAATAAATTTAGGATTGACATTATCTGAGCCCACTGCATTTGATTTGACACTTAATATTGTGTTGCCAACATTGCCACCAACACACGAAAGAGAAAAAGTAAATTTGGAATTCAAAGAACTGTTAATTGAATCCAAACAGTTTGATGGAAGAGATGCGTCGCAAGCAGAAACAAAATTCGCGTTGATTTCTAAAAGGCCCGCGTTGTTTGAAAACAATGCTTTTTCTTTAGAACTTAGGAATCAAGTGGGTATGAATACACTTATAATGCCTCAGTTGCGGAAAATGGGATAGAAAGAGAAAAAAGATGTTTGGGCTCAGTGGTTATTGCGCTCCATGGGTGATATCCAACTTTTAATGGGGAGACTATTAGTGGAAGCTGGTTTATTGTTGTTTTCTACGCAACCAGTCACCTTACTTGCTTTTAATTAACTGAAAAAATTAATGTCTCTCGGGCACGGTTGGGATTCGAACACCGAACCTTCCGATTTTAGAGCCAGTCCACTACCACTTGAACGACGGCCACCTACTCTTTTTCAGATTCGAGTCCCAATTGACGAATGGCTTTCCTGAAATCAGATTCTAACCTTCTTTTATAAAATGCAGTTTAATTCTTCGTATAAAAAGAGTTGCAGCATTTCGAACAGTTTTGAACACTGTGAATTTTCAAACATTTGTAACGCCTTCATCTAAAATAAAGTAAGTTCCTAGCTTTAATTAGGTCACATAAAGGGTCCGCCATCTAACTTTTTTTTTTTCAACTACGAGTAGTACTTATTTCGTGAGTGGTAACACTTAGCTCATGTCTGATATGACAGATAATTAGTTTTATCCTTCCGCTAAACGAATACGGTTGTGTGTATGCTTGAACAACGCTGGGAAATATTGCCTGCGATCGACTTAGAGAAGATGCCGATTTTGCCAAAAAAAATCATCTTTTCAGATGAAGCTCATTTTGATCTTGACGGGTATGTAAACAAGCAAAATTGTCGCATTTGGGGCACAGATAAATTGTAAAGCCGATACACCCAAAACGAGTCACTGTTTGGTGCGGATTTTGGTCCAGAGGCATAATTGGGCCATTTTTCTTCGAAAATGAGCAAGGAGTGGCCGTTACAGTCAATGGCGATCGTTATCGGGCCATGTTGAACGAATTTTTGTTCACAAAAATTGAAGAGGAGGATACTGGCAACATTTGGTTTCAACAGGACGGCGCTACGTGCCACACAGCTGAAGCTACACTCGATGTTTTGCGCCCTGTTTTTGAAGATCGCATTATCAGCCGCAGAGCTGATGTCGTTTGGCCACCTCGGAGCTGCGATTTGGCACCGTTGGACTATTATTTGTGGGGTGCCGTAAAAGATAAGTGTTACGTCGACAAGCCAGAGACAATTGACGCTTTAAAGGACAATATTCGTGAAGCCATTGGTGAAATACAGCTGCACACAATCGATAATGTGCTTAAAAATTGAACCGATCGTGTAGGCTACTGCATGGCCAGCCGAGGCAGCCATTTGAATGAAATTATTTTCCATTATTAATCGGAAGGTAAAACTAATTATCTGTCAAATCAGACATGAGCTAAGTGTTACCATTCACGAAATAAGCACTAGTTGAAAGAAAAAAAACGTTAGATGGCGGACCGTATACTTCCTGGTTAAGCCATGATAACTTCACTTTAGTTGATTTATGTAGATGTATACTCGTATGTGTGTACAGGAAGAAAACTAGTAAAAACTATTGTAGTATAATTTGTGCTATAATCGTCCACCAATTCAAGCACCGTCAGCCATTAAAAAGTTCCTTTAAGTTGATGCGAGAATATTGATATTATTGAAAACTCAAGTCCGTTACGACCCAATGAAATACATCTATTGTCAGAAAGATCATATCATGGTAAGAAAAGCCTGGTACGTAGTAGCGTGATTTCGGCTGATTTCGGATTAATACCATCACAAATCATGATTTCGGAAAATTGTGAGGAGAAGGCCTTAAGCAAGTCTTTTAAAAGTCTATAATTACCTACATGAGGCGCCATGTATACGCATACAACTAGGCCCTTATAACGATTATTCTTCAACTCAATTAGAGCACATTCTACAAAATCGGTTGGCGCTGATTTTTAAACAATTTAGAAATTATAACACTTTTTTAATGTACATTCATTTACCATCTGCCTTCTTTCTTTGCCTATCACTCCGAAAAAGTCTCATGTTTGATAAGTTAAACAAAATTATCACACATATCACAGACACATATAACATCAACCTAAGATCCTAAGACAGAAACTTGGGGAACGCCTGCAGAAACTAGAAAACGAAATCACTTTTCATTTTTGTTAAAAACACACTGCGGTCTATTACTTAGATAAGAGGACATAAGTTTGCACAACGAACCATCGAACTGGAACTGGTATTTTAGTTTTTTCCACATGATTGACGCAATCGGAAGCTTGAAAAATCTAAAACAGCAATTAATCACAGCATGTTACTATCCAAACTGGAAAGTAGGTTTTTACAAATCTTCAATACACTGAACTAAGAACGAAATCCTGACTGGTAATTATTTAAAATTTTACTAGCGTCGAAATTGGCTGACTATTGTTTCAAAAACTTTACTAAAAACGGCAAAATAGTGATAGGGCTGTATTCCGTAACAACTTGGTTTGATGTTTATGGAAGAAGCAGCTCTTTCGCAATTTTCCAGTGTTCTGGAAAAGTTGAAGTTGTTAATATTGTATTAAAAAAGTGAGTAAATTGATGTTGGACAACTGGAAGCAAAATTCTAATAAATTTAGGATTGACATTATCTGAGCCCACTGCATTTGATTTGACACTTAATATTGTGTTGCCAACATTGCCACCAACACACGAAAGAGAAAAAGTAAATTTGGAATTCAAAGAACTGTTAATTGAATCCAAACAGTTTGATGGAAGAGATGCGTCGCAAGCAGAAACAAAATTCGCGTTGATTTCTAAAAGGCCCGCGTTGTTTGAAAACAATGCTTTTTCTTTAGAACTTAGGAATCAAGTGGGTATGAATACACTTATAATGCCTCAGTTTCGGAAAATGGGATAGAAAGAGAAAAAAGATGTTTGGGCTCAGTGGTTATTGCGCACCATGGGTGATATCCAACTTTTAATGGGGAGACTATTAGTGGAAGCTGGTTTATTGTTGTTTTCTACGCAACCAGTCACCTTACTTGCTTTTAATTAACTGAAAAAATTAATGTCTCTCGGGCACGGTTGGGATTCGAACACCGAACCTTCCGATTTTAGAGCCAGTCCACTACCACTTGAACGACGGCCACCTACTCTTTTTCAGATTCGAGTCCCAATTGACGAATGGCTTTCCTGAAATCAGATTCTAACCTTCTTTTATAAAATGCAGTTTAATTCTTCGTATAAAAAGAGTTGCAGCATTTCGAACAGTTTTGAACACTGTGAATTTTCAAACATTTGTAACGCCTTCATCTAAAATAAAGTAAGTTCCTAGCTTTAATTAGGTCACATAAAGGGTCCGCCATCTAACTTTTTTTTTTTCAACTACGAGTAGTACTTATTTCGTGAATGGTAACACTTAGCTCATGTCTGATATGACAGATAATTAGTTTTATCCTTCCGCTAAACGAATACGGTTGTGTGTATGCTTGAACAACGCTGGGAAATATTGCCTGCGATCGACTTAGAGAAGATGCCGATTTTGCCTAAAAAAATCATCTTTTCAGATGAAGCTCATTTTGATCTTGACGGGTATGTAAACAAGCAAAATTGTCGCATTTGGGGCACAGATACATTGTAAAGCCGATACACCCAAAACGAGTCACTGTTTGGTGCGGATTTTGGTCCAGAGGCATAATTGGGCCATTTTTCTTCGAAAATGAGCAAGGAGTGGCCGTTACAGTCAATGGCGATCGTTATCGGGCCATGTTGAACGAATTTTTGTTCACAAAAATTGAAGAGGAGGATACTGGCAACATTTGGTTTCAACAGGACGGCGCTACGTGCCACACAGCTGAAGCTACACTCGATGTTTTGCGCCCTGTTTTTGAAGATCGCATTATCAGCCGCAGAGCTGATGTCGTTTGGCCACCTCGGAGCTGCGATTTGACACCGTTGGACTATTATTTGTGGGGTGCCGTAAAAGATAAGTGTTACGTCGACAAGCCAGAGACAATTGACGCTTTAAAGGACAATATTCGTGAAGCCACTGGTGAAATACAGCTGCACACAATCGATAATGTGCTTAAAAATTGAACCGATCGTGTAGGCTACTGCATGGCCAGCCGAGGCAGCCATTTGAATGAAATTATTTTCCATTATTAACCGGAAGGTAAAACTAATTATCTGTCAAATCAGACATGAGCTAAGTGTTACCATTCACGAAATAAGCACTAGTTGAAAGAAAAAAAACGTTAGATGGCGGACCGTATACTTCCTGGTTAAGCCATGATAACTTCACTTTAGTTGATTTATGTAGATGTATACTCGTATGTGTGTACAGGAAGAAAACTAGTAAAAACTATTGTAGTATAATTTGTGCTATAATCGTCCACCAATTCAAGCACCGTCAGCCATTAAAAAGTTCCTTTAAGTTGATGCGAGAATATTGATATTATTGAAAACTCAAGTCCGTTACGACCCAATGAAATACATCTATTGTCAGAAAGATCATATCATGGTAAGAAAAGCCTGGTACGTAGTAGCGTGATTTCAGCTGATTTCGGATTAATACCATCACAAATCATGATTTCGGAAAATTGTGAGGAGAAGGCCTTAAGCAAGTCTTTTAAAAGTCTATAATTACCTACATGAGGCGCCATGTATACGCATACAACTAGGCCCTTATAACGATTATTCTTCAACTCAATTAGAGCACATTCTACAAAATCGGTTGGCGCTGATTTTTAAACAATTTAGAAATTATAACACTTTTTTAATGTACATTCATTTACCATCTGCCTTCTTTCTTTGCCTATCACTCCGAAAAAGTCTCATGTTTGGTAAGTTAAACAAAATTATCACACATATCACAGACACATATAACATCAACCATACCATCCTTAAACACATATCTAAGACTATCAATTTTATTTCGCAAGCTTTCAACATTTAAATAGCAAACGTTTAAGCATTTTTTTTGGGGGGGTAGAATGTTTATTAAATTATTTTATTCTCTGTACATGAGAGTTTACACCCATTTAAAGTCAAACACAACGTTAAGCACTAGTGACGCGAATACAATAAAACGAATAAAAAGCGTATGAGTAAAAACGCAATAAAATGACATTAATGAAAAACTCGGGCTTAAAAAGTAAGAGAATTAAAAGCAATTGTAGAAAATAGGATGGAAAAAAGAGTTTTAAAGAAAGGAAGAAAAAAAATTAAAAAAGAAAAAGTAAAATCCATTTTGATAAAAATTGATTACAATTAAGAGAAAAAAAAGAAAATGTCATTTACAATTAAATAAATTTCTAGCTTCCATCTTCCATCACTAATGCTAATTGTTAGGATCTGCTTGACATCTTCTACCGTTTATGGATTCTCTCACGAAAATATAACCATGTTTTGTTAAGATAAAAAAAAAGTAGTTATCTTCTAATTATTGTTTTTTAATAGAGAATCTGACAGTATTTGTCAATGCTGCTATTAACAATTCTTTATTTATCCAATATCCCTTGAGTAATTAATGTGAAGTGCTCGTTTAACTGTTGTTTTCTATTACAATCACCCTTATTCCGCGTGGCGTTTTAAAGGCGTTTTAAAAGCGTTTTGTTAGTAAAACGCCACACTGCAATTATGTGTGACGTTTTCACACCGTTAAACGCCATTTTCCGTTAAATGGTTTGTGGAACCCATTGTTTGACGACTGAAGGCGTCTGAACACTATGACTGTTTTCTGTGAGGCGTTGAACGCCATAAAACGACAGAAAAAACGACGGTATCTGTCGATCATAAAATAGTGAACGCCTGAGTGAGAACATGAACTGAATATGTAAGTTTTCTTAATTTTTTAACTTATTTGTCAATATAAATTAATTTATTTTGTTTTGTAGGGTCAAAATAACAAATCAAAAACAATTTAAAGCCTTGGTGGAACTAATGGAAGTCAATAAACCTTTAGCTAACGGATTTAAAAGAGGATGTGTAAACGTTGATGTTAAAGCCGAATGGGACAACATAGCCAGAACACTTAACAGCCTAGGACCACCGACAAGAGACGGGAAAGAATGGCAGAAAGTATGTCTTTAATTTATTACTTGTAATTTTTTCTATAACTAAGTGCATATTCGTATTCACAGGTCTGGTCTGATATAAAATTTAAATTAAAAAAGAAGATTTTATATAACAAAAAGGAGTGTAAAGCCACTGGAGGAGGTGAATTCTCTGTTATGAGAAAATAATCAATCAGAAAGGAACAACTTTGGGTTTCGCGGAGAATCGTTCCATTCCACAGCCGTCTACCTCATCGCAAGACATATCAAATACAACATCCGCTTCAGATCAAGATTCATTTTTTTCAGATTCTCCCATCGTTCTAAATACGAACGAGAGCACCAATTCTAGAGGTTCAACCTGAAGCAGAAAAAATAAGCCGTCAGAAAATACCAAAGTTCTCAGATAAGCACTGGATGTTAGAATTGGTACAGACGCAGACGCAAGTGCACGAGAATTTGTACAAAGAAGTGAAAGAGTCCCTAAACCGCATTGAAAACTATTTAAAAGAAAGTAGCAGGTATGACAGAAAGCGGTTCTATTTGGAAGAAGAAAGACTCAAATTGTACAAGGTGCAACTAGAACGTGAAGAAACACAAAAAATCGAAGACAACAAAATCAAAATGATGGACTTGGAAATAAGGAAAAAGCAACTGAATATCGAAGAGCGGAGAAGACATGTTGAGGAATCCAAGGAATACACACGTTAATATGAAATTACTTGTTTTTTTTCTGATTACTTTATACTTTTTTAATTTATGTTCTATTTTACTTTTTAAGTTTTCTATATACGTATAAATAACAGAACTGAATTATGTATATTTTTATAAAAAAAATTTTAAATAACTTTAAGCAATTGATTTCTTATATTTGAAGCTACTTGGTCATCGTTGGTGCTTGGGCTTATATCAATTACATTTGAATTTGAATCGTTTGAAGAATATACAACATTCGCATCTTCTTCTATATACGTTGACAATTTGTGTTGATTTCTCAGGTTGCAAACATCTTAAATCTGAAAATTAGGCACGATATATCGGTTTTGAAGTGAAATTTATCTTACTACTTACTTTGCATCCGGCAAATCTAATGGATTAAATTTTCTTCTTATATTTCTTCGTATGCGAATAAGTTCTTGTTTTCGCACATCCTCGTCTTCATCGTTACTCCAAAATAATGCAACACTATTCATATTTATTTATTCATTATTTATTTATACAACGACGCGGGCGTTTTGTGGCGTTCAATTTCTGGAATAACTCTTTAAAAACGAAACGCCTTAAAAAAAGAGAATAGGCGTTTTAGTAAAACGCCACGCGGAATAAGGGTGATTATTTTTAGTTTTAGTAGGCTATCCCAATCGATCGTGTCTGACGTACCGGCTAACCCTTTTCAAGCCGAACTAATCTATTTGTCTGCCTTGTTTTGTTGTGAGTAGTTGTGCTTGCCATTGTTTGACGTGTTCTAGCTGGTGAATCAGAATCAGGTCGTAGAATGCTGATATACTCGTATTTGTTACTTTATTGTTATGTAGCACCTTTTCTTTCGTTTACAGAGATTTTTGTTTACCATCGCATCTTTTGATTACCGCATAGACGTTGTTTATGGATTTGTATTTTTCGGTGGATTTAATTTACAGTTTCTTTTGATTTGTTTCGGTTCCTTCAGCCACTTTTGATTGAATGTCAATAAGATTGCGGTAATTCACCGTTGGCTTCTTCCGAGGAATAAGTCTCTGGGTTTCCTTTTCGTAAAGGGGTGGATGGTATCATTATAGCGATCGACTGTTCTCTTTGAGTTCTCTTCACTGTTCCGTTAACTCCGCTTTGGAGGCATTGTTAGAAAGATCTTGGTTAAACCTGATTAAATATATACCTAGTTTATATGACAGGTTACTAGATCGTAATAGATCGAAATAAATCGAAATAATCAGTAACAATGTGATGAGGCATCGCAAAATAGCACGAAATTTTAATCATATTCTTCCTGAAATAAAGGGCCGATTTTTCCTTGATGTTGAAGAATTACCAACTTTCGAATATATCCCTGTGAACTATTGCCTTGGAATAGGTAGGATTGGGTGTTTCAGCTCATGCTTTGGAGGCTGTCGGTCGTATTTGTTTATTTTGCATATTTCGCAAACTCCAATCTTTTTTATAAACCTGCTTATTTTTGAGAATTAATACTGTAGTGTATGCAGTAAACGCCATCTCGACGCTGCCATCTATGTTACGATGACTCAACTATCAAGAGCGACTCTCACGCCACCTGACGTGTATATTGCTCTTTGAGTCATTAGTGAGTTGATCGTGACGGCGAGCGGACGTGTCGTGAGTGTGCATGGCAGACGACTTACATACTCGTACAGTGACAAGTATAGTTTGATTGTGTTGAATATTGAAATTAATCAACTTTACAAAGTGGCGACGAGGTAAATAAATAATAAATAAAAGGAAAAAAAAATAAACGAAAGCAAGTATATTTGTGAGAGGGACGATCTATGTGTCTAGTAAACTGTGCGCCATTAATTCAATGAAATGTGTTATCTGTTTAGTGGAAAGATCGAACCTTGTTGTGTGTGAACTTGCAAAATTGCATGAATAAACAGGTACAAACAAGATGCGGGCACATAGGTCATCTTTCTAAGGGCCAAGCACTATATAACTGGTATATATGTAAATACCAACAAATATTTGTATAAAAGGGCCATGCATTAAAAAGAAGAAAAATAATAATAAATAAATAAACAATAAAATTTAACAGGTCCAGACTACTGTTGAATTGTGTTTGCACAGTGGAATCTTAATATAGCCGACATGCGCACATTACGTATTATTACACTTAGTTTATCAACCTACGTATGTAGGTACATGGATACCTACATAGGTTGGGCACTTACATATATATGTATACATTTTTTTCTCTCAATATGTTCTTGGCTTTTGAGGATTCCATTGTGCATTAAAAAAAAAGAAAAAAAGTATGAACAAGGGCCATGCTAATAAACCTGTTATAAAGGGCCATGCAACGAGAACACATGTTCTTAGAATATTATTGTTATTATACATAATAAATACAAGGGCCATGCAATTTAATGTTAGCCAATGCTAAAGGGCCATGCAATAAAATAAGTTTACAATTATTTGCAGATCGTTCCAAAATGACACATGTAGGATCGTTACTTCCTAGTCTTGACAGCTTCGACTGCGACGGAGACCCCACTTCAGTTGGAGTACGCTGGGAGAAGTGGAAGCGAGCGTTGGAGATATATCTCGTGGCGTTAAATGTAGATACGCCCACAAAGAAGCGAGCCACTTTGTTACACGCTGGAGGGCTCTCTTTACAAGAAGTGTATTATAATATACCTGGAGCTCACTCTGAGGAAACAGGTGTCGACGTATACAAAGTTGCGCTCAAAAAATTAGATGAATTCTTCACGCCAAAGCAAAGCAAAGTCTATGAAAGACATCTATTTAGGCTCATAAAGCAAGAAAGTGGAGAAAGATTTGAAAAGTTCTTACTCAGATTGCGTAATCAAGCTGCAAAATGCGAATTCGTTAAAAGTGACGAACACTTAATAGACCAGATCGTGGAGAAATGTAACTCTGTGGATTTACGCAGAAAAATTCTGTCAGCAGGCGATTCTATTACGCTAGACCAAATCATATCAGAGGCAAACGCGATTGAAACAGTTGGTAGGCAGCTAGACCATTTTGATAAAAAAGACCTCGTTAGACCAGATAATAGCATCAACGAGGTAAATAAATTGTACTCAGCGAGATTCAGAAATGCGTACAAACAGGTAAAAAACCAAACTGGTGATCGAGATATGCACCAATTGATATGCACCAGATGCGGCAGTAATAAACATTCCCACGATGACAAGAAATGTCCAGCAAGAGATAAAAGGTGCATAAAATGTGGTCTTATTGGTCACTTTAGGGAGCATTGCAGGACGAGGCAGAAGAGAAAGATGTTTAGTAGAGGAGTAGATGTTCAAACTAAAAAACAAAAAACTGATATAAACGAGACTGAAGAGGCCGACTATGTATTCCACTTGGATGATGATTCCACTATAAATTGTTTTGTCGGTGGCGTTAAAATAGAAATGTTAATCGACTCAGGAAGTAAGTGCAATGTTATTACCGACAAAACTTGGAAATATTTGAAGGAACGCAGCGTAAAAGCGTGTAACCAAATCAAACATCCCGATAAAATTCTTCTGCCTTATGGAAGCAGGAAGCCTTTAGACATTATCTGATCGTTTCAAGCTGACATAACCATTAATAAAACATGCAAGCAGGCGACCTTTTATGTTATCCGAAATGGCACACGCAATCTTCCACTGCGGTTGAAATCGGCGTTTTAAGGATAGGACTCCAAATAAATGCGATCCAATCGTTTCCTAAATTTAAAGATGTTCTCATCGTAATACCTATTGATAAGACAGTGGAACCTGTGATTCAACCATATAGGCGGATACCTATACCCCTTGAAAATAAGGTAAATCTGAAACTTACAGAATTGAGAGACTCGGACATTATAGAAGAAGTACACGGACATTCACCTTGGGTATCCCCTATGGTTCCAGTATTGAAAGAGAACGACGATGTCCGAATCTGTATAGACATGCGGCGTGCCAATGAAGCAATTGTCCGAGAAAATCATCCATTGCCGACAATGAATGAGCTGCTTCCAAATTTTCGACAGTCTACATTTTTCTCTCGCTTAGACATAAAAAACGCATTTCATCAACTCGAAATTCACCCAGATTCACGGTATATAACAACATTCAGCACCAGTAAAGGACTCTTTAGATACAAGAGACTAATGTTTGGCATTTCATGTGCCCCCGAAATATTCCAAAAAGTCCTTGAAAAGATGCTGCTCGGATGTGAAGGCACAGCCAATTTCATTGATGATATTATTGTCTATGGGACAAATGAACAAATCCACGAGAAAAGACTTGATAAAGTACTTGAAGTTTTGAGGAACAATAATGTTCTTTTGAATGAGGCAAAATGTGTCTACAGAGTGAAAAAGTTAGAGTTTCTTGGGCATGAATTGTCAGAAAAGGGTGTAAAGCCCCTCGGGAAGTACATACAAGTTATACAATCAAGCAGACGGCCTATTATTGTCGAGGAAGTTCAGAGTTTCTTGGGACTAGTGAACTTTGTGGGCAAGTGGATACCAAATTTGGCAACCCTAACTGAACCGTTCCGCCAGCTACTGAGGATTAAACTGTCCAGATCAGCAAATATTGAGAAGCATTGGACATCTGAGCATGACACAGCTTTTCAGCAGTTAAAAGACAGCTTATCACATATAAATACACTTGGTTACTACGACCCAAATGATAGGACACAGGTGGTAGCAGATGCATCTCCTGTAGGTATCGGAGCCGTACTTATACAAATAGGTAAAGATGGTCCTAGAGTGATAGCATATGGCAACAAAAGTCTAACTGACTGTGAGAAACGGTATTGCCAAACAGAAAAGGAGGCACTAGCTCTCGTCTGGGCAGTGGAACATTTTAAGTTTGAGCTTATCAGTGATCACAAGCCCCTTCAAACAATATTTGGCCGGAGATCAAAACCGTGTGCTAGAATCGAGAGATGGGTTCTTCGATTGCAAGCTTTTAAATATAGAATCATCGTCCTGGTAAAATTAATATTGCAGATCCCCTCTCGAGACTATGCAAAACAAATACTGTGGAACCTTTTGATAATGAGAATTACATAAACCAAGTCGTTGAATGTAGTCGGCCAATCGCAGCACCATTTAAAGAAATTGAAAGCGATTCCTCGACCGATGAAGAAATTTTAATAGTAAAAAACGGTGTGTACAACAATGACTGGGATGAGACGGTGAACAACTACAAAATTTTTCAAACAGAACTGTGTTTTCATGAGGATATTTTATTAAGGGGTAATAAAATTGTAATCCCACAGTTATTACGTAAGAGAGTCCTTGACGTTGCACACGAAGGACACCCTGGCATAGTAGCAATGAAGAACCGACTAAGGACAAAAGTGGCCTAAAATGGACAAACGCTGAAACTATGGTCAAGTCTTGCAAAGGGTGTACACTAGTCTCGGCACCAAATCCACCTAATCCAATGAAACGTAGGGAGCTTCCACGAGAACCTTGGGTGGACGTGGCACTCGATTTCTTGGGTCCTTTGCCTAGCAATGATTATTTACTTGTCTTGGTGGACTATTTTAGCAGGTACAAGGAGATCAAAGTAATGAGACACATTATGGCAATAGACACTGTTAGAGTCCTGAAGGAAATATTCTCTCGGCTAGGTTTTCCAGCAACGATAACATGCGATAACGGAAACCAGCTCACAGGTGATGTATTTACAAAATACTGCAACGAGTGCGGTATAAAAATCTACAATACAATACCGTACTGGCCACAAATGAATGACGAGGTCGAAAGGCAAAATAGAGACATATTGAAGAGATTAAAGATTAGCCAACTAGAGAAAAGAGACTGGAAGGAAGAGATATTTGCGTACTTGATGATGTACAATAGTACACCACATTCCACTACAGGGAAATCGCCTTCAGAACTTTTTTATCGACGACAATTCCGTGACAAGATACCAGCTGTGAATGATATTGAAAATAAAATAGTCACTGATATGGAAGTTAGAGACAGTGACAAGGAGCAGAAAGAGAAAGGGAAGGAGTATGCTGACCGGAAAAGGAGAGCTTCTTATAGTGACATGGAAGTAGGAGAGAAGGTGTACGTTAAGAATATGGGCAAAGGAAATAAATTGACTCCCACATTTGACACCACCACGCACACCATTACAAAAATAAAAGGCGGAGATGTTCAAGTAAGGAATGACATAAACGGCAAAGAATATCGAAGAAATGTGGTCCATCTCAAGAAGGTCGACGGGTCTTGGAAGGTGTTAAATGATGACTTGATTGGGGGTGGCGACGCCGTGGAAGACGTAAATGGTGTTGAGTCGGAGGTTTTCAACAATTAATTTGGTTCAAAGGATTATGAAATATTCAGTAGATTACATTATTGAATTTTGCTTTTATTTATTACTTCTTGTAGTTTCTTTAAATTGTTTAATCATGAATTCTATTTGCAAAATTTGCAACAACTAATTTTTGTTACAAGGACTATGAACTGTTCAGTAGATTACCTACATATTGAATTTAGTTTTAATTTATTGTTTCCTGAAGTTTCTTTTGAATTGATTTATGAATGAATTCTATTTGTAAAAAAAAAGAAAAAAATTGTACGATCATGTTATTGAAGCACTACTATGTAAAGCATAATTGTGTATTTCAAAAAAAAAATTAAAATAAAGAAGGGATGTAGTGTCTGCAGTAAACGCCATCTCGACGCTGCCATCTATGTTACGATGACTCAACTATCAAGAGCGACTCTCACGCCACCTGACGTGTATATTGCTCTTTGATTCATTAGTGAGTTGATCGTGACGGCGAGCGGACGTGTCGTGAGTGTGCATGGCAGACGACTTACATACTCGTACAGTGACAAGTATAGTTTGATTGTGTTGAATATTGAAATTAATCAACTTTACAAATACCATGATCTATTCTTTATTCTCGCGATGCTTCTCATTTTGTTCTTTTTGTTGCCCGAGTCTTCCACTAATCTCAGCGTAATACGAATTTAGAATTTGCCGAAGTTTACCTTGCAGATGTCTTGTAAAAGGGGAATATTGTGCATGGCTCTGGTATTTTGATCCCATTTAGAATATATATTAGTGTTTAGTTTTCCCGTTGCTAAGCTTTCCTTCGTGTCCTTCTGAGATGATTAATTGATTCAAATTTGTTCTGTAAGATTGGTAAACGCTTAGAGTGCCTTAGAGGAAAATTGGGGACCGTTGCTCAATTTTAACACATGCAAATAGTAATTGGTAGTACTCGTATTACTTTTGCTGTTGACGATTGCTTTAACAGGAAAAAGTCAAAGTATCCGGAATAGCTATCTGCAACGATAAGATATTCATTATTTTTAAAATAAAATATGTCTACTGCAATGGTTTCCCAGAGCAGCTCCGTAACCCGTTTGACGATTAGTCGCTCTTTTGGTTGAGATTCGCTTTCGCAAATACTGTAAGATTCAACGTGTTTGGTGATGTCGTTCTTCGTATTGATCCAAAAGATCGCGTGCAAAGTGACTTTGGCGTACTTTCTGCATTATCTCCTTCTTCATCACATCAAGAACGACCTTGGATCTCTTGAAGAGTAGACCTTCATTACAGCTAAGCGATCATTTAAATGTCCAATAGTTTTTAATCTTGTTCGAACTTCGTAAAATTCGATTAGGCCACCCAGTTTTCACGTAGTGTAGAACATTTTGAAGATCTTTGTCGTTTTTGTTGCTTATTGTAGATATTGTTTTGTTATACCTGTTAGTCGTAAAATTGTAAAATTTCTGTACCTCTAGCTTCTTAAGCTCAGTAAACGATTCCTCTTTCTTTGCGTCCCAATGCCCTTGAGTATAATTTTTTAGAAGTTGTCGCATGGGATCTATAATTTCAGATAAATTGTTTATGAATTTACCTAAGTAAATTGCTATTCCGAGCAATCTTTAAGGATCGGTTTTATTATATGGCGATTTTAAGTCTTTTATTCCCTCAATCTTTTCGGGAACTGCTCTAATTCCATCCGATGATGGGTGTGATGATGATGTGCCCTATGAATCGAACTTTTTTTTAAGCAAATATACACTTTTGCTTGTGCTGCCTTATTTCTGTTGCCTCCAGCTTTTGAAGTACATTCTTTGTCTGAACATTTAGTGTTTGAAGATCAGGGATTAACATATCGTCCATTGATACCTCTGTATTTTCAAGACATTCTAGTAATTTATTCACAATTTTTTGATAGATTTCTGGGTCGGAATGGAACTCACAGGAAGCACACTCTTGCCCAAGATGTAACCATAGTGAGGTAGCCTTTAGTTCGGTCTGCTACTCTGATCTTTTTTGATACTTGTAGTACCAAAAGGAGCAATAGAGTTTGGTACTATGTTAACAATCTAAAATTGTGAACCATGGTAGCAATATCATCAATAGATTTGAGTGGATGAAATCTTCTTAAAACGTTTTTTTTTTATTTTTCCCTTTCTTACGAGCGATTATCCTTGGCGAGATTGTTATAGTAGCACCATCAATTTTTTTTTAAAAACACCCACTTGAATTATTCTATCTCTTTCTTGATTGTCTTGTATGGCGTGTGGTATTCTAGGCATGGAATAATTTTCAAATACTGGATTCTTGATCAGATCAATGTCAAATACAAATGTTAAAACCTGGCCTTTCGAACACATTTTCTTAAATTTTAAGTCCTTTTATGCGCAATATAGACTTTGATTTTTCGCATGTAATTTTTCCTAAAATTGGATAAACGGCTTTGTCAACGATTTTAAACGACAACATCGCTTTTGGGTTTCGCACTGTGAAACGCAATGTTACTTCACCGAGAACACTGATTTTATCATTTGCAAACGAAACCAACTTTTTTGTGCTCGATTGATTTAATGCGACGTTGTTAAACTTATCGATAATCTTATTCGGAAAGCCGTTGCACTATGTACCCGTGTATAAATAGTTTTACTTTTACTATTTTTTTTGTATGATTATCGCTTCCATATATTTATTTTTGTCATCTTTGTTTCTATCCACTGATAACTAGCATATCCACTAGTAAACTATTGTAATCACTCTCTTTGCTGTTGCTTGTTAAGTCGGTTGTAATTGCATGCATTTTTCTGTCATATTCTTTTGTCCTTGTTTTGCAGACCGTAGCTGGGTGTCCCTTTTTTCCGCATTTGTTGCAAATTTTGTTGAACGCTAGACAATCTTTTAGTGAGCGAGTAGTTCCACACCTTCTGCAGAAGAACTCACTGCTCTCGATTTGGCCTCCTCGTTTTGTCGCCTTTTCTGCGGTATTTAGTCCCTGTATGTATTTGAATTGACTCGCCGCTATTTCACTCGCCCTTCAAATTTTAACTGTATCGTCTAATGAAACCTCTGCTTTTCCCAATAATTTTCTCTTATTGCATCACTAAGAATTCTGCCCATTATTTTGTCATGTATTAAGTCATCTCTCATCAACGTACCGAACTCCCATTTTTCAGTCAGGTTTTTTATTCTTGTATAGGACTTATCAAATGGTTCATCCTCGCTTTTGTTTATTTAAGTAAAAAACGCAAAACGCTCCTCGAATTTAGCTAGTACTACCTCTAAACTCTTGCTTTCTTCTGACGTAACCGTGAAGGTACTGTAAATGTCTCCTGTGTCAGATTCTAAGACGGACATAAAAGTACCAACTTGTACTTCAGACGAATTTTTTTCCAAGATGGAGCAAGAGTTTTATTGTTCATAGTTTTTTATGTTTAATGTTCATAATGTTAAATGCTGATTAAAATACCGGTAGATTCGTTAGGATTAGGCATTTTTGTGAATTAAATTCCATTTGAAAAATCCCACCACTGACAGCATGTGATACATGATAGATGAGTGGCAGACGACGGATGATTATCAACTGAACTTTATTAAAGTTTATACGACTTTCAGTGGAGTATATAGTAGAGTTACCATTACCATCACGACATATAGAACTAGTACAATATGGTGTTACAGTTAAATGGAGCGTCGCAGTGCGGAATCAAATCTGAGCCACCTTAGTCGGCGCTATGCATAGTTGGCGAGTCTGATGTTGAGCTGTTTTTTTTTTTTGTTGACATTAGGAGCTAAAATATTTTGCCCTACGATTGCGTCAGAGTTTCTGCTGGATTTTCTAATTTAACTAACTCATATGATTTTCAATATTTAACTAACTCAGAGGGAGGCTGTATTCGGGGCACGTTCTGAATGTTACTAATTTTCATACCTTGTCCTGTTAATATTATTTTTTTGGCGAGTTTGCCTAGAGTTATTATAGTAAGATAGTTTGTTGATGTTCTGCGTGGGGTTGTCCTATTTTAGTTATTAGAAGTCTGTTACCTTCGAAACCGACTCAAATTAATGTTATGTTGGCATTGGTTTTAGTCTGTTTGTAATTATCTAAATGTCGAAATTAATTTCGTCTTTTATTGGGATATTAATATAAAAAAATACTTTTAATTTACTTAGTTTCTTTTATTTTGAAATTAAGTAAAGTACTTTTAATTTACTTAGTTTCTTTTTTTTTGCAATCAAGTTATCGGAGAAGTTCCGTCGAACGGAAATTTCCCATCCATCTAGTTTTATGTAAAATCCTTCTATTTAAAGCGAAATTAAAACACTCAGCCATTATCTATGAATGGCACTTTTATCGTGCCAAACTTTCCATTCTCGGTAGGTGAATGACAACATATCGATGTCTCCAAAAATGCTGCGAAATGTCTAGGTTTCCCCAAGCGATGTAAGGAATACTTCACCCACTCTGATCTGGCCTCGATATACAGGAAAGCAGCGAGCTGATCCGCAACCTTTTGAGGAGGTGTGGCGAAGATTTGGTGGTACCTGAGTTTGGCATACATTTTTTTTGTCGAAAATACGTTCTTTTTGGACCGATTACTCTCTTTTTCAATGGATTACAAATTACTTTTCGGAACGTTCAATTCAAGTTGTCTTGGATGGTTGCAAGTCTGATATTCACAAAATGAGTCCTGGTGTTCCCCAGGGCTCCGTTCTGTCTCCGACACTCTTTTTAATTTTCATCAACGGTCTCTTGTCGGCTACTGCTAATGCAGTATATTCCTTTGCTGAAGACAGTACGGTCTACTTTTCATATTCGTTCCCTGACTCACGTCCCTGCTCTTCGGCTGTAGAACGGAAATGCCAGCGCATGGTAAGATCATTAAATTCTGATATTAACAGCATAACTAATTGGAGAACCACTAACAGAGTAGAATTTAATGCTTCCAAAATACAATGAAGTCTGATGTCGTTAAAGCGAAATTAAAACACCCAGCCATTATCCATGAATGGCACTTTCATCGTGCCAAACTTTCCATTCACAACTTATGTTGGAATGACCACATATTCTATGTCGCCAAAAATGCTGCGAAATGTCTAGGTTTCCCCAAGCGATGTAAGGAATACTTCAACCACTCTGATCTGGCCTCAATATACAGGGTGTCCTCTAATTCGTCAACGATAATTTGGGAAATGATTCCTGGTTATATTCTAAGAAAAAATCGTTCTACAGTAAGGGTATATCTCCAATGTTGACATCATCTATCGAGGATATAAGGAAAGGCTTACTTTGGTATACCAGCCAACCCGGAGCTTTCATCTGGTCTGATCACCTAATTCCGAGGACAATCGACTGTCCTCGGGCAAAAAGATTCGTGTTAGAATGTCCGGTAAAAACATTCATAGGAAGGACTCTAGATTTAACTACTGGAGTCCCCTTCAGTGTCAACCAGATGATGATAAAAAAAGTGAGAATATGAACGAAATTGTTTCGCCAGTGCAAAAGAAGATATATGTTCCATCCATAAAATTGATACAAAAGTCGAGTGAATATGTGCACCAATTAATGCAATCACTTAAAATAAGTGACTATTTTATCAAAAACATCTCAATCGGAATTAAGATAGTCTGTGAATCAATCGAATCGTACACGAGTGTGCTCGGTAAGCTAAAAAACAATGATTGCCAGTTTTTTTCACATGACCTTCAAAGTGCAAAAGCATTTAAAGTTGTTCTCTACGGCATGAATGACGTTGATGTTGCTGTACTTAAAAGTGAAGTAATTGGAACCGGTTTAAA
The DNA here is from genome assembly GCA_949129095.1 of Volucella bombylans. NCBI lineage: Eukaryota > Metazoa > Arthropoda > Insecta > Diptera > Syrphidae > Volucella > Volucella bombylans. Next base: position 38,218,619 of record OX422144.1, on the reverse strand, counting down.
GTGCATCGGCATAAAAAAAGTAACAAAAAAATACGAATTAAACAAAGCTATGTACATGGACTACAAGTATAACTATTTGATATCTCTTGAAACTGGTTCAAATGCTCTAAGAGATCTGCGAAAAAAACTATCGTTCCATCTTTCATACGCAAGTAAGTTGGAATTTTCACCGAAAACTTAAAGGCGGAGTAACTCAACGTCGCAACTGTCAATTGTTCAGCCATAATGACCGTAATTGCCGCGTAAAAACTTATTGTGCGATCTGCGCTGGTTCCCATATGACTTTCAGTTTTAATAATTCATCTCCATATAAATGTGCCAACTGCAATGAGAGCCACAAAGCTACCGATATTGCATGCATCAGCCGTTCCAAGTACTTGGAAATGAAAGCGAGCGTAAAACGTAAGAAGAAATTCTCGCGCAGCTTCTTCAAATCCAATTCCTGCCCCCACTGCTGGCAAACAAGTTTCGTTTGCTTCTGTGATGGATTTTCCCCCGCCTCCACTACGTCATCATGCTGTAACGGCTATGCAGAGTAACACTGCATGCATCAAACGCCTGGGTAAGTCAAACTCAAACAAGTTCGGTCGTAACTAACACCAACGAGATGCAAGCAGGTAGCAACTCCACACTTTTCACTATTGAATAGCTTAATTCATTAGCTATGGAAATGATAACAAAATTATCTGTATGTAGAACAAAAGTTGAACAATTTGAAGTTATCACATATTTAGCTACTAAGTTTTTGTCTTTTAATTGTAAATAATATGGTAGATAGCAATATAAAAATAATAACATGGAATGCCTGAAGTATACGTAGCAAAAAATTGAGTTCCAAAACTTTTTAAACAATAACAATATTGATATAGCTCTAGTAACTGAAACTTGGCTTAAGTATGATGCTAATCTGTCCACCTTTGAATTTAAGTGCTATCGAGTAGATAGAATCGATAGAAGGGGTGGAGGTGTTGCAATACGTATACGAAGAACAATTCAACATTCGCGCTTAACAATTATTCAAACACGTTTAGTAGAAAATGGGTGCATAGAGGTAGAACTAGAAAATCATCAAACAATTAAAATCTACTGTGTCTATTTCGCTGGTGCTCGTAAGTCTGTCGAAAATAAACATTTGTTTAAAAACGATTTAAAGAACCTTTTCTGTGTAAACGGTAACTTTCTGGCAGGCAGTGATCTTAACAGTAGACATAAGGAATGGGGCTGTACAAGAGCCAATGTTTGGGGAATGTACTCTCGGACCTCTCTGAATCACTTCCAATATCAATTTTGTATCCTCTATGTCCAACGTATGTTCCAGCTGGTTCTCGTGGCCGTCCTTCTGTCCTCGATATTTTTATTTCAAATAGTACTAGTTTTATTACGCAACCAATATCATTAAATGTGCTATGCTCTGACCACAATCCAGTCCTGTGAAAACTTCTTTGTTCAGGTAAGTCAAATGTACAGTACTTTCAAGTCCTACAAAATGCAAATTGGAAACGATACTGTGCAATTATTAGAAGAAGGGTTCAAGAAAACTATGCGAACGTTGAAAATATATACTAAAGAAGAAGTAGATGCTGTTGTAACTGACATCAATGATTTAATCCTTGAAGCCGTAGCTGACTCTATACCAAAATTTAAAATAAATAAATTTTACAAAAACCTTTCCCATCATTTAGCAAAATTAATTAAACTGAGAAATATGCAAAGAAGAAATTGGCAAAGATATCGGCCGATGTTTTATCGAGATAATATGCAGCACCTAAACCAGCTGATTTATCTCACGCCACGAGGAATGGAATAAAAAACTTGATTCTCTAGATAAGAACGCTAAACCATTTTGGAATATAGTTAAAATAATTAAAATTAAAAACAAACAACTTCCTGGACTTCAAAATGGATCTAATTTCTATTACACAGATGATGAAAAAGCAGACGCCCTTGCGATTACTTTTTTAATAAATCACTGTGTTTCAGCAAACCTAGGGAATCCAGCAACAAATGCATTGGTTAGTGAAACAATCCAGGATCTCAACACCCTAATTCCTGTCACCCCTTTCAATGCACTTCTTACAGAAGACGACGTCAAATTTCATGTGGATAATTTAAATATAAAAAATTTGTATCTCAAGAATTTGCCCAAAGCTGGAGTGAAATTTTTAACAGACATTCTAAATGCATGTCTGAAAATCCAATACTTCCCCAATACTTGGAAAATCTTCCGAACAGCCATCTGCAATTGCATGGATCGACCATAATCTGGTCCAATTGTGTAAAATACTTAGGTATATATCTTAACAGCAAACTTACATTTCATGAGCATATTTCGAGAACCCTAAAAAAGATCAATATATCAATAAGGATATTATATCCTTTTATAAACAGAAAATCAGCTCTGCCTAAGGAAAACAAAGTGATCATACACAAAGTAATTTTCCAATCGATACTTCCTTATGGGTCTCCGGTGTGGGGAAGTTGTGTGCAGTGTCTCATTAAGAAACTGCAAGTGGCACAAAATAAGATACTCAAGATGATGCTTAACCTTCCATGGCACCATTCTACTTCAAAGCTCCATGGAAGAGCGAAAAGAAAAACAACTCACAAAACTATATGTACAATATGTTTCAATCAGATCAATCGAGTGCAAAGAATCGTTAATTTACCCAAAGTTCTTAGAAAACGTCTGCTCACGTTGGTTCTTGCTACGAAAAAAGGGTCGTACATAATTTACACAATAGAAAAAACTGAACAATAGGAGGTTCTCATGACTGATACAGTTGCACGGCATACGATGGAAACTGGCATCAATATATGATGACAGCAAATATTTCTCATTTATGTTTGACAAATGAATTATGACCAGGGAATTCAGGTTGGAAGTAGCCAATATACGCGGCTAAAAAGTAAACACTTTTCTGCGTACGTCCACGTCTTGTACTTACAGACCAGCTGTTTTGACACTTAGTGGAACAAAGACAGATCCCCGCTCACACCTCTCAGACCACTCTAATCTGAAACTACCTGGCTACAAACTAGTGCCATTATTCTTCTCTGACCGCGGTTTCGCCATTTACGTACGTAGTGATGTAGCTTACCAAACTCCACCGCAATGTGATTCATGTTCCAATCCGGAATTGAGCTTCATGTGATTAAAATTCTATCTCCGTAAGCAAATTATCCATTATTGCTTTATTTACAGAAATCCCAAATTAGAGAGCAATTCGAATTGAATCGCTGTCTGACTCCATACAAAGAATATCCTCATATTAAAATCTTGATTACGGGCAGTTTCAATATTAATTTCGTAGGGGCTAATGCCCCCATTTATTTCGCTTAATGCAAGCTTAATCTAACTTAAAAACTATGACTTAAAATCTAACAAGAGTTAAGGAAGTAAGGGAATGGTGGAGTAGATCAAATTTAAGGCAAGAAGTGCTCAGATTAAAATCAAAAAGGGGGAGGTTTAAGTTGACCTTTTTTTTTTTTTTTTTTTTTTTTCATAATGAGCGCGCGCTCAAGGGGTTTGAGTACCCTTAAGGTGGTTGTACACAGCGCGGGCAAAGGAAATTTAGGGAGGAAGAAAAGAGAGGTACCGATGTACATTGTTTTTAAATGTTTGCATGTTATAACGACCAGGAAATACAGAGATCGGCAGGGCATTCCATAAGCGAGTTGTACGGCTTAGGAACGAATCACGATATTTTAGAGTACGTCCGAAAATGGGCTTGAGGGTATACTGATGAGCAATCATAGCGAGACGGGTGTTACGGTTGAAAGTTTGAATGGGCGGAATGCTACTGGCGATTTCAGTGGAGCACTGGTGGTGGAAGTAGCGATAAAACAAAGTGAGACACGAGACATTTCGTCGGTGTTCGAGGGTGTCCATTGATTGACTGATATTAGTATCGTCAATAAGTTTTATCGCACGGTTTTGAATCCTATCTAGCAGGTGCAGAGATGTTTTAGGAGCACCTGACCAGATGTGGGAGTTGTACTCCAATTTTGGGCGGATGAATGCCTTATATATTGAGGCCAGATCAGAGGGGGTAAAATATTTCTTACATCGCTTGAGGAAACCTAGACATTTCGCAGCATTTTTGGCGACATCAAATATGTGGTCATTCCAACGTAAGTTGTCATTGACACACATACCGAGAATGGAAAGTTTTTCGGTTTCGACGATGCAAGTGCCATTCATAGATAATGGCTGGGTGTTTAAATTTCGCTTTAAAGACAGCAGACAGCATTGTGTTTTGGAAGCATTAAATTCCACTCTGTTGATAGTTCCCCAATTGGTTATGCTGTTGATATCGGAATTTAATGAGCTTAGCATACGCTGCCGTTCTCGTACTACAGCCGAAGAGCAGGGCCGTGAGTCCGGGAACGAATATGAAAAGCAGAGAGTACTGTCATCAGCAAAGGAATATATTGGATTAGAAGTAGTAGACAAGAGATCGTTAATGAAAATTAAAAAGGGTGTCGGTGACAGAACAGAGCCCTGGGGCACACCAGCATTTATTTTGTGAATATCAGACTTGAAACCGTCCAAGACAACTTGAATTGAACGTTCCGAAAGGTAATTTCTAATCCATTGAAGAAGAGAGTCGTCGATCCCAAATGCACGCATTTTCGACAAAAGAGCCTGATGCCAAACTCTGTCAAATGCCTTAGAAATATCAAGTGCAACTATCTTGCTTTCGCCAGATTGATGTACGCTTTGGTTCCACTTTTCGGTGAGACATGCCATCAAATCACCAGTGGACCTGTTGCTACGAAAACCGTACTGTCGGTCATTGAGAAGTTTTCGTGTTTCGAGATATTTCATGAGCTGACGATTTATCAGTGTTTCCATGACCTTGGAAAGAAGGGACGTAAGTGCAATGGGTCTGTAGGAGGAGAGAGAAGATGATTCGCCTTTTTTAGGGACGGGCTGGACAAATGCTGTTTTCCATCTGCTCGGGAAGAGTCCTAAAGTGTAGGATTGATGAAAAAGCTTACGCAGTGGTTTTGCCAGCGAGGAAGAACACCTCTTCAGAAGAAGGGGAGATATACCATCTGGACCAGCGGATTTATGTATGTTGAGATCTTTAAGTACTCTTGCTACCACACGAGTGCGAAAGTAGATTCGTCCCATTGAAGATTCGACGCACTCAAGTGTAGGCGGAGACAAAGCACAATCTGGGAGTGTTGAGCTGGCCGCAAAGTGTGCAGCAAGCAGATTGGCCTTATCCAAAGAGCTGACAGCTGGAATGTCATTGTAAATGAGCGTTGGGATGGAGGATGAGGCGGAATTTCTAATGTTTTTGACGAACGACCAAAAATTTTTACTGCCTTTGGGACATTGCAGTATTTTTTGCCTCAGTTTTTGGTCGTATAGGAATTTCACACGCTTAAGAAAGGCGTTGCAGTCATTTCTGGCTCGTTTGAACTTTTTTCGGTTTTCCTCTGTCGGGTTGGTCTTGTAGGACCGAAAAAACATTTCTCTAACCCTGACGGCCTCTTTACAGTTCGAGTCGTACCATGCCTTTTCTTTTGGTTTGATACTCTTCATCCGATGAGGAATAAAGGATCTCATTCCAAAGAGAATGGTGTCTGTAATCATATCAGCAGCGGCATCCACGTCGTTATCGAGGAAGCATAACGACCAGTTAAAATTCCTAAAGAAGCTGTTAAGACCGCTCCAGTTGGCTTTCTCGTATTGCCATACGGTTCTTTTAGGAATTTTTTCTCTAACTGTGTGGTCGGTGTACGAGAAATTAGTTGATATGACACAATGGTCCGACGAGCCTAGAGGGGAGAGCACATCAATGGTGTACTTATCAGGGTGAGAAGTTAAAAACAAGTCCAGGGTGTTGGCGGTATGACTATCAACGTCTGGTATTCGCGTGGGCTCATTTACAAGCTGCGTTAGGTTGTTTTCCGCAGCGAAGATCTCAACACACCGTCCTTCGGGTGTTGTCTGTCCAGAATGTCGAAGCCACCCAGAATTGTGTATATTGAAGTCGCCCGTAATAACGATTTCAGTATGAGGATACAGGGATACAATTCTTTGAATGGAGTCAGACAGCGCATCAAACTCGTTAAAGGTTGAATTGCTGTCCAGTTTGGGGCTTCTATAAATAAAGCAGTAGTGTATAATTTGCTTACGGAGATGGAATTTTAACCACATGAAGTTGAATTCCGGATTGGAACATGGATCACATTGTGGTGGAGTTTGGTAAGCTACATCACTACGCACATAAATGGCGAGACCGCGGTGAGAGAAGAATAATGGCACTAATTCGTAGCCAGGTAGCTTCAGATCAGAATGATCTGAGAGGTGTGGGCGGGGATCTACCTGTGTTTCACTAAGTGCCAAAACAGCTGGTCTGTACTTACAGACGTGGACGTACGCAGAAAAGTGATTACTTTTTAGCCCGCGTATATTGGCTACGTCTACCCTGAATTCCCTAGTCATATACGTCTACCCTGAATTCCCTAGTCATATTCACAGACAAACACAGAAAACACAAACACCGACGATACTAAGCAAGGCTGTGAAGTGGAAATTCTGACGTTGGCTTACCGAATCAAATTGTTGTAGGTGTTATGCCCTTACAACAATATGAAACAGTGCACCAACAAAATTTTCACTCACAACCCCGCTATCCATCAGTTGTTACATACACTCAGCCACTGCCCGTACCGTATGGTAAATACAGTAACGGGCAACAGTACTTCGACTCGGAGCGGGTGAGGTGGGATACCCGCACTGTGTAATATTCACTGTCACTGCACTGCACTTCTTTTTGTTTTTTATATATTTATATTTTTTTTTATTTTTTCGCACGCGCTTTTTTTTTTTTTTTTTTTTTTTTTTTTTTTTTTTTGCTGCACAGCACACAACAATATTGCGATATTGCGAGTGCACTGGTGGAGCTGTTTTTCGAGGGTATTCAGGTTAAGAAGTTTGAGGCGGTCGTGATAGGGAGGCAAGATAAATGGGTCACTCTAGGGTAGTCCACGAAGAGCAAATCGTAAAAAACGACGTTGAATGTTCTCGATTCGGGATATACGAATTCGCTGAAAGGCTGGTATATTCCAGGAGGTCCCGGACAAGGGTAATGTAAAGTGACTTTGTCACATAAGGGTTGTAAAATTCTTTAGACCAACGTTTGATAAAAGAGAGCGATGAGTTGGCTTTAAGGATTATCTCATCAATATGCGAACGTAAGTTTAACTCTTTATCATATAAAATTCCAAGGTCGCGAAGGGATTGAACCTGGGGTACAGGTTGCTCATGCAGAAAATAAGGCCGAGAGGGGGATTGTTTAGACTTAGGAGACAAATTCATAATTGGCATTTGGAGACACTAAGTTCAATGCAATTTTTTAGACACCAAGTAGAAAACCCATCGAGGTCATCTTGAAGGAAAACAGAGTCTTGGAATGAAGAAATAGTATTGGAGAACTTAGTGTCATAGGCGTAAATGGATACGGAGCAGTGTTTGATAATCTTCTCAAGATCGTTTATAGTTAAAATAAAGAAGAGGGGACATATTTGGCTACCTTGTGGGACACCAGTAGTAGCTAAAAATGGGGTTGAGAAGGTTGACCTAAAGCAAACGCTATAGGAACGGTTCTCCAGATAAGAAGATATCCATTTTAACAATATGGGGTCAAAACCGAGGGAAAACAATTTGAAAAGGATCAGTTGATGTGATATTTAGTCGCAGGCCTTAGCGAAATCTGTAGCAAAAACATCAATTTTGTTGCCAGTTTCTAAGGCTGAAAGCGGGTTACCTTTTAGAAATCCGTGTTGGCTGGGTTATATAAGTGACTTGAACTGAAAGCTTAGAACTTCGTATAAAAAACTTTCGAACATTTTAGGTATGTGAGAAAGCTTAGCAATGGGGCGGTAGTTGGTTACTTCATTTTTTGATCCCTTTTTGTGAACCGGGGTTATGAAAGAGGTCTTCCAAACTTGGGGGAATTCCCCTTGTGTGAGGGACATTTGGAAGAGGGAGGAAAGTGGGTGCGAAAGATTGGAGGCACACTTTTTGAGAAATATTGCTGGCAGCCCATCTGGACCGGATACAAATTCATCATTGAGATTTTGTAACTTTTCTTCGATAAGGGTGGAATCAAAAGGTTGAGATAGAGAGGGGCCAATGGAGAAATTGGGAAGGTACTTGAAATAGATGGTGTCGGGTAAAAAGAGGTTGTCTGCAAATGACTGTTTAAAAAAGTTTGCAAAGTAATTTGCAATAATATGTGGGTCGGTCGATGATATATTATCGAACGAGAGAGAGGGGGGATAACCGTCTCATTTTCTTTTGTAGTTCACGAATTGATAAAATGTCTTAGGATCGTTGATAAGGTTGGTTTGCGCTGTGTCGAGAAAGCGCTGATAGAGGCAGTTATAGAGCTGGGTGAATTGGAGGTAAGTACCGAGATAATTAGAGTAGTCATAATAAGAATTGGTGCGAAGAAAAACTGCCCATAATTTAGTTCTTCTGTTTCGTAAAGAACGAAGTCTTCTGTTATACCATGGAAGGGAAATTGGTGATGTTTTATGCCATGAAAAGGGGACGTAGAGAGAAATGGAATTAAATATTTCACTGTAAAAAATGGATACAGCATCAGATAAAGATAGGTTGGTAAAATCAAAAGAACATTTGCTAAGATAGGTATTGATTTTGCGAAAATTAGCTTTATGGAAGTTGTAAGAAGAGATGGTAGTTGAAGAAGTGGGCTGGGATGGAGAGTTATGGAAAAATGAGAGAAGAAGAGGGGGGTGAAAGTAGTCGACAGTTGATAGGTTAAAGGGGCACAACACTAATGTGGAGTTAATAGGATCACTAGTGAAAATAAGGTCTAGTTTCCTACCGATAGAATTAGGGACGTCACTTACTTGGCACAGGCTTGAGTCAGTTATGCTGTCAATGAAAAGACATTTTAGTAGGGGCAGATTAAACTCACCAAAGATAAGGATATCGTTGATGGAATGACTTAGGTCAATTAGTTGGTCAATTGCTCTAATAGCAAGGATGTAGGATTCAATAGGTTGAGCTAGGAGGATGTAGCAACACATAACGTACAGGGACCTGTTGGGAAGTGTTATTTTAATTGAAACAAAGTCAAGTTTAACAGAAGAAGAGATAGCGATGAGAGAAGAGTTGAGGTTATTGTGAATGGCAAGTATGACACCTCTACATAGAGAATCAACTTTATGGATGGAAGGATCATTAAACATAGGGAGAGAGTGATCATCATCTCTGAAAACATTATAAGAGGATGGAAATAGCTCTTGGCTCTTTACGTCGGGGATCAGATTGTTTTCTGTAAGAGCATAGACGTCGAAAGAGTGACTGTGTGATTTAGACAAGACAGCATGAGTTTTAGAGCGTAAGCCTCTTATGTTTTGGTAGTAAAATGTAAGAGGTAGTTTGTTGCGTGGAAGAGTAGGGGAGTGTAGATGAGATGCAGGCAAAGAAAGCAAGTTTGGAACGAAAAAAATTATCGTGGTCAGCTCGGCTGCGCTGAAGGTGAGAAACTCTTTTAGAGTGCACATAGTTGCGGAAAGCAGCGAGGTCATCCGCAACCTTTTGAGGAGGTGTGGCGAAGATTTCGTGGTACCTGAGTTTGGCATACATTTTTTTTGTCGAAAATACGTTCTTTTTGGACCGATTACTCTCTTTTTCAATGGATTACAAATTACTTTTCGGAACGTTCAATTCAAGTTGCCTTGGATGGTTGCAAGTCTGATATTCACAAAATGAGTCCTGGTGTTCCCCAGGGCTCCGTTCTGTCTCCGACACTCTTTTTAATTTTCATCAACGATCTCTTGTCTGCTACTTCTAATGCAGTATATTCCTTTGCTGAAGACAGTACGGTCTACTTTTCATATTCGTTCCCTGACTCACGTCCCTGCTCTTCGGCTGTAGAACGGAAATGCCAGCGCATGGTAAGATCATTAAATTCTGATATTAACAGCATAACTAATTGGAGAACCACTAACAGAGTAGAATTTAATGCTCCAAAATACAATGAAGTCTGATGTCGTTAAAGCGAAATTAAAACACCCAGCCATTATCCATGAATGGCACTTTCATCGTGCCAAACTTTCCATTCACAACTTATGTTGGAATGACCACATATTCTATGTCGCCAAAAATGCTGCGAAATGTTTAGGTTTCCCCAAGCGATGTAAGGAATACTTCAACCACTCTGATCTGGCCTCAATATACAGGGTGTCCTCTAATTCGTCAACGATAATTTGGGAAATGATTCCTGGTTATATTCTAAGAAAAAATCGTTCTACAGTAAGGGTATATCTCCAATGTTGACATCATCTATCGAGGATATAAGGAAAGGCTTACTTTGGTATACCAGCCAACCCGGAGCTTTCATCTGGTCTGATCACCTAATTCCGAGGACAATCGACTGTCCTCGGGCAAAAAGATTCGTGTTAGAATGTCCGGTAAAAACATTCATAGGAAGGACTCTAGATTTAACTACTGGAGTCCCCTTCAGTGTCAACCAGATGATGATAAAAAAAGTGAGAATATGAACGAAATTGTTTCGCCAGTGCAAAAGAAGATATATGTTCCATCCATAAAATTGATACAAAAGTCGAGTGAATATGTGCACCAATTAATGCAATCACTTAAAATAAGTGACTATTTTATCAAAAACATCTCAATCGGAATTAAGATAGTCTGTGAATCAATCGCATCGTACACGAGTGTGCTCGGTAAGCTAAAAAACAATGATTGCCAGTTTTTTTCACATGACCTTCAAAGTGCAAAAGCATTTAAAGTTGTTCTCTACGGCATGAATGACGTTGATGTTGCTGTACTTAAAAGTGAACTAATTGGAATCGGTTTAAAGTGCATCGGCATAAAAAAAGTAACAAAAAAATACGAATTAAACAAAGCTATGTACATGGACTACAAGTATAACTATTTGATATCTCTTGAAACTGGTTCAAATGCTCTAAGAGATCTGCGAAAAAAACTATCGTTCAATCATTCATACGCAAGTAAGTTGGAGTTTTCACCGAAAACTTAAAGTCGGAGTAACTCAATGTCGCAACTGTCAATTGTTCGGCCATAATGACCGTAATTGCCGCGTAAAAACTTATTGTGCGATCTGCGCTGATAGATCGATAGAAGGGGTGGAGGTGTTGCAATACTTATACGAAGAACAATTCAACATTCGCGCTTAACAATTATTCAAACACGTTTAGTAGAAAATGGGGGCATAGAGGTAGAACTAGAAAATCATCAAACAATTAAAATCTACTGTGTCTATTTCGCTGGTGCTCGTAAGACTGTCGAAAATAAACATTGTTTTAAAAACGATTTAAAGAACCTTTTCTGTGTAAACGGTAACTTTCTGGCAGGCAGTGATCTTAACAGTAGACATAAGGAATGGGGCTGTACAAGAGCCAATGTTTGGGGAATGTACTCTCGGACCTCTCTGAATCACTTCCAATATCAATTTTGTATCCTCTATGTCCTACGTATGTTCCAGCTGGTTCTCGTGGCCGTCCTTCTGTCCTCGATATTTTTATTTCAAATAGTCCTAGTTTTATTACGCAACCAATATCATTAAATGTGCTATGCTCTGACCACAATCCAGTCCTGTGAAAACTTCTTTGTTCAGGTAAGTCAAATGTACAGTACTTCCAAGACCTACAAAATGCAAATTGGAAACGATACTGTGCAATTATTAGAAAAAGAGTTCAAGAAAACTATGCGAACGTTGAAAATATATACTAAAGAAGAAGTAGATGCTGTTGTAGGTTAGGTTAGGTTAGGTAAGAGTGGCTGTTGGAAATACCAACCCACTTAGGCCTATTGGCCCATTGTGATGCCACGTGGATCTATGATCTTCTTACTACTGGAACCAGTTGGAGCTTTTAATAAAGCGTAGGAGACTGTTAACGTCTATTTTTTCTAGATCGTTTAGGTCGTTGTAGAAGAAAGCTCCTAGGTGAAGCTTCCTTCTCTGAGAGAGAGCTGGGCATGTGCAGAGTAGGTGGGGGATTGTCTCCTCCTCTTCCTCGTCCATGCAGCTTCTACAGAAATCGTTAGTAAACGCGTCAAGCCTTCTTGCGTGCTTGCCTATGAGGCAGTGTCCGGTAATGACACCTATTATGGCGCTGAGATGTTTCCTATCTAAAAGGATCAGACACTTAGATCGACTCAGATCCAGCCTAGGCCAGATCTGTTTGCTCGCTAGACATGTTTGTCCAGCAGTCCACCTAACGTCCGTTCTTTTATTGGCATCTATTATGGCGCTGAGATGTTTCCTATCTAAAAGGATCAGACACTTAGATCGACTCAGATCCAGCCTAGGCCAGATCTGTTTGCTCGCTAGACATGTTTGTCCAGCAGTCCACCTAACGTCCGTTCTTTTATTGGCATCTAGCTTTAGTGTTAGTTTGCACGTAGCGATTGGTATACCTATACTACCTTTGTCCGGAAGGATAGGTAGAGTGGTTCCAATTTTGGCGAGTTCATCGGCTCTGCAGTTCCCTGGAATGTCTCTGTGGCCCGGCACCCAACAAAGGTGAATGTTGAACTGCTCTGCCATCTCCATGAGAGATGATCGGCATTCAAGGGCAGTTTTAGAACACAATGAGACCAAGTCCAGGGACTTGATGGCGGCCTGACTATCCGAAAATATGCGGATATCCTTTGCAGATATCACGTTTTTCTTCAGCCAGGACAGAGCTTCTTTAATCGCCAAAATTTCCGCCTGGAACACGCTACAGTGATTTGGAAGGCGGAAAGAGAGGCTTAGATTTAGCTTATCTGAGAAAACACCGCCACCAACTCCGCTGTCGGTTTTAGATCCATCTGTGTAGAGATGGATTGACTTGTCCTCCATGAAGGCATCCTCCTCCCAGAATGATCTAGAGGGGAAGCTTACATGGAAGTTTTTGTCAAACCAAAGTTCAGGTATGGTGTAATCGGTGTTCTCTGTGAGGATTCCTAATGTATTAAGAATGTTGGCGTGGCCAAATGAATTATTTGTCCACTGTTTAGTCGCTTTAAGGCGAATAGCTGCAGTCGCAGCTACTTGCTTGCTAAAAATGTCGAGGGGTGTCAAGTGAAGCAGAATATCTAATGCCGCAGAGGGGGTAGACCGCAAGGCTCCGTTTGTGCATAGACATGCTGTTCTTTGGACTCTGCTTAATTTAATGCGGTTGACTGCATTTTCCAAGGCCGTCCACCAGACAACCACCCCGTAAGTAAGTATCGGTCTTATGACCGAGATGTATAGCCAGTGGGTTATGCGAGGTTGAAGGCCCCATTTGTTCCCAATGGCTTTCTTGCAAGAGAATAAAGCTATTGTAGCTTTATTGACTCTTTCTTGAATGTTAGGTTTCCAGTTTAGTTTCCTGTCAAAAATGAGACCCAGATATTTTGCTGTATCGGAGAAAGCTAAACTGGTACCGTTTATTGAAGGAGGGTCTATGATTGGAATTTTATATTTCCTAGAAAAGAGGACAAGATCAGTTTTATGGGGGTTTATTCCCAATCCACAGCGATCTGCCCAGCAGGTTAATCTGTTAAGATTTACTTGGAGGAGTTCTTTAATGGTATTTAAATGTTTTCCTGAGACGGCTATGGCAACGTCATCCGCATAGGCAACCACTATGCTACCACCCGCTTCCAGGTATATCAGTAGTTCGTTAACCACTAAGTTCCTGAGAAGGGGGGAGAGGACACCGCCTTGCGGCGTACCCCTACCGACATATCTTTTAGCAGAAGTCTCACCCAGTTTGGAGTTGATTATCCTGCTTGTTAGCATTAGATTAATCAGCTCCCCAAGTGAGCCGTCTACCTGCAGAGTTGACAGCGCAGTCGTGATTGCGGATGTGTTGACGTTGTTAAAGGCGCCCTCTATGTCTAGGAAAGCAACCATTGTGTACTCCTTATATTGTAGGGATCGTTCGATGTGGCTAGTCAGAGAGTGCAAAGCCGTTTCCACCGACTTTCCTTTACAGTAGGCATGTTGAGCCGTAGACAGAAGTCTTGGATCAACTTTAGCTCGAATATGGATATCAATCAGTCGTTCTAAAGTTTTCAGAAGATATGATGATAGACTTATAGGTCTGAGGTCCTTTGGGACCACATGAGAACATTTTCCAGCTTTGGGAATGAATACTACATTGACTTCTCTCCATAACAGTGGAATGTGGATAAGTTCTACACAGCTCCTCATAATATTTTCCAACACTGGTAGAATAATATCTGAGGATCTCTGTAGCTCGGCAGGTATGATACCCCCCGGACCAGCAGACTTGTATGGTTTGAAGCTATGCAGCGCCCAGAGCAGTTTGTCTCTCGTAATCAGACTATGAATTTTGGTCACGGTTGCAGTAGGCCTGTTTGGGCTGCTACTGGCCGCGAGTTGGGAGCTACCTCGAAAGTGGGTGTCCAGAAGCAGGTTGAGTGATTCATCACTTGAGGTTGTCCAAGAGCCATCGGTTTTTTTCAAACATCTGGGCATCATAGGATTTGTGGAGAGGATTTTTCTTAGCCGCGAAGCCTCAGAGGTTTCTGTGATTTTGTCGCAGAATGACCTCCAGGATTGTCGCTTTGCCTTCCTCAGTTCTTTTTTGTATAATTTGAGGGATTCTTTATATGAGTCCCAGACGGTCACTTTTCTTGTGCTTTTTGCTGCGTTGAAAAGTTTTCTGCAGGTGTTTCTGAGCAGTCCTAGTGCCGATGTCCACCAATGTGGCTTTTTCTTGCCTCTTGGTTGAATAAGAGGGCAGGAAGCGGCCATAGCCTTATTGAGAGTCAGAGTAAATTCCCTGACTTTCATGTCGAGCTCATTGGTGTCACGCGGGGGACTTGATAGTTTAGAGGATATCGTTTCCGACAGTATTCCTCTATAATTTGTCCAATCAGTTTTCCGGTAGTTCCGGAAAGCTGGTTGGCTGGGGGGAGCATCACTCAGACTGAATTGGATGTATCTATGGTCTGAAAAGGAGTGTTCAGACGATACCATCCAGTTTGTTAGCCTTTGGGTGATGCTGTCGGAGACAAGAGTAATATCTAATACTTCTTGTCGGTTTTTTGTTATGAAAGTGGGCTCATTGCCAATATTGCAAATTAAGAGGTTAGTACTTAAAATATAGTCTAAAAGTGACTCACCTCTATCATTGATGTCGGTACTGCCCCATACCGTATGATGTGCGTTAGCGTCGCAACCGATTATGAGGCCAGTTTTTTGCCTTCCCGCTTCCAGTACCACCCTAGGTTATCACCAGGGAGAGGGCCCACTTGGTCGTGGCCAAGGTAAGCCGATGCCAGTCAGTAAGAGCCTTTGGCAGTCTCTAATCTGGCAACGGTTAGGCCGGGGTCACTGAGGTTGGGAAGTAGAAATACATTAAGGCTACGTTTCACTAATATACAAGTTCTAATCTTACCTTTGTCTCTTGTATAGAGCGGAACGTATGAGGGTGTCCTAAGTCCACGAACCACGCCTTCTGCAATCCATGGTTCCTGGATTAGAATTATATCTTCTGCGCTTTTGGAAAGACGCAGAATGAGTGCGGCCGAAGCCTTTTTTGAGTGGTGGAGATTAATCTGGAGAAACCGTATCATTGCTACAGTCTTCCAGAGTCGCCTCCACCACGGTGTTGTTGAGGTCCTCCGATTCTGAAGATGTGCCCAAGAGCTCATCTTCTATCTCTGATCGTGTAGAACCTCTAATTGCTTCGTCATGCTGTTGTAACTGACTCCAATGATTTAATCCATGAGGCCGTAGCTGACTCTATACCAAAAGTTAAAATAAATAAATTCTACAAAAAGCTTTGCCCTCATTTAGCAAAATTAATTAAACTGAGAAATATGCAAAGAAGAAATTGGCAAAGATATCGGCAGATGTTTTATCGATATATGCAGCACCTAAGCCAGTTGATCTCAACAACGCCACGAGGAATGGAATAAAAACTTGATTCTCTAGACAACAACCCTAAACCATTTTGGAATGTAGTTAGAATAATTAAAAATAAAAACAAACAACTACCTGGACTTCAAAATGGATCTAATTTCTATTACACAGATGATGAAAAAGCAGACGCCCTTGCGATTACTTTTTTAATAAATCACTGTGTTTCAGCAAACCTAGGGAATCCAGCAACAAATGCATTGGTTAGTGAAGCAATCCAGGATCTCAACACCCTAATTCCTGTCACCCCTCTCAATGCACTTCTTACAGAAGACGACGTAAAATTTCATGTCGATAATTTAAATATAAGAATATATAAGGCGGGTTTGATCTTATAAAAAATTTGTATCTCTAGAATTTGCCCAAAGCTGGAGTGAAATTTTTAACAGACATTCTGAATGCATGTCTGAAAATCCAATACTTCCCAAATACTTGGAAAATAGCCAAGGTGGTTCCAATTCTGAAAAATGGAAAACCCCCTGCGAGCCCCTAAAGTTATAGGCCGTTAAGTTTGCTTAGCAGTGTAAGTAAAATATATGAAAAAAAATATATAAAAAATAAAAAGTACCAAATATAGTTACAGAATGTAACATATATCCTGACGTGCAGTTCGGTTTTAGACTTCAGCATAGTACTTCCCACCAATCTCTTCGAATTTGTAAAAAAAACCGCCAATAAGGAAAATCAACCGGGATGATGCTTTTGGACATCGAAAAAGCATTCGATTTCGTTTGGCATGATGGTCTTTTACATAAAATGATTATGTAAAACTTTCCTCCGTTTCTATGTAAGATAGTCCAAAGTTTTTTGTTAGGTCTTTCTTTTAAAGTCCAAATCAATGGTAGCGTTTCAAGTCAGATATGTTTTGAGTCAGGTGTACGCAAAGTTCTGTTCTAGGTCCAATTTTGTACAATTTTTACGTCTGATTTTCCCAATTTAACCAACTGTGAAGTTGCAATGTTTGCAGATGATACTCCATTACTCTCATCAGACGAATTTGCTCTCACTCTTGATTGGCACAAAATAAGCTACTCAAGATGATGCCTAACCTTTCATGGCACCATTCTACTTCAAAGCTCCATAGAAGAGCGAATGTTGAATTGTTATCGGTAAGAATTCAACAACTTACGTGCAATTTTAAAAACAAATATGCTTACGCTAAAAGTGAGCTAATTAAAAACCTATTGTAGTTTATGCATACGAGTATATCTATAGTATTGATTTATGTGTCAGTTTATTATATATTATGTATATATATTTATGTATATATTTTATATACATATATTTTTGTAATTATCTATTTGTTGATTAATTCTTTATGTTATTTATTTATTTATTCATTTATTTATTTATTGTTTTGTTTGTTTAACTAATTTATTTATTTAATATTTACTCATTTGTTGAGTCAATATTTATTATTATTAACATCTTTTTATTTTTATTTACTTATGTACTTGTGTACTTATTTATTTATTTATATATTTATATATTTATTTACTATTATTATAATTATTTATTTATTTATATTTTCTTTATTTAAATACTTATTTATTTATTTATTTATTAATTTTTTTATTTTGTATTTTTGTTTGTACTTAGATTGGAGGTTTTTATCATATTTTCCTCCAAATTTAATTTAATTTAACCAATGCTTTACAAAACAAAAAAAGAACAATGTTTCAGTAGAAAGATATAAGTAATATCATATCTCTGTAATATAAAATGTGTGGTAACTCTCCTTTGTAAAAATTTGTATACCAAATAAAGACCTATCTGTCTACTTTTGTATGCCCTGACGCATGTTAATAGAAATTGCTCAGTTAATACTAATGGCAGAAACTTCTTTGATGACTTTGTTTTTCAAAGAGATCTACCCTTTGTACCTGCATTTAAATAAAGTTGATATCCTATTAGGGTCTTCAGATATCCAATTTCTAAGCCTGTTCCATTTTTCTTGCCTATGCTAATTTTTGACTTTGAGGTCACTTTTCTCCAGAAAACATATAACATACCGTTTTACTATTCTTTTCTTATGAACGTAACAATAATAAAAAAATCCTCAATAAGTTTGCAGAAAAACCCACAGATTTTATTATACTTGGAAAAATCTGTTGGAAAATTAGTGGAACGTCCTCCAATAGTCCTGGTAAATCATTTAGCAAAAACTCCATACACTTTGTAGAATTGATCCTAGGTGGTTGTTTGAAGTGGCCGATTAACTTATTTCCAAGTACACCTGCCCATATATTGACGCTGAATTTGTGTTGAAATGATTTATGTCTCCTTGAATGTAAATTGTCCACAGCCCATGTATGAAGATTATGAAAATTTATGATCCCATCTCTTGTGAATTGAGGTTCGTCCGTCCAAAGAATTCTGCTAATAAATTCGTTCAGTTGGAAAACTCAAGTTTCTTTTCCAAATCATTGGGAAGGTGGGTACAGCTGCATGGTGGTATGGATAAAGATTTTCTCCATGCAGTACATTAGAAATTTTATGTCAGGAAACATTAAATTGCAAAGCTAAGCCTCTGATGCTGATTGATGGATCAGCTGTAACAGCTTCCAGTATTCTTTCATCAGCCGAAATCCTTCTTACCTGTGGAGCTCCCGTATTCGATTGTATATTTGAAACTGATCCCGTTGGAATTTTTAAAAAATTATTGGAGAATTAATAATTCTTGGAAAACCACTGTTATTGTCAACTGTTGTTAAATTCCTTTTTTACCTGCTGCAGGATTTCTCAAATATCATAAAATCGGTGGGTTTTTCTGGAAACCTGCTGATGATTGTTTTTATTATTATTGTTACATTCATAAGAAAAAAATAGTTAAACGTGATGTTTATTACGCATTTACTGGAGAAAAGCTACCTCAAAGTCAAAAATTAGCATGGGCAAAACAATTTAACAGGCTTAGAAATTATATATCTGAAGATTCTAACAAGATATCAACTTTATTTAAATGCAGTTAAAAAGGGTAGTATTTCTTTTAAACACAAAGTCATCAACAAAGTTTCTGCCATTAGTATTAACTAAGCAATTTCCGTTAACATGCGTCAGGGTGTACCAAAGTAAGCCTTTCGATAAATCCTCGATAAGTTATGTCAGCATTGGAGATAGACCCTTACTATAGAATGAATTTTTTCTTAGAATATAACTATTAATCATTTCCCAAATTATCGTCGACGAATTAGGAGAGACCCTGTATAAGGCATTCATCCGCCCAAAATTCTAGTACCCACGTCTGGGCAGGTGCTCCAAAAACATATACTGCACCCACTGGAATTCAAAACCGTGCGATAAAACTCATAGGTGACACTAATATCAGTCAGTCAATTGACACCCAAGAACACCGACGTAATATCTGCTGTCTCACTTTGCTTTATCGCTATTTCTACCACCATAAAAATCGCCAGCAGCATTCCGCCCATTCAAACTTCAACTGTTACACCCGTCTCACTATAAATGCTCATCAGTATACCCTCAAGCCAATTTTCGGACATACTCTAAAATATTGTGATTCTTTCCTAAGCCTTACAATTCGCTTACGGAATGCCCTGCGGAGCTCTATTTCCTAGTTGTCATAACTTGCAAGAATTTGAAAACAATGTACATCGATACTTCTCTTTTCTTCCTCCCTAAATTTCCTTTCCCCGCGCTGTGTACACAAATTTAAAGGGTACACAAATCGTTTGAGCGATTTAATGTTGGTGGTTGATAAAAAAAGATTATTACTTTTATGGTACGCCGAAATGAGTGCTCTTTATTGATTCTTAAGACTAACCACTGTATAAGACCTTAATGCTATTTGTACTATTTATTCGATGGCTTATATCACCATGGAATATTCCGTTGTTTATTATTAATTGGGTAAGTTACGTTATCCTGTAACGATAACGATTAAAAAAACGCAAACGTTGCGGACTTAATCCCCACCCTGACTGTTCGACTCACGAGGCCGAATAACTCGCTTGTGGAATGCTCTCTATTGCCTAGTCATTATAACATTCAGACATTTAAAACTAACGTACATCAGTACCTATCTTTCTTTCCTCCCTAATTTTCCTTCGCTCGCGCTATCTGCAAAAATTTTAAAGCCCCGTTTCGGGGCACCATATAGTAGCAGATTCCATAACTCATCCTCAAAAATGCATTTTATGACTTTTCTTCTTTTATGACTCACGCGTAATGCAAACGGCAAATGACTGTAGAGCCCTTAGGTCATTAGGAAAAATAAAGAATAGCGTAGGAAAGATTTTCTTGGTTAGAATCCGCCCTGTTTCTTTTTGATAAATGCCTTGATGATGAGTCTGGCATACAAAAATTTGAATGATACCAGACAATTATGTGAAATGCCGTCCATACGCAACAAAAGTATTACATAAAAAAACCAGCACATGGTGGCAATGACAAAATTAGCTTATGATCTACAAGATGCCAATCAAGCGATTGTCAACTAACTAGCAAACCCTCTACCAGCCCCAGATTTGTTCGACTTCGACAGCATTATCGCCCAACTCGTAAAGCGAAAACGAATTTTGATGCTACGATAGGAGCTAAAGCTGTTGGAGGAACATAATCTCAAGAATCAAGTGCAGCAACTAACCATAACCGATATCCATTGGTTTGTCCCTATTTTCAATCGGGACGATGCATACGAGGTAGAAAAATTCATCAGCAACTTCAAAAGGGCTACGGTAAACGGAAAATGTAGTGACTACATCAAATGCGTGTCTATGCGTCTGTTACTGAAAGGAACTGCCGCTGTATACATACGTGCCTGCTGCGCATCCGTTTAATATAGTCTAATCTAAGTAATATCACCGGTACTGAACTAAAGACAAAAACAGATCAAAAATCAAATATCTTACCAAAACTTTTACTACGTAATTGGTTTTGAGAGTTTTCAATGTGGAATTCGTTGTAAATCCCACTTTTTATATTAAAAATAAACATACTCAGATCATTAAGTCTGTTTCGAATCTTAACACTGTTTTCTATTATTATTTATTATTATTATTATTATATTATTTTCCATGAAATTTTTACTTTTATTTCAGTAAAATTATTTTGGAAACACCATCAGTTCGTCTCTACGACGATACGGTCGTGACATTTCTTGTATTGACATACAAGTACATAAATGAAACGTGTTCAGAACAACTGGAACAGTTTAACTTATACCTGTATTAACCAAAGGCGTTCAATGTCTCATTCGTATTATGGTTTTACAATATCAAACAGAATCCTGTAAGAGACCCTATTGCAACCATTCGCTAGAAATGAAAATTATATTGACTAGCGGTAACCCAGTGTATAGTCACCGACGAAGATTATATTTTAAAAATAAATTCGAATTCAAAAGGATTATCAAAGAATTATTGAAAAATAACATTATTAGACTCATCTTTAGTCCCAGTTAGTAAAAAATAATGGTGAAATTCGTATATGCGTGAATTATAGGGAGCTTTATAAAATAACTATACGAGATAACTATCCCTTGCCATTAATCGAAGACTTCCTAGAATACTTAGGAAACTAGAATTATTTTAGCATTCTGGATTTAAAAGCATTTTTCAAGTCAAAGTCGCAGAGGAGTCAATAAAGTTTACGTAATTCATAACTCCCAGTGGAGAATTTGAATATATTAAGATACCATTCGAGTTAAAGAATAGCCCTTCCGATATCGATGATATATTGATTGCTGCAAGCAATACACGCAACTTGAAGTGTTAAGAAAAGTCTTAGACCGCCTAGCAAGGTTTAGAGCTGAAACTGAATAAATGCAAATTCTGTTAAACTTAATTAGATATCCTAGGTAATAGCTAAGGAATACGGCAACTCAGAGTAGAGCTCCAAATATTTTGAAGATTAGCGATAAGTTAGAGAAAGGAAACTGTGTTTTTTTTTATGTTTTTATGGGCTTGCTTATAAAATGGCAGTTTATACTTTTAAAAACATTTGCAAGGGGCTTGCGGGAACGGGTATGAAGACTTGGCTGTTTGTTTTCATTCGACTGCAATAGGAAATTATATAATTTTTCATGAATTGGTATTTTGTTTGAGCGTTGGGTCTGTATGTAAGAAAGAACAATTCAAAGGCGGGAAAAGTGGAATATTGCTTTATATTTTGTAATTGAAGTTTGACAAGCAAAATATTAGGTATTCGTGTTATTAATATGCAGTGTAGATACACCTATGTGCAAAATAATAGCAGTGTTAGATTATTAACTTTTTATTTTACAATATAACCAATTTTATAGCACCTGTATTTTAATTATTTATTTTTTCTTCCACTAAAGTTCTAAAGACTTAGTATTGAATATGAAATTAAGTAACTAACTATTCTTACAGAAAACCTAAAATACCACCTTGATCAAAAGGAATTTATTCAGAAAATTAAAAATACAAGTTTATTCATCTAAATCCATATTGTCCCTTTCAAAGTAATCCCCATCGCCTGAAACACACTTATGCGAGCGCTTGATCCAATCCTCGAAACAAGTTTTATATTCGGTTGTCGGTATGTCCATCAGTGCTGCCTGCCAATTTTTCATTACTTCCTCTCGGCTGCTGAAACGCGTTCCTCTTAATGGTTTTTTAACACGATTGAACAGAAAGAAGATACAGGGAGCCAAATCAGGTGAATTCGGTGGCTGTTGGATGGTATTTGTTGCATTTTTCGTCAAAATATTACGAATAATTTTGGCACTGTGCGTCAGTGCGTTATCCTGCGTTATCATGCAAAAACCACGAGTTTCCTACCCACAATCCTGGTCTCTTTCGGCGAATTGCTTCACGCAAACGTCTCATAACGCCCAAATAATACTCTTTGTTTACTGTCTGTCCTTCTGCCAAAATTCATGATGCACTACATCGTTGTAATCCATGAAAACCGTGAGCATTGCCTTCTTTTTTTACTGAAAACGACGTGTTTTTTTTTGGTCTCGACTCATTTGGTGAACGCCATTCACTTGCCTGATATCTGGATTGCGTGTCGTACTCATAAACCCACGTCTCGTTTCCAGTAATGATCCTTTTGATGAATCTGTAATCGGATTCAGCCTCGCAAATCATCTCTTTTGCGACGTCAACACGGTCTCTTTTTTGCATGAAATTGAGGTCTTTTGGCACCAAATTTGCTGCTACACGACGGAAACACAAATTATTAACTAAAATGTCTTGGACGGATCCGTAGGCAATGTTCAAGTCCTCCGCTATCTCTCTGATGGTTAATTTGCGGTTATTGACAAACATTTCTTTTACTTCATCAATGTTTTCGTCGGTTTTCGATGTCGATGGTCTACCACTGCGTTCATCTTCTTCGATTGACTCACGAACACTTTTGAACCGCTCGTGCCACTGGTAAACGATCGTTTTCTTTAGATAATCGTGGCCGAAACACTTTTCCAACATTTCCAACGTTCGCGCACCAATCCGTTGAATGGCCTTTGTTTGCCAGAACTGCAGTACAACGAAGTGGCATAGAGTCAACTCAGCGCATGTACCACTCTCTCGAAATACCTGCCCATGCAAATTGCACTGTAGTCCATAATTCACCAACGTTTTTTGTTTTGCCTGAAAAACCGCTTGTTTAACATCAGCCCATAAGTTTTCAATGATATTAAGATCTGGAGACTGAGCAGACCACTCCATGAAATTAATCCCATTGATTCCAAATCAATTTTTAGCCAATTTTTTTTTTTTTTATAATTTACGCGCCTAAGGGGTTAGATACCCTTTTACTGTTGCCAGGGCGCGGGCGGAAAGGTAGAAGGAGGAGAAAGGAAAATTGTTTTGTAGTGGTTTGAAACTCAGGTGTATTTGGTTTCTATATTAGCTCTCCAGGGGTGGGAGTCCGAATAGGACGGAGATTTCTTTCTTCACTCAGAGTGATTCGAAGTTATAATTCGCACTAGTTTTTTATGGTTGAAACTCTACAACAGCCAAATCTACGTGTCAGTGTTATGCCTTCACACGCAGAATTTTTCCGTCTGAGTTCCCATTATACAAATGAAAAACTGACTTGCCATGGGCAGGATTCGAGCCTTGGAGTGTGCTTGGGGTCATTTTCTTGGTGATAGACCCAATTAAGCGGCAATTTATTCTTAAGGTAAATTTTGAGTTTGTTGAATAAAAAAAAGTCGCAAGGGGCCCAATCCGGACTCATTTAACAAAAACACTTCTCGGATTGGTTTGATTGAAGCCATCGTAAACAACCTGATTGGACCCTATCAGTACGGTCCACAATCGATTAGATTTCCACACTCCGGTAGATCTTGGAGAAAACCCAAAAAGTCCAGATCGATACCCACCACCTGATTATCGATTTTAAGGCTGCCTATGACAGCATTTATAGAGACGAGCTATATAGAGCAATGTCTAGTCTTGACATCCCTGCCAAACTCGTCCGTCTGTGCAGGATGACGATGGATAACGCCCGCTTCTGAGGGATATGTTTGCCTAATATCGGCATTATGATTCTATTCAGTGTACTGTGTGAACGCGTAAAACCTCTTCGGTCCACAAAAATTTACCGAAAGCAGTGTGACTTCCGGCCTGGAAAATCTGGGAAAGAACTAGGCAGTTCCAAGTCAATACCTACCTATGCTTATGACAGCCTCCATTGTACTAGGCTTCAAAATGCGATGGCCTAATTCGGGGTCCCAAGAAAACATATCCGGTTGTGTCGCATCATACTAGAAAATTTGCGATGCACCTTACAGCTTGGAAACAAAACCTCAGAATTTTTCCAAACCTCCACCGGATTCCGGCAAATAGATACGCTCTCGTAATATGTTTTTTTCAATCTCATATTAAAATACTCGTATTATGTAACCGCACGCAGGTATAAGCACAATAAAGATCTGCAAAGCTGTTGGGACACGTCATTGATATAGACACTTCAGGGTGGCCAAAATCTGCTGCCATTGTAAAGTATATTTTATCGAGCAAAGATAACCCCGTCATCTACCAAATCACACAATTTGTCACTGTAAATGCTCATTAATTTAGAGGAGTTCCTCTTCCTCTGGGTTAATGCAAACTGAACAAATGGCACCTTGTCGAAGATTACCACCAGAATAAGCCTAGGCAACCGGTGCTACTTCAGACTGGTTTAACAAATTGGATCCAAAGTCCCTACTCCAAGGAACAAAATCAGACTCTATATAGTATTGATTTTGCTGGTTAAAATATGGCTCATTCATGGCTGTCGGAAAAATATTTCCAATACCTATTCTCCTTACTTACTTAGGTGGCGCTACAGTCCGGGGTGGACCAGGACCTCAACCAACAAGCCTTTCCACCTGGCGCGATCTTTCGCCAGCTGTTTCCAGCGGTGCTGCACTCCAAGTTGGTTGAAATCCTATTCCACTTGTTCGAACTACCATATATTCGGCCGTACATTACTGCGTTGTCCCCGAGTCTTGGAATTGAAGATTGTCGATTCCTTGATCACAGCAAATAGCTCGTACATTTAATTTCAGCTCTGCGAATATATCAAGGCAGTTATATACCTCAACTTTAAGTTCTTTAGTGGATATATTGCTCGGACAGACGACGTGATATAAAACTTGCTTAAAATTTCCACATACGCTCCGAATCATAAAGACGCATGCAGGCTTATGTATGAAGTATATATTTGATTTCTTCCGTAGTCAACAAAACCTTCAATTGCATCTTTAAATTTATTGTAGGTTAGATCCGTCTGAAGGCTCATCTCGTCAAATATTTGACATATTTTTTTAAAAAATCATCTCATTACTTTTGGGACATACCACGTATATATTCCAATATATTTACATAGTATTAGCTATATATATACCTGTATAGTAATTGATCACTGCATTTTGATGAATACCAAGCAATGAATCGATTTTCTCTTGAATGTTTTGTTTTTCACGTGCTTGTAGTCTTTTCTTGTCTTTTTTGGTAAGTGTGAGTGGGTTGTGGTAATCCAAAATTGAAAATTTTCCTAGAACTTTTTTTATCAAAATGGGTAGAGGCAAACATTGCACCCAAGAAGAAAGGAATCGCATTTTAGAAATGATTGAAGAGAGGAAAACATATATTTTTATACAAGATGTTCTTGCGTACTCTGCGAATATGATGCAGTTCTGGAAAACAAAAGCCATTCAACGAAATATTAAGCAAGTGAAACATACTCAATTTTCAGTTTTTTTTTTAATGAATTCAAGTAAAAAATTTAAGCCTTTCTAAATAATACTGCTATTTTTTTACACACTTGTTTTTATCTGAAGCTTAATATTTTAGGTTGTCTATAAGAATAGTTGCTTAATTTCAAATTCAATACTAAGTCTTTAGAACATTATTCCATGTAGTGAAAGAAAAAATAAATAATTAAAATAGAGGTACTATAAAATTGATTTTATTGTAAACTAAAAAGTTAAATATCTAACACTGCTATTATTTTGCACACAGGTGTATATGTAATGCAGATTAATAACACGAATAATATTTTGCTTGTCAATTACAAACTGTAAAGATATACTCATACGCTCAAACCAAATACCAATTCATGAAAAATTATACAATTTCCTATTGCAGTCGAATGAAAACAAACAGCCAAGTCTTCATACACCTTCCCGGAAGCACCTTGCACTTGTTTTTCATATTCCTTGTGCCACTGCCCTCAACTTGTGGTGACAGAAAAAAAAATCTCTCAGTAAACAAAGCAAGAAAGAGCGAAAATAAAAAAGCTTTATATTACTCCGAAAGCTCGTGTCGGCTGGACGAGTGTCGGCTAGCCGACCAAAAGTGAACCATTTTTTGCTACAGGGATCAGACATGTATAGATTTATTATCTGTGATACTAGGTGTCGAGTACATTATGCACTTCAAGCTGTTTATGATGTGCTGTTAAATTTTTGTTTTTATCTATGGAAACCAGTAATGATTCCTTATTTGATCGTAACACTTAGAGACTCCTAGATGGCTAATTGATTCATGAGTACATCTAATAATATTTCCTTCCATTTCATAGATAATAAATATATACAGATGTCTCATTCATATGGGAAGTTTTGTCCTATGAAAATGAAATCGAACTAAAAAAAGAGCTTTTTCAAAAAGCTGCAAGTTCTTACAAAGGGCAGAAAAATCATTGTATTTCTTTTCGCTTTTTGCCTTGTCACTCACACATGCAAGGTCGTTATCTCCTATCGCACTCCTATGCAAAAACAATCCGTGAACAAAAGAAATAAATAAAAAAACACATACGTGACGTTGCCCAGCATAACCGGTTTGCTTGGGTTTATGTACGTGTGCTTGTTATTTTGTTTGTAACTTGTTAAGCAATGTAAATTAATGGGGGAATATAATTTTGAAGATCATGAGATCGACGGTCCGTGATGTGGATGTACTGGAGGGGGTGGGTATGACGTTGCACCACACTATAAAAGTGGTTGATATTTTAAGCACGAGGTGTTAAGGGCTAATACATGTTATGGGGTGAAGATATATATACATATGTACATGAGAGCTAAAGAAATTTCCCGATTTTAATTTTTGTCAAATTTTGTGCTCAGGACATTAAGTACCTACAAAATTTAATAAATTTCCAAGCATTGAGCAATATCGAACTTATTCGGAAAATGTATATTTACGATTACATACGAGTATTTGCTCCCTTTTCTTTCAAGATATGTAAAAGGGAGTTTTTAAAACTGTTCGCAAAATATTTGTATGTAAAGGTCGAAAATCTTCAATTCCGAGACTCGGGGACAACGCAGTAATGTACGGCCGAATATATGGTAGTTCGAACAAGTGGAATAGGATTTCAACCAACTTGGAGTGCAGCACCGCTGGAAACAGCTGGCGAAAGATCGCGCCAGGTGGAAAGGCTTGTTGGTTGAGCTCCTGGTCCACCCCG
This sequence comes from Volucella bombylans, assembly GCA_949129095.1. Classification (NCBI taxonomy): domain Eukaryota; kingdom Metazoa; phylum Arthropoda; class Insecta; order Diptera; family Syrphidae; genus Volucella; species Volucella bombylans. The sequence goes on along the minus strand of OX422144.1, from coordinate 38,190,768 downwards.
GACTGTAGCGCCACCTAAGTAAGTAAGGAAAATAGGTATTGGAAATATTTTTCCGGCAGCCATGAATTAGCCATATTTTAACTAGCAAAATCAATACTATATAGAGTCTGATTTTGTTCCTTGGAGTAGGGACTTTGGATCCAATTTGTTAAACCAGTCTGAAGTAGCACCGGTTGCCTAGGCTTATTCTGGTGGTAATCTTCGACAAGGTGCCATTTGTTCAGTTTGCATAAACCCAGAGGAAGAGGAACTCTTCTAAATTAATGAGCATTTACAGTGACAAATTGTGCGATTTGGTAGATGACGGGGTTATCTTTGCTCGATAAAATATACTTTACAATGGCAGCAGATTTTGGCCACCCTGAAGTGTCTATATCAATGACGTGTCCCAACAGCTTTGCAGATCTTTATTGTGCTTATACCTGCGTGCGGTTACTTAATACGAGTATTTTAATATGAGATTGAAAAAAACATATTACGAGAGCGTATCTATTTGCCGGAATCCGGTGGAGGTTTGGAAAAATTCTGAGGTTTTGTTTCCAAGCTGTAAGGTGCATCGCAAATTTTCTAGTATGATGCGACACAACCGGATATGTTTTCTTGGGACTCCGAAATAGGCCATCGCATTTTGAAGCCTAGTACAATGGAGACTGTCATAAGCATAGGTGGTAGGTATTGACTTGGAACTGCCTAGTTCTTTCCCAGATTTTCCAGGCCGGATAAATTTTTGTGGACCGAAGAGGTTTTACGCGTTCACACAGTACACTGAATAGAATCATAATGCCGATATTAGGCAAACATATCCCTCAGAAGCGGGCGTTATTCATCGTCATCCTGCACAGACGGACGAGTTTGGCAGGGATGTCAAGACTAGACATTGCTCTATATAGCTCGTCTCTATAAATGCTGTCATAGGCAGCCTTAAAATCGATAATCAGGTGGTGGGTATCGATCTGGACTTTTTGGGTTTTCTCCAAGATCTACCGGAGTGTGGAAATCTAATCGATTGTGGACCGTACTGATAGGGTCCAATCAAGTTGTTTACGATGGCTTCAATCAAACCAATCCGAGAAGAAACATGTTTTTATCAGTGTTTTTGTCAAATGAGTCCGGATTGGGCCCCTTGCGACATTTTTTTATTCAACAAACTCAAAATTTACCTTAAGAATAAATTGCCGCTTAATTGGGTCTATCACCAAGATAATGACCCCAAGCACACTCCAAGGCTCGAATCCTGCCCATGGCAAGTCAGTTTTTCATTTGTATAATGGGAACTCAGACGGAAAAATTCTGCGTGTGAAGGCATAACACTGACACGTAGATTTGGCTGTTGTAGAGTTTCAACCATAAAAAACTAGTGCGAATTATAACTTCGAATCAATCTGAGTGAAGAAAGAAATCTCCGTCCTATTCGGACTCCCACCCCTGGAGAGCTAATATAGAAACCAAATACACCTGAGTTTCAAACCACTACAAAACAATTTTCCTTTCTCCTCCTTCTACCTTTCCGCCCGCGCCCTGGCAACAGTAAAAGGGTATCTAACCCCTTAGGCGCGTAAATTATAAAAAAAAAAAATTGGCTAAAAATTGATTTGGAATCAATGGGATTAATTTCATGGAGTGGTCTGCTCAGTCTCTAGATCTTAATATCATTGAAAACTTATGGGCTGATGTTAAACAAGATGTTATTAAAGCAAAACCAAAAAACGTTGGTGAATTATGGACTACAGTGCAATCTGCATGGGCAGGTATTTCGAGAGAGAGGTGCATGCGCTGAGTAAACTCTATGCCACTTCGTTGTACTGCAGTTCTGGCAAACAAAGGCCATTCAACGAAGTAGTAAGCAAGTGCAACATACTCGTATTCAATTTTCAGTTTTTTTTTTTAAATTAATTTTGCAACAATGAACTTGTATTAAATTTTGCGTAAAAAACGGATTTAATGGTGCGCGAACGTTGGTAAGTGTTTCGGCCACGATTCTCTAAAGAAAACGATCGTTTACCAGTGGGAAGAGCGGTTCAAAAGTGGTCGTGAGTCAATCGAAGATGATGAACGCAGTGGCAGACCATCGATATCGAAAACCGATGAAAACATAGATGAAATAAAAGAAATGTTTGTCAATAACCGCAAATTAACCATCAGAGAGATAGCGGAGGACTTGAACATTGCCTATTGATCCGTCCAAGACATCTTGGTTAATAATTTGGGTGTCCGTCGTGTAGCAGCAAATTTGGTGCCAAAAGACCTCAATTTCATGCAAAAAAGAGACCGTGTTGACGTCGCAAAAGAGATGATTTGCGAGGCTGAATCCGATCACAGATTCACCAAAAGGATCAATACTGGAGACGAGACGTGGGTTTATGAGTACGACACGCAATCCAGACATCAGGCAAGTGAATGGCGTTCACCAAATGAGTCGAGACCAAAAACACGTAGTTTTCAGTAAAAAAAGAAGGCAATGCTCACGGTTTTCATGGATTACAACGGTGTAGTGCATCATGAATTTTTGCCAGAAGTACAGACAGTAAACAAAGAGTATTATTTGGGCGTTATGAGACGTTTGCGTGAAGCAATTCGCCGAAAGAGAACAGAATTGTAGGTAGGAAACTCGTGGTTTTTGCACCATGATAACGCACCGTCGCACAGTGCCATAATTATTCGTAATTTTTTGACGAAAAATGCAACAAACACCATCCAACAGCCACCGAATTCACCTGATTTGGCTCCCTGTAACTTTTTTCTGTTCAATCGTGTTAAAAAACCATTAAGAGGAACGCGTTTCAGCAGCCGAGAGGAAGTAATGAAAAATTGGCAGGCAGCACTGATGGACATACCGAAAACCGAATATAAAACTTGTTTCGAGGATTGGATCAAGCGCTCGCATAAGTGTGTTTCAGGCGATGGGGATTACTTTGAAGGGGACAATATGGATTTAGATGAATAAATTTGTATTTTTAATTTTCTGAGTAAATTCCTTTTAATCAAGGTGGTATTTTAGGTTTTCTATAAGAATAGTTAGTTACTTAATTTCAAATCCAATACTAAGTCTTTAGAACTTCTTTAGAAGAAAAAATAAATAATTAAAATACAGGTGCTATAAAATTGGTTTTATTCTAAAATAAAAAATTAAGCATCTAACACTGCTATTATTTTGCACATAGGTGTATATGCACTGCATATTAATAACACGAATACCTAATATTTTGCTTGTCAAACTTCAATTACAAAATGTGAAGCAATATTCCACTTTTGCCGCCTTTGAATTGTTCTTTCTTACATACATACCCATACGCTCAAACAAAATACCAATTCATGAAAAATTATATAATTTCCTATTGCAGTCGAATGAAAACAAACAGCCAAGTTTCATACCCCTTCCCGCAAGCCCCTTGCAAATGATTTCATATTCCTTGTGCCAATGCCCTCAACTTGTGGTGAGAGAAAAAAAATCTCTCAGTAAACAAAGCAAGAAAGAGCGAAAATAAAAAAGCTTTATATTACTCCGAAAGCTCGTGTCGGCTGGACGAGTGTCGGCTAGCCGACCAAAAGTGAACCATTTTATTTCTACAGGGATGAGACATCTGTGTAGATTTATTATCTGTGCTGAAGGTATATACTAACATATGTATATATTACTTAAATGCTAACCAAAACCTATGTAAGCTGGCTTTCGCTATTTACAAAGCAAATATATTGGTCAGCTCTGCCTCATAGTGGGGCTGGCCCGTAATTGACGGAAACGACGACAAAACATCTTCTCCATCATTCAACCACCAATAATGCTGGTGCTGCCGAACGACATCCCGTTTATCGCGATTCCCCACCGCCCTACTGAACCTGAGACGATCCACACTGCCGTGTGCGACGTCTCTGTTGTAGTTGAGTCGCCTGTCCCCAGCAGTCCGAGCGACATGGAAGATTGACGGGACAGCTGATCTATCCTGGATCAACCCTATCTGATCAAGGTAGGGGAATGCTTTCGGTGGAACGAAGCCGTCACAGCGCACACTCTCGTGGTAAAGGTAATTGGGGTAGTAAGCCCCAGATATCAGGTTATTCGTCGAGGTCATTGCTCTTGCAATGTCATTTCGGGTCAGCTTAATTACGAAGTTGTCCACTCGTATTAGGTTCGCCCTGTTCTAAAGGACCTCATTAGGATAAAATTTCTTGTACTCCGATTCTGGTGTTTTGTACAAGCGAAGGCAAGCCCTCTCAAACACCCGAATCTTTTCCATTAAGCTTGCTCGTACATTGAACTACACGGGACAACCAAATACCAGCATGGGCCTGATAAGGGCCATGTAGCAGATTAACTTTACCCTCGCATCGAGTTGACTGCTATAAAACAGTCTCTTTGTAAGGGCAAAAGCACCTTTAGTTCTGGCCAGAGCAGCATCTACATTTTTGCCAAAATACAGAAACTGATCCAGCCAGATGCCAAGGTATTTGACTGCATTTCGACAGGCAAGAGGCTGTCCGTGTTGTCCAATGATCGAGAACTTTCTCCAATTTTTTCTAGTATCCCTAGAGGCTCCAGACAACGGCGTCCTAAAGAGAATGGTTTTCGACATCTGAAAGTTGATTTTCAACTTCCAGTCATCGCAAAATCGTATAAGATTGTTAAGTAATTGTAAGCTAGCATTTAAGCATTTTTTGTTAGTATGTAAGAGTTAGTGATTAAGAAAATAAAATGCATTGAAAACTGAAAAAAACTGAAAAGATGTCGAAGTACGATGTTCGGAATACCATCGGTCCCCACTGATTTCTTAACTCTGATTATGTGGAAGATCACATGAAGTCCTTCCTTCGAAATTAACGGGGGTAGGTCACTTTATATCAATGACCTTGTATGCTTCCTGGAAAGTGGCCCCTATGGACTCAACCTTCTCCTGTGGATCCTCGATGAGAAAAAGTCGTCATCATCAGCGGCCTCATTTGGATCAATACGTGCTATTGTCAGTAAACGTTCGTTGTCTGTTGTCGGGCTATTTTAAGACACTGAAGGTCGTTTTGATTTTTTCTCCGAAATAGTTTATTTATTTGCGGAAACATATTCGGGTTGCTGGTGTTTACGGCCCGAAACTTGTTATTCTAATACAAACTTACAGAAATTCTGTATTTTTTTTTTATTAGCGTTTGGATATTTTTAATTTAACGACTTCAATGTCCTAATCTCCGGGTCTTGTTGGTCAGTTAACTGTCTATACAAGTTTTTAATTCTACTACTTTTCTTCTACTTTTCTGTCGGTGCAGTGCGTCAATAGTAGGATTGCGGAACAGGTCTTCGTTAGTCGTACGTCGATACCGCGGTATTGTAGTGTCCATAGTTTGTTTAATTGTCTCGTCCATTTGTTTTAGGTAATTGTCGATCTCCTCGTTTGACAAATTCCTATTGGACGGTGGGTGGAGCGTGTTCGAGGAGAGCGCTTTTGTCAAGGTTGCGGAGAAGCGTGTCCATCGAGTCTTACTAAAGTTGTAAGAATATCTTTGGACAAACTCCTCCAATTCCGCAATTTCGTTGGGAACTGTAATTTCGGTGCTAAAACCGCAATGGTCACTGTCATACACGAATGTGCGCAGACAGTTTAGCGTTTGTAAATTCGTACCTGTCCGTCATATGCGTTCGTCATACAGCAGTAGATCCAAATAAGACCCGCCTCTGGGAAACGATGGGTTATCCGTCGCTTTAAGACCAAGTCTGTACATGACATCGTGCTGACCCCACCAATCGAGTAGTAGGTTCCCTCTAGTATTTGGAAAATTATTTCCCCAATCTCTGTGTCTAGCTTTGAAATCCCCGCCGATTATAAAATAATTCTCCCCCGATTCCAGCCTCAGAAGTCGAAAAAGCGTGTTGAGCTCTGTAATGAATAGAGTGGATTGTGAAGCCTCAGGTGCATAAACAGAGGCCAAGTACAGCCGCTTTCCACTGCGCAGTGGGATGTAAATGACGACTGCCTCCAACACCCGGAACCTGCGCAACACGCCCTTGTACACTCCGTGAAAGGTTATACCTTCTTTAATTAACATTCACTGCAAGGACCTTCAAAGTTTGCTCCACCATGTGCGTACCCATTACGACATGTGTTGTGTTAGGCCCGGCAGCAGCGCGTAGATCTGGTCCACCCGCTTGGCCTGTTCTTGCACCTGCTTTTGCAGCTGAGCCATCTGCCCTTGGATTGCGAGCAAGATGGCCAGCATGTTAGGTGCAGCTTCCGTTGTTCTCGGCGTTGGCGCCGGAGAAGCAATAGTGGCTTGCTGTACTACCCCTACCAGACGCCATTTGGGCGTAGGAAATTTGGGACGTGACGGCTGGTGTTTGAAATCTAAGAGGTGAACGTTTGACCTCCACGTTCTGCTGCCGAGCTAGTTTTGCTTTCTTAATGTCAGCGAACTTAGGACAACCCCGATAGTTTGCGTGTGTCCCACGTTTCCACATAACACGCATGAGAGCTGCGACCTATCGGATGCTCCGTCAACACCCAGAGCACACTTCTCGGAACTGTGGTTCTTAGCGCACTTCACGCATAGAGGCTGTATTTGGCAGTTCGACGCGGCGTGCCCGAACCTCTGGCAGCGAACGCATTGTATAACGCCTTCGCTCATTTTTAGTCTTTCCCAGTGGACCACCTGGTAGTCTAGGACATTGATACTCCTTAGACTATCCAGACGGCTTTCAGGACTGAGCTGCACCAGGAAGAACGGCAGACTCCGTTTCTCCCGCCTGGCTCTAGCTGTGGTAAATGGCTTAATCCCCACAAGCTTGAGTCCTTCGCACTCCTGCTCTTTGAGCAGTGCCAGGATCTCCTCAGGGTCAGTAGACGGTTCCAACCCCTTCAACAGCATCGACTGCCGCTTTTCACACTTCGGTGTGAATGAGTAGTGCTCCGTCGTCGTTTAATTTAGGAGCTCTTTAACTTTCGCGTAGCACTCCACTGTATTACAGTGGATGACATGGCGATCGTTCCCCAATCTCTTGATATTAAAATTATTACCAATGACCAACTGACACAGGTCCTTGGTTTCATTTACCTCTAGTTTATAGGTGTTGATAGGAGGCACCTTCTCCTTCTTCTTCTGCTGCTGCTGTTGTTGTTGTTGCTGCTGCTGGTGTTGTTTCCGCTGCTGCTGCTGTTTTTACAACTGTTACTGTTTCTGCTGCTACTGTTGTTTCTTCTGCTGCTGTTGTTTCTGCTGCTGCTGGTTTTGTTGCTGCTGCAGTTTTTGTTTCTGCTCGTGTTGTTGGGAGCTATGTGCTTGTACTTGCTCCCTCTGCCTTCGTGCAGTTTGCCCCTGCTTAATAGCAAGCACTTTTTCTTCCAGCTTTAATATGCTGCTGGTAATATTACTTATTTCTTCATCTTCGTCTTCCGACTCAGATGCAGCTAAAGAGGCAAAGTTTGTACTGCCCCCCTCATACTGGACTTCATCTTTCTCTCCATCAGCTCTTAAAATGGCGCTTGTTTTTTTTTTTTTGTTAAATTAGGAGGGGTTTTCAAACTCTTTCTACGTTTGATTCCTTTTGCCACGGCACCAGCAACCGTATTGTTGCCTTTTGTAACTCCCGTTATGGGAAGAGCGGAACGTTCTTCGCCATCCATTATATGATTCCTTGTACTTGTTGGTTCTGTTTTGATTTCACGTAGGAGAAAACCAAACAAAAAAAACAAAAAAAGTCTTAATTTGGCCCGGGATTCGAACCCGTGTTCGCTGATTCGATGCCAGACGCCGCTTTTCATTTCATTTTATATGCATTTTTATTTTTGGAATTCATTTACACTTACAAGCTAGACAAAAAATGCTTAAATATTAGCTTAAATAACTTACAAATAATCTTATTCTATCTTACTGGCCCCATGCGGGCACTCTAAGTTAAACATAATACTTAATCTATGTCTTTCGACGTTTCTTACAGACTATTTTTATTTTTGTTTAACATTTATTAAAACTAAAACTAAGAAAATAAACTTTAAGTAGAAAAACTTAGTATATGGACTTTTTGTTATAATATAAAACTTAAAACTAAACGTAAAATATTTACAACTATATCTTAACCTACTTAATCCTACTTAAACTATCTAATCCTATACCATATTTTAGAGCGTGTTACCCACCTCTGTTCTAATTTTTTTTTTTTTTTTTTGTTGTGATTTTTATTTTTTATTATTTTTTTTATTTTTATTTATTTTTTTTTTCTTAAAACTACCCTAATTCTACCTAAAACTATGTAAGCCGGCCACGGCTTAAAAAAAAAATATGCAGAAGACCGACTTTGCTCCCTATGGAGTTACGTAGGACTGGAGGAATTCGACGACGAGACTTCCCCTCCTTCATCTAGCCACCAGAATTGTTGGTGCTGCCGAGCAACATCCCTTATGTCGCGACTCCCTACCGACCTACTGAACCGGAGGCGCTCCGCACTGCCACGTGCGACGTCTCTGTCGTAGTTGAGTCGCCTGTCCGCAGCTGTTCGAGCAACGTGGAAGATTAGCGGCACCGCCAATCTGTCCTGGATCAGACCTTTCTTATCTAGGTAGAGGAACGCTTCTGGGGGAACAAAGCCATCAAACCGAACTCTCTCATGATACATGTAATTGGGGTAGAAGGCCCCGGAGATCAGGTTGTTCGATGAGGTCATTGCTCTTGCAATGTGCCTTCGAGTCAACTTAATGACGAAATTGTCCACTCTTATTAGGTTCGCCCTATTGTACAATACCTCATTAGGATAGAATTTTATGTACTCAGACTCTGGTGTTCTGTATAAGCGAAGACAAGTCCTAAGACAAGCCCTCTCAAACACCCGAATCTTTTCCAATAAACTTGCTCTCACGTTGAACCACACGGGACATCCAAATACAAGCATGGGCCTGAAAAGGGCCATGTAGCAGATCACCTTCACCCTCGCATCGAGTTGGCTGTTATAAAACAGTCTCTTTGTAAGGGCAAAAGCGCCTTTGGCTCTGGCCAGAGCAACATCTATATGTTTGTTAAAATACAGATATTGATCTAGCCAGATCCCAAGGTATCTGACTACATTTCGACAAGCAAGTGGCTGCCCGTGCTGCCCCACGATCGAGAACTTTCGCCAATTCTTTCTGGTATCCCTAGAGGCCCCAGACAAAGGCGTCCTAAACAAAATGGTTTCGGACTTCTGAAAATTGATTTTCAACTTCCAGTCATCGCAATAACGCTTAATTTTATCGAAGTCACGTTGCAAGAGTATATTAATAACCTCAATCTTTCGACCTGATCTGTAAGCGATTAAGTCGTCTGCGTACGCTATAGCATGGTGAAGTGAACCTATCAGATCACTTGTGTAAATGTTGAATAGGATCGGTGAATTTACCGCACCTTGTTGCAGACCATTTTTAATGTTAAATGTTCCAACAGAAGTCACATCGCCATTCTTCACAATGAACTGTCTACTGGAGAGCATATCAAAAAGAATATACAGCAGTGGTTTACTAATGCCCAACCTGTCCAGCTTGAAAAAGAGTCCCTCTAACCATACGGTATCGAAGGCTTTTTCCAAGTCAATCATGCCAGACGCCGCTAACTACTGAGCTACCGAGTCAATTAATGAAACTGTAACTAATTTACTTTTAGTACGACACTAAATCACTAAATTTATTTTATTTTAGGAAAAGCCGACACACGTGTATTCTCTCCAGAGATCTGCGAACGACTGACACTACTCATATCGTATGTATTCTTAACACCCATATGCCCATAACTTAAGAACTATTGTCATGCGCAAATTTGTTTTGCTTTAACAAATTTAGGCAAAGTTTCCTGTTCTACACTCCAATCCACATAGTCCAACGGGTTCGACTCGACCTTGTTGATCATTTTAGCGATCCATGGATACGAACTGATACAAGCTAACGGCCCACCTAGCTGGCCTACCACACGGATCCTAGAGGTTACTCAAACAAATGAATGAGTAATGGTCTGCCACGGTCGTAAACCGAAAACTCTCAATGTACGTTCGCTACTTTTCAATAGCCCACAGTTCGGCAAAGCACTCCTTTTCCGTGGTTGAATAGTTTTTCTCGTTTCCAAGTAACAAATTAACGTTTCTCCCTCTTCAAATGTCTGAGTGAGAACTGCTCCTGCCACAAAATCGGATGCGTCGTTTGCACCACAAACGGTCGCTCAAAATCCGGATATGCTATCAGGGCAAGCACCGAGAACACTTTTGCTTATGGAAACTTCTCTCTCAGTAGTCACACATAAATAACTTATTTCCTTTCCTCAACAGGTCGGTCAACGGTTTTACCAAAACTACGAAGTCTACCTATACCAGGAAACCGTGCCGACAAAGCTCCTGACCTTCTTCACATTGCTTCGGCAGGTATTTTAATCTTGAGGCCTACCGCAGTCAATCTTTTGAAGACGTTTTCTAATATTTCCAGATGTTGGCGGAAATTGTTGGTGACGATTACGAACACGAACACGAAGTATACGAACACATGCTGTTCCAGATCGGCTTCAATCGCACTGTTTGTTCAGTTCAGACTTCGCCCTAATTTTGTGCACCCCTAAGTGTGTGCATTCTAATCTTCTGGTATGTTGTTGAAAAGCCTAACATAACGGTACTTAATTCCCTATCCTGGTCTCCTGGTCTTCATCTAAATCTACACTTTCCTTAATTGCTGAAATCGATACCTCCTCTGCTTGGTTCGAAAAATTACACACGCCTGATCTCAGATCTTGGACAATTCCCGTCCGGACCCAAAAGTCTGCAGATTTGGAATTACAAGACTTTCCAGTAGGATCGATTTCCCCTGCATTACTATTGACAAAGACAAAGAATGGGTGGCCGTGGCTCAAATGGAAGTGTATTGGCTTCCAAATCGGAAAGTTCGGTGTTCGAATCCCACCCTTGCCCGAAATACATTCTTTTTCTTCCTCCATGGGATGGATACGTCGCCTAATCACTTCAAAAAGTACATCATCATAATTTAGAGGGAGGAATTCCAACTTCAACTCCGAAGCCAATTTTTCTCATGAGCCTACAAGTGTCTTATTCGCCCTGAGTGTCTTCCCCTCGAAAAGTTCCACCGCTAACCTGAAAAGCTGAAAAGAAGATACTCCCATTACTTCCCTTAATTCCGCCACGCCCACTCAATCTTCGTGAGAATCTGCAGGTATTCCGCCGATTTCGGATCACCTGGACTATTCCCAAGAAGATGTTCTATCTTAATCACTATTTTCCTTATAGCGTCAGTGTCGTCGTCGAACTTAAAGGGGTGATTGTCGTTGACACTCATGGAACTCCGTCGTTCCAGCAGACGTGCGGCACTATGTGATTTCCGCATATTTCAACATCGAAGTGAGTATAGCAGCACCAAAGAGATTAAAAGAAAATAATTTAAACCAAGGAAAAAAATTACCCAGTACCAATTCTCCAGAATATAAAGTTGAATACCTAAATTCAAGTCCATCTATTGCAGTAAAACCCATAGATGTTATGATTGGGAAAACCGCGTTTAAATAAAGGTGATATCTTGTTTGAGTGTTCCGATGACTTCACTTTTCTCCAGAAAATGCGTAATAAACATAACGTTTTACTATTTTTTTCTTATGGACGTAACAACAATAAAAAAGAATCATCAACAAGTTTGAGGAAAAATGCATAGATTTTATTATACTTGCAGATTTTATTACCTGTAGTAGGTAAAAAAAAATCCAATTTTTTACCTACGTCTCTAACAACAACGTTTCTAAGTAGAATTAATAATTTGTCATATTTTTTTTAAACTGCAAAGCTATTAAAAAGTTCTAAAGCTTGCTCGTTTATTTGACTATCTGTAAAAACCCTCATTTCCTTGTCCTTAAAAGTTCTCAGAAAAAGTTAGGTCTGGGGTAAGAAGGATAATTTTCTAAAATTTGTTGCTGATCCTTATTTTGTGTCTTTTTCTCATCTGTTTGTGGTCATCTCTCTGCCGGTAAGGAAAGAGAGTGAACTGGATCCAAACAATCCAGTAAATCCCTACTGTACCGTATCATCCAGAGCATGACGGGAAGAAAAAAAGAGGGACAAAACAAGAAAAGTTAGGAGTGCAGAGGAGGGAACCAGACAACAAAGAGATCAAAGGGTGTGGAGGACTTTTGGGTCAACAACAGTTTCCGACGACCTGAGGCAGATACTCATTCAAAGTCCTATTGAATCGCTCAACCAATCAGATTGAGGGTGATTTTGGCAGACTTCCTGGAAGACTTTTGATTCAAAGTTTCGCCCTTGATCAGAGCGTAGATCCATTGGGACCCCAAATCTGCTTACCCAGTAGTTAACTATCTCTTCTGCTACGGTCTTAGCCCCTTGATTTGGGATTCCAAACACTTCCGGCCACTTACTAAAGTAATCTGTGATCACGAAGGTGTATCGGTTGTCATTAAGAGTTTCGGGAAAGGGGCCAGCGATATCAATTGCTATTCAATCGAATGGTGCTCCGACATTGTATTGCTGCACACTTTATGCACTTTTTGCACTAATTCTCATCATCTTGTTTTTCACAGAGTCAATAGAAACGTTCCCATACCTTCTCCAACGTCTTGATTATTTCCAAATGATTTCCTGAGCTTCCGTCATATATTTCATGGAGGACTTCACTGAGTCTGGACTGTGGCACGATTAGCTGCATACGACATGTTTTTCTATCTGCAATTTCACAATTTCCCTTCAGCTAACCATCTTGGAGACAAAGCTAGTCTCACTGTGCCCAATACGACGTCAGATTTTGTCTTCGATTCGAAATCTTCTGCCAGGTTGGTCTTTCCTCGTGTTCCTTCCAGGCCAATATTGGTTCGATGTCATTATCTGTCTGTTAGTAGGAATGGATTTCGTCTGCACCCCAACCTTTTACTGACTCAGTCCTGATCATTTGTATAGTGGCATATTCTTTCACTTTACCACACTTACCATTCTTAGGAACAGCTTTTCTAAGAGCATCTGCGACCATGGCTTCAGTTGTTAAATACTTAACATCAACGGCTCCCTGCTCTATAGCTTCTCTCACAAAATGATTCTTGTAGTGTATACTGTATATGTTTGGTTCTCGAATGCTTCCCTCCATACTTTGCGATGTGTTGTGCGCTATGGTTGCCGCAGTAGATATCAATCGGCTTATCACACCCGAGTTTGAGCTCTTCTACTAAAAACCGAAGTGAGAGAGCTTCTTTTGAAGCTTCCGTAAGTGCGATGTATTTTGCTTCGGCGCCGGAGGTTGCTACTGTTCATTGCTTCTTCGACTCCCAACTGACAGCTGCACCTGCAAGTGTAAAGCAAAGACCGCTTTGAGATTTGCGATCATTAACATCTTCAGCCAACTAGCATCTACGAAGCCTATATGTAGTAACCCAGTTTTTCGAAATTCTATTCTAGAGTGTTTAGTTTTGTTAAGATATTGAAGAAGTTGCATTCATGCATTCCCTTGCTGCAACGTTCTCTTAATATTTCACTACTTCAACAGTTATCCGTTCACTGGGGATCGAAGGTTCCTTCTCTAGTTTTAATTTCACTTGCATAGGTATTTTAAAAGTTTTAGAATTACGCATATTATACTTTAAAATTAAATTATTAATTAAACGCGTTTGATTAATTGATAAAATTCCATTATTCTTCTTAACTTCTAATCCAACGCAGAGAGACGTCTCTCCGAGATCTTTTATCTCAAAGCTTGAATTAAGCTTTTCATTAATAAGCAAAACAAACCTTTTTAGATTGGATGCGATGATAATATCATCAATATAAATTCCAATGATAGTTGTTTCATCATCATCAATTTTAAATTATATGCATTGTTCATATTTCGATTGCTTAAAATTGATGTCCTTCAAATGATTGTCCAAAGTTTTATTCCATTGCCTGCTTGCCTGCTTGCCTGTTTTAGACCATATCTTTGTTAAGAAGACAAACATTTTGTGTATAGTTTTCATCAATAAATCGTTCCGGCTTCTCCATGAAGATCTCTTCATCGAGTTTCCCATTTAAGAAAGCTGTCGAAACATCGAAATAATTGAGCTGTAGGTCATGCTCTACGGACAAACCATATATTAATCGCAAAGAACTTTGGAAACGGAATGCGTTGACCATATTTATGTTTATGATATGACATGAAGTAATATGTTCAAATAAAGAAAATAGTCAGTCTTAAACGAGACGACACCAAAAGCAGTGTAGCTTCATTTTCCATTCGTTAATAAATGTAATTGGCGTAGTCGGTGTGTTTCTTCTAAATTGGAAGATATTTAAGTCGAACCTGAAAAAGTAATCACGACGGTATTGACACTAAAAATCAGTGCTTAATACGGTGTTACTAAACGGTTGTGTAAAAGTGACGGTATTCACACTTAAAATCAGTGCTTAATACGGAGTTACTAGTCGGTTGTGTAAAAGTGATCGTACATAAAAGTCAACTTTTCGTCACTCGAAAATATATCCAATGAACTCAGTTTTTGTCCAAAATTGCGTCGAGTCGAGATAAGCGATTGTCACTGTTCACTGCTAACCGAGGGATATTTATAAATAACAACATGGAGCAGATGATGCAAAACATGGTGGAAGCACTTAACAACATAGCCGCTGTTCAAAAGGAACAACAGGACTTCCAGCAACAACTTAATCAGAGGAGACCAGAACCCACAGAGAAAACTATTTCTACATGAAGGAGTTTTCCTGCGAGAAAGACGAGCTGACCCAATTCCTTACTTGTGTGGACACCCATCTAACAGCCGTTCCTGATAACCGAAAGGCGGAGGTGTTTAGGGCGATATACAACATCAAGATCGTGGGGATAGCAAAGAGTATTTTGTATATAATGCCGATAACAACGTGGGAAGACACCACGGGTCATCTAATACAGCATTTTCGCCCCATCGTGGATTTCAACGGCATATTACTTAAAATTAGTAACCGGTAAATAGTATCTTAAAAGTATGTAATAAGTTAGATTTACTGTTAAAAGAAGCCCATGAGTATGCCTTATATGAAACTAATAGTGCCGAGATTGTTAATTCTGTAAAGCACTTAATGGTAGCAAAAATAAAAGAATTAACAATCGGTCAGCTATCGAGAGAAATTAGGAATGAATTTGATTTGAATACAATATTGTACATCTTGCGTTCATACATTCCAGATAGTGCCTGGAATTTAAGGAAATTTAACAAAAATAATTCAAATAATTTCCAAGTTAGCAAGCATTCGAATAATGTCGACTCAGAGAGAGCTAGCAATGTTGGTGATAATAGATTATCACAAAATAGAGTTTCAGAACAGAGAGGGTCGCAAAATAATGCTAACAGGTACCAGAACAATGACAGGCAATATAGAAATCAGAGTAACAATAAAGGGGAAGGCCAAAAATAGTAATAATAATGGATCTAGCCAGTCGAGACAGCATTCATCCCAAACTTTTAATCCTTCAGGACAGGCGAGGAATAATAATAGTCAGAATCCGCAACCGATGGAGGTAAATTTCGTAGGAGCTAATACTGCTAATGAGAGTGTACCTACATTCAGTGGGGAGATTCACACTATAGGGCCGACGGATTTTCGGAATTAAGCCTCGGGAACAAAATATTTTGTAATCTTACGATAGGTAATATTAAATATAAGGCTTTAATTGATACCGGTTCCACGGTTAGTATAATAAATTCATCAAGGGTTGACTGTAGCTATTTTCCTGTGTTTGAAGAAAAATGTACTCGTATGTTCATAAACACGATAAATACTCGTAATAGAACTAAGGAACATGTTAAGACTATTATTACTGATGTTCCCAAAGAATTTCGGATGAATTCTAATAGTAAGTTAAAATGGTATAAAATGTCACTTAGAGATAAGACTATGATCTTCTTTTGGGAATGGGCATTATTAGAAAAAACGTAGCTGAATTAAATATAAGCAGGAAAATAATGAATTTAGCAAACATTGCTAGTTTAAAGGTATATTCAGACTACGAGAAAATAGACTGTTATGAATTAAATTACCAACAAAAGCAGGAATTAGACATTTACATCTAAGTCAAATAGAAAGAGAAAAAATAACGAAAATATTGAAACAGTATGAGAGTTTAATCTATAAAGAAGGGGAGCTTACAAACAGGGATTCAATCATGCATGAGATCAGAACGACCACTGATCAACAATATAATGCAAGGCTTTATAGACTGCCTCCAAAACATGAAGTAGAAGTTCGGAGACAGGTTACAGAAATGGAGAAGCAGGGCATTGTTAGGAAGTCGAACAGTAGATATTCTTCCCCAATAGTAATTGTTGCAAAAAAGTTAAGTAAAACAGGAGAACAAAAATTCAAACTTTGTGTAGACTATAGAAGATTGAATGACATAACGTTCGACGATAAGTACCCTCTAGCTAATATATTAGATAAGCTAGGGAGAGCCCAGTATTTCAGTACTTTGGATTTAGCCAAAGGATACTATCAGATCAAGATGCATCCAAAGGATATTCCTAAAACTGCATTTGTAACTCCAAATGGTTTATATGAATTTACACGGATGCCTTTTGGCCTCAAGAACGCTCCAGCAAAGTTCCAGAGGCTGATGAACGAAATACTAAGGGAATATATAAACAAGATCTGTGTCGTCTATCTCGACGATATTCTAATATTTTCCACAAGTTTCGAAGAACATCTCCAAGCCATTACTACGATTTTCAATGTCCTTGCTAAACATAACCTGAAGGTGCAGTTTGATAAATGTTCTTTCCTTCAAAAGGACACGGAATTTTTAGGCCATATATTAACAGAAGAAGGCATGAAACCGAATCCAGAAAATGTCAAATGTATAGCAAATTACAAATTGCCATCGTCGGAAAAAGAGCTAAAAGCATTCCGTGGAGTCACTGGATTTTATCGGAAATTTGTCAAAAAATATTCGAAAATAGCGTATCCAATGACTAGGTTTTTGAAAAGAGGTGCAAAGATAAAAATTAGCGATCCCGAATACATCCAGGCCTTTGAAACGTTAAAACAAAACATGATCAACTACCCCATACTCAGGCTTCCAAATTTCGGAAAACCATTTACGTTGTTCACAGATGCCTCGAACTTTGCAATGGGTGCTGTGCTTACCCAAGAGGGTCAGCGAATTTCCTATGCATCTAGTACGTTAAATGATCATGAAAAGAACTACTCGCCTACCGATAAGGAATTCTTAGCTATTGTTTGGTCTGTAACATATTTTAGGCCATATTTATGGGGAAATAAATTTAAAATCGTTACTGACCATCAACCCATAAAGTATTTGAACAAAGAATACAACGGAAAAGTGTTCTCCGCTAGAAATCAGCGGTGGCTTCTTAAGTTGTCTGAGTTCAATTACGATATCGAATATCTCAGGGGAAAGGAAAATAAAGTAGCGGATTTTTTAAGCCGTATGAAAGATGTCGACCAAATAGATGAGGAAACCGAATCGAACAAGGCAACAGTTCATTCTGCCTCTGAACAACAAGTAGATCATTTTCCTATAAAGGAAGATAATGTTAATAAATGCAAAACCCAATTAATTCTAACAAATTCTGTTTCGGCACAGGAGGAGGTAATTCATGGTGGAAAAATTATTCAATTAGATATGACTAAAAATAACTCATATTGGGAAGACCTCTTCAAGAGAGTGTTACAAAAGTGAATTGTGGGTATTTATACCGAACTGCCGTACACCGAGTACAATAAATTTCAACAATGTCTGATAAGTCTTTTTGCAGGAAATAAAAATATCTCGTTTATTAAGTGCACGTTAAGAGCTCAAGAAATCAGAACTGAGTCAGAAATTCGCAAGCAGATTTCACTTTATCATGTAAGAGAAAGTAATCACTCAGGGATTTCGGAAACTTATCACACACTTAAAAACAGATTGTATTACCCAGGACTTATGAGAGAAATTTCGAAAGTTATTGGAATCTGCCAAACATGTCAGGAAGGGAAGTACGATAGAAAACCTCTCAAACCAAAATTTAAAAGATCAGAAACTCCTTCTAAAGCCAATGAAATTCTGCATATGGACATTTATCATTTCAATAAGCTTTTCTTCCTTACTTTCATTGATAAGCTAACAAAGCAGGCATATGCATACAGTTTGAACAGTAAAAATTGGGTTAGTAAAGCAGAAGCAATTGAGGACCATTTAACAAAGTTCGGTAAACCTAGAAAAATTATTTGCGATAATGAATTCAAATCTGAAAATATTAAAGAATTTTTCAAGGAAAATGACATCGAAGTTAATTTTACCATACCGAATTCCCACACTGGATACTCTGATATTGAACGCTTCCATTCCACTTTACTAGAAATTCTACTAACAACTAAAGACCAAGAACTTACAACTGTCCGGAAAGTGCATAAAGCCGTTTTAGTTTACAATAACCGCCACCATTCTACAATTGGAATGAGTACGAATCAAGCTAGGAACGTAGACCCGGAAGTATTAGTTACTAAAATTTCAAAACAGAAAGATACAATTTTAAATAAGAGGAATGTAACTAGGGAAGATTATGAAGAAAATAGGCATGAAGGTTTTATTAGAAATTACAAACAAGAATGAACCTTATTATAGAAAAAATAAATTAGTAAATGTTCATCCCACCACAGTTAAAAGACCAAATAAATTTACAGGTACAGAATTGGCTTGTGATACTACTAACCATGTTGATAACCGTGACAGCAGCACAATCATCCCTCCTAATAACACCGATCCAGAGTGAGCAAGGTTATGTTACCCTATACCGAGGATCTGTCGAATTAATAAACAATTCCCAAATAATTATACATATAATAGATACTTTGGAAATTGTAACTGTAGTAGAGTCTGCTGAAATGAATCTTCAAAAACTTAATTTAATGAAGAATGGTCCGTTGCTTAGGGAAATTTTAGATATTAAGGCAAAAGTGAAGGCGTTAACACTCCCAATTCGGAAAAAAGAGGTCTTATGAATTTCATTGGAACTGGTCAGAAATGGCTATTCGGAACAATGGATGACCAAGATAGGATAGATATTGCTGAACATCTTAAAATAGTCGAAACGAATATAGAAAATTTGAAGAAACAAATAGATATAAATCAAAAATTCATGGATAATATAAATAACATCAAGACAATGGTATTAGAAGATAGGCAACATATAAAGGATTCTTATAATGTCGTCATAGATAGTCAAAGAAATATTACATTGAAGTTACTACAAACGGACCAGCTCTTGAAGTTAAAGATTCTCGAAGAAAAAAATTAATACTATTTTAGACAATATAGCATCTGCCAAACAGGGATTATTACACCCAAGTATTTTAACAAATGAACTATTAGACATTGTAGAATTAGACTACTGTAAGCTAAAGCATGCCAAAATTGGAGCTATTCGATTAAACAATACGAAACTTGTCTTAGCAATTAAGTTACCTAAAGATTACATTCAGACAACATTAAAGATGATAATTCCTATTCCTAATAAAAATTTTAAGGAAATTGACATTAAGCCAATAAATTATGTTGAAATAAATGGCAACAGATATGACTATAATCCCGATAACTTACATATACAGAGTCTAAAGAAAATTAATAACTGTATAATTGAGCGAGAATGTAATTTCCGCAATAATAATAAAACCGAAATTGTGACTATCGATGAACATTTGTATATTTGCGTTGACCATATCTATGTTTATGATATGACATGAAGTAATATGCTCAAATAAAGAAAATAGTCAGTCTTAATCGAGACGATACCAAAAGCAGTGTACGAGTAGTTACATTTTAAATTCGTTAATAAATGTAATTCGGGCGGATACGTTTCTAAATAATCAATGCCATATTTTTGTGTATAGCTTCTCGGTACTAGACGTGCCTTTCTTCGTTCAACCAAACCAAGTATTTAGACTTATAAATCCATCTGCTCCCTATCGCTGTCCGCCCAAAAGGTATATCACAGAGATTAAATGTGTTGTTTTTCTTAAGGCAGTTGTATTCCGCTTTCATAGCCTCGACCTATTCCTCAGCATGCAAAGAATTCATAGCCTCCCGAAAACTTGAAAGATCTTCTTCTTTCATATGAAATAATTTTTTAATCACATTCTCTGAATTTTTGCGCTGGCGATTTCTTAAACGATCTTTAATATTTGATTGTTCACCTGTATTGTTGGAACCGTCCGTCCCCAAATTGTTTTTTTAACTTTGAACTTCTAAAATGTCTCCTTCATCGGCAAGTTTATCAATATTCCTATTTTCTAAATTGATATTATCTTTCGCATGCAGATATTCCTCTTCTTCTTGTTTTGAATTCAATAAATTATCATTAATTTTATCAGCATGCACGTCATTTTTATTGTTTTGAGATTGTACAAGTATTTGTTGAAATTCATAAAAAAATTCTTTTAGGTCATTCGTTTCTTTTCCTTCACTTTCAATTTCATAAAAACTCTCTTTGGATTGATCTTTGATCTGAGCTACTCCTTCAACAAAACGAACATCACGACTCTTTATAACTTTCCTAGTTCCTCTTTTCCACAAACAGTAAGTCCTAGATTCATCAGATTACCCAATCAAGACATACTCTTCGTTCTTCGGATCAATTTTAACTCTATTTGAGTTTTTTTATTAAAACAAAGGCACTGCAACCAATCTGCCGAAAATGACAAACAGTTGGGACTCTTCCCGTCTAAATTTGTTCAGGTGTTTTGTTTTCTTATACGCAGACCATGAGGTCTGGCCATCGAATAAAGGAGGCTTTAAATCTTTTCTCTTTGGGCCCCTTAAAGAATATTTTCGCAGTTTCTGTTTTCGTACTGTGCCGAGCTCTTTTGCCAGTTGCTCAACTTTGTTGTCCAACAAATGTTCAAATCTATATTTTTATATTTTTCTTTTGTTCGTCCAACTTTTCTTTGGTAATGTTCTTTTGTTCATTTATTTTCGACAAGACGAGTTGCATCACCGCAGTCACGTCGTTACCGCTACTCATCCGTTCCTGATTTTAATTGGACAAGGATCAATTTCAATAATTTTTGACCCACTATAGCAGAAACGTTTCTTTTTTTTTTTGGTTTTTTGTGTGAGTACAAATGATAGAACTTATTCCTTTCAATGCAATACACAATACACAGTTACAATTTACAATTCAATCGCTTTTCTCACCCCCTTATACTTTTTTCCTATCTTTCACTTAAACGACTTTATCAATAATTTCACATTTCAAATTACATTTTAGAACTGACTTGCATATCTTGGGGGATGCTGATATTTATAGTCCTCTCACATCCTTCGAGAACATTTTTCTAGAAAATTCGATAAAAGTTTCCATTCTCCATTCTCCAATGGTTGAGTCTTCTGCTATTCAAATATATAAATATTCTACTATTTAAATACAGATGGCGCTATTCACATTTTAAGTGGTTGTCATAGTATTAAATAGTGAAATATAATTATTTTATTCAAACCCGATTCTTGCAGTAATACTGAAAGTTTGACATTTTCGCTGGGTCGGAGGTAAATGGGATTCCTCTTTCGCTATGTTAAGGTTCGCGCATGCTCTTCGCATGCCTTCCTTCAGATCCTTCAGAAGAAAACTATGTATGTGCACGGTCTACCGGAGATGTATCCTTTTAGAGGTCTAGTTTTGTTTTCAACCTTTTTGGCTTCTTATTAGCTGACGAAGGTTACTGTGCTCTGAGATTATGTGACAATTTCTGTATAACGAGTTATGAATGTGAGTTTGGTTGGTGCACAACTATTATTGTGGTAAGGCACAATATCTACAACCAAGGTTCGATTTTCTACAACATCTCTTAGCATCATTTTCTATGTTTTTTTTATTATATTGACTCAGGATTTTATATGCATATAGTAAGTTTATGCGCGCTAAGAAGTGATCCTTTCCCTGCGTACATCCACATCTGTAAATACAGCCAGTTGTTTGGCGCCCCTCTTAGATCACTCAGATCTGAAACTAGTTTTTCTTTTCTGATCGCGGTCTCGTCATTTCCGTGCGTAGCATACCAAAGTCCACCATAATGTGATCTTTGTCCCATGGCGGAACTTTGTATGGCTAAAATTCCAAGCCTCAAATCGGATAGCAATATGACCTGCTTAAATACGCGGATATATACATAGATCCAAGATCATTCAATCATTATCGAACTGCTAGTTCGTTTCGAAAAGCTGAGCTAATCATTACCTGAAATAATTGGTGTAGTTGAAATTAGCCTAAATAACCGTATTCGTCAACTCCTGATTACAAATCTGTAAGTCCAAAACCTTAGAACGTGTTTGATGTAATGCTGTTTTTAAAATGTTAAATACAATAAGTCATTTGTTTTTCGTTCTTGTTATATAAACAGTGTAAATCTTTGTTAAGCCGAAGCAACCATTCACTCAATCTAATAACAAATAAAATAAATTCGATTTAGATGCAATACCTTTTAAATTCATATTTATTTCAGCACTCTTAAAAATTTAAAAAAATCAATTATTTTTAACCAGGAATGCAACATACTGTGTTATATGGCGCTGAGCCGAGAGGACTACCACTGACAGAAAAGATATTACCAGAATATTTGAATGAGCTAGGGTAAGGCAAATATTTGATAAAATGTATACACTCTATGTACATATTTTATACCAAACTGATCTGTAAAGCCTTTAAAAAACTGTTCACAGGTACCGTTCCCATATCGCAGGCAAATGGCATTTAGGTCATTACAAACGTGCATACACACCGCTGTTCAGAGGTTTTCAAAGTCACCTGGGCTGCTACACAGGTCATCAAGACTATTTTGATCATACGGCTGTTGAAAATGGTTCATGGGGCCTTGACATGAGAGATGGTAAGAATTTAATGGCATATGTTTAGACTCAAGCAAAATTATTTAATTGCAGGCTTAGATGTGGCCTATGATTTGCATGGGAAATACAGCACGGATATTATAACTGAAAGAACGTTGCAGGTTATTACAAATCATAACAAGTCGACACCCCTTTTCATGTATGTATCGCATGTCGCCGTGCACTCCGGAAATCCCTATAATCCTCTACCAGCACCTGATGAATTTGTAGCGAAAATCCAAAACATATCTGATTTTTATCGGCGAAAATATGCAGGTTTGAGTTTTTAACTAAAGTGACACCATACTCTAATCTTTAGGATATTCCTTTCTTTTTTAATTTTACTTCCACACTTTGAGATACATAAGGAAGGTAAAAGTAAAGTTAATCAATGCTCGATAATAAATAATTATATTGTAAAATGTTTGTGTGGGTACAATTGCACTTATTGGTACTTATTGCTTTCAATGCAATCGCTTTATTCAATACAATTACAATTCACAATTCAATAGCTTATCTCAACACCTTTTACTTTTCTTTATCTTATATTTAAACCACTTTATCACTATTTGTAATCCATATTTCCAACTCCACTTTAGAACTGACTTGCATATCTTGGGGAACTTGATATTTGTGCCCCAATGTCATAATTCGAGAACAATCTGTGCCAACCAGCGTTCCATACAGCTTTCATTTTGCTGCAAAATTCGATTTTATTCTCCACTCACCAATAGTTGAGGCTTCTGCTATTTAAATATCGAAATCTTCTTCTAATCAAATATAGATGATAGCGTACATATTCAGATATCACACTACTATACAAATAGACACATTCTATACAAATAGACAACTTTCATTTTTCGGGTTATCACCTTGTATAGACCTTCCCAATCCTTTTGCAATTCTGCGGCTTTATTTTTGGGCTCTTGGTAGCCGCACACCTTCTGCACGAATTCTCGACATCTTGTTTAGCACATAGCCAACAGAAAAGTTCCCTTACCTTTTACAGCATCCCAAATGACCTCCTGAGATTCCGCAATGTATTTCGTGGAGTACTTGGATGACTCTGGACCGTGGCATGAAAAGCAGATGCATACGAGATGTTGTTTCATCTGCACTTTCCCATTTTCTCTTCAGCAAACCACGCAAAAACAGTGAGTCCAACTGTGCTCAGTACGCTCCGGTCTGATATTTGCTGCCAGCTTGGTCTTTCTTCGTGTTCCTTCCAGGCCAATTTTGGTTCGATATCATTACCTGTCTGTTGTACGGATTTCGTCTGTACTCCAACCCTCTATTGGCTCAGCCCTGATCATTTGATAGTGACCTGTTCTTTCGCTTCTTTACGGTTGCAGTGTTCACATTTGCCTCCACATGTTCGACGAGAGAAAGCATCAGCGTTTAAGTGTTGCACTTAAAAGTCGTAGCCCTGCAACTGCTCGATCCATTTCGCAACTTGGCCTTCAGGGTTCTTAAATTGAAGTAGCCATTTTAGAGCTGCGTGTTCTGTCCGAAGAATGAATTTTTGTCCATAGAGGTACTTATGGAAATGTTTCGTGGTCAGAATTAAAGCCAGAGGCTCACGCTGAGATATGCAGTAGTACTTTTCAGATCTGGCTGCAATATGCAACCACTTCCTCTTGACCATCATGAAATTGAGAGATCACTGCTCCGACCCCAACATTGCAAGAGAAGTTTCGTTATGGCAGCCATGTCAATGCCTTATCTGTTTTTCCTCGTCAACGTCAAAGGAGTATGTATCTGAATCATGCCCCTCGTTGCTCAGAGCGTCCTGAAGTCGGAGCATCAAGTTGCTTTATCTTCCAATGGCGACGAGGTTTTCTTGTTCAATTCGGATTTGAGTTGGATGCGGATCAACGAAGTTTCAACGAAACGATGATGAATGACGAAGTTGTTCGTGACGAACGGAATATTGGATAGAGAGACAGAGAAGAATTTTTGCTCCTCAATGGTTATTTCGCTCCATGGGTGGCATTCAACATTTAATGGGGAGACTAAATTAATAGTGTAAATTGATTTGTTGTTGTATTTTAGGCAACCATTAATCTTACAAGATTTTAGTTGCTTGAAAAAGAAAAGTAATTCGGGCGCGGATGGTATTGAACTCCGAACCATCCGAGTGGGAAGCCACACTCTAACTCTTGTGCCACGGTCACCCACATGTCAGGGGAGTATATACTCGTATATCAGCATGTCCCAAGATATGCAAGTGGAATTTGAAATGTGAATTAGGACTAGTGATAAAGCGGTTTAAGTAAAAGTTAAAGAAAAGTAAAAGGCGTGGAGAAAAACGATGGAATTGTAAATTGCAACTGTATTGAATAAATTGATTGTATTGAAAAGAATATGTTCCATCATTTGTTTCCACACAAACATTTTACAATATCAAGAAATTCTTCTCGAGTTCAGATGTGTTTACATTTTGCTCCGCAATAAAAGGCGGAAATTTATATCTTCTGTTCCAGTTTCTGTACATTAATATTTCATTGAAGCTGGGGTGGGGTCATATAACTTTGTTCCGACTTAAAGTCAAAACAAAATTCGAAGTCGTTTCAAAATAAAATCGGTGTCATGTATCATCGCCGACCTACTGACAGTTGGTAGGCTTAATTATTGTACATAGAAAAAACTATTTTTACGTACTTCGTGACCCAGTTAATGAAACATAACGAAATAGCAAAGCACGGCTAATGACAATGCACCGAAAGTGGTCGTTTGGAAAGGAATTTGCGATAAACCATTTCCATTTCTTTCATGGTATTGTACTTTATGATGAGTTTAAAAATGCATCCCTCGTTTTTATTCTGCTCGCAATCAAGTGCAACAACTGTGCAACTCAGCCCCCTATCGATTTCAATAAATTTCTCATAGTTTGAAACATTTGTACCAGATGCAGAAAGCGCAATCAATTCAACGGCAGTAAGGACATACACAGTGGTGGATTAAAATTCTTACATGTGCACAGTATGAACAAGACTTAGTATACTACTTATAGGTTAATAAACTCAAAAGCCCTGGTCTACCCGCACTTAATACCATTTTAATTGATAGAAAGAAAAATATAAAACACTGTGTAACCTAATGTCTTTATTCGAATCCACCGCGCAAAATTTAATGGACTTAGATGATGGCGATAGCTCGATATAAATGGGTCTTACCTCACTATGTGATGACTCATCAGCGTCCAAAGCCGCACTGGCTGAAATCATCAAGGAGTTTATCAGCACCTTACGCAAGCTCGACTACCTGTGCTGCAATCCAAACTGAACTGACTGGAAGAAATTCAGTCAGGTCTTAAACCTTAAACTTAGGAGCATCCCTGATAATAGTATTGATCCGGTGGAAGTACTGGAAGGAAAGGTGAGGACCTTAGCCTTACAAAGACTGGCTTAGGATATACAAAACAGCAATAAACAAGAATAAAATACAGGCTTGTGCAAAGTATTGGCACTTAACCAAATCCCCTCGACCTGAAGGCGAGTTCGAGTGTTTTCATCCCCAAAACCGGCATAAATCCACGGATATGGAAGTGCTGCAGACGATTAACAAATCTATCCACTACAAACAAAAGCAATATACGTTAGCCACCTTCCTAGACAAAGAAGTTGCTTTCAATAATGTGCACACTGAATCCATTCTAAAATCTCTTACCAAGCTTGGCATAGAATACTTCGTCAGCAACTAAATCATATCCATGCTAAGAACCAGAATCATTCAGTCACACTTGGGGAACAGCCTCATAAATAAATTCATAGATGAAGGCACACTCCAGCGCGGAGTTATATTCTCCTGGCTCTCTATGGCTCCTGGTTATCAAAAAAAAAAAAAAAAAAACTGTACTGAATAAAGGGATTTGTATTGAAAAGAATAAGTTCTATCATTTGTACCCACACAAACATTTTACAATACGCACCTTTTTCTGATTTTTTACTTAAAATTGCATTGGCAACACTTTTTTTTTTAGAAAAGTGCACGTACTAATTCTGTATTTTAAATTAAAAAAAACCATCATAATCAATCAAATCTATTGATTTAAACAAAAGTTTAAACTTTAAACTATTTATTTAAGCAAAATCACATTTTTCGCTACGAAATTCATTTATACGCATTTTAAGAAACTACATTTACTACTCGTAGTAAAAAATATAAATAAAACACATTTTAATTTAAAAAAAAACTTGTCATTATTTTGTGTGTCCTCCATTTTGTTGGATAACGGCAAATATCCTATTCGGTATGGAACTTATAAGTTTGTAGATGATGTCAAAACCTACAAGGTCCCATGTGCGCTTAATTTCTTTCTTAAGAGCCCGGATGTTTTCAAACTGATGACCGTTTTTATAAACCCCTCGTGCCCTTATACCCCACAGATTTTCTATGGGGTTAAGGTCAGGACTGCATACCTGCCAACGCATAACTGGGATGTTTCGCTGTCTCAAGCATTCTTGGGAGAATTTGGAAGCGTTGCGTTGTCCTGTTGAAAAATAAAGGCAGGGTCATCAATGTTGTCTTCTACAATCGGAATAAGCGCTGTGTCCAACATTTCACAATATTTTTCCGAGTTCATTTTAGTTGGAACAAAACACAATTGCGCTTTTCCGAAAGAAGAAAAAGCTCCCCAAATCATTACACTGCCTCCATGGTAGTTCCTGCTCATTCTTGGTGGATTGTTGTGACGTAAGTCATGACAGTAAGAACTGAAACCATCTGGTCCATCAAGGTTAAATTTCTTTTCGTCAGAGAATATAACTGTATTCCATTTTTTATGTCTTATGATGGATTTTCAGAAGCGGCTTTTTAAGCTGTTTATTGTAAACCACGTTCGGAGTACTCGATAAAATTTGTTGAACTTGACGCTTTGTTATTGACAAATCGAGATGAGGAACAATTTGGCCAGCATTCATCTTGTTTTGGGTCGCTTCGATTACAATTCGGTTCCGTTCTTTTCGAGTTATTTTACTCCAGCCTTTACGACCACCATTCTTTCCATACGAATCACTTTTTTTAACGAAAATTCTGGTGAGCCCTTCAGAACAATTGATTTCACGTGCAATTGCCCTATTGGAAATATCATGCTCTTTTAAGACCGTTATCTTAATCTTTTCTTCCGCTGTTAAATATTTTCCTTTTCTCATTAAGGATTTAAATATTTATTTTTCTGAAAATCAGTTCTAAGATATTATTTTATTATTTAAAAAAATGTGATCTTTAACCTTTTTTAACTTTAACTTAAATTTTTCCACAGCAGTCAATCAATTTCACTGAAATACTAAATGCATACAAATGAATTTCCTGCTTTAAACAATATTTTATTTGCCTTATCTTTATCACAAAATGATGCCGTTATCGAAACTGCTTAAAAACTAATGATCGTGCAAATATAAATTTTTTTTAAAACCCTTAAATGACAGTAATTCTGTAATTATTTGATGTAGTGTTGGGTGCGTATAAACTAATTTCGCCCACTGTATGGACCGTCCCAGTCCTGTTGCAATTTTGGTGATTTGCCTTTCTTACGCTGAGGATTATACAACCAGACCAGATCTCCTTCGTTGAAGCCGGAAGATTTCGCCTTGATATCGTCTTCATGCGGCTGCGTGCCAGCTTCATCTTTTCTCTGGTGTCTTCATGCAATTTACGAATCCTCCTGCGCAAGTCGTTCACGTTGTCGTTCACCTCTTTTGGGCTCCGTCGGTGGGGATCCGAATTTTGCTTCACTTGGCAACCGAATTGTTTGACCAAATAAGATCTCAGATGGTGTGTGTCCTGTTGAACTATGGACCGCGTTTCGGTGGGCCACTAAGAAGAAGGGTATGTGTCGATCCCAAGCCCGCTAGCAGTTGCTGATGACCTTAGATAGATGCTCATTCATCCGATTGAATCGCTCGACTATTCCATCAGATTGTGGGTGTAGTTGCGTTGTCCTTGTCTTCCTTATTCCCAAATATTGGCACACTTCCTGGAAGACTTCTGATTCAAAGTTTCGTTCGTGATCAGAGTGCAGCTCCATAGGGACCCAAAATCTGCTCACCCAGTTGTTGACTGACTATCTGTCTGAATAAGAGGAGAGTTTTTTCTTCACTCAGAGTGATTTGAGGTATAATTCACAGTATTTTTTTCTGTGCTTGAATCTCTACAACATCCAGATCTACGTGTCAGTTTTATGACTTCACACGCAGATTTTTCTGTCTGAGTTCCAATTACACAAATGAAAACCTGACTTGCTATGGGCAGGATTCGAACCTGAACCCTCCGAGTGAGAAGCGATTGCTAGTACCACTACGCCACGGCCACCCAGGATATTGGCCTGTTCTTTCGCTTTATTACCACTGACTACTTCTGCTGGGAAGCTTCCGCTTCATTGTTTTACCTGTGGGACTTGGATAATTGCCCTGGAGTCGCCGCTTCCTGCTACAGACTTCTGCCCCGCGAAGTAAGCATTTCCCAACTGATGGTAGTTGTTCCTGTCGGTTTTTCCTTCTGTTTGTCTCTAACCCCAGTGCAGGCAGCCTTTTCGTCGTACTGGTTCTTTACAATGCCCTTGCAGATATCTTACTTTATCGCAGTTCCACCAGCGCATCCTTTGTCTACCCCGCAGAATATTTCGTTGCACGGTAGTTAGTCTTGAGCAGGAGCATTCACAAGATGCTATTTTCCTGACGAAATATATTCCTTTCGAAGCCTGATTGGCTGCTTCTATCGCCAGAGCGAAGGCAAGTGCTTCAGCAAGGGTTGAAATTGAACCTTGTAACCCTCCCGCATGTGGCTATCCCCAAACCGTTACTCGATAGCCTTCACTAAAGCCATATGGTCTCTATTCTTTTCGATATCGATTGTTTGTAACAATTCTGCCGCAGCACCGTGTAAGGCCATCGCTAGGGCAAAGCACTTCTCCTTATTGTCCCAGTGGTTCGCACAAGCAGCCATTTCGAATTGCTTCTTTCCTCTGTTTTCGCACTGTTTCGAGCTCTTTTGCTAGTTGCTTTGTTGTCTATTTGTTCGAATTTTTAGTCAGCGTGTTTCTTATTCCTTCAAATTTGTCATCGATTATTTCGAACTTATGCTGTGGAATGCTTTCTTGGTCTTTCAGCTTTTGTCCGAGGCTGTTTTGTTCGTCCATTTTTTCTTCTAGGCTATTCTTTTGTTCATCTAATTTTTCCTTTTGTTCATCGAATTTTTGTTCAATGTTATTCTTCTGTTCGTCAACATTTTTCTTCTGTTCGTCCATATTCGACAAGAGGAGTGGCGACATCGCATCCATGTCGTTGCTGGTACTCATTTGTTCTTCTTCGCCAGTGTCAAAGGAGTATGTATCGCTATTGTGCCCCTCGTTGTTCAAAGCTTCCGGAAGTCGGACACACAATAAGTGCTATCCCACTTCCGAGACCAATGTAGAATATTTGTGTGGGTGCAAATGATAGGACTTATTTCTTTCAATACAATTAAAATTTGCAATTGAATTGCTTTTTGAAACCCCTTTTACTTTTCTTTACCATTTACTTAAACCACTTTATCCCTACTCGTAATTCACATTTCAAATTTCACTTTAGAAGTAACTTGAACTTCTTGCGATACTATTTTCAATTTTCCGATGTATTGTAGAATATTCGCTACAAGTTTCCATTCTCCACTGGTTGAGTCTTCTGCTATTCAAATATGAAAAACTTCTGGTATTCAAATACAGATAACACTTTTCAAATGTTAAGTGATTATCATAACATGTTTATATGTTACCTAATACATTTTGGTATTTCTTATTGAAATGAAATATTCTTGCTGGTGACTTTTCTCAGGTTTGGATTTCTATTCTTGTTTTTGTTTTTGAGTTTAGTTAATAGTTTTTGATAATTTACACAGGTAGTTATTAACTTTCACGGTCACCTGGGTTTTCGGTCATAAAAATCGAAAACCAACTTTTGAAACATTTTCCTGTTTTTTAAATTGTTTGTTTTGACGGCGGATTTAATATAAAAATCACAGAAAAAATAAAAAATTTATATTTTTATTTTAGTTGTATGCCTTTGAGTGCGCAGAAAAAAGTTTTTGCGAATAATCCTTCAAGTTAATGTCTTACAGATCCCTGCGTAGCACGCTTCGCGGGAAAAAGGCATTTCAACACCCTTTCCGCAGGGTTTAGGCGATCACGCGACTTCGTCGCTCCGCTGTATGCCAACAACTGTCAGGCAGGTTCCTATATCTACAATACACTCATGAATGAAGCCTTCAAAACGTAGTGGGCCGGTTCAATTGTCATGCCTTCGGTGACATGCATCATTTTTGCGCGAATTCGAAAAATCAAAAAAGGTCTCAACATTTCGTAATGAGAAATAACCACACACTGGAAAATGAAAATAGCTTCAAAGTATGAAATTGGACCTCAATTCACCAATGCGACTTCTCGATAAATTAATTTACATTTAAGAGTAGAAAAGAGAGGAATCATACATCAGCGTGATAAAAGTATGCAACATTAATAAAAAAAATATTTTTTGCTTAAAAAAAATCGAAAAATGGGGGTAATTATTTACTTTCGCGGTCACATGGTTTTTTGGCAATAAAAAATAGAAAAATTAATGAATCTTAAATTTTTTTTAATATTTTTCGTTTTCTCATACATGTACGAGTAGATCACGAGAATTCAAGAAGCTGGTATCTCGACGTAAGAAAATTTTGTGAAGGATTGTTCGAAGACATAAAACTATTGAAAATATTTATTTTTTCCCATTTCAGTTGTGTTTATCATAAATCCGCCGTAAAAACAAAAACTTTAAAAAAAATTAAGATTCATCAACTTTTCAATTATTTATGGCCAAAAAACCAGGTGGCCTTAACACATTTGCAACAGACCAGTTTCCAGCCGGATTGGCCAATGCTGCGCGAAGACCTGATGCGTCAGTTTCGGAACTTGAAGTCTGGCTAGAGATAATCCTGGACATAATGGATCGGAGACTGTGTACCTGGGAATCAAGCGATGAATTCTTTACGTCCATCTCGAAGCTCAGATTTCAGCTTAGAATTCAAATACCTGAAGCAGATCTAGTGAGAATTCTCAAGCGCACCTTGAATGAAGGAATCGGGAAATTGGTGCATCCTATGGCTATTTTTACATTGCACCAGCTGAGATATGGCTGCAAGGATGCTGAATCTGATAACGAGCTGCAGTATTGTCGCAGCAATGCAGTTCCAGGGTGATTGACAAATATAAACCAGAAAGATTACGAACGCGGAATCGTTTATTTTCTGGAACTGCAGAGTTGAAGGTCATTAATTCCTGGATTGTTCTTCAAGTGTGAGGAATATATTCTGCTACAGATATGGTCAAGAGGGGGTGATACAATAGCTATCAGTCCAGGAGATGATTCCTCAACCGATTATGAAACACACAGTTGTTCAAATTGAATTCAATATACCTAACATATTCCTGCCATAAGTTCTGTTACAAATACAAAACGCTTAAAAAAAACAGTAAACATATTGTATTCAAAATTGTTTCATTTATTAGACCACAATACTGATTATCAAAAAAAATTTTATTGTATTGGTCAAGCCCTTCACAACATCCTCTAGCACATCTTCTTGGTAGACATTTGCACCAGTTATTATTCTTTTTTCACAGAAATGGAGCTTTGCCAGTAATAATGATCTAAACCGTATAGCTACATAGAAACACAATCAAACAATCAATTCATGCGAGACCTTTTGCTTCATTTATCCAATCGTCATCATACGCAAATACCATACAGTACCAACAGTTATACTCGTACAGAACTTTTTTTTATATTTTCTCAGAATATAATTTTCTCGAAGTAAATTTGGCATATAAGGATCTACAGTTCCTCTCCCACCAGGGGTGTAGTAATTTTTTGGAAAACTGGACATACACAATGATTATACCTCAGGTAGAAAATGGCCATCCCATCAGTGCGCTCTCAACTTCAGTTTAATAGAAGGAAAATAAAAAAACCACCATCAGTCAGATCGCAACTGCGACCTTGAAAGCAACTTTGAGATGTAGATCGAATCAGCAGACGAGATTGGGTTTTTTTTTTCTTGGAGTGTGTGGGGACATGGCGGCAAGGTCCCATGATGGGAGTTTTTTTTCCTTTTTTCGAGTTTAAATTGGTTGCGTTGGATTCGGGTTCCTTTTCGATTCCGTTGGCTTGAGATTTTGGTTTGAGATAGTTGGCGCGAAAAGTAGTTGAAATCAATTTAAAAAAAAAGGAAAGATTTTATACAGTCGGCGGGTGAAGTTTCCCACTTAGTATATACACGGACATATTCCTCCTTTTAATAACCTTCGAGTTTCCGAGTTTTTTTTTTCTGTTTGAAAGAAAAGACAAGTTCGCCAACAGTCGGTGGCAGTTCTCTCCGAACAAAATCAAAAAAAAAACAAATCGGTACAAAAAAATATTTAACTACACCCATCCCCTACCCCCATTCCTACGCTTAAAGGTGTTTTAATAAGGTGTAATAAGGACAACCCACTAATAAACTGGTGGGCGAAAAGTTCTTCTAGTGCGGTTGATAGTGCAACATTTATAAGATCCTCCATCCATAGCTACATCACCGACAAGAGGTGCTGCACGGGACAATTCCAACAACAAGAACTCCCCATAAAAAAAATATGTATGTATATAAAATATGTACATAGATACATATATACATACATTTTTAAAATTCTGTGAATAATCCAAATAGATTAAGTTATAGATCTGAAATTGTTGTGTAGAGTAAGGTTAGGGTTAAGAGATTTTTTTTCTGAATTTAATTTTTTTTTTGTTTTCATCTTCAAGCGATTCTTCGAAGTTCTGGCGCAATTTAAGTTTCTTTTTTTGGCTAGAATAAGAGTAGTCATATTGAAGTTTTTTTTAAACAAATAGAATTCAAAAAAAAAACTTGTATTAGTTATTCTTTAGTGGATTCATTTTTTTTAATAAATCCATAGTTGTGTCATGAGTTGAATTAAGTTGAATATTAGTTATTAGCGCAAGTGGTGTGTGGATGGGCGAACCGACCGTCCTTCGATGGGGCCGATTATGACCGGATGTGACGCACAATCGATGGCGACATAGCGGAAATGATATGACTGACTTTCTCTGATTTTTTTTTTACAGGAAGGAATTTCGTTGTAGGGCAATTGGTCGCATTTTAAGTGGGTTGGCCATCCTCGGCCAACAACACCCGGCTTGTTTCAGGTCGTAACGAGCTGTCATCGCTGTGTGACCCTGGAACGTATTATTCGATGTGGGGTACATACGGTTAAGTTAGCTTTAGTTTTAGTTATAAGCCGCTATTTAAGTTCTGTATTTAGGGATTAGATTAGTATAGGTTTAATTAGTTACATAGCGTTCTTCCTGGTCTTGCACAGAAAGAGTTAGATTTCGGATATGAAGGCGTATTTGGAAAAGCTCCCAAGCAAAAATGCTATAAAAGATTAGAAACAAAATTAATTCATGAGTTTGATTTTTTACACTAAGGTTACAGTTGTTTAGAAACGCTATTTGAAATGTCTGCATTTACAAACCAAGAATACGCAGACATTATTTACGTTTATGGGCTGTGCAATAGAAGTTCAACTAGTGCGCGACAAAGATATCATCCTAACCGACGACTTCCAAGTAAAGGATTACTTGGAAATACGTATCGAAGGTTTCGAGAAACGGGATCAGTTTTCAATACACGACCTAAAGCGGAGCTCCACAAGTAAGAAGAATTTAGGCTGATGAAAGAATACTGGACGCAGATACAATCAGCATCAAACGCTTACCTTTGCAGTTCAATGTTTCCAGACAAAAAATTTCTAATGTATGGCATGGATAAAATCCTTATCTATACCACCATACACCTGTACAAGAACTGCTTCAAAATGATTTGGAAAAAAGACTGGAGTTTTCTAACTGGTTGCTGGAGCGGAGCTTGGATGACAACGAGCTTATTAGCAGAATTCCTTGTATGAACGTATCTCAATTTACAAGAGATGGGATCACAAATTTTCATAATCTTCATACGTGGGCTGCGGATAATCCACATACAAGGAGACATAAATCATTTCAACACAAATTCAGCGTCAATATGTCGGCAGGTGTACTGGGGGACAAATCAATCGGCCCCTTGAAACTACCACCTAGGCTGAATTCTACAAACTATCTGGAGTTTTTGCTAAATGATTTACCAGAACTATTGGAGGACATTCCACTAATTCAACTAGCTTCATCATATTTTCAACAGGACGGTGATCCAGCCCACTATGGTCGTGAGGTTAAGAATTGGCTAGATGAGGAGTGCGGTAACCATTGGATAGGAAGAAATTGACCAGTTCACTGGCCTGCAAGATCTCTCGACCTTACAGAACTTGTTTATTCAACCGAAATAGCAATTTTAATTGAATTGGAAGAGCGTATTCTCGAAGCGTCATCAAAAGTGAGGCAGCAGTTAGCATCACTAAACATTTGTTTATTATTGAAATAATTATATTGAAGTCCAAAAACGGGCTCTAGCATGCATACAAAACCAAGGAGGACACTTTGAGCACCTGTTTTCGTACACACACAAAAAAAATTCTCTAAAACCAAACAAAATCATTTTTTATTCATACCCTTTGGAGCTTAAGCAAAAAACCCTTTTTTACCTGCTGCAGGTTTTCCAAGTATCATAAGATCTATGGGTTTTCTGCAAACTTATTGATGATTTTTTTTTATTATTGTTACTTCCATAATAAAAAAATAGTAAAATTGTATGTTAATTAGGCATTTTCTGGAGAAAAGTGACCTCAAATTCAAAAATTAGCATGGGCAATGAAAATGGAACAGGCTTAGAAATTGGATATCTGAAGACCCAAACAAGATATCAATTTCATTTAAAAGCCGTTTCTTCTAAGGATAGAATTTCTTCTAAAAATAAAGTCCCACACGAAGTCTCTACCATTATTGCTAACAGAGTCATTTCCGTTAAGATGGGTCAGGGTACACCAAAGTAAGGCTTTTCTTAACATCTCGATAAATGATGTCAACGTTGGAGATACACCCTTACTGTAGACCGATTTTTTTCTTAGAATATGCCCAAGAATTATTTCCCAAATTATCGTTGACGAATTAGGGGACACCCTGTATATTGTATATTCTGGCTAAACCCAACCCGCTCAATAATATACGAGTACACACATAGATAATTCCATGCACACTTAATGAAAGTGCGTAAATTTTACCCGGTGCAGTCAAAGTTAATTCCTATAATCAATAATCAGCGGCAGTGACTTTAGTTTCACTAAATTAATTAATTTTTAATTAATGTATTTAATTTTTTTTTATTTAACACTGCATCACGTACCAAAACAAAAAAAAATTAATAATCAATCCCGCACTAAATAACAAACGAAAATTTAATAATTTCAAACAGCACCATGAGGAAGTGAAGAAATTATGAATTCAATTGCATGTATTGCAGAAAGAAATAACCAAAACGTAAAGCTTCACCGATGGAGAAGAATGTTCGATCTAGAACATGTTCCATATCGACCAAAATAAACACACCTGCTATCACCACATGAATTGTCAGTTGTAATGCAAAATTTAAGGGTCACATCACATATATGTGTATTTATATAAAAAATTACATCATTATAAAGGAAGAACAATCAATAAAAGAATACTCTCATTTTTATAACGATTAAAAAAGGTTTCGTTTTATTATCTCTCTTTGCGGTCTTTCCAAGTTAACAAGAAAAAATAATCTCAAAGCACAATACTCTCCTGAAATGATAAGTTTATGTTATTAGACATTACCCTTTACCGTAGATTTTGACGAAGTTTTCGTTTTTTGTCTATCTACTTTTTTCTCCACTGTTTAACTTGAAATGAATCACTGAAATATTTTATTAATATGCCGCAAAATAAAAAAAATGCTCTTTTGATACATTTAGAAAAAAACCATTTGAAAAGTGATTCGTTGACTTTAATTCACCACTGTTTTACTCGGATTAGCTTTTATATACCCTGTTATTATAATATCTCCAATCATGGCTTTTCGAATATTTTTAAAGTAAGATACTATGTTTATCCTCTCTGGTGAAAAGTCCTATTTCAGAAGAAGATTATGAAAGGCGTCAATTTCTCAAAATTCACTAATTTCATTGCCCTGGGAATTTCCTTTAAATTAAAAGAAAAACTGTCACGATATCTTTATTTCTTTAAAAGTTATGATTTTTGCAAGCAAAAAGTCAAAATAAGGCAATGTGAGACGCTCTTGTCAATCGAATATTTTTTGCTGCCCTTCAGTACATAAGTTAGGGTTATTCTTCACCACGGGTTTGGCTGTAAGGATATGTCAGGCTAGCAAAGTATAGCTCTTTATAAAAATATGTCATTGGCATTTAAAATATGTCACACCTTTCCGCCACGTCGATGGCAGAACAAATTTTAAAAGGCTTATTTTGTTTTAATTACATATTTTAGTACCAGAAATAGTTTTAAATTTAAGATAAACCGAAAACAAATATAAAATTACAGTTGCTTTTCAATTATTACTATGTATGTTTTTTTAATTACCCTTACTAGTCTAGGTATTTTTCTTTAATTTTTTTTCTTGCATTTTATAATTTTTAGCCATGGTTTTCAAATTAGATGAATCCGTTGGATCCATTGTTAATCACCTTCACCAATTAAATATGCTCCAAGACTCCATAATAATATTTAGCACAGACAATGGAGGACCCGCGGAGGGTTTCAATCAAAATTATGCTTCCAACTGGCCATTACGGGGTGTAAAAAATACTCTTTGGGAAGGTGGTGTTCGTGGAGTGGGTCTCATCTGGTCACCCATGTTGCGCAAATTTCAACGAGTTTCCCAGCAGACAATGCATATAGTAGATTGGTTACCCACCTTGATGGCAGCTATTGGAGCCCCACTTACGTAAGTACCTATTTTTGTGCAATTTATTTATTTAAATATTTAAAAATAACAGGAACAATGTATAATGCCTTCTTAAGTTCACCCCTAAATTCTTTTAGTGAATCAGAAGTATTGGTGTAAAAACTTTTTAAATTAAATTATAAAAAAAAATATTACTAGTATAGGCAAATATTTAAGAGTGAAGCAATAAGAAAAGATAAACCTTGTTTTTAATGTTGAAAGATGGAAAGAGACAAACAGAAAACCCCAAAGCAGTGAATTTTCGTTGACCTTAGTGAATACATGCTGTATAGTATGTATATACAAGTACTCTCCAAAACCTTCCTAGAAGCTGCGATACGAGTATTGTAGCAGCTAACAAGCAACAGATAACGCACAAGCAACAGCGCAAAACTTTGCTGGCATTCTTTTGGCATACAACAACGCCATGAGGTCCATTCTTTTCCTTCTTGGCATTCGCGGTAGAACAGTCGTCTCCTAGTAGTCGGTCATTTAGTAATAAATAAGTACAATATATATAAAATTTAAAATAAAGCTTTTGTTTAATTTCAGAAACAAAGTAATGTATATGAAATAACTTAACATTATTACGAAAATTGTAGAAAGTTAAAGTAGTAGTAGTTATCAACATAAGTAGCAAGATTAGACTGCTATTGTAGTACTGTAGATTACAGATTTTATTTGGGAGGAGGAAGCATCTTACCATATCACTGCGGCCACAGATGAGCTCGCTCATCACACTTCCTGAATGAGCAATGAATACAAATAAATCTTTGGGTTAGCTAGCAGGTACGAGTATATCCTCTATGTGAAGGTAAAATTTACCTAAGTGACGATGACGTAGTCTGATTAAACATTTACGATGACAAAAATATATGTTCTCCTGATTCTTCGTCCTCGTTGCACATTCTGTAAGTGTTATCTTAGGTTATTCCCATAGCCATGAGATGTTTTTTGACCTGAGAGTGTCCACTGAAGAATCCTGTGACTATACGAATCTGACTCCTAGTTAGACCTAGGAGTTGTTTCGTTCTTGTATGGGAGATGTTTGGTATGAACATTTTGACTTGTCTGTTGTTTTCAGTTTTCGTTCAGTAATGATGAGCTTTATTTTGCAGCTAGTTTTTAATACAGCATTTCGCAGTACTGATAGGTAGCCCACAGAATGCATATCCTTTTATGGTTATGTACGAGTATGTATGTATTGTATTACATGTCTGCCATTTTATTCCCCATATGTTCACTTTGTCATAGCACCCAAATAAGATGAACTCTGTTTGTGCTAACCGGACACTCTAGCCCCGACTCCTTCATCTATTTTCGACCCATCTATGTACAATATATGAGGATCGTTAACAAATGTGAATTTGTTCTGTTCCCAGTTATGGCGGTCTGGGACTCTACCTTCGGTAGACAGTTGTCTATGGTAATTCCAAGTAATTCATCTCTGTTCAATTCCACGGCAATGTCTGGAGTCACCGTCATTTTCAAATATGAGCCTAAGGGCGTTAATCATGGCTTCGTTTTGTATCTGAAGATGGTGGGGTGAAGGGTTAAGGGTAACTTCCAGCGCTGCAGTAGGATAGTCTTTGAAGTTTATTGAGCATGTCTTGTGTAGACTTTGGCTTCGTTTTATGCCACCATACGTGTGGTGCATATGTGACAATTAATCTGGTTACGGCTGTGTAAAGCTCAGAGTTGTTAATTGACTACAGGACTTTTTTTTGAAAGTCTTTTGACTTACTAAATTATTTTAACTTTAAAACTACAGTCACCAGCCGTTTTGAATAATTCTACTGGGCAGTTAACTGCAGCAGTCAATTCACTGTAAGTTAAATGACTGCAGTACTTGAATGACTGTTATCAGTCTTCTAGTCAATTATAAGTCTTCTAACATTTTTAGTCATTTTTGCAGTCAGTTAGTCATTTGACTGCAGTCAACTAACTTATTATTAACATACATTCAAATGTCTGCTTTTTAGTCTTTTGACTGCTTTTAGTCTTTTGACTAAAATAATTTAGCTTCCTAGAATTGAAATACTTTAATCACCATTTTGAATATAATATCAATATTCACGATTCACGAATCAATTGACCAATGGTACTGTGTACGAGTAATCATTGCATTCAACCATAGTTTCGTAAGAAAACAAGGCCATCTTTTTATTTAGGAATTTTTATATTTTATTAAGTTTTTTTTTAAACAATTCAGTTCTAATTAAATTAAATAAAAGCACTAATTAAATAAAAGCATTTCCCCGAAACGCAAAAATAAGGCACATACATACATATGTACATTTCAACAAAAAATGGGGACTTCAATAAACGTTAAACATAAAATAAATATGTACTCGTATAAGAAACTCAAAGAAATAAAACACTTATAATAAAATGTTTGGCCTTTTTAAAATGATATACTTGATGATCACTGTTAACTTTCAAGATCAACAATTTTTAAAAATTGGAATCTGAAAGGGCTCCCTGCCTCGGAGTGTTTAGTAAGCCAGCTATAGAAAAAAGCCGCTCTACAGCTGCCGATGAAGGTACAGGTGTATTGTACCTTACAAATTGTTCTTTCAAGTACTTGTTGAACACCTCCAGCGATGGAGATGATTGAACACGGTACGAATCAAAATTTTCGTTTTCTTCCAATATGCAGCTAAAAGAAGTATTATCCACATCATATGTAAGTGTGCATAAAACATATGTTTTGTAAAAGCAATACTGTTGGTAAAATAGAACTTAGAATTTGTACCTGCCATGGAAAAGTCAAAATATAGGTGTATATATAGCTTGCTTCTTAGAAGTTGTGGTACTACATCCCGTGATTTTTGATCTAACCAGGGAGCTTATTTCGCAAAACTTGGTTTTTCTAAAACTTGTGGAGTAAGATTAAAATAATCAGAAAATCTTCGCACCAAAGCATTTTCCAAACTCATCACTACGTCCATCGGAATGATCCTCAAAATGTTTCTCACTTGCAATTTTCGAAACTTTCTTCTTACTGTAGCTAAAGTTGGTAGTAAGAAACCGAAAAGCATTCTTCTTTCTTGTTAAAGAAAATCAAGTGCCTCGGTAATTGGTTTCATGACCATCGAAAACTCTTCTAAATATTCAATCTCAATGTCAAAAAATGTCTAAACATCCAACTTCTAGCATAGATGTTGAGCTTGTTTTTTTTCTTTATAATATCATTCACAGAGTCATACAGAAAGTTCCACCTTGTAACAGCTGGAAATTTGAGTTGGGAACCGAAAGTAGCAACAATTTCTTCTG
This sequence comes from Volucella bombylans, assembly GCA_949129095.1. Taxonomy (NCBI): domain Eukaryota; kingdom Metazoa; phylum Arthropoda; class Insecta; order Diptera; family Syrphidae; genus Volucella; species Volucella bombylans. The sequence goes on along the minus strand of OX422144.1, from coordinate 38,149,738 downwards.
AACTCTTTGGTCTGTTTACCTTATTCCACAGGTTAGAGCATTTTTGCATTATCTTTAAAATATATATAGTATAAATGAACTATGAACATATGCATATACATATGTATATTCTTTACTTACATTTTGGTGTTTACCGAAGTTCTGGGTGTTTTCATTAATAATTTTTGAAAAGTTAGTTGCGGCAAAGAGGTTAAAAGTTTGTGTCGCGCATTTGATATGTCTTGGAAGAGAGTTTTCAAAGATTTCATTGCGACATTCAACAATAGCAGCTTCATCGTCAATTATTTCTCCGATGTTGGTAACATCATCGTCACCATGATCGTTATAAATATAATTTGTGAAGTCAAACTCTCCCAACGCTTTTACAAAATTTGAGCCGTTGTCAGTTACCGTTGCTACAACGTTTTGGCAGTTCAATCCAAATTTCGTATGAATTTCGAGGATCATATCATGAATTCGGTCATACATATGTATGTGATCCTGAAAAACGTCTGCACGCAAGGGCAACTGACTTTCTCTCGAAGCTTCATTCAACCAGTGGCATGTGTAACCAAACAAACTCCGATGCTTGGTTGACCACATATCCGCTGTAGTACAAAAATATTTGTTTTGTGATAGAACGCTTTTGACATTTTCAGTCGTTGATGATATGTATGATATTTCACAGCGGTTTGGCGACACATTACTGGTAATGTAGGGTTTGCGAAATGTATCACCTTTCTAAATGCCTCACTTTCGACAAAAGATACTGGCAGAGTATTTTCGGCGATCATTTTAACAACCAACTTTCGAAACTCTTCTTGCTTGGAAGAGCTATTCATTTCTTTGCTTGTTTTGTCTTTTTCTTTTATAAATGCTTAACAAAATCAAAATCATCTCTATATTTGAAGAATTTAAAGATGGATATAAAACATATAATGAAGAGGAAACAATGGATCCTGAAGAGTAAGTTAACATAGCAAATGATAATATACACCTCCCTATGTATATTCCTAGTTAATTTCGCTTTGGTATTATAGGGATTTCCTATGCCTGGATGACTACATGTGTTATGAGTATTATTAATAATAAGTACGATCATTTTGTTTTTCTGTTCATTTCTTCAGTTTATGTTTGCCGTTTGGTTTAAGTATGTGCCATGTGGTTATTTTTGTAAAGTAAATTAAAATGTGTTTTTCGCTGAGAACTGAATTATTTAAAAAAAAAAACTTAATAAAATATAAAAAAATCCTAAATAAAAAGAAGGCCTTGTTTTCTTACGAAACTATGGTTGAATGTAATGATTACTCGTACACAGTACCATTGGTCAATCGATTCGTGAATCGTGAATATTGATATTATATTCAAAATGGTGATTAAAGTATTCCAATTCTAGGAACCTAAATTATTTTAGTCAAAAACTAAAAGCAGTCAGTTGAATAAAAGTAGTCAAAAAACTAAAAAGCTGTATTTGACGGTAAGTTAATAATAAGTTAATTGACTGAAATGAAAAGACTAACTGACTGCAAAAATGACTAAAAATTATAATTGACTAAAAGACTGGTAACAGTCATTCAAGTACTGCAGTCATTTAACTTACAGTCAATTGACTGCTCCAGTTAACTGCCCAGTAAAAATATTCAAAACGACTGATGACTATAGTTTTAAAGTTAAATCATATCTGGTAGTATCTGGTGGTATCTCAGTTCGTGGTGTGGGAACCAAGTAAAAAGCCTCTCCAGTTAGTCCGGACTTTAGCTAATTGCCTTCAGTTGCGCAGTCCAAGGCTGTTGAGGTCCATTTCTATTGGTGTGCGCCACCTAAGGTGAGGTCATCCTCAGTAGCGTTATACCCCTGGGTTAGATTCGAAGACTTTGCGGCCCGGAGCATTTTTGTCCATTCGCTTTACATGTCCTAGCCATCTCAGGTCATTGATGAGCAGTTTTCGATGTCGCTTACAGATCGTATAGCTCTTAGTTGAATCTTCGCCTTCAAAGAAAAGACCGAGAATATCTTCATCAGTTTTATATAGAGTTCGCACTTCAGCGCCATAAAGTAGGAATGATCAAGGTCTTATATGGTGTCTCCTTAGTTTTTTAAGATAAGGCCTTACTACTCAGTTGCCTTCTTAGTCAAAAGAAACAGCAAGACCGATTCTTCGTTTTATTGCTGCTGTTATCGCTATACGCATTTTGTCAGCTTCCGTTTCAATACTAGCGATCGCACCGATGACAACCCACTGAGTTCTCACAATTATTGTACGAGTATGTCGATATCATCGGGGCATGCCGATGTTGCACAGATTTATGAAAAATTGTGCCTCCAGTTTTCACTTGTATGTTCCGCATAATTCTTTCAAGAATGATGTTAAAGAAGTCACATGACAGCGCGTCGCCTTGTCTAAAATCTTTTCTAACATCAAAAGTCGCGCTAAGTCATTCTGTACATACGGACGAGTTTCGCATTGATGCCAAAACTAGATATGGTTCTATATAGCTAGTCTCTATAAGTGAATCGATGGAAAGATGAGAAGATTTGAGTTTCTTTAGTTTTTTCTAGGATCTGCCGGAGTGTGAAGATTTTGTCGACTGCGAACTTTCTTAGTTTGCAATCTCACAGATGACAGCAAACAGGTTGTTTTCGAAGGGTTTCAGACTTTCACACAATATTGCAGATAAGATCATGAGACTTACAACTCTATAGTTGTCGTAGTTGAGGAGGTCTCCTTTCTTGTGAATCGGGCAAATGATAGTGAGATTCCATTCATCAGTTATACACTCTTCGGACCAGATCTGAGAAATGATTTGATGCATGCTCTACACAAAGTTATTTCCAGCCGGTAGGCTGTCAGGTTCTGCTGATTTGTTGGATTTTATTTTAAATATTGCTATCCTTACTTCGTTTTGGTCAAGTGGACGGAAGTTTTGGTTATCATCGTTTAAGTTGTACAGTTTTAGTTTACACAAAAAGTTTCGCCATATTCTCAACACAGACTTTGACTCTGCTACAAGGTTTTCTTCTACAGGCTTCTGTACAACCAGTACTTGCCCTAAAAAGAAAAATTTCCTTACGTTATTCCTGGAGTATAAACTGCAGGCTTCTTGTTTAGCTAGATGTGCTTGCCAGCATTCTTTATCAAACTTAATGGTGGCCGGGTAAAACTCAGTATATCAGTCGTGGCGTGTCTAATGGCATGTTGGCAGCGTTGCCACTGGTCTTCAGTACTTGATGATGGCAGCATAGGAGTTGATGAGAGATTTCGGGATACGTGTTCGGCGAAGATTCTGCCGGTCTCTTGGAATTGCAGCTTTGTTACGTTACGCTTTGCAACGTTATATCTTCTCACAGTAGTTCATCTTTGCTCATGGCGCTTGGGAAATCTGGATTTGCACCTTGACTACAACAAGGTGGTGATACGAGTCGATGTTGACTGCCCGGAACGTTCAGACGTCTAGAATACTGAAGGCATACTTTGCGTCTCAATGATCAATTTGATTTAGCATATAATGATCTGGAGCCTACCAAGTCCCCTTATGTATATTGAGACGAGAAAACCGTGTACTTTATATAGTGATATTTCGTCACGCCGCAAAGTCAATAAGCCGAAGCCCGTTGCCAGATGCGGTGTCTTATAAGCTATGCTTACCAACTGTCCTACCAAAATGTCCCCCTTGCATTGTACTTCGGACACTGCTCATATGTCTTGTCGAGGAGCTCGTAGAGATATTCTTTGGTAGCATCATCCTTGTCTTCCGTAGCGGCATGGACGTATGTATGTTAACGAATTTAACCTCGATTAAATGATTTGTTAACGGATTGTTATACCACGCTCGCTCACGTCTCGGAAGCTCAAAACTTCTTGCATAATTCTGCCGCATATGCGCATAGTGCATTTTTTGTAGAACAATTGCGATAAATTGTTTGTAAACACACTGAAAAATTCATCTTGCAAAGAGTTCAAAGTTTTAATATGCATAGGTTCTTAGTGATGCGCACTCCACGACAATCCGAATAGAACTGATTGTACCGGAGTACTTGATTGGTTTATGAGAGGCTTATCAACAAAATATGAAGAAATCTGGTTCTAAGTTGTACAATTTTATTGCAAATCAATTCAACATTCGCTTAAGTATGTAAATCGCAAGTTTAGTGATGTCGAAGATATTGTCTTGGGATTCATGAAGTTTTTTTCAAGTGACATTCTGCACAGTCACTCTGTATTTGGCACTCTTAGATTAAAATATTAGTTTATGGATGATAATTTTGTTTTCAGCGAATTCAGCAAGAGCAATTTTCCTTACTATTCGAGTTATATGCTCGCTTAAGGTTAGCTTACTGTACGTAATATATGGCTGGAAGAAGGGCTACCACTTTACGTTTACCCCATTTACATTCAACTCTGTATTCGGAAGATAACAAGTTTTCTTTATCGAGTGAAAAATATAACTAACGTTTTTCCTTCATTTAATTTTATCTTCCATTTCTTGTAATAATTTTCCGATATTTCCATCGCAAGTTCCTCTCAATGATAACACCGAACCCATGAGATGAAAAGGTTGCTAAGTACCCAATCTAGATAGGTGTCATGTATTTTGAAACAACTAGAAATTTTCAACCATAGTCGAAATCGACGTCATGTAATTTGGTTCCGAATTACTTCGACAGTCGTTTCGACTTCAATTTAGCCGATTGACTTGTTAGTAAGTTATTTATTTCATCCAGCAACAAAAATATTGCAAAATATTTGTGTGGGTAAAAATAATAGAACTTCCTTTTCAATGCAATCGCTTTAGTCAACACAGTTAAAATTCACAATTTAATCGTTTTCTCAATTACTTTTACTTTTCTTATATTTTACTTAAACTGTTTTATCACTACTCGTTATTCACATTTCAAATTCCACTTTAAAACTAACTTGCATGCCTTGGGGGATGCTGACTTTTGTACTCCCCTGAGGTCTTTCGAAAATATTCTGTAGCGTTCCATACAAATTTCCATTCCATTCACCATTCTACAATGATTCAGTCTTCTGCTACCCAAAATTGGAATTCTTCTGCATTTCAAATATAAATGGCACTGTTCACATACAAACGGATATCACATTTCTCGCTACCTAAAATTGTTCGTCCCCAACAACTTCGTTTTCATCGTTCCGTTGAAATGACACATTCCATCCAAATGGACCACCTTCAATTTTCTTCGATCCCTACGCAGGATCCGGTAGACTACGTCATTAATGCGGGATATCAGCTTTTATGGTCCTTCTCAATCCCGTTGCAATTTAGGTCATTTGCCTTTCTCACGCAGACAATTATACAGCCACACCAGATCTCCTTCGTTGAAGCCGGAAAATTTCGATGTCGTGTATGTCCTGCTGGACGATGGACTTCGTTTTGGTATATGTCGATCCCAGTCCAGCTGGAAATTGCTGACGACCTTAGACAGATGCTCATTCAAGATCTGATTGAACCGCTCGACCATTCCGTTACATTGGCGCACTTCCTGGAAGACTTTTGATTCAAAGTTTCGCCCTTGACCAGAATGAAGTTCCAATGGGACCCCAAATCTGCTCACCCAGTTGTTTACTATCTCTTCTGCTACAGTCTTAGCCTCTTGATTTGGGATGGCACATACTTCCGGCCACTTACTGATGTAATCTATGTATGACAACGAGGGTGTATCGGTTCCCATAAACGTTCGAAGGTGCTCCTACATTGTATTGTTGCATTCGTCCTTGTGGCTTTACTTTTGGCGGCTTAGTGGCCGCACACTTTATGCACTTTTTGCACCAATTCTCGACACCTTGTTTTTGCACTTAGCCAATAGAAGCGTTCGTTTACCTTCTCCAATGTTTTGGATATTCGCAAATAACCTCCTGAGATGCCGTCATGGAGCACTTGTCTGAATCTGGACGGAGGCACATTAAGCTGCATACGAGATCTGCACTTTCTCATTTTCTCTTCAACAACCCATCTAGCCACAAAGTTCCTAATATGCCTTCAGAGTTTGGCTCCGGTCTGATATCTGCTGCCAGATTTCTTCGTGTTCCTTCCAGACCAATATTGGTTCGATGACATATTCTGCCTGTTGGGAGAAACGGATTTCGTCTCGGCACTCCCACCCTTTGTTGGCTCAGTCCTTACCATTTGGATAGTGGACTGGTCGTTTGCTTCCTTACGGTTGCAGTGCTCACATTTGACTGCACACGGTCGCAACTGCAACTGCTCCATCCATCTCGCAACTTGGCCTTCAGGGGTCTTAAATTGTATTAAAAATTTCAGAGCTGCGTGGTCTGTCCGAAGAATGAACACGTGTCCATAGAGGTACTTATGGAAATGGTTTGTAGGCCAGAATTAAGCCAGCAGCTCGCGCCGTATTACGCAGTAGTTTCTTTCAGGTCTGGAGACAACCTTGCCCAACCGACCCCAACATTGCTAGTGTCTGCGTCCACGATGAAAATTTTTCCGGGTGTAAGTTACACAAGATGGGAGCATTGCATAGCAAGTCAAAATAAGCTTCTCAGAGTTTATCTTTGGGGGCAGGCCAACTTTTCTTCGCTGCGAGTATGTCAGGATCCATCCTTACTCCTTCAGCGGATAACATGTGACCCAGATATTTTATTCCCAGACGGAACAAGGCACACTTTTCTGGGTTCAGCTTCAAATAAACGCTTCGCAACCTCTTAAGCACCTCTTTTAGGTTTTCTCTATGATACTCGAACGTCTTACCTATGACGATAACGTCATCCAGATACAGTTGGCAGATTTTCCACGTGAGCCCTTGTTATGTCGTTCCATTAATTGTTCGAAGGTGGCCGAAGCATTTGACAGTCCAACCGGCATCACTGAAAACTGCCAAAAACCGCTTGCTGTTGTGAAGGCAGTTTTCTTACGTTCACTGTGATTAATCTCTACCCGCCAGTGATATCTCTTCAAGTCAAGAGTTGAAAAAAATTTGGCTCCAGAAAACATAGTGGTAGTGGGCTGCTGTCCTTTTTTGGTAACATCGTTGAGATGTCGATATTCTACACAAAACCTCGTCCTGCCGTCTTTCTTCATTACGAGGACCACAGAAGATGCCCACGAACTCTGCGATTCTTCAATCAGCCTCTCAAGTTTCATATACGACATGATTTCGACAACTTCGGTTTGCTTTGCCAATGGAAGACGTCTTGTAGGTTGACGGACTAGTCTGGCGATTCCGGTGTCAATGTAGCGTTGAACAAGTTGCGTACGTCCATATTATCCATCCTATATTGCAAATATATCAGTGTACTCACCGATAAGTTTGTCTGCCAGGATACGCTGCTCTTGATCCAAATTACAGAGTATCTTGTTCTTGATTTTCATACTCTGGACACCGGTGATTCGCGATTCGTTTCCGTTGTGGTCGTTATATCCTCAATAGGTACACATTTTCCCACTACCTCTCCTTTTATCGCATATACACAGAACGTCTTTGGATTAAGAATACTTACGGGAACCATGTTGGTATTTGGTTCCACTAAGGTCTTTCCCACCATGAAGTCTCTCGTATTGTCTGGCTAATTAGAACGGGGCCTACCAGGACCAACTTCCACTTTACTTTTACTCAAACAATTGCTTCCTACGACGGCTCCAGAATCTAGTTTCTGCATATGACGACTTTTAAGATGTATGTGTTTGCGTTGCCGCATCTTCGTATTTCCGTATTTCAGGGTTTGTGCCCCAAGTCGACTACTAGTCCATGTTCTCTCATGAAATCTGTACCAATGATACACTCGTGGTATATGTCAGCCATCAGAAAAACGTGAGAGAAGACTATTCCAGGTGGATTTTTATGCGGACTTCACCATATACCTTAGCCGTTTCTCCCACAGCAGTTCTCAAGCGGCCCAGCTCATTCTGCCCTGCGAAGTTGGTGCTTAAGCATTTCTGATGGCTTCGGGAAAATTGACCGGCTTCTTGATAGCTGTTTCGGCCGGTTTCTTGTTCTTTTTGCTTTTTCGTCGCATCGGTTCTTTACACTGCCTTCGAGGACGTCCTATTTTATTGCAGTTCCAGCACCGCATTTTTCATTACTTCCTCTGCGCTTAGTCTTGCTCAGTAACATTCAACAGATACTACCTTCCTAACGAAATGTATTTCTTTCGAAGCCTGATTAGCTGCTTTCATTGTCAGGCAAGTGCTGCAGCAAGGGTCCTTTTCCCGGCCATCCTTACTGCTGACTAAAGTTTCAAATCTGCGATTCCCCTGAGGAATACCTCCTATGCCATTTCTTCGGATATAACAAATGTACAAGTCTACTCTCTTTGTTACTGCACTCGGCTTTGCAAAAGGACCTTGTAAACCTTTTGCAAGTGGCTATGTCCAAACCGTTTCTTGATAGCCTGTAATAAAGCCGCTTAATCTTCATGCATTTCGATGTCTATTGTGTGCAAAAATTCTATTAGGTCTGGCGATCGGATGAGGGAGGCCTCAACTCTTTTCTACTTTGACCGCTTAAAAAACATTCCCGCAGTTTCTCTTTTCGCACTGCATCAGCTCTTTTGCCAGTTGCTCAAATTTGCTGGACATTTATTCAAAATTTTCATCAACATTCTTCTCTATTCTATCAAATTTTTCACAGATTTTTTCGAACTTCGCTGGAGAATGTTCTTTCGTCCTCCCAGATTATTCTTTTTTTCATCCATTTTCCGTCTAGATTTTTCTTTTGTTCGTCGAATATTTAGTCAATGCTGTTCTTCAGATTTTGTCCGATGCTATTTTTTGTTCGTCCATTTTCGATAGGAGGAGTAGCATCATCGCAGCCATGTCGCTACCAGTACTCATTTGATCTTCCTCGTTAACATCAAAGCAGTATGTATCTGAATCATGTCCCTCGTTATACAAAGCGTCCTGAAGTCGGAGCACCAAGTGTTAAACTCTTGTTAAACTCGGATTTGAGTTGGAAGAGGGTCAACTGCAATAGTTTTTGACCCATTATACATTTTTCAAACAATCATAAAACAATTTTTTTTTACCCACAATAAGTCCTATCCCACTTCTGACACCTGTGTGGATACAAATTATAGAACTTATTTCTTTACTTGTTTAATACAGTTACAATTTAGAATCCAACCGTTTTTCTGAATTACTTTTACTTTTCTTTATTCCTTACTTAAACCACTTTATCACTACTCGTAATTCACATTTCAAATTCCAATTTAGAACTAACTTGCATATCTTGGGTTATTACAATATTTTTAAAAAATAAAAATATTAAATAGTATTAAAATATTTTTTCTCTCAAATTCAGTTTACTGACTCTCAAATGTATATATCCCATTGGGAAAACATCTCATGGCTGCGCCTGAGTAAAAGAGCAAACAAACTTTTTCGTAAAAAACAAAAGAATCCCTACAACTCAAATGACTTGATAACTGAAGACTGGTTATATTTCAAACCACTCACTGCCGAAATAACCTACATACGTGTAAAGTAGGTCTTATTCAGGAAACTGGATACCGTATTTGCATTTTATGTGTAAGTGCCTTAAAGAGACGACACCTCATCAGAGAAATTGTAATCCCTAGGGATATTCTCAAAACCTCCACTATCAAGAGATTTTGCATACCCTTAAAATGTTTATACTCAGCGCAGGCGGAATTTAGAAAGTCTATCTGTTGGAATAAATATATACAATACAATAAAAAGTGGAGTTTTCTAAAATCTTTTTATAGATCATTAGGGATGATGAATATTTTTTGTTATTCGTAACGATTAAATCTTTTGAACTTTCATAGAAATGTGAGATTTTGTTTTTAAATAAATTTTGTTTTAAAATAATTTGCACCGCCTGAGATGTCCGTATGTTCTATCTTTTCCGTTTTGTATTCTACTTTCTGCATAACTTGTTTTTGCTACCTTAGTGCTGTTTCTAAACCAATATTTTTATCATTTTTTTTCAATTCCTTGGGAAAGGTCATAGGCAACTATGAGTGACGCTTCCAGTGCATTGGACGGTTGGGCCGCTAAACCTAAAGAAAGCCAAAAAAGAAGGCGACCAAGAATATCTACGAAGGAGCGATATTGGAGCCCAACATATAAACCTAAAAAAAAACACATCCGAGTAGTCGTATGCAATGCTTCCTAGGTCTTAGCCACAACAAGACTACGAAGATAGGGCAAAATTAATGTCAAAATGTGAATTGACTGCCATTTTGTCAGAAATGAAGAAGAAAGGGCCCTGTTTTTACGAAAAGTTTATCTGAGCTGTAAAATTGATGACATTAAGTTGGAAAAATGATATCGGTCCAATGACCACCCCGTAAGATGATGCACATTTGTTCTCGTTTTACGGAATTTCTTCTTTTCAATGTTGGCTTTCAAGTCTTGCAAGGTTTATAGTTTGTTGTGGTAAACGCGTGATTTCAAAAAGCCTCACATGAAGAAATCTGGCGCATTCAGATCTGGTGATTCTGGCCGGACAATTCAAATCGCCAAAACGAGGGTTCATACGGCCTGGAAATTGGTGATTCAAAATCTCCCCCAACTGTGTGAACGGTTGCTTCGTCCTGCTGGAACCAATAATGTTCGAGAGCCAATTCAGCAACTTGTGGCGTCCACTTAAGTGGAAATGGGCTTCGGTGCTCATTATGATTTTCGATACAAAATCATCCTCTTCTTGCACTAGGCTTAACAGAGCATGGGAGTAGGTTAACCTCACTTGACGGTCCGCAGGCAGCAATTGGTGAACTGTTTGCACTTTATAAGGGAACATCTTTAGGTCTTTCACCAAAATTCGACGCAACGAACGCCAGCTGATGCCAAATTGTGTGCATTAGTTGTCTCGTCGATGTTTAAAGACTCTCTTGGATGTCTTCGGCAGTGTTGCGTTAAAACATCAGACCGGAAATTTGTCAAATAAGCAGTTTCTAGTCTCCCATCTCTCTAACCCGTCCAAATAGTACTTCGCGTTTTTCTCTGCAAAATAATTTATCACGAAGGTGATTGCCTCCTCGTTTAATGAAAATCTCTGTCCTCAGAGTGCAGTTTTTAGATGAGGGAACAAAAAGAAGTCGCTTGGGGCTAGATCTGGTGAATAAGGTGAATGGTCAAGCAGTTCAAACCGTAATTCATGGATTTTCGCAATGCCAACCGCAGAGGTGTGAGACGGTGCGTTATCTTGGTGAAACAGGATTTTCTTTTTCTGCAAATGTGGTCGTTTTTCCACAATTTCTGCCTTCAGCTTGGCAAGTAATAATACGTAGTATGCTCCTGTAATGGTTTTTCCTTTTTTAAGATAACCGATTGAGATAACTCCTTTACTATCCCAAAAAACAGTCGCCATCACTTTCCCAGCCGAAAAAACCGTTTTCGCTTTTTTTGGAGCTGGCTCGCCCTCTGCAGTCCACTGTTTTGGGCGTATAATGGTATACTCAAATATTATCTACAGTTATTAATCATCGCCAAAATTGAGCCTAAACTGCGTCAACAGAGCATTGGAAATGTACATTCGAACACCTTTTTGGTCTAACGTAAGCAGACGCAGCACCCAACGCACGGACAGCTTTCTCATGCCTAAAACTTGATTTAATATGTAACAAACACGTTCTGTAGACATTTTCATAACCTCTACTATCTCTCTCACTTTAATTCGGCGGTCGTCTAATACCATTTCGTGAACTTTAGCAATGTTATCGCCAGTGGTTGCAGTTTTTGGACATCAAGAACGTTCATCATATCCCAAGCTCTTATGGCCACGTTTAAATTCAGCTGCCCAAAATGTCACTGCGGTAAATGAAGGTGCAGAGCCCCCATACACAAAGTCCAACTCATTTTTGATTTGCGTTGGCGTATTGCCTTTCAAAAATGACTGAAACTTCGGTAAGTAACTGTCAAAAGATGCACAACTAGCATTCACTAGCTTTTATTGACGAGTGCCGGTATCTTTACGTTGCGATCGGAAACTTTTCAGGCAACCCTCGTAAATGTCTTCTTGTGATTTGTTAGCTCTTGAGGCGTGTTTTTAATTCGGCAGTGATTTAGTGGCCTTATTAATCTCGTTTTAACTTACAATTCTCCCGAAGTGCAAAATTATATTTACACATAAGACAGTGACTTTTTATCAAGCTTTTAAAGGAACAAAGTGTATCACTATGCCTTTTTTATAATATTAATTTTTGTTTTAATTTTTCCATTCTTGTTCTAAACCTTTCATTTCTTCCTTCTTACAATGTATCTGCGTGCTCATTGCGGCGATGGTTTTCCTGGTGAAGTATATTTTGCTACATACGTGCATGTAGTGCAAACATAAACTGAACACCAGGTTGACCGAAAAATCGTGGAGAAGCGTGGGTGCAAGGATACGTTGGGGTGTTAACAATGCAAAAGTGCACTAGATGACCGAAAAAATGCTTCTGCAGACAATGTATTGTAGTAGTGCCTATATTACATTCATCTGAAATTCAATCGGGGAAAAGAGCAAGACCAACTAATAACCTACTAGGTACACTACTAAAGGTGCGATCAGACGGTCATCCAAACTTGTCATCCGGATGACATCCTGACGTCACTATGACATAGAATTTGTCCTAAAGTGGTCATCCTGTGTGATCGCCTGTCATCCGGCATGTCATTGAACGTGTCAACCGGATGACATACCAGATGACACGATTTCTATGTCATCCAGATGACTGATTTGATTGACCGTGTGATCGCTTGTCATCGCTATTGAGACTGGATGATCAAATTTTTTTGACAGCGTGTCATCCGAATGACAAGGTCCCATGGATGACATTACTTGATTTTTCACATTGTCATCTAACATCGTATGACACGTTTGCATCGTTTAAAAAGTTAAAAGTTAATTTTCGTTTTGTTTCTGTGTTATAAAATGAGCGACAACGACGGTGAAGACGATATTGAGGCCAAAAATAAAACACCCACGGTTTTAGGAAAAAAAAGGAGCAGAAAAATATTATTTTCCTGGGACAGCTGCTTTAATTGCAGCTGTTCAGGTAAATCCTATCCTTTGGGATACAGGGCGGAAGGATTAGAAAACTCCGATCTCCATAATGGATCCCTGGAAACAGGTGACGGTCAATTTACATATTGAGGGTGATGACGATGTCGAGGGGCGTAGCCATTTTAAATCCCATTTGGGCAAATTTCGAGGCAGAAAATCAGGCGAAGGGACAGGCGAAATTGTGAAAGCATTATGGCCTCATCTAAGTAAAATAATGTTTTGTGACGCAATTGAGTCCGTCGACATTCACATTAGAATTGGTAGGTACTCGTACCTTCATGTAGGTATACATTCACACATTACTATATTCGTTTGTCGTTTTTCAGGAGGATGCGTATGATGATTACTCAATTTTAAATGAGTTGTCAATCGCTGAACCGTCCCTCGAAGCTGTCAGACCAACATAAGTGCCGAAAAAAGACAAAAAAAAGAAACAGCGAAAACGCCGTCGTCAGCAGCAACGCCATCTCCATCGTTGTCCTCGAATTCCAATTCTGGTAGCTTTCGGAATTTGGCGGCTGAAGTGTTGGGAAATATAGCGCATAGGCAAGATGATCGGCATTGTGTGTTCGGTGAACTGGTCGCATCACAATTGCGAAGACTTCCAGAAGACGTCGCGTCGCCTTCGATTTGGAGGGTCGAATCATGCCATTGATTTACTCTCAGTCGGCGTCTTCACACACAAATGTCACCGACCCGAACACCATACCGACTACTTATATTTCGCCACCGCAGATTGACTCTACACCGAATCAGCAGCGGGCCGTTCATCGACCAATATCCTGCCGATTGGGATTACATCCTCCACTACGAGTACCTGACACTTTTGCTGTTGCTTTATTTTTATTTTACTGACGTTTTCACTTTTCACAAACAACTAATTACAAATTGTCAGCAGTGTCAGCTCGTGTGATCGCCTGTCATCCGACTATGTCATCCAAGCATGTAAACTGAATGACAAAACATATCATCACTATCAGCGTTAAACAGTTTTTTTCAAAATCGCATTAGTATACGCACCTGTTTCTATATTTTCTTAGGTCTGTTGGATACCTGTACGTTACTACCTTTCCCTATCATGTCTTGATGCTATACCTTGAAAAATATTTTAAATACGTATTAATTCTGCATAACCTTAACAACATTTTAAAGCAATAAAAAAAATTATTCAAAATTTTAGGATTTACACAGCAATGTCCTCTTACTTACTACATATTTCGTTATACAAGGTTATTGATTGATGAAAATAATGTTGAATTAGAGTTTTAAAAAGAACACTTATGGAATCCAATTTCCATTTAGGAAAGAAAAACGGAGCAAATAAAGATTATTAACTTCAGTACAGTGGCAACACATTTTTATATGCATAAACGAAGAAAACAATCTCAGCTGATTTTGTTGATTTCGAGTATCGAGCCAGGAGTATTTGCGTTTGCTGATGTATGTACGAGTACATATCTATGATGTAAAGGGTTTTCCAATAGGGACTTGACAATTTTGAATTTAATTTGTGAACGCACTCTTTCATTAATCATCAAACTGTCACTGTCAATTTATTCAGTAAACTCAACATTTTCATCATGGTAAAGTACACGAACGAGCAACGTCTGCAAATTATAAAAAATTTCTACCGAAATTCGGAGTCGGTGACTGCAACTTTAAGAGCGTTAACTCCAATTTTCGGTCGTAATTCTCGCCCTAGTAGACACAAGTTTAGTGCAAAAATTTGAGTCTACATATTCGTTGTGTGATGTTGCCGTGTCAGTGAGACAACGGGTTGGTCGAAGTGTCGAAAATATCGCTGCCGTTCAGGCGTCCGTAACAAACAATCCAAATCAGTCAATTCCACGGCGTTCTCAAGAATTGGGCATCGCTCAGACCAAATTATGGCGTATTTTGCGTAAGGATCTTGGTTGCACCCATACTAGATCAAGCGGACTCAAGAATTGAAGCCGATGGACCATTTGAAGCGACGTACGTTATCCGATTGTGTTCCGGAGAAGATGCGCCAAGATGATGAATTTCATCGCAAAATCATCTTCAGTGACGAAGCTCATTTTTGGCTTAATGGGTTCGTCAATAAGCAAAATATGCGTTATTGGTCCGGTGAAAATCCACATGTGCTTCATGAATCACCACTTCATCCACAAAAAATAGCTGTTTGGTGCGGTTTGCATGCCGGCGGCGTTTTTGGGCCATATTTTTTCGTCGTCGATAACGATCGTCACGTTACTGTGAATGGTTAGCGTTATCGCGCCATGATCACCGATTATTTTTGGCCCGAATTGGAAGATATGGACTTGGACGACATGTGGTTTCAACAGGATGATGCCATAAGCCACACAGCACACGCTACAATTTATTTATTGAAGAGTAAGTATGGTGAACGTGTTATCTCAAGAAATGGGCCAGTCGATTGGCCGCCTCGTTTGTTCGATTTGACGCCGCTTGACTATTTTCTGTGGGGCTACGTTAAGTCATTGGTTTATGCCAACACACCGACGACGTTGGAAGAGTTGTGGCCCCGTCGTCGAAAATTGGGTCCAACGAATCGACCGCTGCAAACGTGCCCGCGGTGGCCATATGAACGAAGTCGAGTTCCATTCATAAATGTTTTGATTGTACTTCAAGCCGATAATAAAGTTTTTGAAATATCTCAAATAGTTTGCGTTTTATTTAAAAAAAAGTTGTCAAGTCCTTATTGGGAAACCCTACATGTATGTAAAATAACGTCCGTGCTGCATCAATTGGACAAAAGAGATGAACGATTTGCTAGTTAATTAATTATACGCTTCGCGAAAGAACTGATTCCACAATTAATTGTTTAACCATATCCATTATCATTTCCTCATCGAAAATCCAAATCATTTTAAATGAATTCAAAAGTCAAACCAATGTTTGAAAGAGTGAAGTTTAAGAAAAGCTGAATATTAAATCATTATTGGTACACTTAAGACTTAAGTCTGTATTAATATTTAAGTCGACACCTTTTTTAAGTCGCAACTAACGATTCGTTGTTAGTAAGGTCCATTGTATTAAAAGGAATGAGTTCTGTCATTTGTACCCACACAAACATTTTACATTGGTGTCAGAAGTGTGATAATATGCACCTATTAAGGCTATATCTACCACAACGGAAACAAGTCGTGCAATCCCGGTCGCGAGTGTCCAGAGTGTGAAAATCAAAAACAAAATCCTCAGTCGCTGTCATCTGGATCGTATAATATACAGTCATTGGCAAAATTATTTGCACAATGAAATACGAGTATTTACACCATATCATTGCAATAAAGTTGCACAACTTTTGAAAAATGAATATATATCTCTTATGTTGTTGTTTATTATTAATCTATTAAGTCTTTTTGAAACAGTTAGTAAAAAAACAAAATCAAATTTCAAACAATAACGGTAAAAAACATGAGAAAGAAAGTGTAAAAATTATTGTTACCTGACTAAACGCAGGCAAAATTATTTGCAAAAGTGCAAGTAACGGCAATCTAACTGTTCGACTAATCAATGTAAAGCGGTGCAAGTACTCATTGTTAGTTCAGTCTGTTGTTCATCGTCATATTTCTTCCAAACAATTTGTTTTAAATGGCTAAAACTAGTGAATGAAAACTAGAGAAACGAGCTGCTATTGTTGCAGAATTTGAAGCTGGTTTATCGGCAGCAGAACTTTCGGCAAAATAGCACTGCAATCGAATAACAATTTATTATCAGGTTAGAAAACAAAAAACTCGTGGAAGTGTTAAAAACCGTAAGAGAAGAGACAGAAAAAGGGTTACTTCGAAAAGGGAAGACACCCAAATTGATTGTTCTTTTAAAAGTAACTCAAGTGAAAAAGTTTGAGATGAGTTAAAGTATTTTAACAAAGATCATGAAAATATTATTAGTGAAAGAACATTATGAAGAAGTTTGAAGGAAAACAAAATCCGAGCTTACGTCATACAAAAAACACTCTATATAACACTACAAAATAAGAAGCTAAAACTATAATTTGCTGGGGAGCATATTAACAACCAGCGGCTTTTTCGAGAATTGTGCTCTGGATTGACGGGACTGCTGGCAGGTATGGCAGACAATGTTATTATTCTGATTCAAAAACAAGAGCCAGGAAACCCATTAGACAACCAATAAGGCATTCCAAATGAGGAAGAATTATGATATGGGGTTGCATATCTTATTGTGGTGTGGGACCACTTGTGCGGTGCTCCGACCATATGACAAAGTCACATTATTTAGGTATACTAAATGATGTTGGACTGGTGGCAGGCTCAATATTTATTGGGAGCGATTTCATCCTTTAACATGATAACGCAGCCATACACACGTCCTGGAATATCGAAAAGTTTTTAACAGAAGTAGGACAAGAAGCTTTGAAATGGCCTCCGGAAAGCCCTGACTTGAATGTCATTGAAAATGTTTGGCATCTTGTAAAACCCAAAATTCCAAAAAACATTGTAAGACCTGCAGATGAAACATGGAACGATTTTATAGAAGCTTGGGGTTCCATTCCTAGAGAACAAATTCAACACTTGATAGATTAATAATAAACAACAACATAATTGATATTTTGCATTTTTCAAAAGTTGTACAACATTATTGTAGCGATATGGTGTAAATATTTCATTGTGAAAAACTAATCGGTGCGTACGCTGGTACAATTGCTACACAATTTGATGATATTGGAAAGATCCTGCATCAAATTATGGAAAAAAGCCGACAGTTGAGGTGGTCTGGAGAGTGTGAAAAAGCATTACACCCATCTTGGGTTACCCCACACCTGGGAAAATGTTAATCGTGGTCGCAGACGCTAGCAATGTTGAGGTCGGGGCAGTGATCTCTCAAGTTCATTATGGTCAAGAGAAAGTGGTTGCATATTGCAGCAAGGTATTCTCCAGACCTGAAAGAAACAACTGCGTAACTGAGCGCAGGCCGCTGGCGTTAATTCTGTCCACAAAGCATTTCCATAAGTACCCCTATGGACACATGTTCATTCTTCGGACAGACCACGTAGCTCTGAAATGGCTACTCCAATTTAAGAACCTTTCAGCTCCAATTAATGATCTAAGCTAAATATATTTCTTTTCATAGTAATCGGTGCTCGAACTTCAGTTTGTATTGGAACATCAGCCCTTGGTTTAAGTCCAGTAACTTTTTCGCAGTCTTCTTTTGATTGAAGAAATGCATTTAAGATTGTATGATTTGTAACTAGTATGGCTAAACTTAGTTTTAAACTATTAAATGAACTGTGGCCGGATTTTTTTTTTCAAGTTTTCGTTAAATGTGCTATGTTAATAGAATTCGATTAATATTTTGTGTAGACAACCGAAGTGCTAGATGTTAGTTCGAATCCAATTGCTGCGATTTGGCATGAAAATGCATTATTCCACAAATCGGTAGGACTATTCGGACGCGAGTTATCGTGGACCAAAAAAGTTGGCACATACGGGCGTACATACACACAGCCATGCAGACGGGTGGCAATGATTACTATTAATCGTCGTAAAAGTAACATCTCCCACAAATGCTAGTTCATTAAATAACGATAGAGAGCCTCTGCAGCCGAACACCTTTAAGCTCTGCTAATAAGACCTATACTTTACGCCTCCTCGTGGTGGCATCTGAGAGTTTCCCCGGAAATTGCGAAGTGAAGGAGACATTTGGCGAGCTTCCTGCGCTACAAATCAAGATAAGTGTAGGACTAAGGAAGAGGAGAACTTTAGATCACCAAGTTCTTTTTTGCAATAAGACTCAGCCCAGTAAGGTCTTAATTTTGAAATAATTTTTTGAAACAACAACACTGGACAACGATTTTGAAATGGCGGCCATTAAGGCAGACGCTTGTAGTATTCTGTTATTTGAGTAAGCAGAAGTGAGATACTGCTGAAATGGCTTTCAGGCTAATACTCCCATCGCCCCCGTCCCATTAAAAACCTAGGAGGCCACTCTCCTTGTTAGAACCGCTCTGGCTCTGACCGGTGTCAACACTCGCATGACATCACTACTTGCATATACAAAAATGGGATCCTGAAATTACTAAAATCAAATTTCGATAATGAGTTGGGACTCAAAAAACATACGGAGTAAACGCAGACTCCGCTAGAATGCACAGCATCGAAACAGATATCAACGAGGCACCAACAGGCAACTGTGTTCCACAGACTTGGAATGCACATTAAAATACTGGTGTATATGTTGGAAAATGGCAAGAAGCGTTCCATCCGACGCGAGACTCCATCGGAACAATAAAGGAGCTTTACGAACTGTCGGTAATTAAGATCTACAACGATCAAGCGAAGGAGGTCATCTGGAAAAATAACTGCTCACAGACGTCCGCCTGGCAGTAGACCCGAAAATGCGACAGGAACCTAACTTTTAAATCCGAATTCGAAACGGACACAGGAACCAGCTTTAGCAAATGGGAACAGCGCACCTCGGAGCAAAGCACATCTTCAGAAAGAACGTAAATCCGGCAAAGCCGAACCTGAATAAGCTGCAACGACATGTGGGATAGTGACTAAATTAGCATAAGAAATGCTTACGGACATATCCAATTCACAACAATAGGCCTGCTAATATATTACTTACTAAAATCTAGCAAAATCGAAATCGGGTGGGTAAACTGTCGCATCCGTGAAAGATTGGCCCCTACTAAGTGCTTCAAGTGCCTTAAATTCATCCACACAGGACGTCACAGTAAAAACGAGTTAGACCGCTCAAAGCAATGCTTGAAATGGGGAGAAGAGGGCCACATAGCCAAAAACTGCAGCAAGGAACCACTTTTCTTCTTCTGCAAAAAGGACAACCCAGCGAATGCCAGATATGTTGCTCAGATCAATCTTAACCTCTGCGAAACGCCACAAATCCTGTTAAGCAAAATGACAAAATAAAAGTAAATTGATGTGGTCCTGATCAGTGAACCATATAGAGCTCTAAGTATGAATGAATGTAACAAATTCAGCAATATGGACGTGTGGACATGTGAAAATAAGGCCTTTCAGAAAACCGATGAATCTGCGCAAGGCTTTGCCAGAGCCAAGAGCAATAGCATCCACTTTTACAGCTGCTACGCTCCGCCAAGTCTATCCTGGGAACAATATCAAAAGTAGCTTGATGATCTTGTAACGGGTGTGAGAGGAAAAAGCTTGGTAGTAATATGGAGAGATTTCAATGTGTTGGCCACAGAATGCGGCAGCAGGACGTCGGATACAAAAGGACGAGCTCTATTCGAGACATTCGCATCTCTGGATATAATTAGTTTTTGAAAAATTCTTTCCGAAAGGAGAGCACGGGGTCTGTCATAGACATAACCTTTATCAGCAGCTTTCTAGCACGCAACATAAAATGGGTGGCTATGGTTTTCGAGCTCCTTAGAGAGAAACACTGAAAACGCCCCAAAATTACTGGTCCAAAGTGGACAGACACAACCTTGGATAGGTTTCAGGAGGTCAATAGTACTTACCAACTAAGACCCTAGACCGCGGAGAACATAGCGCTCCAGCTGTAGGGCCTATTAATTTCTGCATGTGATACTTCTATGCCAAGAAGAAAATCCAGCTAATTCGGCTGCCCTGAAACTGGTGGAACGACGAAGTAAAATCCCTAAAAACTATCTGTCTGAAAGACGAAAGGCACAACGCTCAAGGTGTTCCCTGAGTTTGAATCAGAATCTGGTTATCTTCAAGCAAGCGAGGAGATCCTTAAAAAGAACCATTTGGAACAGCAAAAACAGGGCCTTCAAAAAGCTACTGGACGAAGCAGATTCAAACCCTTGAGGAACCGCCTACAAAATGCTGGAATCAAGAACCACCGGGCCTGGATTGAATATCAAACAGAGTCCTTAAAACAGTAATTACATCAAGACCGGACATCTTTACAGAAATAATCTATCACTGTCTTAAAGAGCGGATATTCCCAAATCACTGGAAGGTACACATTAAATTTCAGAAATATATTTAATTCGGCAAATTAGAGATTTATAAGGAATGCTCTTGCTAGAATGGACGTGCTTAAAATTATATCCAGATACTTCAGGAACAGAGGGTAATAAAAGTAATAAAATCAAAATGAGGATTCAAGTACTTAGGTGTTATGATTGATAATGGATTTATATCCCTAGACTACGTTGAGAAAAAGGCATTGATTACCCAATCCTCCCTGACGAGATTATTGCCATTAAGATGCATTCGCATCTTAATACTGTCGAAAGTTAACTCAGTTATGCTGTACACGTCTCTAGTGTGGGCGGGCGCCCTGGCAATAAAAGACACTAAGAGAAAGATATCGCGAATTTATCTGGGAACTATCTGCGCCTTCCGGACCGTGTCAGAGGAATCGGCGGCCATTTTAGCTGGTATGCTGCCCATTCATATAATGGCCGAAGAAATGAGACTAGTACACACGAGAACACGTTCATCAGAACACTCAACTGGTCAATTGAGATCAATAAGGAGGAAAGGTATATCTCAGTTCAAACGTGGTAGAATCGATGGGATAATGCCACCAAAAGAAAATGGGCATACGAACTTATCCCCAACATAGAACCACAGATAATAAATCTATACAGATATCTCATCCCTGTAGAAAAAAATGGTTCACTTTTGGTCGGCTAGCCGACACTCGTCCAGCCGACACGAGTTTTCGGAGTAATATAAAGCTTTTTAATTTTCTCTCTTTCTTGCTTTGTTTACTGAAAGATTTTTTTTTTCTCTCACCATAAGTTGTGGGCAGTGGCAGAAGGAATATGAAAAACAATTGCAAGGGGCTTGCGGGAAGGGGTATGAATACTGGGCTGTTTGTTTTCATTCGACTGCAAAGGAAATTATTTAATTTTTCATAAATTGGTATTTTGTTTGAGCGTATGGGTGTATATACACAAAGAAAGAACAATTAAAAGGCAGGAAAAGTAGAAGATTTCGTTACATTTTGTAATTGAAGTTTGACAAGCAAAATATTATTCGTGTTATTAATCTGCAATGCATATACACCTGTGTGCAAAATAATAGTTCATGTAACTAAGTTTTTTTTGTTAAAAAATATTTTCCTAGTTTTAGTATTAATTAATGTTAAAATAAAAAATAAATTTAACTGTAAGGTACGTCGAAAGGCATAGTTTAAGTGTTAGGTTTAACTTAGAGTGCCCGCATGGGGCCAGTAAGTTAGAATAAGATAATTTTAAGTTATTTAAGATAATTTTTAAGCGTTTTTTTGTCTAGCAAGTAAGAGTAATTTAAGTGATATAAATAAAAATGCATAGAAACTGAACTGAACTGCAAAAAAATAGTAGTGTTAGATACCTAACTTTTTATTTTACAAGAAAACCAATTTTATAGCACCTGTATTTTAATTATTTACTTTTTCTTTCTCTACATGGAATAATGTTCTAAAGACTTAGTATTGGATTTGAAATTAAGTAACTACCTTTTCTTATAGAAAACCTAAAATATTAAGCTTTAGATAAAAAATAGCAGTATTATTTAGAAAGGCTTACATTTTTGACTTGAATTCATTTAAAAAAAAAACTGAAAATTCACCATGTTTCACTTGCTTAATATTTCGACTAAGCGCATGCACCTCTCTCTCGAAATACCTGCCCATGCAGATTGCACTGTAGTCCACAATTCACCAACGTTTTTTGGTTTTGCCTTAAAAACCTCTTGATTAACATCATCCCATAAGTTTTCAATGGGATTCAAATCTGGAGACTGAGCAGGCCAATCCGTGACATTAATCCCATTGATTCCAAACCAACTCTTAGCCAATTTACTGGTGTGCTTGGGGTCATTATCTTGGTGATACCCCCAATTAAGCGGCAACTTACTCTTAAGGTAAGTTTTGAGTTTGGGGAATATAAAAAAAGTCGCACGGGGCCCAGTCCGGACTCATTTGACAAAACCACTGATAAAAACATGTTTCTTCTGGGATTGATTTGATTGCAGCCATCATAAACAACCTGATTGGAACCTATCAGTGGCGTGAAAGCCAGATTTATTATCTGTGCTGAGACCTTCACAATATGCGGACATATATTTTCCCTTTCCAACCAACAAAAAAGAAAAAATGCACACTCAAACATTTCCTTACATTAGACATTATATGATACTCGCAAATACCTTAAAACGTAAACTAAACTATCATTTTCGATTTCCGAATAAAGCACATTCACACAAGAGAAATAAAGAATAAAACTGAAAAAGGACGTATTTAACTACGCAAAATAGATTAAGATAATTTAAGTAGGTTAAGCTTTATTAAAATGTTAATTTATTAAGTGACAAAAAAAAAAATGTTTCTTAGTTTAACTAACTTAATTTCCAAACGTACTCTTTAATCCAGCTTCTAAGTGCGTGTCTACAATAATGCGCATTGACCACGGAACAGACTAAAGGGGGAGGCTTCTGGAAAGCACAATAAGCCGTTATGTATTTATTTAGGTTCATATATACAAGAGATAAGAGAAAATAAAACAATTTTGATACATACGACAATCAGTCTGTATCCGTCCTATTAAACATATTCATATAGTATTTTTTTTAATATGGCCCTCAACCATAAACCCATTTTTTCAAGGAACTACAAAACTATTGTACTATAATACTTGCAAGAAAGTAATCGTATAATTTCTTTTTTGTAGAAGTAATGCCAACAAGCTTGATGGAATAAATGTATGGGATGCGTTGTCAAATGATGAAGTCTCTCAGCGAAAGTCTATACTTCATAATATTGATGATATTTGGGGAAGTGCATCGTTAACTATTGGTGAATGGAAAGTTCATAAAGGTTCAAATTATAAGAGCGCTTGGGATGGATGGTATGGACCAATGGGTATAAGAGACGAAAACGCTTACAATTACACTGCAGTTTACAACTGCAAAGCAGGAATGGCCTTATTGTCCATTAAAATGATGCCATCACAAGCGGAAATCATTCAATTACGGAGAGCTTCATCTGTTAATTGTAACAAAACCAACACCTATTTGAAGACAGGAACCTTGTGTAAACCCTTAATTGCACCGTGTTTATTTAATATAAAAGACGACCCTTGTGAACAATTCAACATGGCTGAAAGGTAAATTAAATATAATTATGTACATACATATGTATATATAAATGCATATATACTTATAATATTACCTTAAATATCTACGTAAACATTTGGACAGCTTATGAACCAATAGAAAAAAAGTATTATTAAGGGTTTTGTTAATTAAATTTTCAGAAGAAAAGTTAAGACCTATGTATGACACAGTTGTGGAGGTAAAACTGTGCAGCGAAATTAAAGAACGTGGTTTTCTTTACAAGCGCACACAAGTGTTTACTGCACTTTGCTAATTCTAATTTCGATGTGAACTCGAAACTTTTTTCTCAATAGCACCGTTTAAGCATCTCTCAGTCGAATCAATGACCGGTATAGATGGAGCAAGTTGATGGATTATAAGTTGATTTGATTAATGCAATAGTAATATTCCAAAATAAACACAACCATGTAAACAATTTCTGATTTAGTAAGTGATGATTCGTTCAGTCTATTTGTTTTTTTTTTTGTTTAACTGAACTGTATAATTTATTTTCTGAATATGGGCACGCATTATTTAAGAAAAGCAATTACCAAATTATTATTAAAACTTTGCTGCTAACACGCTGTAAAATAACGTAGTTTTTCGAACTTATAACTTCTTTTAAGTTGGGATCTTCATTAAATAAATTATTGAAACAGAAGTTGATACTTTAATAAAAAATATTTAAAAATGAGTTGCAATAATTAACAGCGGCGTCCTATTGTTTTAGGAGGTTGGTTTTTAATGGATTGCAAATTAGTAAAGTACATTTATAATGTAGCTAGAAAGATAGTATTAAGCCATGATATTTACTCATATGGACAAATTGCGAAAGCCAAGAATGATTGTTATTAAATGATATGACTGTTTTTGATTGAATTACAAAATCAAAGTGCAAGGGCTTTTCCATCTTTCATTTGATCGGTTTGCAGGGTTATAATAGTAGTGTTTGTCACAACTGGTATAAACAAAAATGCGAAGATACCAGTGCGTATGATGAATATTTGTTCGAATTCTCGTTTATGCTTGTAAAACAAAGCAAAATATAATTTTGAACTACCGGTATCCGTCTTCCACTCGGAATTGTGTGCTATTTGCCTATGTACTCTACTGAGGTAACCGATTTAATAGAACGTGACATCACAGATGGAGTCATTGGAACCTACTAAAGTTAGTGTGGATAATACAAAGACTACTCTTAATTATAATTTTTTACTGATTATAGTGGATGGTATAACCATCAATGCCTTAACTGGAACGAAGCCCAGGTAATCATGTCATATTTACGGAATTAAAACAGAAGTTTGTTGCTATGACCGATAAGGCAACAACAATGTCAATCTTTTCTGTCCTACATGTAGGACCTAGTGATGGAATAGTTCCGTCTCTCAGAAAGAATCACCCCCTATGGATGAAACTATGTCATGTATAGCCAATAACTATGGATTCAGATTATTCGTTTAATTCGCCGTCATTGTTTTGAGGCCATAAGCGTTTCAAGCCGTATGCGCTTCAAAATATGTTGTTGCTTATGAAAGCAATAATTTTGCAAACTCATCTTATTCCCAAATTCTAAAGAATTCCAGCAAAATAAATAAAGTATTTGAAGGTGCTGATGATACCCAGCGCGTTGACTCTTTATGGATACGTAACTCACGCGAACAAATTGGTATATGAAATGGTCCCAGTAAATATGATATATTATCGTCCACATAATGATGGTTAATGGTCCGGTGGGAGTAAAAACTAAAAGTGATTTAATTTTTTGTGCATAGTGCGGAGGCAGCGGCTTTTTAACCATATTTCAGGGTGTTAATGCCGATAAATCATTGAAAAAAAAAATAGGCAAAGATTGATATTATTAGAATAATTTATTATTTACATAAATATTAGGTATTGATTCGCCTTGTCCGTAAAAGTGGTATTCTCTCCCGTAGCCACCCACACTTAGATTCTGTTAAGCATATCCCAAGTCCTGGCGATTCTTCCTCAACCGCCTCGTTTGCCTTTGGTGACCCGCTGTGTGATAGAGTAAGTGGATTCCAACGCAAAGCAATATATTGGCGATCCACTCCTACTTTCTTCACTATATGGTAATATATAATGCTTCCAGCCCCATTTTTGTTAAGAGGACAGCTCGAAATACAGTCTTGAAAATCCACTAAAAATAGATAGATATTGCATATTGCATATTGCAAGTGATATAAAATAGTTGGAACTTTTTTATACAGAACTCGATTACACTGCCACATCAAGTTCAGTTTTGCTATGACGCCCGCATTGTTCAGCACTGTTGTTATATCTTTCTGTTTCGATTAAAAAAACATTCTAAGTTTCGTAAACGTTTGCACGGTGCTCTGACCGTTTTGACTCTCATATTAAGATGGGGGCATATGGTTGGTGTACAACCGTTTCTCTCTTATTTATTCATATTGTATTTGAGTGATATTGGCCTATTGGCACGAAGGTTGTTGAAGGATGATATACGAAGAATTATGCGAACTACCATACTTCACGTATTCACTATTAGCAAACACAAAAATAATGCATTCATTTGAAAATATTTTTAGTCGTTCATTTAAAACTGAAGACGTAGAATATGAATTGAAGTTTTTGTTATTTTTATTTTGTAAGTAAGTAATAAATCAGTAAATTTTTTCAATATTCTTTCATTATATAATTTTAATGATCTGCTATTGTGACTGGCTTAAATGGTGTGTATGCTAACAACTTAACATGGTACTAATATGTGTCTTACATATGTGCATGCGTTTGTTATTAAAAATTTAAAAACAAGTTCGAATTCTAATTTAAAAATGTTTGTGAAAATCAATTTATGAAAATGAAGGGGAGAAGAAATTGATTGAAAGTTTTTCCTTCATTCCAAACTTAGTTTTAGCAAATTTAAGCATTTGCAACTTAAGGAGCCTCCAAGTCGTCATGAAAAATCTTTAAATCTAAATTATTTAAGTTTCTGATATATTGATATAAATACGTACATATGCATTTCTAAATACATAAGCATAGATAAAGGGAAAAGTCAAGACACAGATATGATGGTATATGAAGATATGATGATATTTACTTACTTTTTACTCAAAACTATAAATAAAAAATATATCTTTACACTTTTTTTTAAAGGTATCCAAACATTTTAAATGCTTTACTGTGTGAATTAGATGCTTTAAATTCCACTGCTCTACCACCAAGTAACAAACCTATTAACAGCCGTGCAGATCCTCGTTTCTGGGATAACACATGGACTAATTTTGGAGATTTTAGCAATGCAGAATCAAATTAAATAAATAATAATCTTTACAATTGTATGCCTTTATTTGTATATTTAATAAAACATCTAAATTTTCTTTTCGCATTCACTAACTACTTTATTTTAAATATTTGTTTTTATTAAAATATAACAAAAGTTATTCTTAATATGAAAATTATTATAAGTTAAGATTATGCTGTTCCAAAGTGTCAATACTGTTAATACTGATATCCACTGCCGTCGTTTTCACCATTTTGCCCACCAGATCCGAAACCATTTTCCATGTTTTGGTTGTAGGGGTATCCATTCTTTCCATTACTTTTACCATTAATATTTTGTCTTCCGCCACCACGTCCATTTCCATTGCCGTTACCATTTCCTCGGCCATTCGAATGTGCATAACCTTTTTCGGATTCTCCATTTCCATTGTACTGGTTAGATGGTATTCCATCGGAATAACCATTTGCCCCCAAACTTTGTCCATCAGATCGTCCTTCTGAATAGGAAGTACTATCTGAGCTATGTCCATTATTGTTGCCGTTATTACCATTAGGCCGTTGGTTTGGGTATCCTTGATTAGATTGATCGTATTCATAGCCATTATCTCCATTTCTTCGGCTTGCACCATTTACCCCGTTCCCGTTTTCATTGGCATCACCTTCATAACGAATCTGAGGCCGGTACCCTCCCTGGTCGACTTCGTATTCTACAATCTACAATTTTTGCAAATAAAAGACAAGGAAAAAAGTAGAGAAATTAAAAACCACGTCTGCATGCATCAATCACTTTTCACCATCTATTCTTACTTGCTTCCTTCCATCTGGCAATAAAACATTGTATTGCCCAGTTGCAAAATCACCATCACGCATTTCAGAATGCCCAAACGATAAACCACTTGGAGCATCCTCAACTTCATAGCTAAATTCGTACTTAGCTGGGCCCTATATATAAAAAATGGTACAACGGTTGATTCTTCATACATACATATGCTGACTTATAATCTTTTTATGTTGGGAAGTGAAGGTGTATCTTGAATGTACAATATTGTTTCAGAAGCATGAGAGTGGAAGGAGCCAAGTAAGAAAGAGAGGTAAGTAAGCTTTGGTTTGCTATGTTTTATATAATATCTATGTAAAACAAAGTCATTCAGATAATGTAAGCTACCTTAAAAGAAAGTTAGTCTAAAGAAAGAAAAGATCAGGACAAGTTCCTAACTTACATTGTTTTCGTCCGGGTATCCTGAGCCACTGCTCGTTCCACCATTGCTTTCATTCTGGGAATAATCATAGCCCTCTCCATTTCCATTTCCGCCATTACCGTTGCCTCCATTATGACTTTGATTTGGTGGTAAATACTCCGAGTTTGGACCAGATCTTGATTTTTCATAACGTCCACCACCATTGCCGTTTCCACCATTGCCGTTAGCACCACTGCCGTTAGCACCATTACCATTTCCACCATTGCCGTTTTTACCATTGCCGTTTCTACCATTGCGTCCATTATTTCCAGAAGCAGGTGGCCCATAACTGTCAGATGGCGGTCCGTATTTGCTCTGTACGCCATTATTTTCTGGAGCTCCATACGAATCAGAGGGTTTTCCATCGCTGTGACCACCATTTTCTCTTTGATTAGGTGCACCATACTCAGATGAGGGTTGTTCCCTTCTACCATTTTTTCCATTTTGATTGGGTGCACCGTAGGTTGCAGATGGTTCTCCCTTAGAACCATTATTACCATTTTGAATGGGTGCTCCATATAAAGAAGATGGACGCCCTCTGCTAGCTTCACGGTTTCCGTTTCGATCTGGAGTTCCATAACTCGATGATGGCCTTTCACCATTTCCATTTTGTCTTGATGCTTCATAACTGTCAGAATTTTCCCTAAATCCATTGCCGTTTGAATTTCGATGACCCGAACCGTTACTATTTCCGAGTGCAACTCCACCCGGTGGCCCATAGGAATCCGAAGGGGGAAGATATGAATTTACTGGCGGTTCAGGACGAGCCAACACAATTGATGCAATCAATAAAAAACATGCAACCTTTTTGGGAAAATATTAAATACAAAAAGAACTAAAAAAATCATTTTTACCAACCCACCTTTAACATCTTCAATCAGGATTATAACTGCTATTACAAAAATAGTATTTTGAGGCTTTAGTGCATAAACCACTTTGAATGCTTGCAGTACTTATAGGAAATCTAAGAAACGACTATTCTGTGGGATATCAAATTCTGTAATACTAAAGCAAGCACCGAATATCGAATTCTGACTGATTTTAGGCTACAAACGTTGAGCTATTTATATGGGACCTAGATGTCTTTTTAAACGATAAGATGTACCTTCTATTATGCTTGTTATTTATTTTTTTATATTTCACGATTCTCTTCTTGTGAAGATGCACATGTTCATAAGAGAGAGGTAAATTGAAACGTGGTTTCGCACTCAAGTTAACTTGAATTAAGGTATAGCTTTAAAATGGAGGTAAACAAAACAAATGGAAATTGTGTAAATGTGTGGGGTGAAAGAGAATCTGTAAAAATCGTGCACAGCTGGGATGTTGTGTCTTACTTCGCAATAGATACCGATTGGTAATTGTACAGCAGTGTTGCATCTTATATCAGGGACCATCATATGATCATTATCGTCATCGTTACAGACATCATTTTCTCACCTTCATAAGCAATTTACCAAAAGTACATACATACATACAATATGTCGCTCCTCTCTATAAAAAGCCTTATTACTCTAGTTTCAAATTAAAATTCATCTAGGTAAAACAAAACAAAAGGATCTTAACGAATGCATCTAAAGAATTTATTGTACGAACACCTACTCGTACGTGCATGCGTATACGAATAAGAAACTAAAAATGCCCTGTATATAAACATATGTATAGATTGAGTATATTTTAAGTGTAATGACTTTTTTCACATGGAGGTCATTCGGTCGACAAAGAGATGAAACGATTTAATTTATTTATAAGATATTTTTTAATATGCACCTTTGAAAAAGAAGTAGAAAACAGGTGATTCAAATATAAATACTTATGTATGTATATGATACATTGGTACATACACATATGTATGTATGTATCATATACACTAGGAAGTGCTTATAAGTATACGTATATTGAATTCTGTCAACAAAATTGTACGAGAATTTTGTTTCTCGTTTCAAAACTCCAGGAACTCGCTTTCGAAATTGCAAGATACTCGTATTAAGTGTTCAAAATCACTAAAATCGTTGCTTGATTGATATCATATTTCCATGTAGGCGTTATGGAAGTTTAATATGGAAATTTAAGCTCTCAAAATCTCTACAAATGGTTCGTCAACTATTTTAATTTGCTTGTATTCAATTGACGTTTGCACGACACAAATTTTGATCACAAAATATTGAACTATGTACATATGTTATGTTAGTTGTGGAAGCAGCGAATCACACACTCGTGATCAGCAAATGTAATATCAAAATATGAAACCCATACTTATTTTTGTGGGTCAATTTATTTTCCAAGTTTAGCTAGCGCTTGGCGAAACATTCTCGAATATCTGCAGTTATAGACCCAGGAAATGACATAATTTATACATACGAGTAAATATAAAGGGGAAAATAAGAAAGCGAATTATCGCGACAGGTTTCAGTTTCAGTTTTAAATGCATTTTATTTTCTTAACACTAACTCTTACATTCTAACAAAAAATGCTTAAATGCTAGCTTACAATTACATAATAATCTTATGCTAACTTACTGGCCCCACACAGGCGCTCTAAGCTACTCTAAATTCTTATAACTATGTCTTTCGACTTTATTTACATTTTACTTAGAACTATTTATTTTGAATACTTAAGGCTAAGACAAAATATTTGTTAAGAAAAACTTAGCATATGGACCAAATTTTTTATTTTTTTATAAAAACTTAATATCTAACTTAGAATAAACCTTAGCCTACCTAACCTATATACACAATGCAAACATACACACACATATACATTATACACAATTATATACAATATTTCTTAAATGCTACCTAAACCTATGCAAGCTGGCCATGGCTATTCACAGAGAAAACAGATTGGTCAGCTCTGCCTCATTAGTGAGGCTGGTCCGTAATTGACGGAAACGACGACGAAACATCTTCCCCATCATTCAACCACCAGAAATGCGAACGACATCCCTCTTATCGCGATTCCCCACCGCCCTACTGAACCTGAGGCGATCCACACTGCCGTGTGCGACGTCTCTGTTGTAGTTGAGTCGCCTGTCCCCAGCTGTCCGAGCGGCATGGAAGATTAACGGCACCGCTGATCTATCCTGGATCAACCCTATCTGATCTAGGTAGAGGAATGCTTCCGGTGGAACGAAGCCGTCAGAGCGCACATTCTCGTGGTAAAGATAATTGGGGTAGTAAGCCCCAGATATCAGGTTATTCGTCGAGGTCATTGCTCTTGCAATGTGCCTTCGAGTCAGCTTAATTACGAAGTTGTCCACTCGTATTAGGTTCGCCCTGTTGTAAAGGATCTCATTAGGATAAAATTTCTTGTACTCCGACTCTGGTGTTCTGTACAAACGAACCTCTCAAACATCCGAATCTTTTCCATTAAGCTTGCTCGTACATTGAACCACACGGGACAACCAAATACCAGCATGGGCCTGATAAGGGCCATGTAGCAGATTACCCTTACCCTCGCATCGATCTGGCTGAAGGCAAGCCCTAAGGCAAGCCCTCTCAAACACCCGAATCTTTTCCATTAAGCTTGCTCGTACATTGAACCACACGGGACAACCAAATACCAGCATGGGCCTGATAAGGGCCATGTAGCAGATTACCTTTACCCTCGCATCGAGTTGGCTGCTATAAAACAGTCTCTTTGTAAGAGCAAAAGCACCTTTAGCTCTGGCCAGAACAGCATCTATATTTTTGCCAAAATACAGAAACTGATCTAGCCAGATTCCAAGGTATCTGACTACATTTCGACAGGCAAGAGGCTGTCCGTGTTGTCCAATGATCGAGAACTTTCTCCAATTTTTTCTAGTATCCCTAGAGGCTCTAGACAACGGCGTCCTAAAGAGAATGGTTTCCGACTTCTGAAAGTTGATTTTCAACTTCCAGTCATCGCAAAATCGTCTTATCTTATCGAAGTCACGCTGCAAGAGAGTGTTAATGACCTCGATTTTTGGACCTGTTCTGTACGCTATCAAATCGTCTGCGTACGCAATAGTATGGGGAAGTGCACCTATCAAGTCGCTTGTATAAATGTTAAATAGGATCGGCGAATTGACCGCGCCTTGCTGAAGACCATTTTTAATTTGAAATATTCCAACAGAAGTCACATCACCATTTTTCACGATGAACTGTCTGTTGATTAGCATATTATAAAGAATGTACAAGAGTGGTTTACTGATCCCCAGCCTAGTCAGCTTATAGAAAAGACCCTCTAACCATACGGTGTCGAAGGCCTTCTCCAAGTCAACAAGGCAGGCACCAGTGCACTGTTTCTTGCCTTTGTTCCATTGGATATCGGACACCAGTTTAGACGCGTCATGTGAGATATCATGTCCCGCCTTAAAACCGAATTGATTATCCGGAATTATATGTTTGTCCTCAATCCACCTAGACAGAGCTCTATTGATTACTTTTTCAAAAACCTTACTGATATTCGGAAGGAGACTTATCGACCGGAGATTCGCCGGATTGGATATATCCTTCCCCTTTTTGGGGATAGGTTGAACCACCGCCGTTTTCCAATGCGCTGGATAATGTGCATTATTCATTGCATTATTAAACAGGGTGGTGTAAATGTCCACCGCTTCTAGAGGAAGATGTCGAAGCACGATGTTCGGAATACCATCGGTCCCCACTGATTTCTTAGCCCTGATTGTGTCGAAGATCTCACGGAGTTCTTCCTTCGAAATTAACGGGGGTAGGTCACCCTCTCTGGCAATGACATTATTGGTCATATTTTCGTCGCTGAACCGGGTGAAACCAGAGCCCTCGGATCGCCAGTTCCCTATTTCATTTCGAATGCAGAAGTCGTGCACAAAGACGCGATTTTCCAGGTCGTAATTAGGGCCAATGGTATCAGTGGCCTTGTATATTTCCTGGAAAGTCGCCCCTATGGCCTCAACCTTCTCCTGTGGATCCTCGATCACAAAAAAGTCGTCATCATCAGCGGCCTCATTTGGATCAATACCTGCTATTGTCAGTAACCGTTCGTTGTCCGTCGTCCGGGCTATTTTAAGACACTGAAGGTCGTTTTGATTTTTTCTCCGAAATAGTTTATTTATTTGCGGAAACATATTCAGGTTGCTGGTGTTTACAGCCCGAACCTTGTTGTTCCAATACAAACTTACAGAAATTCTGTAATTTTCTTTTATTAGCGTTTGGATATTTTTAATCGACGATTTCAGTGTCCTAATCTCCGGGTCTTGTCGGTCAGTTAACTGTCTGTACAAGTTTTTAAGTCTGGTCAGAAGTCTACTTTTCTGTCGGTGCAGTGCGTCTTTAGTAGGATTGCGGAACAGGTCTTCGTTAGTCGTACGTCGATACCGCGGTATTGTAGTGTCCATAGTTTGTTTAATTGTCTCGTCCATTTGTTTTAGGTAATTGTCGATCTCCTCGTTTGACAAATTCCTATTGGACGGTGGGTGGAGCGTGTTCGAGGAGAGTGCTCTTGTCAAGGTTGCGGAGAAGCGTGTCCATCGAGTCTTACTGTAGTTGTAAGAATATCTTTGGAAAAACTCCTCCTATTCCGCAATTTCGTTGGGAACCGTAATTTCGGTGCTAAAACCGCTATGGTCGCTGTCATACACGAATGTGCGCAGACAGTTTAATGTTTGTAAATTCGTA
Source organism: Volucella bombylans (assembly GCA_949129095.1). Lineage (NCBI taxonomy): Eukaryota > Metazoa > Arthropoda > Insecta > Diptera > Syrphidae > Volucella > Volucella bombylans. The sequence goes on along the minus strand of OX422144.1, from coordinate 38,115,592 downwards.
CCTGTCAGTCGTATACGTTCGTCGTACAGCAGTAGATCCAAATAAGACCCGCCTCTGGGAAACGACGGGTTATCAGTCGCTTTAAGACCGAGTCTGTACATGACATCGTGCTGACCCCACCAATCGAGTAGTAGGTTCCCTCTAGTATTTGGCAAATTATTTCCCCAATCTCTGTGTCTAGCGTTAAAATCCCCGCCGATTATAAAATAATTCTCCCTCGATTCCAGCCTCAGAAGTCGAAAAAGCGTGTCGAGCTCTGTAATGAATAGGGTGGATTGTGAAGCCTCAGGTGCATAAACAGAGGCCAAGTACAGCCGCTTTCCACTGCCGAGCGGTATGTAAATGACGACTGCCTCCAACACCCGGAACCTGCGCAACACTCCCTTGTACACTCTGTGAAATTTTATACCTTCTTTAATGAAGATCGCGACACCGCCTCCACATTTGGATCTGGGCCGATTTCTTCTTCTAACAATATAATTATTGTACTCCAGTTTGTGCTTATCGGTTAGCTTGGTTTCGCTAGCGAAAAGCACGTCAGGAGTTTGGTCTTGTAGCAATTTTAACATCGCGGCTCTTCGTTCGATCCTAATCAGAGAATTAACATTCACCGCAAGGACCTTCAAAGTTTGGTCCACCATGTGCGTACCCATTACGACATGTGTTGCGTTAGGCCCGGCAGCAGCGAGTAGATCTGGTCCACCCGCTTGGCCTGTTCTTGTACCTGTTTTAGCAGCTGAACCATCTGCCCTTGGATTGCGAGCAAGATGGCTAGCATGTTAGGTGCAGCTTCCGTTGTTCTCGGCATTGGCGCCGGAGAAGCAACAGTGGCTTGCTGTACCGTAGCCCCCCTACCTGACGCCATTTGGGCGTAGGAAATTTGGGGCGTGACGGCTGGTGTTTGAAACCTAACAGGTGAACGTTTGACCTCCACCTTCTGCTGCAGCGCCAATTTTGCTTTTTTAATGTCGGTGAACTTAGGACAACCCCGATTGTTTGCGGTGTGTCCCACGTTCCCACATAACACGCACGAGAGCTGCGTCCTATCGGATGCTCCGTCCCTACCCAGAGGACACTCCTCGGAACTGTGGTTCTTTGCGCACTTCACGCATCGAGGCTGCATTTGGCAGTTCGACGCGGCGTGCCCGAACCTCTGGCAGCGAACGCATTGTATAACGCCTTCGCTCCTTTTTAATTTTTCCCAGTGAATCACCTGGTAGTCTAGGACATTGATTCTCCTTAGACTATCCAGACGACTTACGGGACTGAGCTGCACCAAGAAGAATGGCAGACTCCGTTTCTCCCGTCTGGCTCTAGCTGTCGTAAATGGCTTTACCCCCACAAACTTGAGTCCTTCGCACTCCTTCTCTTTGAGCAGTGCCAGGATCTCCTCAGGATCAGAAGACGGTTCCAACCCCTTCAACAGCATCGACTGCCGCTTTTCACACTTCGGTGTGAATGAGTAGTGCTCCGTCGTCGTTTAATTTAGGAGCTCTTTAACTTTCGCGTAGCACTCCACTGTATTACAGTGGATGACATGGCGATCGTTCCCCAATCTCTTGATATTAAAATTATTACCAATGACCAACTGACACAGGTCCTTGGTTTCATTTACCTCTAGTTTATAGGTGTTGATAGGAGGCACCTTCTCCTTCTTCTTCTGCTGCTGCTGTTGTTGTTGTTGCTGCAGCTGGTGTTGTTGCTGCTGCTGCTGTTGTTGTTGCTGCTGCTGCTGTTTTTTCAGCTGTTGTTGTTTTTGCGGCTGTTGCTGTTTCTGCTGCTGCTGTTGTTTCTGCTGCTGCTGTTTTGTCAGCTGCAGTGGTTGTTTCTGCTGCTGCTGGTTTTGTCGTTGCTGCAGTTGTTTTTTCTGCTCGTGTTGCTTTTTTTTTGTTGGGCGCTTTCTGCCTCTAATTTCTCCCTCTGATGGGCGTGCAGTTTGTTTTAGCTTAACAGCAAGCATTTTCTCTTGCAGCTTTTTTATGCTTCTGCTAATGTCTTTCAACATTTCATCCTCATCTTCCGATTCGGATGCCGCTGGAGAAGCAAAGTTGTTATTGCCCCCTTCATAATATTCATCATCCTCAGATACAACGGCATTTATTCTTTTTTTTGTTACTTTAGGAGGGGATTTTAAACTCCTCCTCCTTTTAATGGCTTTCGCCACGGCACCGGCAACACTGTTGTTGTCTTTTGTAACTTCCACTATGGGAAGAGCGAAACGCTCTCCACCATCCATCACGTGATTTTTTATTTACTTTTATTTGTTGGTTTTGTTTTGAAACCACAATTTGAGGAGAAAAAAAAAAAAGAAGTTCTTAGTTCGGTCCGGTATTCGAAACCCGTGTCCCAAAATTCAATGGCAAACACTGCGCCGCTAACCGCCGGGCCACTGATTCAATTAACCGCATTGCAACTAATTTAGGTTAAGAACACGGAATCACTATTTTTATTTTTCTATAAGAAAAGCCGAATCACATCAATTCTCGGCGGAGATCTGCGAACGACTGATTATCGCGACAGGCCTTACATGCTTGTGTATTTTTAAAATTACTAAACAAGAAATCTGGTAATGCTTATATTATACGTATTTTTTTCAAATCATGTTGTCCTGTTCGAGCAAAGGCTTAATGATAAATAATTCTAGCTCTCAATTTCATTTGGATATTTTGGGAGAAAAGAGAACAAAATAAAGAGAGACAAAATAGAGTGAAATCGGACGAGTTATGTTTATAAAAACGATCAGTTTCGAAATATACCCAGCTGATTCAAACAGGTACTGGGTGAAGCAGACTAATTTATTAATTCATTTGTTTTATTTAAAGACGATTCAATTTTATTTCGAATTATTTTAATATTTCAAAAAATATATTCAATTAAAGATGGAGTCTTGTTATTTGTGTGAAATGTTAAAAAATATTTGATAATATAGTAGTTCTTCAAGATAAACTTTTTCCCATAACTATCTTTCCATCGGAAATAAAAAATGTAAGAAATTAGTTTGGGACTAAGTATTGTAATTAATTCTGATAACTTTGCTCTTATCTGCTTTGATGCCTGAGACATGTGGTTACAAAATGTTTCGAAAAAATTTAATTTTTGTATTGTATTGTATTTGTTTATTGAGGGTTGGAAGTTTTCTTCAAATTTTTGTATGTGAAGAGATAGAACAGCTTTAATTTGATGCAGAAAAATGGTAAAATCAAAACCTGATTAGCTATGCATCAGTCAATTAGTTTTAAATTTAAAAGACGTATAATGTCATGTTTTGCTTATCATTTATTTTCCACAATTGAAAAAATCTGTATAAAAGGTCATAAGGCGTTCTAAAAAATTCGTTAATATAATACATATGTGTTTTTTTTACCTTAATATCATAGTAATTCCTACGCATTTTTCGTTTGTTATTAATTTTTTTTTATCGGATAGAAGCATTCAGCCAAAGAACTAGCTCATTGTATTTCTTGTATGTTCCTTTTGCTAAAATTTCTCAATCTTTTAAAAAATAATGAACGCCCAGTTCCACAGAAGCCATAGTTAAGTATTTTCGTGAAAACTTGCTCCAGCAGACAACCGAAAGCTACCTGCGCCTTGTAGCAGAGAGTGGGTAGACACGATACAACAGACTGTACAGCTACATCATCTGTTTATGCTTGAGCATAGACGTCAAAACGTTAAGCAGTGAGTCGACCAATATGCCATTACATGTTCTCTTCAGTTAGCATCCGCATTCGCCAGAATTGGTATTATCCACAAAACTATTGATTCGCCAACGCCCTGTTGTCTGGTTGAGTTACATATGCCGTCAAAAGTTGCGCTTTTGATAGCACCCTAAATGTCGACCAAAATACCCAACGCGAAGTCCTTTTTGTCAAGTGCGTCTGTCTTCCAGATTTTGAAGCGTACTCTCGCAGGATCTTCCGCGTTGGTAAGCATGTTTCGTCCTAGGCAGAGGAAGCCATAAAGGAGGTCACACTTTTAGGTATCAAATTGAAACCTTTTCTGACACTGTTCGTATGCGTGTATGCCTCTTCCAAGCTAGCACTAAATATTCTCTTCAGAACTACCAGTTGCTTGTTTATACCTTTCTGCAACATGTTCGGGTATATGCCATCAAAGAAAGCAAAGCATGTTTGACGGTCTCATCCGTCACCACAACCGATGAGATATACGAGTACAAGCTACAGCGCTTTAGGTCGGCTGAGGAGTGGCGAACTAAGAACTAGCAAACCTGATTCCAGTGGTGGTGTGATCATAGAGTAAACCGTGCCGAACGAAACCCAGGCGCCTTGGTGCAGGTTTGTTATACTTAGCCTTACTCAGTATGGTGTTGCCTGGACTGACCATTTATTTCCAGCCTTACTGGTGGGATTTTATTTTAATGGAAACCCAAAAACAAACAACAAACAAAAAAAATGCTACAAAAACAGGCAATGCCTGTCCAGGAAGAATCAGAGGTGAGTGAAGCCGAAATCTCGACCTCGAGTTCGAGAAAACACTCACCAACGATAAAGATTTCACCGGTGAGCAGGTTGGTACTCACACCGGTGATACACAGAACAGGACCTCGGTCGAAGGAGTAGCCAAGTCTGCTGGTACATCCGCTGCCGAAGTTACCTTCAAGACTCAAAAAAATAATAAGACAAGGGTTTTGCTAACGTTACGAGGCGTAAGGTAGCAAAATATGAGGGTTGTGATCCCCGCAACCTAAGCGAGTGGGGAAAAGCTACCTTTAAGGCGAGAGTGGAAGCCGATCAGGTGCTATCTACCCTTAGTACGCAGCAAAATTAAAAGAGGGGGATAGCGGCTCTGGAAAAAAGGGCAGAGAGGCAGATACGACGACATCGTGGAGCCGAATGATGCAAAAAAGGTGAAGGCTGGTACTGCATCCGCATTGCGTCGTAAACAAAGCGACCCGAATAACGTGCTTCTCGTTGTTGTGGTAACCGAGCTGGAAACTTTCGGTCGTCTGACAATTGACCTTCCATCCTATGGAAGTAATTATCCACCACAGGATGGGAAGGCGGACACAAGGATTTAGCTTGTGGAAATAGTCTGTAGACTTCCTCAGACGCTTCGTTTTGGAGATATGCGATGCTAAATGCACCACGGTGTCAGAGTTGGCAAAGTACACTCTTCCGACGGCATGGCTATGGGTTCCGTGTACCTGCACGTACTTTGAGAAGCTCCTGGGACTACTACATGTGCAGAATCGAGATTGATGCAGAGTCCTTAAGACAGGGCCTAGATAGCAGTACGGGCAGCATTATCTGCTGTCCCTTAACAGGGATTGTTTACCATTCCTTGAAAAATCGAAAGGTATGTTAAGGTACAGCATGGGAAGATTGATGGTTAAGCTATCGACCAAGGGCAAGAACGAGGAGGAACCCCTCCAAAACGATGGCAGTGCTGCAGATAAACCTACACCATAGTAAGGCAGCGACGGCCTGTCTGGTGGAGTACATCGCCAGACAGTACGTCACAGCCGTACTCATAAAAGAGCCCTGGATCAATAAGGACTACAAAATCCAAGGTCTTCGGCTGAAGAATTAAGCGTTGTTCTATAAGGTATGAAAGGACACCCTTATCAAAAAAGTGAAAGGGAGTGTGGCAAACCACTTTGACTGACCTTGGCCTCCTATCCCTATGACTCCGAGGTACTTTTTTTTTGTTTTTAGTTAGTTGTGATCTTCATTCAATATTCATTTCATTTTCATACATATTATACATAGTTCACAATTCGAATTAGAGTATGGCGTTAGCCGCCAGCCGAAAAAAAATAGTTGTTATAATACTGTCATAACATATATTAATATCTAACAGATAATTTAAGAGTTAATCAGAAATTTTCGTTTATTATTGTAGCTATCTAGAGTTAGCCAGCTATCGCCGCCGTTTAAAATAATTTTTAATTCTTCCATAATTAGACTAAAAATTATTCCAATAAAATGTATCATGTCGGTTACACTGTGTACATTTAGTGGATCGGTCGCTTCGATGGTGCATATAGTTTAGGAAAAAAAGCTCTCCTTTCGCTTAGAAGATAGTTAGATAGACAGTTGTTTGTTAGGTTGTGCTCAAGCTTCGATATAGGTTCCTGGATTCACTTTTCACTCATTCATGGAAAATTTGAAATTTGGTTTACCTGATAATATTCTATATGGTTTTCAAGTGATTTTCCCATGTTTCAAGGTTCTCGCTATCCAGTTGCACGTTATGTTCCAAACATAATCTTGACCACTCTCCAAAGAATTGAGATTTGCGTTGCACGATGTGGGATGCCACTATTTTAGGAAGTCTTTGCGGGTGGTATTCCAATATCTTTCTGAAGTAGCTGAAGTGAAGTTTTAAAGTCTATAGGTAGAGAGAGGGAAGTCCAGTCTCCAAATAAAGCATGTACGATGGAGTGTTTTCTGGTAGACGAACAATTTTCTTTAGACAGTATCTTAACAATAACGTAATCGTACTGGAAAAATCGCCAGACCTGTGCAGAAAAACGCATTATGGTTCTTAATACCGCTTCAAACAGTTTGTACCTACTTCACTCTTGTTGCGACGTTATTTTTGTCAAGGGGTCCAGTAGTTGATGGCTATTTTAGCATCATGTTTGGATCTGAAGAGCTTTCCAAGAGAAAGTTTGGGGGTCAAGATTTACTTGTACTCTTTTTCTTTTTCTAGTTCCTCACCTTCAAAGGTCCGTTTCTGATCCCTAGCGTATCTACCTAAGAAATTTCTGAAAATCATAATTTAATGTTAACCTTTAAATTCCATTTGGTGTAATTTGGTTTTGCTCATACATACTTTGTAATACTTTGAGGAACTTCGTTTAAACTCTTTCATTGCTTAGTTTAAGGAAGAGAGCATTTATATCTATGTAATCGAAAGCAGCCTTAAAATCCAAGAAAAAAACGCATAGTTTCTTTCCATTATCAAGGTTAATGTTAATGTTAATATTAATGTGATTGTTATCCACAGTAGAATATTCTTTGCGAAAGACTGCTTGGAATTCACTAAGGAGTCCGTTATCCGTTATCCAATTTGTTAAGCGCTTGAGAAGTATTGTAAAGAAGATTTCATTACTGTGTTTAAAAAAGATATTCCTCGGTAGTTGCTTGGATATTCTGCTCTCCCTTTTTTAAAGATTAGGAAGATAATGCTTTTCCGAAGTTTTCATCTACGACTCCTTCGTCGAAAATTTGGTTAAAACATCCAGTAAGGTATTGTGGAAATTTCTCTGTGGAGTACTTATAAAATACGCTTGCAAGCGTAAGCTACATTTTTTACCTCTAGAAGTGTAATCGCCGCGTCTAGTTCCTCATTTTCTATTTAAGGTTAAGCAAACAAGTGATGATTCAAGCTAGTTGGGGGGTTTAACAAATTTTCAAAATATACTGCTAAGAATTCTGCTTTTACTTGTATTCGAGAGCAAATAGCAGAAGCTCTTGACTGCTTTCACGCAGATATCACACAGCTTCCTTATCTCAACCCACCGGTCTCCGGATCATGAAACGCGAAGTTAATTTAATCACATTGCGATCGTCATAAGACATGACATGAAGATGTTAAATCATACTTGAAATAATTGTTCGGAAGTCACAAGCGAACACTGGAAGCACAGTCAAAAGTGTGCAATTACTAGGGTTCGCTGATGATACTGCCATATTTGTCACAACCCAGCGGTCTATCACTGGTGCGTTTGCCAGTATTGAAACGGAACTTGCCAAAATAGGTTCGGCGGTAAATGATGGTAAAACCAAATAGATATATGCTGAAACATGGACTCTATCGAAAGCGTATGAAGATATCCTCGCTCATTTTGAGTTGGAAATCCTTCGTATAATATTCGGTTCCTTTTGTATTGACAGGTTTTTGAGGAGAAAATGCAACGACGAACTATACACTGTTACATACTGCAAGAAAGTGTGCGATATATAGTTTAAATGAACCAACTCTCCTCTCAGTTTGACAATAGTGTCTGTTTTATTTATCGTGAAGCAGTTTAAAAAGTACGTACAACCTATATAGAGAAGATTGGACTTCATATTGCATATTTCTGGTTATGATATTGCCAGTTTTTTATAACAAAATATTAAAGTGTCTGTATATAGAATCAGACTGCAAGTCTGGCGTAATGTTAAGGATTACCCCACATTCTTGCACTAGATTTCCTCTTGTTCTTAATTATGTCCGTAAATACTTTTTTTGCAGCCTTTATTCCTCCAGCGCAATCACTTTTACTATATAATTAAGACGCATTTTTAGTGTATTCAGAAAAATATGGGGTGTTCCCGTGTATAAATGTAGTATACAGTTGGGGGTACTATTACGGTGGCCGTGGCTCAGGTGGTAGTGTATTGACTTCCCATTCGGACGGTTCGGCGTTCAGTACCAGCCCTGAACGAAAGACATTTCGTGAGGTGAATGGTTGCCTAAATACACCATCAAGTCACAGTCGTTCATTGATCTCCGTGGAGTTTTAACGTTTTTCGGCTTCCGAGTGAATTGTGAATAGAGTATAGTGTATACTTCAGCTGGAATATTTCAAATTAAAAATGGTCTTCAGCAAGGCGCGGTCAATTCGCCGATCCTGTTCAACATTTATACAAGCGACTTGATAGGTTCACTTCCCCATACTATTGCGTACGCAGACGATTTGATAGCGTACAGAACAGGTATAAAAATCGAGGTCATTAATGCTCTCTTGCAGCGTGACTTCGATAAGATAAGACGATTTTGCGATGACTGGAAGTTGATAATCAACTTTCAGAAGTCGGAAACCATTCTCTTTAGGATGCTGTTGTCTGGAGCCTCTAGGAATACCAGAAAAAATTGGCGAAAGTTCTCTATCATTGGACAACACGAACAACCTCTTGCCTGTCGAAATGTAGTCAGATACCTTGGAATCTGTATTTTGGCAAAAATGTAGATGCTGCTCTGGCCAGAGCTTGCTAGGTTTGATTCCCGGCACCGGTACGGCGATGCCCCGAACCAAACGATAGCACTTTATTCTCTCTGGGATCCCGCTATCCCAGCTGTGGGTTCTACCAGGTAGCGCGTTAACGGCAGCTAAACCTGGGCGAAATGAAGAAAAAACGATTTATTTACTCTTAATTAATCTAGCGGAACACTCGTCAATAGAGTGACCACCGTCCCGAAACAACAAAAACGTATTCTAACGGGTCGCGTGTCCCGTCTGTTCTCGGGAATTCTACGCACGCGCGGCCCACCGGAGTCTCGATTTTCCAAAAAAAACCCAAAACGATTTAAAAATTTTTTTTTTATTTTTTTTTTTTTTTTTTTACTGTCACTACACTGCACTCTACTTATCTGGTGATTCCTAGCGGTGCTGCGCCCCTTTCTGGCACAGTGCCCCGTTCCTTTCGTCCCGCTATTCCCGCTGTCAAATCCTCTTATCCTTTCCTTTCTCCCTTTTTTTTCTTTGTCGTATCTCCTTTTCCTTATGTTGTATATCCTCGTATGTTAGTTTTAAAAAAAAACTTTTTTTTTCCGCGACTCTAGTTCAAAAAAAGTCTACTCTAATAAAAAAAAACCGACAGAATTGCTTCACGCAATTCGCAATTCGCAAACAAGAAAAAAGAAAAAGACTCTGCTATTCGCAGAACGAAAAAAAAAATTCCGCAATCAAAGAAAAACTTGAGGTTGACCCTCTCTACTCGCTGGTCTTTCCCAAAGTGTCTCCTAGATCTTCTACGATCCACAGCTCCCGCCAGACACACACACACACATTCACACGCACATTCTCTCTCGCATCCATTCAGCCGTAGTGGACCCAACGACGGGATTTCTAGCAACCACACTAGCAGCCTTTGCTAGTGTGTGCCCCCGTGTCCGACTAGGCCTCTCACACATACAATTTTCCACATTCATACTAAACTCCTCAGTCTCGGAGTTCGCTCCCACTTCCAGTAATGACTGGGAACTCCACTGAGCGAGTTTGTGGAAGCTGTGGATCCTAGCTATTGCCTACTCTTATGTTCTACAAAAAGAAATTGCGAAAAGCAGAGTTTCTTCCATTTCTGATAGCCGGGTATTTTTCCCCCATCGAATTGACTTTCGCAAAAATTAAAACGCCCGCGGGGGAGAAAGGAAATGCTATGGAACGGCAGCTGAAGTGTCGGAACGAAAGGAAAAAGTGTAGCTACAATCCAGAAGGGATTGTATCTCGATCCAACCATCCGTTGGATCGCCGCCCCTCTCAAAAGAAAAGTATAGTGCATGTGAAAATACTTTTCATATTTTTATATTTTTTTTTTTCCGGGTCCCTACCTACTCCGGTGGATCGGCGTTCAGATTTGGGGGGTGGGGACTGACAAATAGCGTGTCACTCCTTACAATTATTTGTTTATTTTTTTGTCAGTGGGCCCTTCTGCCCTCTGGCCACTCTGCCAGTTTGTACTTTTTTGTTTTGGTACAATCGTTGTTTGTTGGTTGTTGTTGGTTGCTGCTGGTTTTTGTTTTCCTGGTCCCTCGGTGGAGGCGGTCTTATTACTTGGCCGTCCGCCTACACGCCTCTGCTGCTCCTTCGGTGCTCCATCGGTGGGGTGCTGGCTTAAAAAGGGGTCGTCATCCCTTCACCCATCGAACCTAGCTTTTAAAGCTGGTACGTCGTTGGGGTGTGCCCGATTATACTGGCCGTCCGCCTGCACACCACTGTTGCTCCTTTGTTGCTCCCTCGTTGGGGTGTTGCTATAAAAGAGATCGTCGTATCTTCACCCATCGATCACTTGGTTTGGTGCTAGCTCCAGCTAGCTGCATCCACATCGGTTGTGTGATGTGATGCCTGCATCCACACCCACATCGGTTGCATGATGGGGTGTTATTCAAGCCTCATGTTGTTTGGCTTTCGTTGGGGTGTAGGTTCCAGGGATCGTCTTCCCCCACCCGTCATCATCGTGTTGGGGTGTCTGGATTAAAAGGACCGTCCGTCCCCACCCGTCGGCGACTTTCAGACGTCCTGTCTGATGCTGTCCGTTGCGAGTCTCCCGTCTATCTATGGGCTCCGACAACGGTGTTCCTGGTGGACCTCCTGTCGCACCCTGGGGTTCTTCCCGTGAACCTATGTGGGTTGTTTTCCGAGGTCTGGGATTGGTGGGCCACTGGCTGATGGGACCATGGCTGCCCTCCACCACCGCCAGAGCTCGGTGTTCCCACTCAAAGAAAAGAGGGACCGAAGGGACTTACAAGGGAAAAGAGAGCCAAACTTGTTGCAGGAAAATTTACCGCAACAAACCCCACCCTTACCTCCTAGGAAATGGGCTTGCATTCCTAAGAAGCGCAAACCATTTCCCGAGGCTAAAGGTTCTTAGGAAAGACATTCCCATCAAGGCCAATACTGCCAGTCTATACCAAAACAAATTAAAATTATGACCCAAACGGTCTTTTAAGCTACTCTACTGGGACTTAAGACTCTTCTGGCTCAGCGCTATAGGGCTTAAGGTCCTTAGCGTGCCAGGTACCTTTATTTTGACCATTCGAATCCACCAAACTGTATGTCCACGCTGACACACGTTTGAGGATCCTGAATGGTCCCACGAATTTCGGCGCAAGCTTGGCCGCGTAGTAATTAGCTGCGTCAGACAACACGAAGTTTCGTCGCCATACTAACTCGTTCGGGAGTTATTGCACATCTCGCCGTCGGAGGTTGTAGGCCTTCGCCGACTTCTTCGCTGCCGCCGCTAATTTCCTACGTATATCCTGCCTCAACATCTCGAATCTCCTACCTAACTCCGGTGTATCTGAGTCCCTAAATTCCCTATTCCTTTCCCTACTTTCAAGATCTAAGTCCCTACCTATAGTACCTGTGGTCTCACTACCTGGTACTATGTCCCTACTACCTAACCTATCCTCGCTAACTATCCTATTCTGGAGATAATCGCTCGAGGCATCAAATTCTGTGCCGCGAGTTACCATCTCCCTCCCGAAATTTACGAAATATGGGGATACCCCCAGCACCTCGTGTTGGGCCGTGCGAATCGCGCACGCTACCTTCGCCAGCTGCGAATCCCAACCTCGATGATTTTCCGAGACATACGCTCTGAGCGTTGTCTTGATTATCTGGTTAATCCTCTCCGCCGGATTAGCCTGTGGGTGGTAATGGGCCGTAAACCTAATTTGTGACTCGTAAGAGTCACAGAGAGCTTTGAGCTCCCTTCCTCGAAACTGGGGACCGTTGTCGCACACGACAACCTTGGGTACGCCGAACAACAAAAAGACATTTTCCTCTAGTTCCTTGCACACTGCCTTCGCAGTTGCGGAACGTAGGGGAAAGAGCAAGGGGAATTTCGAAAAGTAATCGACCACGGTAAGAATGTAATTGTAACCCCGAGTGGACTTGGGAAGTGGGCCTACCAGATCTACACAAACCATTTCCCAACACCTTGACACACCTACCCTCTCAACCATCAGACCAGCGGGTCGCTCGTTCACAGGTTTCACCTGTTGGCAAATCGTGCAATTTTTCACGTATTTTGTTACTTCTGACCGCATCTTCGGCCAGTAGTACCTAGCTCCTACTCTCGCAAATGTCTTGCGGACGCCCATGTGACCCGCTAATGGGTTATCATGGCACGCCTGTAAAATCCCTAATCTACCTAGCTTTCCTACTACTAATTTCCACTCGTTATTGTTATCTTCGTAGACTACTACCTGCCTATTCTTCACAAACTTGAATAGTTTGCCCCCCTCTACTCTCCACAAGGGGTAGGCTAACGGGTTAGATTCTACTGCCGCAATCATTTTCCTAATCCAAGGGTCTTGATCCGCTTCTGAGATTCCAGCCAACTCCGGAACTCCTCGCGAAAGCATGTCGGGAACTACATGCTCTTTCCCCTTTCTATGGACAATCTGAAAATCAAATTGCTGCAGCCTCACTGCCCGTCGACCTAGTCTCCCTTGTGGTTCCTTAAGGTTACTCAGCCACACTAGCGAATAGTGATCAGTTACGACCGTAAACCGAACCCCTTCGATGTATGGTCGCAACTTCTTAATCGCCCAGAGCACAGCCAAGCATTCCTTCTCTGTGGTAGAGTAGTTCCTCTCACTTCTCTGCAGGGACCTACTGAGATAACAAATAACCTTCTCTCCATCTTCAAACTCCTGAGATAATACGGCCCCTATTCCATAATTCGAGGCGTCCGTCTGAACTACGAACGGCCTATCGAAGTCTGGACATGTTAAAATGGGTGCCGTTACTAGACATTGTTTCGCCTTCCTAAAGCTTTCCTCACACTCGTCCGTCCATATAAATTTCCTATCTTTCTTTAACAAATCTGTTAAAGGCCTAACTAAAGCGGCGAAGTTTGGTACAAAACGTCTGTACCAAGAAATTGTCCCTACAAAACTCCTAATTTCCTTCACACTCTTCGGTGCGGGAATCCTAATCATACTATCTACTTTTTCTGGATCTACATGTAGTCCATTCCTATCTACTACATAACCTAAATATTTCAAAGACGGCCTACAAAAGTTACATTTTTCCCGACTAACTTTTAACCCTGCCTCACACAATCGCTTAAAGACCTCCTCCAGTGTCTTAAGGTGTTGGTCGAATGTATTTGTGACGATGATAATATCGTCCAGGTACACAAATACGTGTGGCTCTAGATCAGCACCTAAGATGCTGTCTATAAATCTCTGCCACGTAGCAGGCGCATTGTGTAACCCGAAAGGCATTCTCTTAAACTGGAACAGGCCTCTATTCGGAACCGTGAAGGCTGTGAGTGGGCGCGATCTCTCCTCCATGGGGATCTGCCAGTAGGCCGACTTTATATCTAATGACGTCAAATATTTGGCGTCCCTAAGCTTATCCAATGTCGACGAGATAAATGGCAATGGATAAGCATCCCTATCTGTAACCCTATTGACTTTCCTATAGTCGACGCAGAACCTAAACGACCCATCTTTTTTCTTGATAAGGACTATCGGAGATGCCCACGGACTGTTCGATTTCTCGATAACTCCCGCCTCTAGCATCTCGTTTAGCTCCTTATCGATGTGTTTCTGCATCGCAGGCGACACAGGGTAATATCTTTGTTTTATAGGTTCTGCCGACGTCCTAATCTTGTGTTCTACCAAATGAGTGCACCCCAACCCCTCGAGCATCGACTTAAAGATACCGTCGACCAAAGCTTCCAACTGCCCTGCTTCGGCGACGTCCAGCTCGGAGATCTCGCGAATTGCGGTGATCGAGGCAACCGACTGTTGGCTCGAAAAGTTCCACACCCGTGATCTTAAATCCGGGACGATTCCCGCCAGTGCCCAAAAATCTGCACCAAGGATCACGGTGTGGGGTATCGCTGGTATAACGAGACATTCTATGTAAACGGACCGACTTTGCACTTCAATTGGTAGAGACACCACCCCCACGACATCTACGCTTTTTCCGTCCGCTAACGCGACGGACCTAATCTGATTTCTTCCTAACCTAAGCCCTAAATCCTTAACTATTCTTCATCCCTCACCCCCTATTATAGTGCGAGAAGCGCCACTATCTAAAAGACCTAACATCCCTATACCGTAAATACTAACTCCTACATATGGACGCCTATCATCGCCGTTTGCCTCCAAGCTAAACCCTAAATGAACTACCGAGTTCCCCGACTGGTTTCCAGCAGGCGACCTAACCCCTACTTGCGCCGGCGCTCCCGTCCTGCTGGCCCGGAAGTCCGTTGCGCGTTTCCCGACGTGCCGCTGCAACGTCGACATTGGCGCCGTGTCACTCCTGTCGCTCCACACCCGTAACAGCGTCTAGGAGCTGAACACGCACTAGAAAAGTGGCCTTCGCCATTACAATTAAAGCACCGAATGGGTGCACGCGGTGGTATGTCCTCTCGGACAACCGAAACTCTGGGCTCCTCCCAGTTTACGAACGCCAAATCTGGCTCCAACAACCGACGCGTCCTCGGATTGGGTGGCGGAGCAAACGTTTCCACGTTGGCCCGCACCGTCTCCAACCTGCGACCCAATTTGACCAGGTCTGCAACAGTCTTGGGGTCTGCTAGCCCAAGCTGTTGCTGGTAAAAGGGGCCAGGTTTCTTTGAACTATGGCAAGCTTCCGCCGCTCCGATAGCGGTTCCGAAAGCCTGCCAAACATATTTTCCACGACCGCGACGTATACTCCAATGGACTCGCTGCTTCCCTGGGTACGATGCCTGATTTCCTCCAGTAGGAGGTCATCATAGTTGGGGGGAAGAAACTCCGGTTTCAGTTCCGCCACCAACTCCTGCCAAGAAGAGACCGACAACCTAATCGCCCTATACCATATGAGCGCCTTCCCTGAAAAAAGTTCAACGGCTGCCCTAAACAAGTGAGCTTCAGTCACCCCGCGCGCTTGACTGAGCTCTTCCACCCGCTCCAAAAATGAATTTACCGACGCACCACAACGTTCCCCCGTGAACTTTATGTCCCACTTGGCCAGGTTTTCCCCCCTCGCATACGGCAAGCGCTCGCTGTGGTCACCCGTAGCTGCGTAGAGACCGGTCTCTTCCGCAACAGCAGGCGTCACCGGTGATCTCACAGCGCGGACTGGTGTTCTGTCCACTGCTTGATGCTGCTGGAGGGAAAACCTTTTTTGCCGGATTTGCTGCTGCTGTTGTTCGTTGAGTTCACCCCTCGTTGGCTGTGATGGTCGGTTCTTGACGAGCCTCGAGCACGATGGCTCTCCCTCGTCCTCGTAGCCTACCTCGCCCTCATCATCAAACTCCTCTTCCGTACCTCCGGCTAACTCTCCGGCCAGTACGATCAACCTATGTTTGAGATCACACTTCTCCTCGATTTGTTCAGGAGAAGTGTCTCTCGCCCTATCCAACCTACTAAGAGCCCATTCGATTTTTGTAATAATCTTCAAGTATTCCTTCGACTTAGGATTACTTGGAGGTTCTTCCAAGAGCTCTTCGATCTGTTCTATTTTAGCAAGTATGGCATCTCGGTCCTCTACAAACGTGAATTTGTAGGCCGAGTCAAAATTTAGAGACCCCCTTTGTTCGAGCATACGAGCGGATCTCAACGACTTCCGCATGGCTTCCACGGTGCCAATGGGAAGACCGCGAGCCTCCATCTCGTATGCCATCTCGTCCGCAGCGAGCCGATTTATCTCCATTTTCAAAAACTAAAAAAAAAACGAAAACAAGAAAGAACCAATGTCACAGGTTTTGTAAGAGAAAAAAAAAGGAAAATCCACCGAATGAAAACAAAACAAAAGTCAAAAAAACAAACACACCGATGAAACCGATGAAAAAAAGTAAAAAAGGAAAACGCAACAGTGAATAAAACTACAAACACAAATGGTCACACTCAGATTCGATAAAATACACCGAACAATAAGGATGGTCACACTGAAATTCGATTCGCACGAGAAAAAGAAAGGAGAAAAAAAAAACCCACAAGAAAATTCAAAAAAAAATTAAATGTGAATATATATATATATGTATATAGAATAAAGACAAGTTTAAGTAAGTGTTAAGTAAAATGAAAAATAAATAAAATGTATGGATATGTAAATGTACAAAAAATATATATATGTACGTGTGTACGTATATCTACGTATGCATGTAATTAAATGTTTGGCTATATGCTTTTTTTTTGTTTTAAAATATGTTTGTTTCGCTATATGTATATGTATATGTGTAGGTATTTATATATTTATGTATATACGAAAGTGTTTATCGGAGAACCCGAAAGAAAAAAAAATAATATATATAAAAACTGTCCCAACAATAATGGTAAATATATGTCTTGTAAGTTTATTTAGGTATATGTTTCTATGTATGAGTGTGCATCGGAAGTGCCACAACAAATAATATAGGAGTTCAAGTGGAGTTGATCAAGACAACACCACTCAAGGCAAATTAAAAAAATAAAAAAGCCACCTACTTGGGGACCTGGTACTTGCCCAGGTATAGTGATTCTTATCCTCGTTAACCTCCTAACTCCTCGCTCCACAGGTACTTTTCTTATTGCCCTGCTGAATATTCTGCTGCACTTGAGGTCCTTGTTGTATTGTTACACTTGTTGCAGTCCTAAAAAAAAGCAAGCAGTATCAGAAGTTCTTAAAACAAAAAGACACACAACTAACTAGCAAGGACCGTCCGTCCCCACCCGTCGGCGACTTTCAGACGTCCTGTCTGATGCTGCCCGTTGCGAGTCTCCCGTCTATCTATGGGCTCCGACAACGGTGTTCCTGGTGGACCTCCTGTCGCACCCTGGGGTTCTTCCCGTGAACCTATGTGGGTTGTTTTCCGAGGTCTGGGATTGGTGGGCCACTGGCTGATGGGACCATGGCTGCCCTCCACCACCGCCAGAGCTCGGTGTTCCCACTCAAAGAAAAGAGGGACCGAAGGGACTTACAAGGGAAAAGAGAGCCAAACTTGTTGCGGTAAATTTTCCCGCAACAAGCTAAAGGTGCTTTTGCCCTTACAAAGAGACTGTTTCATAGCAGCCAACTCGATGCGAGGGTAAAGGTAATCTGCTACATGGCCCTTATCAGGCCCATGCTGGTATTTGGTTGTCCCGTGTGGTTCAATGTACGAGCAAGCTTAATGGAAAAGATTCGGGTGTTTGAGAGGGCTTGCCTTAGAGCTTGTCTTCGCTTGTACAGAATCTTAATCGTCCATGTCGCTCGGACAGCTGGGGACAGGCGACTCAACTACAACAGAGACGTCGCACACGGCAGTGTGGATCGCCTCAGGTTCAGTAGGGCGGTGGAGAATCGCGATAAGAGGGATGTCGTTCGGCAGCACCAGCATTTCTGGTGGTTGAATGATGGGGAAGATGTTTCGTCGTCGTTTCCGTCAATTACAGACCAGCCTCACTAATGAGGCAGAGCTGACCAATCCGTTTTCTCTGTGAATAGCGATGGCCAGCTTGCATAGGTTTAGGTTAGCATTTAAGAAATATATACATAAATTAGTATATACCTTTGTGTATACTAATATATGTATATAATTGTGTATAATGTCTATGTGTGTGTATGTGTGTATTGTGTATATAGGTTAGGTAGGCTAAGGTTTATTTTAAGTTAGATATTAAGTTTTTATAAAAAATAAAAAATTATGTCCATATTCTAAGTTTTTCTTAACAAATATTTTTTCTTAGCCTTAGCCTTAAATTCAAAATAAATAGTTCTAAGTAAAATATAAATAAAGTCGAAAGACATAGTTATAAGAATTTAGAGTAACTTAGAGCGCCTGTGTGGGTCCAGTAAGTTAGCATAAGATTGTTATGTAATTGTAAGCTAGCATTTAAGCATTTTTTGTTAGAAAGTAAGCGTTAGTGTTAAGAAAATAAAATGCATTTAAAACTTAAAACTAATAAAATAAATCAATAAAAAGAGACATTTGAGGATCCTTTTATTTATTTATTTTTTAGCACAGTAGCAGTGTGTTCGCCCGACAGACCATTGGTCGTGGGTTCGAATCCGAGTGGAATAACAAACTTTCTTTTTTTTCATTTAATTTAAAAAGAGGGAAACAACATCACGCGATGTATTCTGGAGAGCGGTCCGTTAAGCCAATAGCGGGACCAACTGAAAGGACAGGCGATATATCAAGTGGTTCAAGCTAACCAGCAGTAGTGGTTAGAGGAGGAGGAAGCAAAGGCCTACTCCGAAACTAATAAAGCCAACATATGGAAGATGAAAATATGTTCGCATCTCTGGCGGCCTCTGAGTCAGATGACGAAGAGGAGGTGGTAGAGAGCAGAAAAAATAATATTAAGATTCTCCAGCAAAGAGTGTTAGCTATTAAGGCTAAACAAATAGCAAGGAGGGAGAAAGAGCAGCTAGGAGAACTTCTCGTGTCTCAACAGCCACAACAACAGCAACAACTAGCAGCAAAAACGAAACAACAGCAACCACAACAACAACAACAAAAACAACCACAACAACAACAACCACAACAACAACAACAACCACAACAACAACAACAACAACAGCAAAAGACATCTAGAACAAGGGTTCCACCAATAAACACTTATAAGATGGAGCTCAAGGAAACGAGAAAACTATGTAAGTCGGCCATAGGCAATAATTTTTATATTAAAAGACTCAGTGTAGATAGGCATGCGATCCACTGTAACACAGTGTAGCGCTACCATAAAATTAAAATTTTATTGAAGGATTCGACGACGGAGTTCTTCTCCTACACCCCGAAGGGGGACAACCTGCAAACAATGCTGCTGAGGGGATTGGAAAGCCAACTCTCTTGTGCTTTATGTAGGAACACGGGACACACCGCCAATTATCGGGGTTGTCCCAAATTCCAGTACATCAAAAGAATAAATCTGGCCCGGCAACAGAGAGTGGAAGTTAAACGTCCACCCGTGCATTTGAAAACTCCAGCCGTTACTCCCCATGTCACCTACTCCCAAATGGCGGCAACTAGGGGAAAAACGGTACATCAAGCGAAGGCCCCAGCGCCCAGAGCAACAGAAACAGTTCCTGACATGCTAGCTATCTTGCTCTCTATCCAGGGGTAGATGGCTCAGCTACCGCGCGGGTGGATCAAGTATATGCACTGCTGCCTGGCCGAACGCACCTTTTGCCGTAACGGGTACGTACGTGGCGGAGCAAAGCCTGAAGGTCCTTGCTGTGAATGGGAATTCACTGATAAGGTTCGAACGGCGAGCCGCACTATTTAAGTTGCTTAAAGACCAAGCCCCTGATGTGCTTTAGGTTGGCGAAACTAAGCTTACCAAGAGACACAAAATGAGGCACAGAAGATAGAAAATAGTACGGAGAAACCGAAACAACTCCATTCAGGGAGGTGGCGTTACAATTTTCGTACGAAAAGGTACGTTATACATTTTAAAAGAGTATATAGTCGTGTAGTACGTAGGTTCCTCTCCGTAGTGGAAAGCGGTTGTACATGGTGTCTGTCTATGACCTAAGGCTACTCAATCCACCTTATTTATCTCAGAACTCAAGACACTTTTCTGATTTCTGAGGCTGGAATTGGAAGACAACAATTTTATTATCGGCGGAGATTTCAACGCCAAACATAGTGATTGGAAAAATAATACACCAAATACTAGAGGGAACCTACTATTCAATTGGTGGGATCAGCACAGTATAATGTATCGACTCGAGCTTAAGTCGACGGATAGTCCGTCGTTTCCCAGACACGGGTCCTATTTGGATCTTCTGCTGTTCGACTCACGAATACAACTGACGTGCACTAACCAACAAACTACAAACTGTCTACGCACTTTCGTGTATGACAGTGACCATTGCGATCTCAGCACCGAAATAACTGTTCCCAACGAAATTGCGGAATTGGATGAGTTTTCCAAAGGCATTCTTACAATTATAGTAATGTGCGTTGGACACGCTTCACCAAAACACTGACTAGAGCACTCTCCTCGAATTCGCTCTACCCACCGTCCAACAGAAATCTGTCAAACGAGGAGATTGAAAGGTATCTAAGACAAATGGAAGAGACAATCAAACGAACAATGGACAAAACGATACCTCGGTACCAGCACACTGACGAAGAAGTCTTATTCTGCAACGCAACTATTGACGCACTGCACCGACATAAAAGTAGGCTGCTGTCGAGACTAGAAACCTTATACAGACAGTTTACTGTCACACATAACCCGGAGATCATGACACTTAAGTCGTCGATTAAAAACCTCCAAACATTAATAAAGGAAAATTACAGAAATTCTGTAAGTTTGTATTGGAACAACAAAATTCGAGCTGTAAACACCAGCAACCCGGATATGTTCCCGCAGATAAATAAAATATTTCAGAGAAATAATCAGAACGACCTTCCATGTCTTAAAATCGCCCGAACGACGAACAACGATCAAATACTGGTACCAGCGGGCATAGATCCAAATGAGGCTGTTGATGATGATAACTTCTTTGTGATCGAGGATCCACAGGAGCAGGTAGAGGCTATAGGAGCGACTTTCCAGGAAGTGTACCAGGCGAATGTTATCATTGGCCCGAACCGCGATCTGGAGAATCGAATCCTTCTACCTTCGAAATGAAATTGTGAATTGGCGATTCGAGAGCTCGGGTTTCACCCAGTTCAGTGACGAGAATATGGCAAATAATGTCATCACCAACGATAGGGTACTCCCCCTGTTCATTTCGAAGGAAGAGCTCCAAACGATCTTCCAATCACATTGTGCTTCGACATATCCCAATAGAAACGGTGGACACTTATACCACCCTGTTCAATAATGCAATGAATAATACACATTATCCAGCGCATTGGAAAACTGCGGTGGTACATCCTATCCCCAAAAGGTATAAAGACACTTCCAATCCGGCGAATCTCCGCTCGATCAGTCTTCTTCCAAGCATCAGTAAGGTTTTCGAAAAGGTGATCAATAGAGTCCTGACTAAGTGAGTTCAGGACAAAAATTTAGTTCCGGATAATCAATTCGGTTTCAAGGCGGGGCATGATTTTTTTTTTTTATAATTTACGCGCTCCTAAGGGGTTAGATACCCTTTTACTGTTGCCAGGGCGCGGGCGGAAAGATAGAAGGAGGAGAAAGGAAAATTGTTTTTGTAGTGGTTTGAATCTCAGGTGTGTTTGGTTTCTATGTTTGCTCTCCAGTGGTGGGAGTCCGAATGGGACGGAGAGTTTTTCTTCACTCAGAGTGATTCGAGGTATATCACAGTATTTTTCTTTTCTGTGCTTGAAACTCTACAACAGCCAAATCTACGTGTCAGTGTTACGCCTTCACACGCAGAATTTTTCTGTCTGAGTTCCAATTACACAATGAAAAACTGACTTGCCATGGGCAGGATTCGAACCTGGACCCTCCGAGTGAGAAGCGTTTGCTACTACCACTACACCACGGCCACCACGGCATGATATCATTCATGCTGCGTCTAAACTGGTTTCTGATATCCAATAGAACAAAGGCAAGAACCAGTGCACTGGTGCCTGCCTGATTGACTTGGAGAAAGCCTTCGATACCGTATGGTTAGAAAGACTCTTTTTCAAGCTGGACAGGTGGGCATTAGTAAACCACTGCTGTATATTCTTTTTGATATGCTCTCCAGTAGACAGTTCATCGTGAAGGATGGCGATGTGACTTCTGCTGGAACATTTAACATTAAAAACAGTCTGCAACAAGGTGCGGTAAATTCGCCGATCCTATTCAACATTTAACATACACGATTGATCTGATAGGTTCACTTCACCATGCCATAGCGTACGCAGACGACATAATCGCGTACAGATCAGGTCCAAAGATTGAGGTCATTAATATACTTTTGCAGCGTGACTTTGACAAAATTAAGCGATATTACGATGACTGGCAGTTGAAAATCAACTTTCAGAAGTCGGAAACCATTCTGTTTAGGACGCCTTTGTCTAGGGATACCAGAAAGAATTGGCGAAAGTTATCGATCGTGGGACAGCACGGGCAGCCACTAGCTTGTCGAATTGTAGTCAGATACCTTGGGATCTGGCTAGATCAATTTCTGTATTTTAACTAACATATAGATGTTGCTCTGGCCAGAGCTAAAGGTGCTTTTGCCCTTACAAAGAGACTGTTTTATAACAGCCAACTCGATGCGAGGGTGAAGGTGATCTGCTACATGGCCCTTTTCAGGCCCATGCTTGTATTTGGATGTCCCGTGTGGTTTAACGTGAGAGCAAGTTTATTGGAAAAGATGCGGGGGTTTGAGAGGGCTTGTCTTAGGACTTGTCTTCGCTTGTACAGAACACCAGAATCTGAGTACATAAAATTCTATCCTTATGAGCTCTTATACAATAGGGCGAACCTAATAAGAGTGGACAATTTCATCATTAAGTTGACTCGAAGGCACATTGCAAGAGCAATGACCTCATCGAACAACCTTATCGCCGGGGCTTACTACCTCAATTATATGTATCAAGAGATAGTTCGCTCTGACGGTTTTTTCCTCCGGAAGCAAAGGTCTGATCCAGGACAGATTGGCGGTGCCCCTAATCTTCCACGTCGCTCTAACAGCTGCAGACAGGCGACTCAACTACGACAGAGACGTCGCACATGGCAGTGCGGAGCGTCTCCGGTTCAATAGGGCGGTAGAGAGTCGCGACAGGAGGGATGTTGCTCGGCAGCACCAACAATTTTGGTGGCTTATTGAAGGGGAGGATGATTCGTCGCCGAACCCTTCCAGTGATATGAAGCTTCATGTGAAGCGAAGTGGGCCAGCCTAATTTTTTTAGCCATAGCCGGCTTACATAGTTTTAGGTAGGTTTAATTTAGGATTTAAGAAAAAAATATATATAAAAACAAAAAAATATATATATATATATAAAATGAAAAAAAATATATATATATATATGTATTTATATATGAAGTATATATATATATGCATGTAGTTGTAAGTAGGTTAACTAGATTAAGATTTAGTTTTAGGTAGTATGTAGGCTTTTAGTTCTAAGTTTTATAATAAAATTAAAATAGTCCATGTACTAAGTTTTTGGACATGTTTTCTTAATTTAAGCTATAGTTAAGTCACTAAATTATATAACCCGTCACAAACGTCGAAAGACATAATTTTTAAGTGTTATGTTTAACTTAGAGTGCCCGCATGGGGCCAGTAAGTTAGTATAAGATAATTTTAAGTTATTTAAGCCAATTTTTAAGCGTTTTTTGTCTAGTATGTAAGAGTAAATTAAGTAATATAAATAAAAATGCATATAAACTGAAACTGACACCATCAAGTCAATTTACACTAATAATTTAGTTTCCCCATTAAATGTTGGATGCCACCCATGAAGCGAAATAACCACTGAGCCCAAATATCTTTCTCTCTCTCTATCCAATTTTCCGGAAAACCTAACACGTGCTCCGGCATTTTAAGAGTAGTCATACCCTCTTGAGTGTTAAGTTCTTTAAAAAAAAAAAATATTCGCTTAAGAAAGTATCACAGGAACTTATTTTTGTAGATACGAGTATCTGCTAAGACCTCTGCTTTTACTTGTATTCGAGAGCGATTATTGAGTTCTTCGTTATTCAATCTTGTAACTAGTTTCCAAAAGTCACGACTGTCTCTAACTTCATTTAACTCCTGTGCAAGATTTTGCCAGTACTGTGTTTGCTTTTCTTTGCAGATACTTTTATACTCGCTATTTGATTTTTCGTCAGCTGGATACGCTTCAAGGTGAACTTTCAGAACAGTGTATGTAGTTTTCAAAGAAATCCTAGGAACACGGATTGGGCTAAGTATACAGAAGTGATAAATATACACCTGGATACCGAATCAATCATCTGCGATAATATTGTTAACTTAGATAGGGTGATAAAAAAATATTAGTAACGCACTAACAATGGCATTCGCGAAAGCTTGTCCGGTTAACAGAACACGTAAAAGTGCTGTACCTAAATGATGGAATAGGGAGATAGTGAATAGGTTTAGGCTGTACATAGCCAAAAGGTTCTGGAAAACTTAGGGAAAACCCACTTTGCTGGATACACATTATCAGATGACCCTTGCATGCTACGGCACACTGACAACATTAACCTCTCTCTCTCTCTCCGAAAGGGAAATAGGTGCCCTTATTAATAGGAAAAAATTACGGTTGGCAATTCAGTCCCTTAAGCCGTACAAATTTCTCGGTCCGGATGGTATTCTACCGATTATGATACAGAAAACACGATTATGATACAGAAAAGATTTTGAAAATACTTAGACAGTCTAAAAATAGGATACATATCAATAGCTTGGAGGGAAGTTAAGGTGGTTTTTATACCTAAACCTGACAAACAGAGGCATATAACAGCAAAAGATTTAAGACCAATAAGTCTGTCATCACTTATGCTTAAAACCCTAGAGCAATTATTCAAGATTCATATTAGGAACAGATGCAGTAATGGCTTTTTGATTGAGTCACAGCATGCATATAGGAAGGGAAAATCTGTAGAAACCGATCTACACCAGGTGGTGTGCAAAATAGAGAAAAATGTACACTTCGGTGAATTTGCGATGGCGGCCTTCCTTGATATTGAATAGGCCTTCAATAACGTGGAGTGCACCGCCATTAAAAGCGCTCTAGTAGACGCAACTATTGGACAGGACATTACAAACTGGGTTTGCAACATGCTTGCAAGTAGGAAAATAAACTGTTCCATAGGGCAAAGCTCGGTTAGAATTTCTGTAACCAGGGGGAGTCATATCGCCACTCCTGTTGGTGCTGGTTATCAATGACATCCTTAGAAAGCTTAGTACAATGGGTATAACCAACCGGAAGGGTTCCAAAACGGAACTGATTCTTTTTACCGGAAAGTAAGAGATACGGCGATTCAGACTCCCAAAACTCAACGGAGTGGAATTGTCCCTCTCGGACAGGACAAAGTATTTGGGTGTAATTCGGGACAAAAAACTGAATTGGAATCTTAACGTAGTGAAAGAATTAAAAAGACATACTCGTATAATGCTATTTTTTCTGACTTAAAACCTGCTATGGTGAGCTGGCTGTATACGGTGGTAGTGACCCATACTTACATACACAGTGGACTTTCCCTAACTCGAACTTTCCCTACGTCGAATTTGTCTCTAACCCGAATTTGTTCGCCATATTTTAGCATTCCCCTCAATATTCCATACAAAAATATTTATATATTACGTATATATATATTATGTATATATATATATTTATGTATGTCTGTGCTTGTGTTAGATGTAAGTAGGTTAAGTAGATTAAGATTAGTTTGTAGGCTTTAGTTTGAAGTTTTATACAAAATTAAAAAATGTCCATATACTAAGTTTTTGATTAAAATTTATTTTCTTAGTTTTAGTATTAATTAATGTTAAAATAGAAATAAAAGTAGACTGTAAGATTCGTCGAAAGACATAGTCTAAGTATTAGGTTTAACTTAGAGTGCCCGCATGGGGCCATTAAGTTAGAATAAGATTATTTGTAAGAAATTTAAGCTAATTTTTAAGCATTTTTTTGTTTAGCATATAAGAGTAACTTAAGTTAAAAAATAAAAATGCATAAAAACTGAAAAAAAAACTGAACTGATCCATACAAAAACATCCTCTAAATCAAACTCCCACCAAGTCGAAACTCCCTCTAACACATTCTCTCGATTCTTGGCCTCTTTTTTCACCCCTTAAGTCGAATTTTTTTTACATAAAACAAAATAAAAAAAATTACCCTCTCACATATAACTACCTATACATCAAGTACTTACACACTTCAACACCCTAAAAATCTGTAGCATCGTGTATGCCATCATCGTAAGTGCGTTGTGTTTCCCATATCCAATACATAATGCGAATTAATTAACCTCTTGTGGTTAATTGGAATAATTTGAAAGTCTTTGATGGTAGTACTGTACGATTTCACTGCACAACTTGAAATACAGATTCACCGCACAATTTTGAATAGAAAAATACAATTTACTTTTATAATTTTGTATTCTTCTCGGCTACACATATGACTATGCATTAGACACTTGTTCTTAATTCTATTCTGTTTTTATACTACTTTCTTATCAGTCTACGTATAAGTAACATTTCGTCTTATCTCTATTGGTACTTATATTCTAATCTGATTATTGACATAGGTATGTACATACATTCTAATCTGAACGTCAATATGCATGAATTATTTATTTCTTAATCTTAATGTGTACATATATTTTTCTTACATCTTAACTCTCCTCATCTTCAGTGTCCTCACTTTTTCTTATTTGTCTAGATAAACTTTAGGTTAGGTTAGGTAAGAGTGGCTGTTGGAAATACCAACCCACTTAGGCCTATTGGCCCATTGTGATGCCACGTGGATCTATGATCCTCTTACTACTGGAACAGTTTGAGCTTATAATAAAGCGAAGGAGACTGTTAACGTCTAATTTTTCTAGATCGTTTAGGTCGTTGTAGAAGAAAGCTCCTAGATGAATCTTTCTTCTCTGGGAGAGAGCTGGGCATGTGCAGAGTAGGTGGAGGATTGTCTCCTCCTCTTCCTCGTCCATACAGCTTCTACAGAAGTCATTAGTAAAAGCGCCAAGCCTTCTTGCGTGCTTGCCTATGAGGCAGCGTCCAGTAATGACACCTATTATTGCGCTGAGATGTTTCCTATCTAAAAGGATCAGACACTTAGAGCGACTCAGATCCAGCCTTGGCCAGATCTGTTTGGTCGCTGGACATGTTTGCCCAGCAGTCCACCTAAGGTCAGTTCTTTTATTGGCATCCAGCTTTAGTGTTAGTTTGCACGTAGCGATTGGTATACCTATACTAATTTTGTCCGGTAGGATAGGTAGAGTGGTTCCAATTTTGGCGAGTTCATCGGCTCTGCAGTTCCCTGGAATGTCTCTGTGGCCCGGCACCCAACAAAGGTGAATGTTGAACTGCTCTGCCATCTCCATGAGAGATGATCGGCATTCAAGCGCGGTTCAAGCTGCAGTCGCAGCTACTTGCCTGTTAAAAATGTCGAGGGGTGTCAAGTGAAGCAGAATATCAAATGCCGCAGAGGGGGTAGACCGCAAGGCTCCGCTTGTGCATAGACATGCTGTTCTTTGGACTCTGTTTAGTTTAATGCGGTTGACTGCATTTTCCAAGGCCGTCCACCAGACAACCACCCCGTAAGTACGAGTAATTATCGGTCTTATGACAGAGAGGTATAGCCAGTGGGTTATGCGAGGTTGAAGGCCCCATTGGCTTTCTTGCAATAGAATAAAGCTATTGTAGCTTTATTGACTCTTTCTTGAATGCTAGGTTTCCAGTTTAATTTCCTATCAAAAATGAGACCCAGATATTTCGCTGTATCGGAGAAAATTAAACTGGTACCGTTTATTGAAGGAGGGTCTATGATTGGAATTTTATATTTCCTAGAAAAGAGGACAAGATCAGTTTTATGGGGGTTTCTTCCCAATCCACAGCGATCTGCCCAGCGGGTTAATCTGTTGAGATTTACTTGGAGGAGTTCTTTAATGGTATTGAGATGTTTTCCTGAGACGGCTATGGCAACGTCATAGGCAATCTGCTACCACAAGCCTCCAGGTATATCAGTAGTTCGTTAACTACTAAGTTCCAGAGAAGGAACACACAGGACACAGAAGGACACAGCCTTGCGGCGTACCTCTCCTGACATATCTTTTAGCGGAAGTCTCACTCAGTTTGGAGTTGATTATCCAGCTTTTTAGCATTAGACCCATCAACTCCCCAAGTGAGTCGTCTACCTGCAGAGTTGACAGCGCAGTCGTGATTGCGGATGTATTGACATTGTTAAAGGCGCCCTCTATGTCTAGGAAAGCAACCATTGTGTACTCCTTATATTGTAGGGATCGTTCGATGTGGCTAATCAGAGAGTGCAAAGCCGTTTCCACCGACTTTTCTTTACAGTAGGCATGTTGAGCCGTAGACAGAAGTCTTGGATCAACTTTAGCTCGAATATGGATATCAATCAGTCGTTCTAGAGTTTTCAGAATGAAAGATGATAGACTTATAGGTCTGCGGTCCTTTGGGACTACATGAGAACATTTTCCAGCTTTGAGGATAAATACTACATTGACTACTCTCCATAACAGTGGAATGTGGATAAGTTCTACACAGCTCCTCATAATATTTTCTAACACAGGTAGAATAATATTTGAGGACCTCTGTAGCTCGGCAGGTATTATACCGTCCGGACCAGCAGACTTGTATGGTAAGAAGCCATGCAGCGCCCAGAGCAGTTTGTCTCTCGTAATCAGACCATGAATTTTGGTCACGGTTGCAGTAGGCCTGTTTGGGCTGCTACTGGCCGCGAGTTGGGAGCTACCTGGAAAGTGGGTGTCCAGAAGCAGGTTGAGTGATTCATCACTTGAGGTTGTCCAAGAGCCATCGGTTTTTTTCAAACAGCTAGGCATCATAGGATTTGTAGAGAGGATTTTTCTTAGCCGCGATGACTCAGAGGTTTCTGTAATTTTGTCACAGAATGACCTCTTTGTCGCTTTGCCTTTCTCAGTTCTTTTTTGTATAATTTGAGGGATTCTTTATATGAGTCCCAGACGGTCACTTTTCTTGTGCTTTTTGAAAAGTTGAAAAGTTTTCTACAAGCGTTTCTGAGCGGTCCCAGTGCCGATGTCCACCAATGTGGCTTTTTCTTGCCTCTTGGTTAAATAAGAGGGCAGGAGGCAGCCATAGCCTGATTGAGAGCCAGAGTAAATTCCCTGACTTTCATGTCAAGCTCATTGGTGTCACGCGGGGGACTTGATAGTTCAGAGGATAACGTTTTTGACAGTATTCCTCTGTATTTTGGCAAATCAGTTTTCCGGTAATTCCGGAAAGCTGGTTGGCTGGGGGGAGCATCACTCAGACTGAACTGGATGAACTGTGGCCTGAAAATGAGTGTTCAGACGATACTATCCAGTTTGTTAGCCTTTGGGTGATGCTGTCGGAGACAAGAGTAATATCTAGCACTTCTTGTCGGTTTCAAGTTATAAAAGTGGGCTCATTGTCAATATTGCTAATTAAGTGGTTAGTACCTAAAATATAGTCTAAAAATGACTCACCTCTATCATTGATGTCGGTACTGCCCCATACCGTGTGATATGCGTTAGCGTCGCATCCGATTATGAGGCCAGTTTTTTGCCTTCCAGCTTCCAGTACCACCCTTTCTAGGTTATCACCAGGGAGAGGGCCCACTTGCTCGTGGCCAAGGTAAGCCGATGCCAGCCAGTAGGAGCCTTTGGCAGTCTCTAGTCTGGCAACGGTTATGTCGGGGTCACTGAGGTTGGAAAGTAGAAATACAATAAGGCTAAGTTTCCCTAATATACAAGTTCTAATCTTACCTTTGTCTCTTGTATAGAGCGGAGCGTATGTGGGTGTCCTAAGTCCACGAACCACGCCTTCTACAATCCATGGTTCCTGGTTTTTAAAAAGACGCAGAATGAGTGCGGCCGAAGCCTTTTTAGGTAAACTTTACTATTATACAAATTTTCTGCGTTATTGTCTTTTAGAACTTGAAAGTACACTTTATCTAATTTTTGTCTTTCTTTTAAATCTTTATACTCATTAAATTTTTACAGGCTTTTATTGAAAGAAAAGTAAATATAATAATTGAAATAATTGTTAACATAATATACAAAGTTGTAGTTATAGGTTTTTCTTCAATTGGAATTAAGAGTTTACTTAAAGATTGAATATTTGAGAATGTATATTCGTCAGTTTCAAAAATGTCTAATATTTTGACATGATTTTACAGATGTTCTTATTTAGGTAATTTTTACAATTTTCTAATAATAACAATTTTCGTGTATAACACCTACTTGTGGGGTTACTACATATTTTCCATATTTATGACTTAAAGATATTATCTTAAAATTATTCATTTTTCGTGTTATAATTGGCTATTTATATACAAATATCATTACATCTTTTATTCTTATAATTGTATTTTTGCATATTCTAAAATATTAACTATTGGTATTTTTATTTTTTCATTTTGAATAATTTGACGAGTTTCTTCAAAGTTTAATATTGTAGAAAGAAAGCTATTTGAACGTGCTAAATTGATTAATAAAAAACTATAATGAATTTCAATATTTTGCAATGCTTCGATCTTTTTGTCAAATTTATTATTTATTACGCGTTGTTTTTCATTATTATCTATCAATTGGTTAATCGCGCTTTTTATTTCAATCATGTCATCATGATCAGGGTTTCCAGTTATAAATTTTATTATCGTACCTAAGAAATTTATGGATCTCCTTTCTCTCTTGTGGTCGTTCAGTTGTGTTACTAAATTCTCGATTTCATCGATAATATGGATATCTACATACGAGTATCTTATCTGGGTAATTTGAGTATAATGTGTGATATTTGTTATATGGGATAAGAATTCAAATTTTTCAAACGTACGAGTATATACAGTATATCGCCTTCCTTTATTATAATGAATTTTCTATCTCCTAAGTTCGTGATATCCAATTCGGCATTTATCTGTTTTGGTATGAATATATTCATAAATATTTTACTTAATATGTTCTTTACGGATGTCATCCTTGTGTACAACCTTGACTGTGTTTGTTAAAATCGTATCCTCACTATTCTCTTGTACTATATATTTCTTGAATTTCGGGTTTATTTTATTCCTTCTTTTTTGTCTAGCGAATATTTTGGTTCCTACCTGAAATGTTTTGTACATTCGTTTCTTACTCGTATTTTCGTTTTTTAAGGTATTTTGTTGTGCTAATTCTAAATTATTTCTGACATAAGAAAGTTTATTTTGATTGAAGTAAATATCTATAAGCTTCTCATTTATTACGGAATGAATTGTGTTATTGGATTGGTGTACGGTATTATAAATTTCTTTTTCTGGTTTCGTTTTATTTTGTTCAGATAATACTCGTGTTAATTCAATTAAAGTTGAATGGAGTCGTTCTACATGACCATTTGTAATAGAATGGTTTATCGGTGTGAGATAACGTTCTTAGTTTTTTAGTTTTATATGCATTTTATTTACTTAATCACTAACTCTTACATTCTAACAAAAAATGCTTAAATGCTAGCTTACAATTACTTAATAATCTTACACTAACTTACTGGCCCCACACAGGCACTCTAAGCTACTCTAAATTCTTATAACTATGTCTTTCGACTTCATTTACATTTTCTTAGAACTATTTATTTTGTATACTTAAAGCTAAGAAAAAAATTTGTTAACAAAACTTAGCATATGGACATAATTTTTTATTTTTAATAAAAACTTAGTATCTAACTTAAAATAAACCTTAGCCTACCTAAACTAACTGTACAATACACACATAAACACACATAGACGTTATACACAATCATATACATATATCAGTATACACCTTTGTATACACTGATATATGTATATGTTTCTTAAATGCTAACCTAAACCTATGTAAGCCGGCCATCGCTGTTTACAGAGAAAACAGATTGGTCAGCTCTGCCTCATTAGTGAGGCTGGTCCGTAATTGACGGAAACGATGACGAAACATCTTCTCCATCATTCAACCACCAGAAATGCTGGTGCTGCCGAACGACATCCCTCTTATCGCGATTCCCCACCGCCCTACTGAACCTGAGGCGATCCACACTGCCGTGTGCGACGTCTCTGTCGTAGTTGAGTCGCCTGTCCCCAGCTGTCCGAGCGACATGGAAGATTAACGGCACCGCTGATCTATCCTGGATCAACCCTTTCTGATCTAGGTAGAGGAATGCTTCCGGTGGAACGAAGCCGTCAGAGCGCACACTCTCGTGGTAAAGGTAATTGGGGTAGTAAGCCCCAGATATCAGGTTATTCGTCGACGTCATTGCTCTTGCAATGTGCCTTCGAGTCAGCTTAATTACGAAGTTGTCCACTCGTATTAGGTTCGCCCTGTTGTAAAGGACCTCATTAGGATAAAATTTTTTGTACTCCGACTCTGGTGTTCTATACAAGCGAAGACAGGCCCTAAGGCAAGCCCTCTCAAACACCCGAATCTTTTCCATTAAGCTTGCTCGTACATTGAACCACACGGGACAACCAAATACCAGCATGGGCATGATAAGGGCCATGTAGCAGATTACCTTTACCCCCGCATCGAGTTGGCTGCTATAAAACAGTCTCTTTGTAAGGGCAAAAGCACCTTTAGCTCTGGCCAGAGCAGCACCCACATTTTTGCCAAAATATAGAAACTGATCTAGCCAGATTCCAAGGTATCTGACTACATTTCGACAGGCAAGAGGCTGTCCGTGTTGTCCAATAATCGAGAACTTTCTCCAATTTTTTCTGGTATCCCTTGAGGCTCTAGACAACGGCGTCCTAAAGAGAATGGTTTCCGACTTCTGAAAGTTGATTTTCAACTTCCAGTCATCGCAAAATCGTCTTATCTTATCGAAGTCACGCTGCAAGAGGGTATTAATGACCTCGATTTTTGGACCTGTTCTGTACGCTATCAAATCGTCTGCGTACGCAATAGTATGGGGAAGTGAACCTATCAAGTCGCTTGTAAAAATGTTGAATAGGATCGGCGAATTGACCGCGCCTTGCTGAAGACCATTTTTAATTTGAAATATTCCAACAGAAGTCACATCACCATTCTTCACGATGAACTGTCTGTTAGTTAGCATATTATAAAGAATGTACAAGAGTGGTTTACTGATCCCCAGCCTAGTTAGTTTTTAGAAAAGACCCTCTAACCATACGGTGTCGAAGGCCTTCTCCAAGTCAACAAGGCAGGCACCAGTGCATTGTTTTTTGCCTTTATTCCATTGGATATCGGACACCAGTTTAGACGCGGCATGTGAGATATCATGTCCCGCCTTAAAACCGAATTGATTATCCGGAACTATATGTTTGTCCTCAACCCACCTAGACAGAGCTCTATTGATTACCTTTTCAAAAACCTTACTGATATTCGGAAGGAGACTTATCGACCGGAGATTCGCCGGATTGGATATATCTTTCCCTTTTTGGGGATAGGTTGAACCACCGCCGTTTTCCAATGCGCTGGATAATGTGCATTATTCATTGCATTATTAAACAGGGTTGTGTAAATGTCCACCGCTTCTAGAGGAAGATGTCGAAGCACGATGTTCGGAATACCATCGGTCCCCACCGATTTCTTAGCCCTGATTGTGTCGAAGATCTCATGGAGTCCTGCCTTCGAAATGAACGGGGGTAGGCCACCCTCTCTGGCAATGACGTTATTTGCCATATTTTCGTCGCTAAACCGGGTGAAACCAGAACCCTCGGATCGCCAGTTCCCTATTTCATTTCGAATGCAGAAGTCGTGCACCAAGACGCGATTGTCCAGGTCGTAATTAGGGCCAATGTTATCAATGGCCTTATATACTTCCTGGAAAGTCGCCCCTATGGCCTCAACCTTCTGCTGTGGATCCTCGATCACAAAAAAGTCGTCATCATCAGCGGCCTCATTTGGATCAATGCCTGCTATTGTCGGTAACCGTTCGTTGTCTGTTGTCCGGGCTATTTTAAGACACTGAAGGTCGTTTTGATTTTTTCTCCGAAATAGTTTATTTATTTGCGGAAACATATTCGGGTTGCTGGTGTTTACAGCCCGAACCTTGTTGTTCCAATACAAACTTACAGAAATTCTGTAATTTTCTTTTATTAGCGTTTGAATATTTTTAATCGACGACTTCAGTGTCCTAATCTCCGGGTCTTGTCGGTCAGTTAACTGTCTGTACAAGTTTTTAAGTCTGGTCAGAAGTCTACTCTTCTGTCGGTGCAGTGCGTCAATAGTAGGATTGCGGAACAGGTCTTCGTTAGTCGTACGTCGATACCGCGGTATTGTAGTGTCCATAGTTTGTTTAATTGTCTCGTCCATTTGTTTTAGGTAATTGTCGATCTCCTCGTTTGACAAATTCCTATTGGACGGTGAGTGGATCGTGTTCGAGGAGAGCGCTCTAGTCAAGGTTGCGGAGAAGCGTGTCCATCGAGTCTTACTGTAGTTGTAAGAATATCTTTGGACAAACTCCTCCAATTCCGCAATTTCGTTGGGAACTGTAATTTCGGTGCTAAAACCGCAATGGTCGCTGTCATACACGAATGTGCGCAGACAGTTTAATGTTTGTAAATTCGTACCTGTCAGTCGTATACGTTCGTCGTACAGCAGTAGATCCAAATAAGACCCGCCTCTGGGAAACGACGGGTTATCTGTCGCTTTAAGACCGAGTCTGTACATGACATCGTGCTGACCCCACCAATCGAGTAGTAGGTTCCCTCTAGTATTTGGCAAATTATTTCCCCAATCTCTATGTCTAGCGTTGAAATCCCCGCCGATTATAAAATAATTCTCCCCCGATTCCAGCCTCAGAAGTCGAAAAAGCGTGTCGAGCTCTGTAATGAATAGGGTGGATTGTGAAGCCTCAGGTGCATAAACAGAGGCCAAGTACAGCCGCTTTCCACTGCGGAGCGGGATGTAAACGACGACTGCCTCCAACACCCGGAACCTGCGCAACACGCCCTTGTACACTCTGTGAAATTTTATACCTTCTTTAATGAAGATCGCGACACCGCCTCCACGTTTGGATCTGGGCCGATTTCTTCTTCTAACAATATATTTATTGTACTCCAGTTTGTGCTTATCGGTTAGCTTTGTTTCGCTAGCGAAAAGCACATCAGGAGTTTGGTCTTGTAGCAATTTAAACATCGCGGCTCTTCGTTCGATCCTAATCAATGAATTCACATTCACCGCAAGGACCTTCAAAGTTTGCTCCACCATGTGCGTACCCATTACGACATGTGTTGCGTTAGGCCCGGCAGCAACGCGTAGATCTGGTCCACCCGCTTGGCCTGTTCTTGAACCTGCTTTTGCAGCTGAGCCATCTGCCCTTGGATT
The DNA here is from genome assembly GCA_949129095.1 of Volucella bombylans. Taxonomy (NCBI): domain Eukaryota; kingdom Metazoa; phylum Arthropoda; class Insecta; order Diptera; family Syrphidae; genus Volucella; species Volucella bombylans. The sequence goes on along the minus strand of OX422144.1, from coordinate 38,080,327 downwards.
GCGAGCAAGATGGCTAGCATGTTGGGTGCAGCTTCCGTTGTTCTCGTCATCGGAGCCGGAGAAGCAACAGTCGCTTGCTGTACCGTAGCCCCCCTACCTGACGCCATTTGGGCGTAGGAAATTTGGGGCGTGACGGCTGGTGTTTGAAACCTCACAGGTGAACGTTTGACCTCCACCTTCTGCTGCCGAGCCAATTTTGCTTTTTTAATTTCGGTGAACTTAGGACAACCCCGATAGTTTGCGGTGTGTCCTACGTTCCCACATAATACGCACGAGAGCTGCGACCTATCGGATGCTCCGTCAACACCCAGAGCACACTCCTCGGAACTGTGGTTCTTTGCGCACTTCACGCATCGAGGCTGCATATGGCAGTTCGACGCGGCGTGCCCGAACCTCTGGCAGCGAACGCATTGTATAACGCCTTCGCTCCTTTTTAGTTTTTCCCAGTGAACCACCTGGTAGTCTAGGACATTGATACTCCTTAGACTATCCAGACGGCTTTCGGGACTGAGTTGCACTAGGAAGAACGGCAGACTCCGTTTCTCCCGCCTGGCTCTAGCTGTGGTAAACGGCTTTACCCCCACAAACTTGAGTCCTTCGCACTCCTTCTCTTTGAGCAGTGCCAAGATCCCCTCAGGATCAGAAGACGGTTCCAACCCCTTTAGCAGCATCGATTGCCGCTTTTCACATTTTGGTGTAAATGAGTAGTGCTCCGTCGTCGTTTCCTTTAGAAGCTCTTTCACTTTCGCGTAGCCCTCCACTGTATTACAGTGGATGGCATGGCGATCGTTCCCCAATCTCATAATTTTAAAATTATTACCAATGACCAACTTACACAGGTCCTTGGTTTCATTTACCTCTAGTTTATAGGTGTTTATAGGAGGCACCTTCTCCTTCTTCTTCTGCTGCTGCTGCTGTTGTTGTTGCTGCTGCTGATGTTGTTGTTGTTTTTGTTGTTGTTGTTGTTGTTGCTGCTGCTGCTGCTGCTGCTGTTTTTGTGGTTGCTGTTGTTTTTGTTGATGCCGTTGTTGTGGCTGCTCTTGTTGTTGTTGCTGGTGTTTTTTCCGCTTTTGTTGGTGTTGTTGTTGGCTCTGCTTTGGAGCAAGTAGCGTCTGCTGTTGTTGCTGGGAGAATTCTTCCTCTTCTCTCTTCCTTCTGACCATTTGCCTTTCTTTCATGGCCAGTATCCTTTGTTGCAGCATTTGGATGCTGCTACTTATGGCCATCATTTCTTCTTCTTCATCTTCCGTTTCGCTCTGTGCCAATGTAGCGAAACTGTTCCCTTCCCTCACTGCACCAAGCAGTTTTACAGTGGAAGTTGGTTGGGCGGGACGGTGAACTATGTTGGAGGATGGCCTAAGCTTCCTCCTTCTCTTAGCCGTGGGTATTTGGCTTGACCCGCTTGAAGCCTCGCCTGATAATAATTCAGCAGGTCCCGCTATTGACATAGCGGACCTCTCTCCACTATCCATTACGGGACTTTTTTTGTTTTTTTTTTATTTTTTTTTTGTACACTTCTTTGTTAATATTTCAATAAAAATTGGAAATAAAAACTGTTGTCCGACGATGGGAATCGAACCCAGGCCTCGGGATCGTTATACTAGGTATAATATCGTCAGAGTCTTTACCACCTCGGCTACCGAACACTTAAAATTTCACTGGCTAAAAGTATGCTACTTATTTTTCTGCCTTTTTAAGCCGAAACACAAAACACTTCTGCTCTCCGTGGAGGTGTATGAACGACTGAGATAACGTTCTTTCTATATTTAAATTCCGTAATAACATTCCTACCTTTGGCTTTTAAATATGCTTTCGTTATCAGTAGTCAAATTTTTATATTTCAGGAATATGGTTCTTGGAATTTGTTCAATATGTTGTTGCACATTTGTTTTTTCTGTAATAAAATGTAAGTATGCGTATTTAGAATACTTATCTACGCATGAAATAAATGTTTGATTTGCAATATAGAAGATGTGCATATGTATATCTGTTCCTGCAGTATCGGGTATGTCAGTTTGTTTTAAGATTTGTTTCTTTGGGTGCCTGTCGTATTTATTCTTTAGACAGTTCTCACATGTTTTTGCATATTTTTGGGTTTGTTTAGGCAAATCAGGCCAATAATATTGTGTTCGTAGTTCTTGTAGATTATTTTTCTAGTTTCTATGGGCTCTATTAATGTAATTGTTTGTCCATATCTTTAATATCTTCTAAATTACTTTGTGTAAATACCATTTTGTACTTACTATAATGTTTCATAATTTCTTAATTTAAAGTATTCCATAACTCTAGATTACAATGGAATGCTATTGTTCTTTTAGGATCCATAATAGTTATCAATTGTTTAATTATATAGTTTATATCTACTGAATTTATAATTTGGAAATGTATTTTGTTCAATGATTTTTCAACTATGTGAATTTGTGTCTTGAATGCATTTGAAGTTTGACTTACTGTCTTTATTGCTTCTTGATAAGAGCTTTCCTCTGAATGATCACTGTGATCATTTGAACTATTATTTATTTGTTGCCTTGATAATGCATCACCTACTACATTCTGATGTCCTGGTTTGTACTTTAATTTAGCTCCGTATTCCTCTATGGGCTTTTTCCAACTTTAGTTATAGTTTTGATATGGTTAATATGTTCTTCTGGTGTTTAATAAATCATCAATGTATACGTACGCAAATTTGCCAATGTATTCTCGAAGTATATCATCCACACATCTCTGGAATATACTGGGTGCATTTTATAGTCCGAAGGGCATACGTAGGTCAGTCGTTCGCAAATTTCCGGTGAGAATAGACGTGTGTCGGATTTTCCTTAAATAAAATAAAAATAAAAATAGTGATTCCTCAAATTAGTTACACATTTGTTAATTGACTCGGTAGCCCGGAAGTTAGCGGCGTCTGGCATCGAATCGTGGGACACGTGTTCGAATCCCGGCCCAAACTCATAATTTTTTTGTTTCTCCTCAAATTGTGTATATTAAATTAAAAACAACACCAGCAAGTAAAAAGAAAGAAATCACGTGATGGATGGTGGAGACCGTTCCGATCTTCCCATAATAGGAGTTGCAAAAGGTAACAATACTTTTGCCGGTGCCGTGGCGAAAGTCATCAAGAGGAGGAGCGTGAAAACCACTCCTAGTTTAACCAAAATGAAAATGGGTGACCAGCTGAAAAAACAGCAGCAGCAACAACACCAACAACAACAAAAACAACAACAACAGCATCAGCAACAACAACAGCAGCTGCAGCAGAAGAAGAAGAAGGAGAAGGTGCCTCCGATCAACACCTATAAACTAGAGGTAAATGCAACCAAGGACCTGTGTAAGTTGGTCATTTGTAATAATTTTAACATAAAGAGATTGGGGAACGATCGCCATACCATCCACTGTAATACAGTGGAGGGCTACGCGAAAGTGAAAGAGCTCCTAAAGGAAACGACGACGGAGCACCATTCATTTACACCAAAATGTGAAAAGCGGCAATCTGATGCTGCTGAAGGGGTTGGAACCATCTACTGACCCTGAGGAGATCCTGGCACTGCTCAAAGAGCAGGAGTGCGAAGGACTCAAGCTTGTGGGGATTAAGCCATTTACCACAGCTAGAGCCAGGCGGGAGAAACGGAGTCTGCCGTTCTTCCTGGTGCAGGTCAGTCCCAACAGCCGCCTGGATAGTCTAAGGAGTATCAATGTCCTGGACTACCAGGTGGTTCACTGGAAAAATTAAAAAGGAGCGAAGGCGTTATTAAATGCTTTCGATGCCAGAGGTTCGGGCACGCCATGTCAAACTGTCAAATGCAGCCTCGATGCGTGAAGTGTGCTAAGAATCACAGTTCCGAGGAGTGTGCTCTGGGTGTTGAAGGAGCATCCGGTACGTCGCAGCTCTCGTGCGTGTTATGTGGAAACGCGGGACACACCGCAAACTATCGGGGTTGTCCTAAGTTCGCTGACATTAAGAAAGCAAAACTGGCTCGGCAGCAGAACGTGGATGTCAAACGTTCACCTGTTAGGTTTCAAACACCAGCCGTCACGTCCCAAATTTCCTACGCCCAAATGGCGTCAGGTAGGGGTAGTACAGCAAGCCACTATTGCTTCTCCGGCGCCAACGCCGACAACAACGGAAGCTGCACCTAACATGCTGCCCATCTTGCTCGCAATCCAAGGGCAGATGGCTCAGCTGCAAAAGCAGGTGCAAGAACAGGCCAAGCGGGTGGACTAGATCTACGCGCTGCTGCCGGGCCTAACACAACACATGTCGTAATGGGTACGCACATGGTGGAGCAAACTTTGAAGGTCCTTGCAGTGAATGTTAATTCTCTGATTAGGATCGAACGAAGAGCCGCGATGTTAAAATTGCTACAAGACCAAACTCCTGACGTGCTTTTCGCTAGCGAAACCAAGCTAACCGATAAGCACAAACTGGAGTACAATAATTATATTTTTAGAAGAAGAAACCGGTCCAGATCCAAACGTGGAGGCGGTGTCGCGATCTTCATTAAAGAAGGTATAAAATTTCACGGAGTGCACAAGGGCGTGTTGCGCGGAACCTGCGCGGGTGGTGGAGGCAGTCGTCATTTACATCCCACTCCGCAGTGGAAAGCGGCTGTACTTGGCCTCTGTTTATGCACCTGAGGCTTCACAATCCACTCTATTCATTACAGAGCTCAACACGCTTTTTCGACTTCTGAGGCTGCAATCGGGGGAGAATTATTTTATAATCGGCGGGGATTTCAACGCTAGACACAGAGATTGGGGAAATAATTTGCCAAATACTAGAGGGAACCTACTACTCGATTGGTGGGCTCAGCACGATGTCATGTACAGACTCGGTCTTAAAGCGACGGATAACCCGTCATTTTCCAGAGGTGGGTCTTATTTGGATCTACTGCTGTACGACGAACGCATACGACTGACAGGTACGAATTTACAAACATTAAACTGTCTGCGCACATTCGTGTCTGACACACCACCATTGCGGTTTTAGCACCGAAATTACAGTTCCCAACGCAATTGCGGAATTCGAAGAGTTTGTCCAAAGATAAATGGACACGCTTCTCCGCAACCTTGACAACACGCTCCACCCACCAGTGGGGACTGATGATATTTCGAACATCGTGCTTCGACATCTTCCTCTAGAAGCTTTGGACATTTACACCACCCTGTTTAATAATTCAATGAATATTGCACATTATCCAGCGCATTGGAACACGGCGGTGGTTCAACCTATCCCCAAAAAGGGAAAGGATATATCCAATCCGGCGAATCTCCGGCCGATAAGTCTCCTTCCGAATATCAGTAAGGTTTTTGAAATGGTAATCAATAGAGCTCTGACTAGATGGGCTGAGGACAAATATATAGTTCCGGATTATCAATTCGGTTTTAAGGCGGGACAGGATATCTCACATGCCGCGTCCAAACTGGTGTCCGATATCCAATGGAATAAAGAAAAAACCAATTTACTGGTGCCTGCCTTGTTGACTTGGAAAAGGCCTTCACCACCGTATGGGGATCAGTAAACCACTCTTGTACATTCTTTATAATATGCTAACCAACAGACAGTTTATCGTGAAAAATGGTGATGTGACTTCTGTTGGAATATTTCAAATTAAAAATGGTCTTCAGCAAGGCGCGGTCAATTCGCCGATCCTATTCAACATTTATACAAGCGACTTGATACGTTCACTTCCCCATACTATTGCGTACGCAGACGATTTGGTAGCGTACAGAACAGGTACACAAATCGAGGTTATTAATACTCTCCTGCAGCGTGACTTCGATAATATAAGACGATTTTGCGATGACTGGAAGTTGAGAATCAACTTTCAGAAGTCGGAAACCATTCTCTTTAGGACGCCGTTGTCTGGAGCCTCTAGGGATACCAGAAAAAATTGGCGAAAATTCTCGATCATTGGACAACACGGACAGCCTCTTGCCTGTCGAAATGAATTCAGATACCTTGGAATCTGGCTAGATCAGTTTCTGTATTTTAACAAAAATTGTAGATGCTGCTCTGGCCAGAGCTAAAGGCGCTTTTGCCCTTACAAAGAGACTGTTTTATAGCAAAAGGTAAAGGTAATCTGCTACATGGCCCTTATCAGGCCAATGCTGGTATTTAGTTGTCCCGTGTGGTACAATGTACGAGCAAGCTTAATGGAAAAGATTCGGGTGTTTGAGAGGGCTTGCCCTTATCAGGCCAATGCTGGTATTTAGTTGTCCCGTGTGGTTCAATGTACGAGCAAGCTTAATGGAAAAGATTCGGGTGTTTGAGAGGGCTTGCCTTAGGGCTTGCCCTTGCTTATACAGAACACCAGAGTCGGAGTACAAAAAATTTTATCCTAACGAGGTCCTTTACAACCTGATACGAGTGGACAACTTCGTAATTAAGCTGACTCGAAGGCATACTGCAAGAGCAATTACCTCGACGAATAACCTGATATCTGGGGCTTACTACCCCAATTACCTTTACCACGAGAGTGCGCGCTCTGACGGCTTCGTTCCGCCGGAAGCATTCCTCTACCTTGATCGGATAGGGTTGATCCAGGGTAGATCAGCGGTCCGGTTAATCTTCCATGTCGCACACGGCAGTGTGGATCGTCTCAGGTTCAGTAGGTCGGTGGGGGATCGCGATAAGACGGATGTTGTTCGGCAGCACCAGCATCTCTGGTGGTTGAATGATGGAGAAGATGTTTCGTCGTCGTTTCCGTCAATTACGGACCAGCCTCACTAATGAGGCAAAGCTGACCAATCTATTTGCTCAGTAAATAGCGATGGCCAGCTTACATAGGTTTAGGTTAGCATTTAAGAAATATATACATATACTAGTAAATATAAAGGTATATGCTAAATATGTATATTATTGTACATAATGTCTTTGTGTCTGTAGTGTGTATTGTGTATATAGGTTAGGTAGACTAAGGTTTATTTTAAATTAGATATTAAGTTTTTAAAATATAAAAAGTTATGTCCATATGCTAAATTTTCTGTTAACAAATTGTTTTTCCTTAGCCTTAAGTATAGAAAATAAGTATTCCTAAATAAAATGTAAATAAAGTCGAAAGACATAGACAAGAATTTAGAGTCGCTTAGAGTGCCTGTGTGGGGCCAGTAAGTTAGTAGGAGATTATTAAGTAATTTTAAGCTAGCATTTAAGCATTTTTTGTTAGTACGTAAGAGTTAATGATTAAGTAAATAAAATGCATTTAAAACTAAACTAAACTAGGGCATTCGTAGAAATCCATACTTTGCTCCATTTATATAGAAAGCACCTGAAATTTTCTCTGTGTCATTGCCTTTTATTTTTATTTGATGAAATCCTGATTCTAAATCAATTGTGAAATATATTCTAGCTTGTCAAAAATTTTGGATAGTCATATTTACATATATCCGGAATGAGAAATGTATCACTGATCGTTTGTGAATTTAATTTCTGAAAATCAATGACCATTCTAAGCTTAGGCTTCCCTTTATCATCGGTGCTTTTTTTGGTACAGGCCATACTGGAGAATTGTATGGACCTCTACTTGGTCTGATAATACCCTTACTTAAGAGATCTTGTATCTCTTTGTTCACAAAATCATTGTCGCTATATGGATATGGATAATGTTTTTTTTTTTCAGTTTAAATGCATTTTTTTTTATTTATATAGGTACTTAAATTACTCTTACATGATAGACAAAAAAATGTATAAAAATTAGATTAAATAATTTACAAATAATCTTATTCTAACTTACTGGCCCCATGCGGGCACTTTAAGTTAAACCTAACACTTAATCTATGTCTTTCGACGAATCTTACAGTCTAATTTTATTTTTATTTTTACATTTATTAATACTAAAACTAAGAAAATACATTTTAATTAAAAAAACTAAGTGTCTGGACTTTTTTAATTTTTTATAAAACTTAAAACTAAAAGCCTACAATCTACCTGAAAATAAATCTTAACCTACTTACATCTAATGCATACATACATACATACATATATATATACATAATATATAAATATATGTATACATATATATATATATTCTTTGTTTTTTTTTGTTTTCATATTTTTTTTTCTTAAAATCTAACTTAAACCTACCTGAAACTATGTAAGCCGGCCATGGCTAAAAAAAAAATTAGGCTGGCCCACCTTGCTTCACATGAAGCTAACTATCACTAGAGGAGTTCGACGACGAAGCATTCTCCACTTCAACAAGCCACCAAAATTGTTGGTGCTGCCGAGCAACATCCCTCAGGTCGCGACTCCCTACCACCCTACTGAACCGGAGACGCTCCGCACTGCCATGTGCGACGTCTCTGTCGTAGTTGAGTCGCCTTTCCGCAGCTGTTAGAGCGATGCGGAAGATTAGCGGCATCGCCAATCTATCATGGATCAGACGTTTGCTATCTAAATAGAGGAACGCTTCCGGAGGAATAAAGCCGTTAAAGTGAACTATCTCGTGATACATATAATTGCGGTAGTAAGCCCTGGAGATCAGGTTGTTCGATGAGGTTGCTCTTGCAACGTGCCTTCGAGTCAACTTAATGATGAAATTGTCCACTCTTATTAGGTTCGCCCTATTGTATAAGACCTCATTAGGACAGAATTTTATGTACTTAGATTCTGGTGTTCTGTACAAGCGAAGACAAGTCCTAAGACAAGCCCTCTCAAACACCTGAATCTTTTCCAATAAACTTGCTCTCACGTTGAACCACACGGGACATCCAAATACAAGCATGGGCCTGAAAAGGGCCATGTAGCAGATCACCTTCACCCTCGCATCGAGTTGGCTGTTATAAAACAGTCTCTTTGTAAGGGCAAAAGCGCCTTTGGCTCTGGCCGGAGCAACATCTATATGTTTGTTAAAATACAGAAATTGATCTAACCAGATCGAGAACTTTCGCCAGTTCTTTCTAGTATCCCTAGAGGACCCAGACAAAGGCGTCCTAAACAGAATGGTTTCCGATCTCTGAAAGTTGATTTTCAACTTGCAGTTATCGCAATATCGCTTAATTTTGTCGTAGTCACGCTGCAAAAGTATATTAATGACCTCAATCATTGGACCTGATCTGTACGCGATTAAGTCGTCTGCGTATGCTATGGTATGATGAAGTAAACCTATCAGATCACCCGTGTAAATGTTGAACAGGATCGGCGAATTTACAGCACCTTGTTGCAGACCGTTTTTAATGTTAAATGTTCCAGCAGAAGTCACATCGCCATTCTTCACGATGAACTGTCTACTGGAGAGCATATTAAAAAGAATATACAGCAGTGGTTTACTAATGCCCAACCTGTCCAGCTTGAAAAAGAGTCCTTCTAACCATACGGTATCGAAGGCCTTCTCCAAGTCAATCAGTCAGGCACCAATACACTGGTTCTTGCCAGTGGATTATGTAGTCAACCAACGGTCTTGGATGAAAGCAGATCTTTTTACGAGCTCGCTTTTGAAGCTCGACGCAGAATTTGCAAGATCAAATCGAAAGATCTTATTTATCATCGGTAACTGCCTAGTAAAAGAAAAATTAAAGTTCTTAAAGCTTGAGTACTTCCCACCCAACATGACTTCAATAGTTCAGCCAATGGACATTTGAATAATACAAAATTTGGAACTACACCATAAGCGCCGTATACTAACAAAAACCTTAAGGATTTGGTAAACCAAAAAAGAAGGTTACAAAATATCGCTTCTAGACTTTGTACGGGCAATTTCAAGAGGATGGGTAGAAGATGTAACTTAGAGACGAGACGTGGGACGAAGAAGATAAAAATCGGCTCAATTTACTTAGATCTGAGAACGAGGGCGCCCATGAAATCGGGCAAATGTGGAACAAGTTAACAGAAGCGAATTATAATGTTGCAGATGTTAATTGGAAAGACTTTATGTAAGTATGTTAGATGACGGTATCGTAGCTACCGAAGTACCTGACAATCAGTTTGTTTTGGAAGAAATAATTAATGCTGAAAATAACGCAAACGAAAGTGAAGAAGAAGAAGAACCGGAGTTAATTAATATAGAAATGCCAGGAAAAACCGTAATTGAGAACGCGATTGAAATCCTGCAATTTACAATAGAATTGACTAACCAAATACCGTATGTAATTCAAAACTATCTGTTTAAACTAGAGTCATTTTGTAAAAAAAACAAACACTCCACCTGTTATGACCCAATCAAAATTAACAAATTTTTTTAAGTAAAGGTATTTAAGTAAGATTTTGACGATATAACAATGAATTTATATGCTTCATTTCAATTTTCATTTAGCAAGAAGTTAGTTTTTATTTATTTTTGTTTTTAACCATTTTAAATTATGTTAACCTTTTTTTATTAAATAAACGCTTTAAAACAAAAAAAAATTGTTTCTTTCTCTAACTCGAATTTTTCCAAAACTCCATCTAACTCGAACAAGTCATGGTATCCCGTGAAAATTCGACTTAGGGGGAGTCCACTGTATATAGTATGGTGGAAAGCAAAAAACAAGAAAACGGTTTACGGAAAATTAGCGGCGGTTTAAAGAACGCTTTCCATAGCCATTTCAGGTGCGCTCATATAACACCTACGGACACTTACGAGTACACTGCACCTAACACCGTTTTATTAACAGATTAAAAAAAACTTGCTGGCAACAGTGCGATACGACTCACTAATCTGGGTTACTTCAAGAGCAGTAGCTTCGGACACAGCACGGTCCTAGCTGAGGTATTGCCAGGCAATCCAATTCTAACGGATGAAATTCCTTCCTTGGTCGACTTCGACATTCCGTATGATATAATATATCCGGAGAAGGAGGGCTGGTAAGAAAATGCAGTAATCAGGTCAAATGAAATTGCAATTGTCACAGAACGGCTTGAAAACAGAGAAAAGAGCAGTTTCTGGTATCTTCTCAGAATACTCAGAACTAAGAGTATCTACAAGACTACCAAACGCAAACAGTGTATTCCAATCAGAGGTCCTGGCTATTCTCAGGGCGACTGAGCTAATGCCCGTTTACGTGCCTGGTGTTTGTGTGATGGTATATCCATCACACCCCTGTTTTAATCTAACCTAACCTATCTGATCTCCTTAAAACATGTGGCTGCTGTATCGAAGTAAATATAAAATAAATTCGTTAACTGCACATTGAACTAAAAATGTTCATTCATTGACATCTTCATCTTCTGGTTTTATCGGCTGCAGAATGGCATGAGGCCACCACCAATTGTGATATGTCCTCTTAAAGATATCTGTCAATTCCAATGGCAAACGTTATTATTCCCATCGGACGTAATTCGTAATTTCCACGCCAATAGGTAGATCATTTCGACAATTACCATAATACTTGCATTGTAAACCCTTATCGCTTTGTTTTATCAAAGTGCAGCTTCTAATTCTGCTATTATTAATTTCTAATTGCACTATTATCCTCAGAGATATCCCTCAACGTCTCAAATGGTAGGTAGTCTTCTTTGGCCATGTTTAGAATGGTTGGGTCAATTTGTTTTTCATGTTATTGCGAGGTAAATAGCATCTTGGTGAAAATATTCTTAATTTAATTAAGTGTTCAGTGTATAAAGTAGGTAGTCAGCGATTCCAGTTCTTCGGAGCTTCTGTACCTATCTCGCGCCCGAATCACATTTATTAACGAATGGAAAATGAAACTACACTGCTTTTGGTGTCGTCTCGATTAAGACTGACTATTGTGTTTATTTGGACATATTACTTCATGTCATATCATAAACATAGATATGGTCAACGCATTCCGTTTCCGATGGCCTTCAGGCATCACCATTGACACCGGAATGTAATTGACGCTTTTGTTATTCGTTGCGAAGCAACATAAATGTGCCGTCAGCAAGTTTGCTGACTTGCATTTGTATAACTTCACCCCCCTTTGACAAAGAATTCTCCTGAATTCCATCTTTAATTGTTTTTATTTCTACCTTAAGTTTCTTATTATTTTTACATATTATTACCACTATAGTTACTACCACAAGTATGACAATTAAACGAGTAGAACTTATTATATAGTGGTTATTCCTATGATACTTCAGTTGTTCTAAATGTTTTAAATTTTGAATTTGAAAAATATTTAATTTATTCGAAAGGTTCATTCTTTCATATATTGTCACATTTTGATTATCTTCATATGCACAATTTTGGATAAACTCTATATTATAATTAGACATTATGGTATTTAGGACTTCAATGGAACAATTATTAACATTTACCATAAAGTTTCCACTTAAAGTAATATTTCTATCATCACATTCGTTATCAATATGTTCCTTAACTAAGTTCTTACAAATATACAAATGTTCATCGATAGTCACAATTCCGGTTTTATTATTATTGCGGAAATTACATTCTCGCTCAATTATACAGTTATTAATTTTTTTTAGACTCTGTATATGTAAGTTATCGGGATTTTAGTCATATCTGTTGCCATTTATTTCAACGAGTTTATTGGCTTAATGTCAATTTCCTTAAAATTTTTATTAGGAATAGGAATTATCATCTTTATGTTGTCTGAATGTAATCTTCAGGTAACTTAATTGCTAAGACAAGTTTCGTATTGTTTAATCGAATAGCTCCAATTTTGGCATGCTTTAGCTTACAGTAGTCTAATTCTACAATGTCTAATAGTTCGTTTGTTAAAATACTTGGGTGTAATAATCCCTGTTTGGCAGATGCTATATTGTCTAAAATAGTATTAATTTTTTTCTTCGAGAATCTTTAACTTCAAGAGCTGGTCCGTTTGTAGTAACTTCAATGTAATATTTCTTTGACTATCTATGACGACATTATAAGAATCCTTTATATGTTGCCTATCTTCTAATACCATTGTCTTGATGTTATTTATATTATCCATGAATTTTTGATTTATACCTATTTGTTTGTTCAAATTTTCTATAGCAGCATTCGTTTCGACTATTTTAAGATGTTCAGCAATATCTATCCTATCTTGGTCATCCATTGTTCCGAATAGCCATTTCTGACCAGTTCCAATGAAATTCATAAGACCTCTTTTTTCCGAATTGGGAGTGTTAACGCCTTCACTTTTGCCTTAATATCTAAAATTTCCCTAAGCAACGGACCATTCTTCATTAAATTAAGTTTTTGAAGATTCATTTCAGCAGACTCTACTACAGTTACAATTTCCAAAGTATCTATTATATGTATAATTATTTGGGAATTGTTTATTAATTCGACAGATCCTCGGTATAGGGTAACATAACCTTGCTCACTCTGGATCGGTGTTATTAGGAGGGATGATTGTGCTGCTGTCACGGTTATCAACATGGTTAGTAGTATCACAAGCCAATTCTGTACCTGTAAATTTATTTGGTCTTTTAACTGTGGTGGGATGAACATTTACTAATTTATTTTTTCTATAATAAGGTTCATTCTTGTTTGTAATTTCTAATAAAACCTTCATGCCTATTTTCTTCATAATCTTCCCTAGTTACATTCCTCTTATTTAAAATTGGATCTTTCTGTTTTGAAATTTTAGTAACTAATACTTCCGGGTCTACGTTCCTAGCTTGATTCGTACTCATTCCAATTGTAGAATAGTGGCGGTTATTGTAAACTAAAACGGCTTTATGCACTTTCCGGACAGTTGTAAGTTCTTGGTCTTTAATTGTTAGTAGAATTTCTAGTGGAATGGAAGCGTTCAATATCAGAGTTTCCAGTGTGGGAATTCGGTATGGTAAAATTAACTTCGATGTCATTTTCCTTGAAAAATTCTTTAATATTTTCAGATTTGAATTCATTATCGCAAATAATTTTTCTAGGTTTACCGAACTTTGTTAAATGGTCCTCAATTGCTTCTACTTTACTAACCCAATTTTTACTGTTCAAACTGTATGCATATGCCTGCTTTGTTAGCTTATCAATGAAAGTAAGGAAGAAAAGCTTATTGAAATGATAAATGTCCATATGCAGAATTTCATTGGCTTTAGAAGGAGTTTCTGATCTTTTAAATTTTGGTTTGAGAGGTTTTCTATCGTACTTCCCTTCCTGACATGTTTGGCAGATTCCAATAACTTTCGAAATTTCTCTCATAAGTCCTGGGTAATACAATCTGTTTTTAAGTGTGTGATAAGTTTCCGAAATCCCTGAGTGATTACTTTCTCTTACATGATAAAGTGAAATCTGCTTGCAAATTTCTGACTCATTTCTGATTTCTTGAGCTCTTAACGTGCACTTAATAAACGAGATATTTTTATTTCCTCCAAACAGTCTTATCAGACATTGTTGAACTTTATTGTACTCGGTGTACGGCAGTTCGGTATAAATACCTACAATTCCCTTTTGTAACACTCTCTTGAAGAGGTCTTCCCAATATGAGTTATTTTTAGTCATATCTAATTGAATAATTTTTCCACCATGAATTACCTCCTCCTGTGCCGAAACAGAATTTGTTAGAATTAATTGGGTTTTGCATTTATTAAAAATATCTTCCTTTATAGGAAAATGATCTACTTGTTGTTCAGAGCCAGAATGAACTGTTGCCTGGTTCGATTCGGTTTCCTCATCTATTTGGTTAACATTTTTCATGCGGCTTAAAAAATCCGCTACTATGTTCTCCTTTCCCCTGAGATATTCGATATCGTAATTGAACTCAGGCAGCTTAAGAAGCCACCGCTGATTTCTAGCGGAGAACTCTTTTCCGTTGTATTTTTTGTTCAAATACTTTATGGGTTGACGATTTTAAATTTATTTCCCCATAAATATGGCCTAAAATATGTTACAGACCAATCAATAACTAAGAATTCCTTATCGGTAGGCGAGTAGTTCTGTTCATGATCATTTAATAACCTAGATGCATAGCAAATTGGTTGACCTTCTTGGGTAAGCACAGCACCCATTGCAAAGTTCGAGGCATCTGGGAACAACTTAAATGGTTTTCTGAAATTTGGAAACCTGAGTATGGGGTAGTTTATGATGTTTTGTTTTAACGTTTCAAAGGCCTGGATGTATTTGGGATCGCTAATTTTTATCTTTGCACCTTTTTTCAAAAACCTAGTCATTGGATACACTATTTTCGGATAATTTTTTACAAATATCCGATAAAATCCATTGACTCCAAGGAACGCCTTTAGCTCTTTTTCCGACGATGGCAATTTGTAATTTGCTATACATTTGACCTTTTCTGGATTCGGTTTCATGCCTTCTTCTGTTAATATATGGCCTAAAAATTCCGTGTCCTTTTGAAGGAAAGAACATTTATCAAACTGCACCTTCAGGTTATGTTTAGCAAGGACATTGAAAATCGTAGTAATGGCTTGGAGATGTTTTTCGAAACTTGGGGAAAATATTAGAATATCGTCGAGATAGACGACACAGATCTTGTTTATATATTCCCCTAGTATTTCGTTCATAAGCCTCTGGAACGTCGCTGGAGCGTTCTTGAGGCCAAAAGGCATCCGTGTAAATTCATATAAACCAAGTTTATATGCAGTTTTATGAATATCCTTTGGATGCATCTTGATCTGATAGTATCCTTTGGCTAAATCCAAAGTACTGAAATACTGGGCTCTTCCTAGGTTATCTGATATACTGTCGATATTAGGTAGAGGGTACTTATCGTCGAACGTTATGTCATTCAATCTTCTATAGTCTACACAAAGTCTGAATTTTTGTTCTCCTGTTTTATTTAACTTTTTTGCAACAATTACTATTGGGGAAGAATATCTACTATTCGACTTCTTAACAATGCCCTGCTTCTCCATTTCTGTAACCTGTCTCCGAACTTCTTCTTCATGTTTCGGGGGCAGTCTATAAAGCCTTGCATTAATTTGTTGATCAGTGGTCGTTCTGATCTCATGCATGATTGAATCCGTATTTGTAAGCTTATCCCTTCTATATAGATTAAACTCTCATACTGTTTCAATATTTTCGTTATTTCTTCTCTTTCTATTTGACTCAGATGTGAAGTGTCTAATTCTAATTAATTCATAACGGTCTATTTTCTCGTATTATTCTGAATATACCTTTAAACTAGCAGTGTTTACTAAATTTATTATTGTCCTGCTTATATTTAATTCAGCTACGTTTTTTCTAATAATGTCCATTCCCAAAAGAAGATCATAGTCTTTATATCTAAGTGACATTTTATACCATTTTAACTTACTATTAGAACCCATCCGAAATTCTTTGGGAACATCAGTAATAATAATCTTAACATGTTCCTTAGTTCTATTATTTATCGTGTTTATGAACATACATTTTTCTTCAAACACAGGAAAATAGCTACAGTCAACCCTTGATGAATTTATTATACTAACCGTGGAAGCGGTATCTATTAAAGCCTTATATTTAATATTACCTATGGTAAGATTACAAAATATTTTGTTCCCGAGGCTTAATTCCGAAAGTCCGTCGGCTCTATACTGTGAATTTCCCCACTAAACGTAGGTACACTCTCATTAGCAGTATTAGCTCCTACGGAATTTACCTCCATCGGTTGCGGATTCTGACTATTATTCCTCGCCTGTCCTGAAGGATTAAATGTTTGGGATGAATGCTGTCTCGACTGGCTGGGCCCCCGCCCAATTATCAAGGCTTCGCTCTTTAATTACATTGTCTAATAATGAACGGGGGCAGAGCAAAGTATTGGTCTTATCGTAAACATCTTCAGATGACGCTACCGAAGGTTGCTACGATTCGATCAGTCACAAGTTTCCGGTCATAGGTCTTGCGGTTTAAACCCAAAATCGCGGGAAGGTTTATTACCATATTTTATTCCATTATTATTACTATTTCTGCCCTGCCCTGAATTGTTACTCTGATTTCTATATTGCCTATCATTGTTCTGGTATCTGTTAGCATTATTTTGCGACCCTCTCTGTTCTGAAACTCTATTTTGTGATGATCTATTGTCACCATCATTACTAGCTCTCTCTGAGTCGACATTTCTCGAATGCTTGCCAACTTGGAAATTATTTGAATTATTTTTGTTAAATTTCCTTAAATTCCAGGCATTATCTGGAAAGTATGAACGCAAGATGGACAATAGAATTCAAATCAAATTCATTCCTAATTTCTCTCGATAGCTGACCGATTGTTAGTTCTTTTATTTTTGCTACCATTAAGTGCTTTACAGAATTAACAATCTCGGCACTATTAGTTTCATATAACGCATACTCATGGGCTTCTTTTAACAGTAGATCTAACTTATTACATAGTTCTAAGATACTATTTACCTTCAGATTACTAATTTTAAGTAATATGCCGTTGAAATCCACGATGGGGCGAAAATACTGTATTAGATGACCCTTGGTGTCTTCCCACGTTGTTATCGGCATCGTATACAAAATACTCTTTGCTGTCCCCACGATCTTGATGTTGTATATCGCCCTAAACACTTCCGCCTTTCGGTTATCGGGAACGGCTGTTAGATGGGTGTCCACACAAGTAAGGAATTGGGTCAGCTCGGCTTTCTCGCCGGAAAACTCCTTTATGTAAGAAATAGTTTTCTCTGTGAGTTCTGGTCTCCTCTGATTAAGTTGTTGCTGGAAGTCCTGTTGTTGCTTTTGAACAGCGGCTATGTTGTTGTTATTTATAAATATCCCTCGGTTAGCAGTGAACAGTGGCAATCGCTTATCTCGACTCGACGCAATTTTGGACAAAAACTAAGTTCACTAGATATATTTTCGAATGGTTCGTGGATGGGAACGAAAAGTTGACTTTTATGTACGATCACTTTTACACAACCGGTTAGTAACTCCGTATTAAGCACTGAATTTTAGTGTGAATACCGTCGTGATTACTTTTTCAGGTTCGACTTAAATATCTTCCAATTTAGGAGAAACACACCGACTGCGCCAATTACATTTATTAACGAATGGAAAATGAAACTACACTGCTTTTGGTGCCGTCTCGATTAAGATTGATTTTTTTTTATTTGAACATTGTTTAGTTTTTAAGTATATTTACACACAAATGTATTTCATATAACAATACCCTATAAATACACACCTATGTTTTCCATCAACAGCTTCGCTGTATACTTTATACACAAACTATAATTCATTGCACTTACAAATTATGCAACTCACATTTTGCTACATAGACAATATTTGTTTCACTGTCATTTTTTGCTTTGTATGAACAATAATTATATAGGTCATGTTATTTATTTTGTTCTTCGTCATTGTTATAATTTAAGCTTAGTTAGCAATAATTTTGTATAAATATAGTTAAGAGTTCAATAAAGAATCACTCGCTATTGATCAACACTTCGAGCTTGTCCTTTTCACTACATTGAGACCTCCCCCCAGCAGTGGTAAGGGGTCGTAATCATAATCTCTACTGTAGTCCAAGTTTATGCGCTTGGATCTACAAAGCAAATAGTCAAGGTTTATGTGCCCTGTCCAAATCCTTAATTAAAACAGTCAAAGCAAACGAGCATTGTCTTCAACAAACATATTACTTCATGTCATATCATAAACATAGATATGGTCAACGCATTCCGTTTCCGATGGCCTTCAGACAGCACCATTGACACCGGAATGTAAGTGACACTTTTGTTATTCGTTGCGAAGCAACATAAATGTGCCGTCAGCAAGTTTGCTGACTTGCATTTGTGTAACTCCCGCGTCAACGATGATTCACTCTACGTATTCTGATGTTTCAGTTTTTCACCCTCGGGCATTTAGCTTTTTTTCAAAATTCGACAAATAGCTACCACTCATTCGTCCTGAGTGTAATCAATTCATCATATCGATCATTTGGATCAGATTGATCGATGCATTCATTCGCTTAATCTAGAGATGGTCCAATCGCTAAGGCAACATTGGATATCGTGTTAGGTTAAAACGAGATCAGTCTGAAAATATTCGGTTTAAGTTTGGCCATGAAATAACACTGAATAAAACTCAGGTAACACGAAATAAGGCTTTTCAAGAAGGTAAAACCCCCCTGGATCTCAATCGCTGCCAAAATAACTATGGATATGGTTTCTGTATCTGTAGTTTTTTGGCTAAAGTAACTCATACCTTGAAGTTGGCCTCTCAATTCCTCCTGTACAATGATTCCTGCTAGACCCGATGCACTCGCATTACAGTGCACCTCACGCTCATAGTTTGGATTGAAAATAGCTAAAACACATCGGCTTACTTGGCAGTTGCTTTCAGCTCATTAGCTGATCATATCGAGGTCTGGCTTTTAGTGCATGCTTAGATGCGATTTCCCGAAAAAAAATAAACAAGCCCAGAAATTGTGTGATATGTGTTGGCGTTTCGGGTTTAGGAAAGACTCTGCACTCTGGAATGTTCGGACTCTTAGCGTGAAGGTGAGCAACTAGCAGAGGCTCTTGACTGCTATTACGCAGATATCACACAGCTTCCTTATCACAACACACCGGTCTCCGGATCATGAAACGCTAAATTAATTTGCTCACCATGCGATCGACATATTACATGACATGAAGATTTTAAAGCATCATACTTGAAATAACTGTTCGGAAGTCACAAGCGCACACTGGAAGCACAGTCAAAAGTCTGTGCAATTACTAGCGTTCGCTGATGATATTGCCATATTTGACACAACTCAGCGGTCTATCACCGGTGCGTTCGCCAGTATTGAAACGGAAGTTGCCAAAATGGGTTCGGCGGTAAATGATGGTAAAACCAAATAGATATATGCTGAAATATGGACTCTATCGAAAGCGAATGAAGATATCCTCTGTCATTTTGAGTTGGAAGTTCTTCGTACAATATTCGGTCCCATTTGTATTGACAGATTTTCGAGGAGAAAATGCAACGACCAACTATACACTGTTAGATTGGACATACTGCAAGAAACTGTGCGGTATATACAAGTAATCCAAGTGAACCAACTCTCCTCTCATTTTGACAATAGTGTCTGTTTTATCTGTCGTGAAGCAGTTTAAAATGTACGCTCGTTCTTCAAGTTGATATTTTACTTTGCTATAGTATGTACAACCTAGAGAAGATGCCGATTTTGCCAAAAAAATTATCTTTTCAGATGAAGCTCATTTTGATCTTGGCGGGTATGTAAACAAGCAAAATTGTCGCATTTGGGGCACAGAAAACCCGCACGCATACATTGAAAAGCCGATACACCCAAAACAAGTCACTGTTTGGTGCGGATTTTGGTCCAGAGGCATAATTGAGCCATTTTTCTTCGAAAATGAGGAAGGAGTGGCCGTTACAGTCAATGGCGATCGTTATCGGGCCATGTTGAACGAATTTTTGTTCACAAAAATTAAAGAGGAGGATATTGGCAACATTTGGTTTCAACAGGACGGCGCTACGTGCCACACAGCCGAAGCTACACTCGATGTTTTGCGCCCTGTTTTTGAAGATCGCATTATCAGCCGCAGAGCTGATGTCGTTTGGCCAACTCGGAGCTGCGATTTGACACCGTTGGACTATTATTTGTGGGGTGCCGTAAAAGATAAGTGTTACGCCGACAAGCCAGAGACAATTGACGCTTTAAAGGACAATATTCGTGAAGCCAATGGTGAAATACAGCTGCATACAATCGATAATGTGCTTAAAAATTGGACAGCCGAGGCAGCCATTTGAATGAAATTATTTTCCATTATTAACCGGAAGGATAAAACTAATCATCTGTCAAATCAGAGATGAGCTAAGTGTTACCATTCACAAAATAAGCACTAGTTTTAAAAAAAACGTTAGATGGCGGACCATTTATTTAAATATTATGTACGAGTACCTCTATAGTTTGTCGGATCATTATGGTCACCTTTTCCTGTTAATGGAAATATAATCGATTTCAGAAACCTTGCTGGAATATCTGCATTTTCAAAACCTGGATTGAATTCCGATACAACCGCTGTTAGGAATTCACGTGTACAATTCTTCTAAAACTCAAATGAAATACTGTCGTCTCCTGAGGCTTTCTTATTTTTAGTATTCTCGATTACATTTTATACATCTAGATTTATCCGTGCATCTAGGAATTCGGCGATAATCAAGGGCGCTGCATATTGAAACGGATGGGAGATTTGTATTGAGTTAAGCAGATTTGAGAAGTGGTTTTTTAGTTTCTGCACTTGCAAGCCCAAAGCGATAGTGATTCTTCTACCATTAATAAGTTTAACAGCTTTAAAAAATTCTGATGAACAGCTTATTCTGTTTAAAACGGCAATATTTTACAAGCTTTTTTATATGCCAAATTTCTTAAAGTACTTTACTTTAGGGGTGGCCCTGGTGTAGTGGTACTAGCAATCGCTTCTCACTCGGTGGGTCAAGGTTCAAATCCTACCCATTGACAAGTTTCTTATTTGTGTAATTGGAACTCAGACAGAAAAATTCTGCGTGTGAAGGCATAATACTGACACGTAGATTTGGCTGTTGTAGAGTTTCAAGCACAAAAAAAAATGTGTGAATTATAACCTTCGAATCACTCTGAGTGAATAAAAAACTCTCCGTCCTATTCGGACTCCCACCCCCTGGAGAGCGAATATCGAAACCAAATACACCTGAGTTTCAAACCACTACAAAAAGCCAATTTTCCTTTCTCCTCCTTCTACCTTTCCGCCCCCGCCATGGGCAACAGTAAAAAGGTATCTAACCCCTTAGGCGCCGGAAATTATAAAAAAAAATTATTTGCTTCTGCGTATGGAGTTTGAAGGTCTTTTTTTGTTTTTAAATAACTTAACACTCAAGAGGGTATGTCTACACTTAAAATGCCGGAGCACGTATTAAGTTTGAGTATGTGGTCTGAGTATGTCTTCACTCACACTGATTTCGCTCTGACGGAAAGTGTACCACAACATTTGATTCAGTGGTTTTCAGCATAAGTTTGTCCATTTGCTCTTCCAGAAGCTTGTTGATTTTCCAACTGCACAACCTTTGCTGAAATCTCGTCCTCCTTTATTCTCATTCCTGATAAATCGTTTGGAAGTCAGATTTCGAGACAAGGTCTTTGGCGAATTCTCTATTCTTTTCCTCTGGAATCTCCTTTAGGTTGTCAATGGTGATGCCAGTTATAGTTTCCGATGTCATATCGTTGGAGGTTTTACTCCAATAGATCGTCGCTTCTCATAATTAAAATGGTCTGATCAGGTTTCTTGAATTATCCTTTTACTCATTTAATGAGGTTAATTAACAAGTGCGATTTGGGCTTCAATTTGGCGACTTAGCCAGATGTACGTTGGTTTATGTGGATTAGATTTTTAAAATGCACTTAAAAACAAAATTGTTCAATTATTTCCACTTTCTCTTAGTTTTATTTAAATTTTTTCTCGGAGCACTTCTATAAGACAACTTCATTATGTCAGTAAAGTGTTGAAAATTCCTGTATTTACAGCAATAGCAATATTATGGGATATCCCGAATTCAGCAATTATCTCAGCAATAAAGAGTTAGGAGAACAAAATATGTAAAGCGTTTTCCAATAGGGACTTGACAACTTTGAATTTAATCTGTGGACGCACTCTTTCACTAATCATCAAACTGTCACTTTCGATTTATTCAGTAAACTCAACATTTTCATCATGGTAAAGTACACGAACGAGCAACGTCTGCAAATTATAAAAAGTTTCTACCGAAATTCGGAGTCGGTGACTTTAAGAGCGTTAACTCCAATTTTCGGTCATAATTCTCGCCCTGGTAGACAGGCAATAACAAGTTTAATGCAAAAATTTGAGTCTACATATTCGTTGTGTGATGTTGCCGTGTTGGTGGTCGAAGTGTCGAAAATATCGCTGCCGTTCAGGCGTCCGTAGCAAACCATCCAAATCAGTCAATTCCACGGCCTTCTCAAGAATTGGGCATCGCTCAGACCACATTATATGGCGCATTTTGCGTAAAGATCTTGGTTTGCACCCATACAAGATTAAGCTGACTCAATAATTGAAGCCGATGGATCATTTGAAGAGACGTACGTTCTCCGATTGGGTTCTGGAGAAGATGCGCCAACATGATGAATTTCATCGCAAAATCATCTTCAGTGACGAAGCTCATTTTTGGCTCAATGGGTTCGTCAATAACAAAATATGCGTTATTGGTCGGGTGCAAATCCACATGTGCTTCATGAATCACCACTTCATCCACAAAAAATAACTGTTTGGTGCGGTTTGCATGCCGGCGGCGTTATTGGGCCATATTTTTTGGTCGACGATAACGATCGTCACGTTACTGCGAATGGTTAGCATTATCACGCCATGATCACCGATCAACAGGATGATGCCACAAGCCACATAGCACACGATTTATTGAAGAGTAAGTATGGTGAGCGTGTTATCTCAAGAAATGGGCCAGTCGATTGGCCGCCTCGTTTGTGCGATTTGACGCCGCTTGACTATTCTGTGGGGCTACGTTAAGTCATTGGTTTATGCCAACACGCCGACGACGTTGGAAGAGCTCGGAGCCAAAATTGAACGCGAAATAGCGCCCGTTTCGGACGAAATGTGTGGCCGAGTCGTTGAAAATTGGGTCCAAAGAATCGACCGCTGCAAACGTGCCCGCGGTGGCCATATGAACGAAGTCGAGTTCCAGTCATAAACGTTTTCACTGTACTTCAAGCCGACAATAAATTTTTTGAAATATCTGAACTGGTTTGCGTTTTATTTTAAAAAAAAGTTGTCAAGTCCCTATTGGAAAACCCTATATATCCCATTGGAAAAACATCCCATTCGCCAGGCTAAAAGAGTTATCCAACTTTTCCATAAAAAAACGAAAGAATCTCTACAACTCATAAGGGATGATATCAGAAGACTAGTTGGATTTCTAACCACTCACTGCCAGCTTCGATATCACCTACACTGAATATCGTCTTTGCATTTTATGGGAATGCATGGCTCTAAGTGAAGGAGATGACACTTCATGAGAGAAATTCTAATCCCTGGGGATATTCTCAAAATTTCCACAATCAAGTAATTTTGCGTACCCTAAAAATGTTTGTACTCAGCGCAGGCGAAATTTGGAAAGGCTATCTGTTGTAATAAAAATATAACAACTAGAGTTTTCTAAAAGCTTTTTATACTCATAGATCATTAGGGATGGTGAATATTTTTTGTTATTCTTAACGATCAAATCTTTTGAACATTCATAGAAATTTGAGAATTTTGTCAGTTACCGGAAATTGTTTTCAAATAATTTGTTTACTCTTAAAATAATTTGCACCGCCTGAGATGCCCGGACGTTCTACCCTCTCCCGTTTTGTATTCTCCCTTCTGCACCACATGTTTTAACCCTGTCGCTACCTTAGTGCTGTTTTAAACCAATAATTTTATGGACAACCATGAGTTAACTCTTCCAGTATCTTGCAGGAACAACAACCGCAGGTAGGACGAACGGTCCGCTAAACCTAAGGGAGGCCAAAAAGGAAGGCGACCAAGAACATCTACAACGAAGAAAGGAGCGAGATTGGAACAAAACATATAAACCACAAAAAAAACACATCTGAGTAGTCGTATGCAATGTTTCCTAGGTTTTAGTCACAAAAAAGACTATGACCCATTCCTATATTTAGCCTATCCTTTCTCTTTTTGTCGATTTTCTTCTGGAAGGAAAATATTACATTGAAATATTGCAAAACTAATGTCATAATGTGAATTGGCCATTTTGTTAGAAATGAAAAAGATTGGGTTCTGTTTCCACGAAAAGTTTATTTGAACTGTAAATTGATGACATTAAGTTGAAAAAATGATATCGGTCTTGCACGCCTCTACAAGTTCTGTCAGCTCTACAGATTCATTCAAGGAGTGTTTCAAAACGTTTGCAAGCAAATGGCTGCTACAGTTTAAACGAACGTTGTTTCACAAGACTTTCACAACGTTTGACCCTGTTACAAACTTTATTTTCTCGATATTGTTTATTCCGAACTCGTAAAACAGAGTGTTTAATTTACTCAAAATGTTAGCACCGGTTGAGAGCTGAAAGTCCATAGATTTCATACCCAAAATTACATCAAAGACTTTTAAATCTTTTTGTTAGTGCAGAGTCACCACCAAAAAGTTTCTGTGAACATAATTGTCAGTCCACAAATCTAGTATAACATGATGCTCCACCATTATGCACAATGTCGGCTATTTCATCCTGCTAGAAATTGTTTTTTTCTTCTGTTATCTTTTGCATTGTACGTGAAAGCGTACATCATCGTACAAGCAATAGGTCTTGAACGTCAACAATTTCTCCATATTTTAGTCCAATGTTGATAAAAAATTTTGCGAGCTTTTTAAAGCCAACGCAATTAATTGCTGAAAATGGTTGACAGTCCTCAGTTACCCATGCCACACAGGTGTCAATGGCAACTTTTTTGTCTTATGTGTTAACAGTTATCAAGCGCTTCGTCTCTTTAAATGATTAGCAGCATTTATGGCGACTTAAATTTGACGACTGTTTAGGCGAATATTTTAAAAATTTGTTGCAGGACTGGCAATACAAATAACCTTCCAAAATAGTTCCATCCTCCTTAATAATTTCAGATAATATGCTCCAAATTACACTTCTTCTCTTATTTCGCTGCGACAAGTACAAATTTTTCCAAATTTGGGTTAAAACAAAGGATTGCCCCATCCTGATGCAAAGAATAAATCAAACTACCTAGTTCTTTAATATTTCTGTTTTTTACATACTCGTATTATATAGTGCATTACAACATGTGTAAATCACTCAACGCCAACTATTGTTTGCTTACCCGAGCCGATCAACCGACTCAAATCGTGCCGAATTTAAGTCATGTGCTGATTTTATTCAACGCTGAGTTTTGTTGAGTGATTAAATATTTAACATATGAGTAAAACACGTTGGGGCAACTGCTCGAACTGATCCGAACGATACGTTCGCCAACATGTGCTGATTTTATTCAACGTCGTACTTTTTTGAGTGATTGCATGTGAGTAAGGATTTCATTATCTGGTGAAATCAAGAAAAAAAGTGATTCTTGCAGTTCTCTGACAGGCAGCAATTAGTGAATTGTTAGCACTTTATAAGGGAACATCTTCAGGTCTTTCTCCAAAATTCGAGGGAACGGAAGACTGCTGATGCCAAATTGTATGCATCGTTGTCTCGTCGATGATTGTGGATTCTCTCGGATGTCCTCGGTCACAGCAGTGATATTCTCAGTTGAAAGAGGAATACAGGACCGGCCACTTCTTGTGATATCTCTAGAGGACCCAATTTACACGAGACGCTCAGCCAAACACTTAATTGCTCGCGCACATGGTGCAGGACGACGACGAAATTCATGTTGTGTTAAAACAACAGAGACCGGAAATTGGTCAAATAAGCAGTAACAATAATTCCGGGTTCTTCAGGTGTGTATCGCTCCATTGCTTGTTATCAACTACATAATTCTCTATATGTCTACAACATATTGTAAATTTCTGCATATGAGTTGTTAGCTCATGGGACGTGTTTTTAATTCGGCAGTGGTAAAGTGGTCTTATTTGTTACATACAGTGGGTTGTCAAATTATTAGGGACAGTGACGAAAAAATGTATTTCTGATGCATTTGATTCAAGTTCAGTGAAAAGACACAGTTTTTTTATGAAAAAAAAATGTGTTTGACAATGTATTATAAATAGAATAAGAACTACAATTATAAAATTAAATAAAAGAATTCAATATTTTGTTAAAAAAAAAACTAAAGAGAAGAAAAACTACTTAAACTAATCAATATTTGGTAACATTCCCTTTTGCCTCAATGAGTGCCTTAATACGCTTGGGCATACTTTCTATACACCGCTGAGCACTTTCTTGTATTTTGGGATTGTGATGCCAAACATTTTCCAGTTTTGCTATAAGTTTTTCCTTGTTGGTTATCACATCTTTGGCTATCTCCCCTTGGTAATCTCCCATAGATTCTCAATGGGGTTCATGTCTGGAGAATTGCCAGGCCAAGGTAAAACTGGGATCTTGTTTTCTTCCAAAAACGGTCAACCGAGGTTTTTTGACAGGACGATGACCTGTCAGGCCTTCCTCTGCCAGTCTCCGCTGCACAATTCTCATGGAAACTCGTATATGGGAGTCATGAACTAATTGAGTTAACAACCTCACACTTTTTTTGCGATTTTGTAGACAGGTATTACGAATTTTCCTATCGGTACGTGGAGTTGTCATTCCTTTTCTCCCACAATTACCCTTTCTTTTAGCAGAAATCGGCTGGTTAATATCCACACATTTTTTTAATTCTATTCACTACGGACTTAGAAACACCAGCAATTTCCGGTATTTTCCTTTGCGAGTGAACTGTATGCTGGAGAAGGGTTTTAATTTCATTGGGGTAGCTGATCTGCGTAGAATCGTGCGCAAATGTCAGTTTGATTGTAAAGCCGAAGGTTGTTCGGTAAACTTCGTGGACGAGATGATTCGCGAACAAATTATTGTCCATACGTCTGTCGATGGGGTACGCGCAGCGGCTCTCCAAAAATTACAACCCTCAAAGAGTCAACAACAAAGCAGTACCTGTTATAGGAAAAAGTAACGAAAAGCAGATGCCAGTGAAATCGACGTATGCACACAAGGACAAAAATGTTCAAAAGAAAAGTGGTGTTGAAGTAAAAGCGGGAAAGTGCGCTCTTAAATCATGCTCTGGCTGTGATCACACACATCCACGAGAGAAATGCAAGTTTTGCGAAGCAATTTGCCACAAATATGGTAGAAAGGGACACATAGCTGTAGTTTGCATGTCCAAGAAAAGCAACCCTAACTACTCGTACAGAAGTACAAATAGTGAACCAAACAAAAACGAAGGCGCTATTCAAACAGTGTATAGTGTAACTGGTCTCATGGAAACAGTACCAGATAAATACAAAAATAGTGAACTAAACAAAAGCAAAAATGAAGGGACACTTCAAACAGTGAACAGTGTAGAGTCTTATGAAAACAGTGGCAGATAAAAATACTATTGAACTTAAACCAAACTATATGTTTTCAAATGGATTCCGGTGCAACTGTGTCAGTTGCTAAAACATATAAACAATTGAATAATAAAAACCTAGTGAAGTGAGTTAACACGTCGCACCTGACCCTGAAACCAATGCAAGGTAACAGACTGCACGGGAATTACCGACACAGATTGTTCAGGTGCATACATGTTCCCACGACAACAACAGAATGATATTGCATCGCACCGGGATAATGTTACGTCGCTCCGACTACACGCGCCGACATGAAATGGATGAGTCTGCATATTGGATGATGGGAACCTATGGGAAACTAAGTAGATCTAAGTCTAGTCTAAGTCTTGACTTGTGACGGATCGGCAATAAAGTAGAATTTATTTATAATATTGAATTTATTTCGAGTAAGTCGAAAGGTCGGGGGAGGCTCAGCCTCCTCGTTCGCGGTTTTTTTTGAGAATCCCCTTAAGAGATTCGTTAATTGGCGCCCGAGCAGAGACCGCTCCGTATACAGCTTCCCTTTTTTCCTTTGACACTCTCAGATCCGCTAACCAGGATACAGAGTCGATACGTCCATTGAACGAAATGCCCAGTTCCCACGAGAACACTGCGCTTATACATCAAGAGCATCCAATCGTACCCATGAGAACACGAATGGTAGTAAAAAGGGAATCAATGGGATTCGCGTAAGCCGAATCGTGCCGTAGTAGGTCGCGTGCATTTTAAAGTCCGCGTCCAAAAAGGATAACACGATCCTTCCGAAAGAGCGGTACCTAAAAGAAACGAATTTAAACGCTGAACTTTTCGGTTTCTTTTTTTCTTTCTCAACACAGGAGTGGCCGTGGTGTAGTGGTACTAGAAATCGCTTCTCACTCGGAGGGTCAACGTTCGAATCCTACTCATGACAAGTTTTTCATTTGTGTAATTGGAACTCAGTCACAAAAATCTGCGTGTGAAGGCATAACACTGACATGTAGATTTGGCTGTTGTAGAGTTTGAAGCACAAAACAAGCGTGAAAATTGATAACCTTCGAATCATTCCGAGTGAAGAAAAAAAAATTCTCCATCCTATTCGAACTCCCACCTCCGGAGAGCTAATATCGAAACCAAATATACATGAGTTTCAAACCACTACATCACAACAATGTTTTCCTTTCTCCTCCTTCTATCTTTGCGTCCGCGCCCTGGCAACAGTAAAAGGGTATGATAACCGCTTAAGCGCGCATAAATTATAAAAAAAAAACGCAGCGTGCTTCTATATATACCCAGTTTATCCGACAGCTCAAGCGTTGAAGCAATCCGCATTGGTTCAATACCCGTAGAAATGCTGTTGTTAATATGAAATTATCCAAAATGAGTGAGAGAAAATTGAGAGCAGCAAATAAACAGCTGGTTGAACTGACACTTCACACTAACACTGATACATTGTTCTTATTTCTTTCTCTTTCGAAATAATTCGTTTGCAATCCCACATTTTAAATACACAACTTATTACCTGCCCGATAATGGAAAAATACATTCTTTTTATTTCTTTGTCTATCCAAATATTTCATTTGCAACCCCTTTTTTAAATGCACAACTAATATCTGCCCGATGAGGAAAGAATGATGAGAGCGTGAGAAAGTAAAATGTTTCAATGCGATTTGAAAATGTTTATACGATATTTCAAAGCGGTTACATATTTTCAATGCGTTTTATAAGCAGGAATGAACGTATGCGTGTTGAATATTTCAATGCGGTTTGAAATAGTGTTAATTCGAGCGTACTGAACCAATACGGATTGCTTCAACGCAAATTGAGCTGTCGGATAAACTGGGTAATATACTCGTAAATCCTAGCATCAAGGAATCGAATACTAAACAAACTAATACGAGGTTAAATTAATGTTAAAATTTAAAATTGGCAACTACTTCCGAGGTAAGAGCGCAATTATAATAACTATTACATTATGGATGCTATAAATAAATCTATAACCGATCTGACGCGGCAGTTAGTGCCATGTTAGGCCAGATAAGACAGATACATAGATGCTCGGTTAAGGAGCGCAGAAACAAGACCGGTAGGTGAACCTGTGACCGCTGCGGAAAACGCGGAAATCGAACTCTGTACTCCTAGGAACGAGGCGGTTTTGAGGGACATCTCTCGTCTGTCAAACTGTGTAAAGGAGTTACAAGTCTTCGATGGGAATGCTACGAAGTATGTAACATGGATGCATACTGTTGAGAGGATTCTAAAGGATTGAAATAGTAAGTTATATATAATAGTTAACCCCTGACGAATCTAAGCTCATATATAGGGCTATTTTACAACATATTAGGCAAAAAATAAGGGGGCTTGCTGATACGGCCTTTGTGTTATATAACATTTTTGATAATGATTGGCGAACCATTAAACAATGTCTCTCTCCGCACTATGCAGATAAAAGAGACATGAGAACACTGGAGCACCAGTTGAACCAACTGTCTCAAAAGAACACGAGATTAGACGATTTCTATTCAGCGGTCAACCATCAACTCTCATTGATGAAACAAAAACGGAATCATTCAGTGAAGAAATAGTGAAAGCACTCGTGGAGACATATAGGAATAGGGCCTTAGACGTTTTCATTCGCGGCCTTAACGGCGACCTGCTTATAGTGCAAAGGCCTAGAACTCTACCTGAGACTTATTCAGTCCGTTTGGAAATCCAAAATTTGAATTATAGGAATCGTATGATTCACAACTATAGTGGATCGAACACGATAACGGCACCCATTAGTCAGATGTTTTGTGTTTTGAAAAGAATTAAGGCCTGCACTACCGCAGAAAAAATTTCTCTATCCTCCTCAACAACAACATTATTCGCCCCCAGTGAAGAGTACGCCTCCGCCAAGACCAACAACACCAAAACCATTTGAAAAGATGGAGCTGGGGTCTACGCAGTCGCGCGATGTGAACTACGCAACTCGTCCTCGCGGTATGAATCCGTTTAAGAAGAGTACGCGCTCTGATAACTACCCACAAAAACAACAGAGACTGTATCATGTAGAAGCACCTCAAGAAGACTCTGATTTAAATCACGAGGAGATGGCAGAGAACGGAGCCGAGGAACCTGATTTAAATCACGAGGAGATGGCAGAGAACGAAGCCTTCGACGAAGTAAATTTTATTAAGGACGGCCGTCCAGCGTTCCATATTTAGAATATATCACCGGGGAGGGGCTCCCCTCTGCTTCCTCTTTGTCACGGGAGCTAACAAAAATTTCCTTTCCCCATTCATAGCTAAGAAAACATCATCTCGTCCCACTTATCTGGTTCATCCTTTCTATGGTGGCAACATTAAGGTAGAAGGCAAAGTCTGAGGTAGGTTTTTCCATTCCATCGACAATGACACACTGCTAACATTTTACATATTGCCCGGTCTAAATTCGTTCTATGGAATCATTGAGGATGATTGACCGCAGGGAAAATGCATTGAGACTAAATCCGAATATAACCATCCCATTGAAGGAAAAAATCTCGGGAGAAATAAATCTACTCCTTAACGAAAATTTTTCCGAAAAAACCAAAAGTAAGCTTCGCCGACTAATAAGAAAGTATGAACCTCTCTTCGGACCTGTTAGTGCAAGTAAAACCATAAAAACGACAATAGAGGTAGAAATTAAGACCAATACCGATGAGCCGATTTATAGCAAATCCTATCCGTACCCTGCTAATATGAGGGAAACAGTAGAGGATGAAATAAAGAAACTCCTGACTAAAGAATAATACCATAAACGAAAAGTCCCTATAATTCCCCTATTTGGGTTGTGCCAAAAAAAAAGCCAAACCATCAGGCGAGAAACAGTACAGGATGGTGATTGACTATAAGAGGTTAAACGCCGTTACAACTTCAGATACGTACCCAATTCCAGGCATCAATTTTACGGTTTCCAATTTGAGCAAAGGAAGCTGTTTCACTACGATAGATCTCACCTCGGGGTTTCACCAGATTCCTATGAACCCCAGTGACGTGCCAAAGACAGCCTTCTCCACTGCGAATGGCAAGTATGAATTCCTGAGAATGCCTTTTGGGCTTAAAAACGCACCCGCTATCTTCCAGAGGATGATAGACGACGTGCTAAAGGAATACATCGGGAAGATTTGTTACGTCTACATCGACGACGTAATTGTCTACGGCCGTGACGAGGATGATCATCTTAAGAAGGTAGAAATGGTATTCGCGAAACTCCAGGAAGCAAACTTAAAAGTAAACCTTGGAAAAACTAACTTTATGAAATCCGAGGTCGAATTTCTTTGTTTTATCATAACCCGCGAAGGCATAAAAGCCGATCCGAGGAAAGTAGCAGCTATCGAAAAGTTACTTCCCCCAGAAAATCTCAAGAGTTGAAGAGCTTCTTAGGGCTCACGTCCTATTACAGAAAATTTATAAGCGATTATGCCAAAGTAGCTAAACCCCTGTCGAATCTAACACTCAGAAATGTTCAGATCAAGGCGAGTCAATCCAGGAAGGTGAAAATCACATTGAGCGAAGAAGCATTGCAGGCTTTCAACGACTTGAAGACGCTGCTAATGTCATCGGAAATCTTGTCCCTCCCCGACTTCGAAAAGCCTTTCAACTCTACTACGGATGCCTCAAAGTACGCCATAGGGGCTGTACTGTCTCAAGGGGACACGGCCTCAGATCGACCAATCGTCTACATCTCTCGTTCCTTGAGCAAAACTGAAGAGAATTATGCGACGAACGAGAAGGAGATGCTGGCAATTGTATGGGCCCTGGATAATTTATGATCTTTTCTATATGAGAGAAAAAACATCCGAATTCACACTGACCGCCAACCTTTAACTTTCGCACTCAGCAACATAAATTGTAATGCGAAGTTAAAGCGCTGGAAGTCTCGTATTGAAGAATACCATCTTGATCAAAAAGTTCCGTGTGGCGCTCCCATTATTCCGATTTGAGTTCTGTTCTTTTTTTTTGTTAAGTTGGTAAATCTGTTGTTAACATTATCTATAAATCTTAGCGTCATAGCTTGACATTTGCGAAAGTTACGTAACCAAGAGTAGCGATTTTTTACAATTCTAGAAATAGATTTGAATTTGTAACAACGAACTTGTATTAAATTTTACGTAAAAAACGGATTTAATGGTGCGCGAACGTTGGAAATGTTGGAAAAGTGTTTCGGCAACGATTCTCTAACGAAAACGGTCATTTACCAGTGGCACGAGCGATTCAAAAGTGGTCGTGAGTCAATCGAAGATGATGACATCGAAAACCGACGAAAACATTGATGGAGTAAAAGAAATGCTGGTCAATAACCGCAAATTAACCATCAGAGAGATAGCGGAGGACTTAAACATTGCCTATAGACGCGTCCAAGACATTTTGGGTAGTGATTTGGGTTTCCGTCATGTAGCAGCAAAGTTGATGCCAAAGACCTCAATTTCATGCAAAAAAGAAACCATGTTGACGTCGCAAAAGAGATGATTTGCGAGGCTAAATCCGATCCCACATTCATCAAAAGGATCATTACTGGAGACGAACCGTGTGTTTATGAGTACGACACGCAATCCAGACATCAGGCAAGTGAATGGCGCTCACCAAATGAGCCGAGACCAAATAAACCACATCGTTTTCAGTCAAAAAAGAAGGCAGTGCTCACGGTTTTCATGGATTACAATAGTGTAGTGCATCATGAATTTTTGCCAGAAGGCCAGACAATAAACAAAGAATAATTTTTGGGCATTATGAGACGTTTGCGTCAATTCGCTGAAAGCGACCAGAATTGTTCCATCATTATTCGTAATTTTTTGACGAAAAATGCAATAAATACCATCCAACAGCCACCGAATTCACCTGATTTGGCTCCCTGTGACTTCTTTCTGTTCAATCGAGTTAAAAAACCACTACGGGGAACGCGTTTCAGCAGCCGAGAGGTAGTAATGGAACAATCACATGAAGCACTGATGGACATACCGTAAACTGAATATAAAAAATGTTTCGAGGATTGGATCAAGCGCTGGCATAAGTGTGTTGCAGTCGATGGGGATTACTTTGAAGGGAACAATATAGATTTAGATGAATAACCTTGTATTTTTAATTTTCTGAATAATTTCCATTAACTTTTTGATCAATGTGGTATAACTATGAGTTGGTGTACAAACCAGGCAAATCAAATATCGTGGCAGATGCAATCTCCCGACTCAAAACCAACGTCAACCATTTAACCGATTCATTGCAGGCTGAACCAACACAAAGTGATAATGATCCTAATGAAAACTTCCCAACTGATACTTCCAGCGAAATACTGCTAGCGGTATTCACACTGAAACAGCTAGTGAAGCACAATCATCGTTGGGAAATGCCCACAGTGCTGACCAAGACAGCTCTGACTTGATCCCGAATGTCGAGGCACAGAGAAACGTGTTCCGGAATCAGGTTATTGTTAAAATTGGTAGAGGCCTAGAAATTCTAGAGGAGCCTCACCCGGGCTTTACTCGACACTACCTTGCTATAGATAACCAAGATAGAAGGAAACTGATTGATTTGGTATCAAAATACCGGAATCGCATCTTCAACTGCTTCAGGAAATATGCCTGGAGCATTTCGACATGAATGACGACAGGATGGCTGAGCTGATCATGAAAGAACATAGGAGAGCTCATAGAAACTCTCGAGAAAATCGGGAACAACTTCACGAGAAATATTATTTTCCCAGTATGACAAGCCTGATTAAGAAGTACACGAGTACTTGTGAAACCTGCAAATTGTGTAAGTACGACAGACATCCGAATACACCTGAATTCTAACCTACTCCTGTCCCATCACATGCATGTGAGATTTTACACACGGATATCATGGAGCTACAGGGTGAAAAATTTATCACTTGCATCGATAAATTTTCAAAGTTCGCAAAGCTATTCCATATAAAAAATAGATCGGCACTTTATCTTAGGAACAAGTTTACAAAGATATTGTACTACTTCACTGTCCCAAAAATATTGATCACAGACAATGAGCGAAGTTTCTTGAGTCCTATTATCCTCAACTTCATCTATTGGGCATTAAATATTATCAAACGCCCGTCTACCGCTGTGAAGTGAATGGAAAAGTGCAGATAGTAAAGTGACTGTCCTCACAACCTCTGGGCGTAGAATACATAAAGCTCACCTTAAGAATGTTCAGAATAAGCTAGAACACCACTAAATTAAGAATATGGTATAATAATATAAAAAGTAAAATTCACTAATTTAATGAACTCCCCGACACACAACCATTAACGTTATTTAATGAATCGTAGTTAATACGATTATTTCGATTTGTATATCGAATTATGTATTGTTAATTATAAAACTACATTTTGTAAGAAAAATTAAAACCTGAAATTTGTACCTCTATGTAAGAGTTATCTTAGTTTCATGAAAAGATCCACAAGTGGAGGCTTTTACTTGCATCCCTATTTTCAGAACTACTGCCATACTGCCTTCCATCCTAGGCTATCAGTTATTTAGCTATCATTCACCAATCGTCACTATAAAGGAAAGCAAGGGGTGGATTGTCGACGGACACTTTAAATTAGTACATGTTATTAATCTAACTCAATTCGAGTACCTAGTGCAAAGTATTAACAAATGAATAAGCGGGAACTTCTCAACGGAAAAGAGGACCACAATTGAATTTTACCTCAACAAAACGAACGACAGATTGTCCACGCTTGGAGGAGAAAAACATCGAACCAGCAGATCTATCAACTGGATCGGATGGGCCTGGAAGTAGGTTGCAGGGAATCCTGATGCTGCAGACTGGAATAGAGTAATTTCCAATGAGGAACACATTATAGCTAACAATGACCAACAATAAAAAATCGTTAGTACCCTAGAGGAGACTACGAAGAAGCTTAATTGGATGATAGACCAGTTTAATGATGGGATTAAATCAACCTTGGTTGGACGGTGTGAACAAGATATCCTGAATGAGGTTATTAACGAAATAGTACGCGCCTGCCAAATGGAAAAAAGTGGTACGGTAAACACAAACCTCATGGACAAAGAAGAAATAAGTAGAATCATTGGTGAAATGGAAACTTTATCGTATTCCAACAGCATTGAAGCCATAGAAAACGGAGCGCCATCCGTATACACAAATGGTTCATTTCTCCTTTATGTCCGCTCTATCCCAAAAGTAAGAAGTGATGAATTTAACCTACTTTGAACCAGATCGACATGGATTACGATAGAAGCCTAACTAATCATCAGGAGACCTATGGGATCATCGGCTAATGCCTTTGTATTAATAGTCAGATGATCTATAATACCAAATAAGTACAAAAACTTGAGGAGGGCAACTGTGTACCAAGGCTTTTAAAAGGAGGACAGACAGCATGTACCTTCCGCACTAATATACTATAGGTAATCGAACTAATCAAAGAAGACACAATTTTCCTTACGAACTTCATTGGGCAACTGACCTCAGAAAACAATTCAAGGGTTCTTAATGCGTGATCCAATTGAGTAACGAAACAATCAGATTGAAGAATAGAAAATTTACAAGTTCTTCTTACTCGCACTCTCAATTGCTCCCATCGGCCTTGACGAACATCACAAAACGGTTACAAAAGATTGACTTGGAACATGTGCACGGCATCAGCGTAAAGAAAATTGCTCAGTTGAAGGACCTAAAAAATCAAGGTATGTAACCTTTCCTTAACAAATGTGGGGATCGTCATAATAGGAGCAGCTGTAGCCTGGATTGTCTGGCGAAAAATCCATCTCGGTCTTAATCTACCGTCTGTGAATCCGCATAAAATCGTGCTTGATCAAAGGGCCGATTCAGGAAATCAGAGAGTAATCGAATCGCATTCGTCCCGAATCTGGTCGTTTGCATCTGACGTCACACATAATCCACGGGACGTAGATTTTTAAGGAGGGAGGAATTAACACGACGGACCTGACCCTGAACTCAATGCAAGGTAACAGACTGCACGGGAATTGCTGACACAGATTGTTCAGGTGCATACATGTTCCCACGACAACTACAGAATGATATTGCATTGCACCGGGATAATGTTATGTCGCTCCGGATACACGCGCCAACATGAAATGGGTGAGTCTGCATATTGAATGATGGGAACAGTGGTTTCCTATGGGAAACGAATTAGCCCTAAGTTTCGTCTAAGTCTTGACTTGTCGCATCGGCAATAAAGTAAAATTTCACAATAATAATATTGAATTTATTTCGAGTAAGTCGAACGGTCGCGGTTTTTTTTTAGAATCCCCTTAAGGGATTCGTTAACTATTGCAACAGAATTCTGCATGCATTTCGTCAAAAGAAAATTCCGATACAGGGCGAGTTGCACACTATCGCAAAGTATGGCAACATGGAAGAAGATGTAGTTATAATATAGTTGCAAATATCGATAATTCAATTTGCTTAAAACGTCTGAATTCGAAATTCAACAAATTCCAAGTATTCCAACCAGCTAACGGGGTGATCAAAGATTTTATGTCAATCATCTACCTAAAGCCATATTCCACACCAAAATTCTTCAAAGACAGACATACCTTTTGCCCAAATGAAAAATTCAAAGCTCAACGACTCATACAAGCAGATATTTGGAAAAAAATTAAGTTTAATAATTGGTCATCTCCGGTCGTACTAGCAACCAAGTCAGGTGGAGCGCTTCAAATTTGTGGAGGTTTTAAGCAGGGCGTAAATGCGCATCTCGACATAGAGCAAATTCTTTGCTAACACATGAATCACTTTTACATATTATCCGGCATGGTAAGCATTTTACTAAAATAGATTTGAAAGACGCTTACTTCCAAATGGAACTAGACGAAGGATCAAAACAAATAATAGTCGTCAATACGCCATTGGACCTTTTCCAGTACCAATCTCTGCCTTATGGTGTAGCTAGCGCAGCAGCTATTTTTCAACACTACCTATCAGTGGCATACCGGTAACTATATTGGTGACATCATAATCTCAGAACCTTCAATTGAGCAACAAATTTTAGGCATTCTAATTGATAAGGGCATAAAACGTAAAAGGGAAAAATGTTTTGTTTTTTTTTTTAAAGAAGAAATCGAATACTTAGGAAAAAGAGTCAGTTCTCAGGGCATCCTTCCTGATACCTCAGGATTACGAGCTGTCAAAGAATTAAATCTGCAACAGCTAGATGTGTTCATGGGAAGAGTTCATCCCCAACTACCCTCAGTTGGTTTCTCCGCTAAATCAGCTTCGTAAAAGAACACACCGTTTAAGTTTAGCTGAGAGCAGCAGTAGGCTTTTAGCTGCCACTAGTTTTAGCCACCGATGCATCTTCTTTCGGCATTGGTGTACTATAGTGTTGTCGCACATTTAACCAGAGGGTAAGGAAAGGCCTATAGCATTCGCTTCAAAAACGATGGACAAGCACCAAGTCAGATACAGCCAAATTGAGAAAGAAGGACTTTCCATTGATTTCGGAGTACAAAAATTTCATAAATATCTGTACTGTAGAAAGTTCATCCTGATCACTGATCACAAGCCGTTGATAACCATCTTCAATCCAAGGAAGCATCTACCTACAATGACTCCCAATAGGCTACAGCGCTAAGCTATCACCTTAATGGCCTATAACTTCGAGATCAGGTATCGAGCACGTGGCAACGTAGACGCATTATCACGTCTACCATTGGAAACAGATGATGATTTCGGCTACAAAGAAGCATGCTACAACGTCATTAAAATATCGCCGCCGGTAAACGCGGAGGTAATTCACAAGCATCTCAAAGACGACATTCATTATCCTGCAGAAAGTTTTTAGCTTCCTCTCAAATGGTTGATTGGTTAAACAAACCGTGCAACCCTGAAATATTGCCTGATTTCAATCGCAGATTTGCTCTAACTATAAACCAACAATTGCCATGCTTACACACAGACGCGAATCGCATTATCATTCCTCGCACACCAAGGAGGGAAACTTCATGATGGTCATTGGGGCTAACTATGCCCTAATGAAACAGTTAGGGCAACAATACTTCATGTTTGGTGGGCTGGCGTCAACGAAGATATCGCAACTCTAACGAAAGTTTGTAATATTTGTGAAAACAATAATCCGTCTCCAGCAAAAGAATTTCAGAGTTGGCCAAAAGCAACAGCGGCTTGGGAGAGAATACACATTGATTTTGGGGGTTCAATATTTGGGTAAATGCGGCTCATATACTTGCATACTGCAGAAGGTTTCGTCCAATCATTCAAATATTCTGTCAACAAAAATATCAAAGAAGGGTTTCACGCTAAAATAGCTGTTACAAAATATCTCACTTCATACCGTTTTGTGCCGAACGCACAAGGAAAACCCCCTGCAGAACTGATCCATGGCCGCCCTGTTCGCACAATCTTAAGCCAACTTTTCGAGCCGCCAATCAAATGTAAACAGAACCAGCAAACAATTAAATACTCATCCAATTAAAAGTATTTGCTCGAAATTACGCAAGTGGAGAAAAGTGGTTCGAAGTCGTCATCTATCGACCAATTGGCCGAAAATTATCCGTCATTCGCACTGCTACTGGTTATGTTAACCGCCATGCAAATCAACTTAAACTAAGGACACATTCAAACGACAATACCAGCAACACCAATGATAATTCCACGCAATTTTAGCAGTCCCCGGACTCTCAAAATCTGTCCGCCAATGCTCAAGCGCTGAACCAAGAAGAACGTCAATCGCCAATTCCAGAACAACCTGCTCCTACGATTACCGAATCCAATGCAACTACAAGTACTGCAGCACACCAGCAACAAGAAATCAAACCAACGCCATCCAGGTTTACCGATCCAAAGAAGTACTCGAGTATGCCGAGATGTGAACCATTTCTAGCCACCTGATTTCCGAAAGAAACCTACTTTAAACGCGTAAAATGTTTTTAATTTTAGAGGGAAGATGTGTTATATATGTATATTCTGTGTAAAAATACTCTTAAAATATTATTGACCTCTCACTCTCTGTACTATAATATAGGCAAGCTGTAAGGCACATCGCAAATTTTCTAGTGTGATGCGACACAAACAGATAAGTTTTCTTGGGACCCCGAATTAACGAACGAGTTTGGCAAGGATGTCAAGACTAGACATCGCTCTATATAGCTCGTCTCTATAAATGCTGTCATAGGCAGCCTTAAAATCGATAAGCAGGTGGTGGGTATCGATCTGGACTTCTTAGGTTTTCTCCAGGATATGCCGGAGTGTGGAAAATCTAATCGATTGTGGACTTTCCTGGCGTGAAACCGCACTGTTAGGGTCCAATCAGGTTGTTTACGATGACATCAATCAAACCAATCACAGAAGAAACATGTTTTTATCAGTGGTTTTATCAAATGAGTCCAGACTGGGCCCCGTGCGACTCTTTTTTATTCACCAAACTCAAAACTTACCTTAAGAGTAAGGGTTCGGCACGGTATGACAGCATCCAATTTACTAGATTTTATAATGCGATGGCCTAATTCGGGGTCCCAAGAAAACTTACCCGGTTGTGTCGCGTCACACTATAAAAATTTGCGATGTGCCTTACAGCTTGGAAACAAAACTTCAGAATTTTTCCAAGCCTCCACCGGATTCCGGCAAATAGATACGCTCTCATAATATGTTTTTTTCAATCTGATATTAAAATACTCGTATTATGTAACCGCTGTCATATGTCAAATACATCCAACCGACAACATATTTCACCACCCACTCACACTAAACATCAACAGGTTCCAATTAACTCTTTGTCAGAGTTCCCGCAACTTCCACAGCGACGCCAGCTGCTTGCCGCCTCTCACACTAATCAAACGATGTTGGAAGGTGCCGCCCTTCCAACAATCAACAATGTTTCCGACAACATTCCACTTACGTTTAGCAACATTGCCGCCGGCGCAACTTGCAACATTTCCAGCAACAACACTCTGTTCACAGCGGATGAATTAAATAGTCTAGCTATGGAATTAATTACAAATTTATCTACATGTAAGAATAAGTTTAAACAATTTAATGTTATCACACGTTTAGCAACTAAGTTTTTGTGTCATAACTCTAAATAATATGATAGATAGGCATTTAAATATTATTACTTGGAATAGTAGAAGTATTCGCAACAAAATCACCGAGTTTGATAACTTTTTAAACGCTAGAAACGTCGACATAGCTCTTGTAACTGAAACATGGCTTAAACAGGACTTAAGATTGTCCACACCCGTCTTCAAATGCTATCGATGCGATAGAGTTGATCGAGACAGAGGTGGAGTAGCAATACTAATAAGAAGATCTATTCAGCACTCGCTTTTGCCTGTAGTGAAAACGCGGTTAATAGAAAACATTGGAATTAGCTTAAAATTGCGTAACCAGAGAGAAATTAAAATCTCATTAGAAAAAAAGATAGCTTTTAAGAATGATCTCCGCAAATTACTCTCACTCCAAGGTGAATTTATTATTGGTGGGGACTTAAATTCAAGACATAAAAATTGCGGTTGCTTGCGAGCAAATGCCTACGGTACGATCCTGTCAGATCTATGTTTAAATTTTCCAGCATCTGTGATATTCCCTTCTAGTCCGAGCTTTTTTCCCAGTTCTAACCGTAGTCCATCTGTGCTTGATTTATTTGTGTCTAATATGCCTGGTTACCTTTCCCAACCGGTATCCATTAACGACCTCAGCTCTGATCATAACCCTGTGTTTTGTCGGCTTCACAAATCAGGTGTGCAAAAGGTCGCATATGAGCTAGATCTTAAAACTGCAAATTGGAATCGTTTCCGGTCAGTGCTAACTTCCAAATTCCGGAACTTTCCCTGTAATCTAGATAGCATTACCTCCACTGTTGATGTTGATTCCATTATCTCAGATTTTAGCAAATATGTACTAGACACTATTGAATTATGTGTTCGTAAAGTTCCTAAAACAACCTCGGCAATCAAGCTTCCCCCTTACATCCTGGAACTCATTCAAATTAGAAATACTTGTCGAAGACATTGGCAAAGATACCGTCAGCCGTTCTACAAACATAAAGTTTCCCACCTCAATAATCTTATTTCAAAACTTATTTTTGATTACAACAATAAGAAGTGGAACATCAAATTACGATCTCTAGATTTAAGTTTAAAACCTTTTTGGAATATTCTCAAAGTGGTTAAAAACAAAAATAGACAGCTTCCCTTTCTTAAGGATTCAGATACTACGTTCTGTACAGATCTTGACAAGGCTAACGCACTTGCTCTAAACTTTCGCAAAAATCACGAAAGATCTTCTAATTTAGGTGACGCAGAAACAATTAATTTAGTGATCCTCCATCCTCAAGCCTGTATATAACCTTGGAAGATACCAAATTCATGGTCAAAGAGCTGAGTAATCGCAAAGCTGAAGGATTCGACCAAATTAAAAACATATATATTAAACAAATGCCTAAATCTGTCCTTGAGCGTTTAACGTTTGTCCTTAACGCCTGTATTAAAATGGAATACTTCCCAAATGTATGGAAACTCGCTAAGATTGTTCCAATTCCTAAAGCTGGAAAGCCTCCTCATGTGGTTACCAGTTACAGACCAATTAGTTTATTAAGTGGTCTTACTCGTAGTAAATTATAGGAAAAGGTTATAAAAGAAAAAAATCTGTAAGCATATTGAAGACAACAACCTACTTCCCGATATACAATTTGGGTTCAGGCGCAATCACAGCACTACCCATCAAGTGCTAAGGATCTGCAATCATGTTAAATCGTCTCGTGCAACAGGAAAATCAACAGGCATGATATTATTAGACGTCGAAAATGCTTTTGATTCTGTCTGGCATGACGGGCTTATATACAAAATGATAAATTTCAATTTCCAGCCAAATCTCTGTAGAATTTTCCGTAGTTTCTTGTCCAACCGCTGTTTTAGAGTGCAAATTAATAATGATGTCTCCAGCATTGTCTACTTTCATTCTGGTGTTCCCCAAGGCTCAGTGCTTGGACCTGTTTTGTATAACCTGTTTACGTCCGACGTACCATCTGTACCCAACTGTGAAGTTGCGGCTTTCGCAGATGATATAGCGTTTTTCTCTTCTCACGAATTCGCTCTCAACATTGAGAGGAATCTCGACTATGGGTTGAAAATTTTTCAAATTTACTTTAATAAATGGAAGATACAACTAAACGAGCACAAGCTACAAGCAATCTTTTTTACTAGGAAAAGAAAAGCCTAGTGTACAATTGCATGTGAATGGGGCTTGTATAAGTTGGGAACCCTCAGTAAGGTATTTAGGAATTCACTTGGATTCCAAACTAACATTTAATACGCACATCACAAATACCTTAAACAAAATCTCTGTTGCGACCAAAATGTTATACCCCTTCATAAACCGAAAGTCAAGGCTATCAAATGCCAATAAAATAACGATACTTAAAGTTATTTTTCAAGCAATACTGCTTTATGATTGCCAAGTGTGGGGTAATTGCGCAAAAAGCCATCTTAAGAAACTGCAGGTTGC
Source organism: Volucella bombylans (assembly GCA_949129095.1). Classification (NCBI taxonomy): domain Eukaryota; kingdom Metazoa; phylum Arthropoda; class Insecta; order Diptera; family Syrphidae; genus Volucella; species Volucella bombylans. The sequence goes on along the minus strand of OX422144.1, from coordinate 38,037,056 downwards.
TCAAAATAAACTTTTGAAAATGATGCTTAATTTACCTTGGTAAATTCAAAAGAGGTTATGAACCAAACAAATGCGTTTCCGATATCCCCGTCTTTGAGCGCACATGACTATCATCACTATGGTTTGACATGGCTTTTAGCTGTTTAATCAGGTACACATTACAGGCGTGAGATCAGACGCAAGAAAATTGAAGTGCGATAACCGTGAAGTGCGAAGTCTGAATCTGGTCTCACGCCTGAAAACTAAACTATATGTTATTTGTGTCTATGACAAAATTGTAAATTTAAAGTGAGTTCCAACAGAACCATCAACCAGCAAAGCAATTATTTCTTTGCATTCAGTTGTTTTAGTTTTTGTCACTATAAAGTTAACATAATTTTGGCGACCGTGACAGGACAGTTATAGTGATAACTTGTTACATTTATAGTGAACAAATAAGTGAAATTCTGTCAATAACAAAGTAAACGTTTTTTTTAAATAAACTTCAGTGTAAAGTTTTTAAATAAATAATGTCGCAGCACGAAAGCACTAACCAAGAAGAGAATTTGGAGTACTTCGCCGATCAACAGGAACTTGTTGGAGAACAAATTGTGAGAATGCTTCGCAATTACAACAAGGACGGCGAGGTAAGAAAAACTCGCAAATACCTCGAGGATAGACTGGCAGAATTGACCAGAAACTGGGATCAATTTGATAACGTCGACAACATAATTCGAGATGGTTTTTCTCAGCAGTTAGAACATCCACATTTCAAAAAAGACTACTTCGAAACCATTCGAAGGATTGCAGAACAAATGCGCAATGATATCATGGGCCGATTGGACGCTTTACCAGCAGATAGCGGACACCAGAAGAAACAGGTTCCCAAAAATGTTGAGCCAGCCGTAGAGACGAATACGATGAAAGGGGCAATACCTAAAGGAACATCTGAGTGCGAGCCAAAGACGAGCCTGAGAAAGCCTATGGCAATGAATGTGAAAGATAGATTTTATTTACTGGTAGAAATTTAAAAAAAAATCTATAGATAAGTACCAGTCTCAAACAAATCAACAGTTTTCACAGCAATTCTGCCAGATAAAGCTAAAAACAGTACAACAGAATTGGGATGAAATATCAACACTGTATCATAGAATGGAGGACGATATAACAACTCAAGACATAGAAAGTTACTTTGAGATGCAGGAGTGCGTGGAAAGGGCTCTATTGCAATTGTATGGTGATGCAATGGTTCCGCAAACAGGGCCAGCAACTATCAACACAGCAATGAAGTTGCCAAAAATAGAGCTTCCCAAATTAGATGGGGATTACTTGAATTGGAGACAATTTTACGACCTCTTCAAACAACTCATTCATGATAATCCTATTGCTCCTGCACAAAAGCTATACTTTTTGAGAGCCAACGTAACAGGAGAGGCTCATAATTTAATCAAGCATTTTCAACCAACTGACGTTAACTATGAGGTAGCTTGGAAGACTCTTGTTGATCGTTATAATAACAAGAGGTTGTTGTTGACAGCACAACTCACAAGAATCCTTACACAATCAAACACGACAAGGGCGGCAAACAGTCTAAGGAAGCTGCATGATACAACAAAGGAAGTTTTGCAGGCGATAGAGAACCTTGGCTTCGATACTCATGGTTGGGACCCTTTGATTGTCCATTTGATGCTGCAGAAATTGGACAGAGAAAGCAGGACATTGTTTGAACAATCACTTACGGATCCAAGAAGCAGTCCAAGCATGGATGAATTTTTGAAGTTCGTGGAGGCCAGGTTCCAGACCCTAGAGGCGATCAACAGTAAGGAGAGCAAATCGAAGTCATCAGTGGGAGTTGCAGCAAGCAGCCAATTGCACAAAGTGCAATTCAAATAACCATAGAATTTTCAATTGCAATAAATTTCTTTCCCTTTCAGATGTAGCACGAGACCAAGCTGTGCGGAATTTGAAGATCTGCAGAAACTGTTTGAAGGTTGGCCACTTCTCCCGATCATGCCAGTCCAGAGGATGTCAAAAATGCGATCAAAGTCATAATACACTTTTGCACCCCCAAGAAAGGTCTACGTCAAAGCAGAGTAAAAAGCAAGTCAAGCCATATCAGAATGCAGAAGCAAGTCAGCCAGCGCACAGCAACAACTCACAGCCATTGGTTCAGTCTAGTAAGTCTAACCTTAATTATAATGATTTATTAAGTGATAAAAAAGCTAGTACAGTAGCCAATGCTGCAATAGGTCACACCTATAAAAATAACCATATATATTTAGCTACAGCTATTGTCAATGTCATTTCCTCGTACGGCACTAGAATTCCATGTCGGGTGTTACTAGATTCAGGATCGCAGTTGCACTTCGTAACAAAAACATTCGCTCAACAAATTGGAGCAAAAAGATCGAGATTAAATATTCCAATTAGTGGAATAGGCTCCCAAGACAGTCAAGCAGAATATATCACGAGCATAACGTTCAAATCAAGATCTTCGTCATTTTCCGCTTCTATTGATGCAGTAATTTTGCCAAAAATAATCAAATATAGAACTTGATGGTACAACTTTAACTATAACCCCAGAAGTGGAATTGGCAGACACGAATTTCCATAAAAATGAACCGATCGACTTGCTCATAGGAGCATAAATTTTCTTTGACCTGCTCCTTCAGGGGGAGATACGATGCGGATATAATCTACCAGTTTTGAGAAACTCTAAATTGGGTTGGATAGTTACAGGAAGCACAGAATTACCAAAAGGACCATTTTGCACTCTTATTGCAACGAAACCCACCTTATCTACATTGGATAAATTGGTGCGAAGTTTTTGGGAGACAGAAGGCCATGATACTCCGGTAAAAACCATGAGTGAGGAAGAATTCAGGTGTGAAGAGCATTTTAAAAATAATACAACGTTTGAGAACAAGAACTTCATCGTAAAATTGCCTTTTAAAGACGATCCAACAGCACTTTTAGGAGATTCCATTGATATGGCAAGAAGAAGGTTTTTATCTTTGGAGAAAAAACTAGAAAAAAATCCAGAACTGAAGGATCAATACGTTAAATTCATGGAGGAGTATGAGTTTTTAGGCCATATGAACGTTATATCAGATAATGAAATAACCGGAACACATTACATGCTTCCTCATCATTGTATTTTGAAACCTGAAAGTTCATCAACAAAACTTCGCGTTGTCTTTGATGCATCGGCAAAGAGCAGCAGCGGCAAATCTCTCAACGATATTTTGATGGTCGGGCCAACAGTCCAACCTGATTTGTTTTCTGTCATTATTAACTTTAGAATGCATAGATATGTTTTTACCTGTAATATAAGCAAAATGTACAGGCAGATTTTGGTGAAACAAGAGGATCGACCATACCAATTAATCTTGTGGAGACCACAATCAAATCATCCGCTAAAAAGGTATCAGTTAAATACTTTAACATATGGAACAGCCTCTGCACCATATTTAGCAACACGATGTCTTAATAAATTGGCAGAAGACAACATACAAAAATTCGAAAAAGCGTCATTTGTTATCCAAAATAATACCTACGTAGATGACTGTCTAACAGGTGCAGAAACAGTAGCTGAAGCTCGTGAGTTACTGAATGAAATTAAGCAAGTGCTTGAAATGGGTAACTTTGAATTGCGGAAGTTTTGTGCAAATGACCCAATGGTCTTAAAAGAAGTTCCAGAAGAGCAGAAGGAGAACCTAGTTACCTTTTATCAGTCAGAGGTAGTTAAGACTTTGGGACTAATCTGGGAACCATCACAAGATGTATTCAAATACAGTTTTAAAACCGAACTAATAAGCAAAACGAGTGAAAAAATATGTAAAAGAACAGTTCTCGCGGACCTCACAAGACTATTTGATCCGTTGGGATTGATCGGCCCCGTGATTGTGCTTGGTAAGTTATTCCTGCAGGAGCTGTGGAAAACTAAACTATCGTGGGACGAAACGTTACTACCTGAGCAGGCTCATAATTGGAGGAGATATGTGCAGCAATTTTCAACATTAAATGAACTCAGCATTCCACGTTATGTTCTTACACCCTCGGCGAAGGCAATTGAATTACATGCATTTTCGGATAGCAGTCTTAGCGCATACGGATCGTGTGTGTATATCAGATCTGTTCACAAAGATGGCAAAATCTACTCCCAACTACTTTGCTCGAAGTCTAGAGTGGGGCCCCTTAAGACAATAAGTATAGCTAGGCTAGAATTACAAGGAGCTGTTTTGACAGTAGAGTTAGTGAAAAGGCTGTGTCAAGCCTTGCATCGTCAAATTGACAACATATATTACTACACAGACTCTACAGTGGTATTGGCTTGGATAAGATCACCATCATATACTTGGGAGACATATGTTGCTAATAGGGTAGCCAAAATCCAAGCATGTACAGATATTCAGCAATGGAGTTACATAAAAGGAGAACACAATCCAGTTGATCTGGTATCCCGAGGATCCACTCTTTCGGAACTTATTAAATCAACGTTTTGGTTCAAGGGACCCAAATTCCTTGAAACCGATGAAATATTTTGGACGAAAACTGAATATACAATCCCGGAAGTTATTCCCGGATATCGTAAAATCAAATCAGTTCTAACAACTTCAATTATCCCAAATCCAGTAGAAATGCTTCATCATAAAAATTCCTTTAACACTATGAAAAGAATTTTCTCGTTTTGTTACCGATTTTATAACAATTGCAGGAAACATAAAGAATTGAGAAGTTTTGGTCATCTCACAGTTGAAGAATTATATCAAGGAAATCGTCTGCTTTTGATTCAAGTACAGAGAACAGCATTTCCCAATGAGTATGAGCTACTGAAGAAGTTTGGAATGGTCAATAAACGATCAAGTATATCGTCTTTAGATCCGAAAAAATCAACTTAATAAGAGTCGGAGGCAGATTAAAACACTCGCATTTATTACCAGATGCCAAACACCAGATACTTTTACCAAAAAACAATCTTGTATCCAAGTTGCTATTGATTCAGTTACATGAAAAACATTTGCATGCATCGCTCAGAGCATTAATAACCATTTCAAGACAACAATACTGGATTTTGAGCGTAGGCAGGATGGCTAGACATGTTATTTCTAAATGTGTTAAATGTTTCAGGTCGAAACCAAGAACGACTAATCAACTGATGGGAAATCTACCAACCGAAAGAGTCAATCCATCACGACCTTTTTATCACTCAGGAGTTGATTTTTGTGGTCCCGTTAAAACGCATCACAAAGTAAGAGGTAAAACCCCATCAAAACCCTATCTGGCAGTTTTTGTTTGTTTTTCAACTAAAGCTGTTCACATCGAAGTTGTTGGAGATTTGTCTTCCGAAGCCTTTATAAACGCGCTTAAGAGATTTATCGGCAAACGAGGTGTTTGTCAAACCATATTTTGCGACAATGCAACTAACTTTGTTGGCGCTAAGAACGAACTCGCAGAGTTTAGAAGGGCTTTTCATTCGGAACGCATGCAATCTACAATCGAGGACACATGTTCGCAGGATGGAATTATTTGGAAATTCATTCCACCTCGATCACCGCATTTTGGAGGTCTTTCGGAAGCTGCTGTCAAATCGGCAAAAACGCTACTACGAGGGGCGTTCAACATATTCTCGGTATCGGGGTGAAGCTGTAGTTGTATATATAAATTGACTTATTTATCAAGTAATACTATTATTTTAGTGCATTCATGTAAAATTTCATATAAATGTGATTATTAATTCGCGTTTTATCTCTAGTTAAACAGAATCATAATGGCAACTGAGACGATGATGGTGAAAATTGAGCATCGCGCTGTAATTAAATTTCTCACTAAGCAAGGCAAAAGTCAAAAAACTATTCATGAAGAGATGGTGGCTGTTTACCAGGGTTCCGCACCTTCATTATCAAATGTGCAAAAGTGGTTAAGTGAGTTCAAGAGAGGCAGAGAGAGCATTGAAGCGACCCCCGCTCCGGCGCCCCGGCTACTGCTTGTACGGGAGAAAGCATCAAAGAAGTCGAAAAACTTGTTCTTGAGGATGCCCGAATAAAGGTGAAAATGATGGCAGAGATCACCAAGCTTTCAATTGGTACCATTCACACCATTCTTCATGACCATCTTAACCTTTCAAAGGTCAGTGCAAGGTGGGTGCCACGAATGCTCACAGCGCCTCAGAAAAAAGTGAGAATCACACGCTGTAGAGAGCTTTTGGAGATGTGTAATGAGAACGCGAACGGTGTTATGGATCGAATTGTTACTGGGGACGAAACATGGGTCCACCACTTTGACCCTGAAAGCAAACAAGAGTCCATGCAGTGGCATAAAAAAGGAACAGACCCCCCGAAGAAGTTCAAAGTCACACCGTCTGCCGGGAAGCTCATGGCCACAGTTTTTTGGGACTCAAAGGGAATCTTGCTCATTGAGTACAAAAAAAAGGTGAAACCATCAACGCCACGTCCTACGCTTCCACTTTGCATAATTTGCGGGAGGAAATTAAAAAGAAAAGACGGGGTAAACTCGCAGCGGGTGTGTTGCTTCTTCATGACAACGCTCCTGTTCACACGACGCGAGTTTCCAAGGCTGCTGCGCGAGATTGTGGTTTCGAAGAAATCCAACACCCACCCTATAGTCCAGACCTTGCCCCTAGTGATTATTTCCTGTTTCCGGATTTGAAAAAATGTCTTCGTGGAAAAAGATTTTCGGATGATGAAGAACTCAAGTCGGCAATAAATGGGTATTTTGCAGAGAAAGAGGAAATTTATTTTTTTGAGGGTTTAAAAAGGCTTATCTCAAGATGTAACAAATGCATTGATGTTAGGGGAGATTACATTGAAAAATAAAAACAATTTAAATTGAATTCGCATTTTCCTTCATATCGATACCGAGAATATATTGAACGCCCCTCGTACATATCATATCTCTGAATTGTAAAACGTGTGGTAGCGAAACCTTGTAACTTTTATGCGAAATAAAAACTCTACTCAACTCTACACTAGAAAATTTCCAATGCGCCTTACAGCTTGGAAACAAAACCTCAGAATTTTTCCAAACCTCCACCAGATTCCGGCAAATAGATACGCTCTCATAATATGCTTTTTTTTCAATATCGTCTGCGGTTACGACAGGTATAAGCACAATAAGGATCTGTCCAGCTGTTGGGACATATCATTGATATAGACACTTCAGGGTGGCCAAATTTTTCCGCCGCCATTGTAAAGTACATTTTGTCGAGCAAAGATAACCCCGTCGTCTACCACATATTCGGCCGTCCTTACTGTGTCGTCCCCGAGGCACTGACTTGAAGATTTTCGATCTTTATATACAAATATTTTGTGTATAGTTTTAAAAACTCCCTTTTACATAACTTGAAAGAAAAGGGCGCAAATATGTACTCGAAAATATACATTTTCCGAATAAGTTCGAAGTTGCTCAAAATTTATCAAATTTTGTAGGTACTTAATGTCCTGAGCACAAATTTTGACAAAAATCCAAATCGGGAAATTGCTCTAGCGCTTATGTACATAATGTATGTATATCTTCAACCCCATAACAAGTATTAGCCCTTAACACCTCGTGCTTCAAATACCAATCACTTTTATAGTGTGGTGCAGCGTCATACCCACCCGCTCCAGGACTTCCACCTTCACGATCGACGATCTCAAGATCTTAAAAATTATATTCCTACCCTCATTTAACACTAATCATACCAAGACTTAATATATACCTATTTCTACCATAGCGGGTCAAATGACCCGACTTTATGTTTCATGCTTGAATGTATGAAATATGGATGTTAGGAAGGAAATAAAAATATAAATTAAATTTATTATAATTAAACAATATAGTATGTTGAGCATTTCTATTACAAAAGCAAAAAATAAAAATTTTTAATTCATAGTTCATCGCATTTTTTACATATAAGTGTTTCCATTGTACATTTTCCGCAAACATATTTTTTACATTTAGAGCAAATTTTGTTGGTTTTATTTTCTTTACAGTATCCTATTTGACATCTCATACGTTTATAAGCATCTGTAGTAGACTTAGGCAACGATCCTTTCGTATTTGTTTCTTGTTTTGGTTGTTCACGGGCTTCTCGAAAATCGGCGCCAAGTTCTTCTGCTAGCTTGAGTAAAAAATCTTGTCTCGAGATATTTTCTCCTGTCGTTTGCTTGTACAAAATCCAGGCATTTATGCCAGCTAAATCAAGGATATAGAGAAAAACTTGGAGAGGCCATCTGCAATACTTAGATTTTGTAGTAAATTTCCTCGCCATTTGATCGGTCATGTCTACACCAAATTTGGTTTTATTGTAATATGAAACAGTTTCAGGTAAACGTTTATCATTGTTTTCTACTTTAACGAATTTATGTTTAGAACTAAGTAAAAGTACTTTTTTTGTTGGCTTACTTTTATAGATTGTAAGAGTACAATTATCTGTTGTAAAAATTTTCGATGAAAATCGTTCCATATCATCTTTCTTTTGCTTCGCAATTAGTGGTAATTCTCTTTTATTTGATCGAATAGTTCCAACTAACGTAGTTTTTTTGGCTAGGAGTTGTGTTGCTAGGGATTTGCTTGTGAAGAAGTTGTCTGTGGTCACAGTTCTTCCGCAAACCGTAAATGGCTCAATGAGTTTGAGTACAACATATTCAGAGAGTGGTACTGAAGAGGGCCTATATTCATCTTTTCCAAGATATGGAAGTGCATTTATGACGTATTTGCTATCGACGTCCGATGCTAACCAAAATTTGATTTCAAATTTATCCGGCTTGTTAGGCATGTATTGCGTAAATCTACATCGTACTTTAGTCAGAAATAGCTGTTCGTCTATAGTAATATTTTCACCCGGTTTGTAACAGTTTTGGCTGTTCTCAATGAAAATATTCCAAATTGCAGATACCATAGCGAATTTATCTGTTTTCAAACGTTGGCTCCACTGACTTTTTTCATCAAAACGAATAAATCTAAGAATTTCGGTAAAATTATTTCTGCTCATAGTTTCAGAAAAAAAATTAGGCCCCCATATGTTATTCCACAAAAAGGAAATATTCAAATTATTTGCTCCATATGCAGCTCGAGCATATAAAATTGCAATAAATGCATCTAATTTTTTTTTAGATAAACTCCAATCGGAACCTAACACTCTCTTTGCTTCTTCTATTGTGCATGTTCTTATATGGTTCATAATACGGTGGTCAATTATCAATGAAAATGCAGTACTAACTTTACCTTTCATTATATGGCGTTTTGCATATCCTGTTGGGCCTACTTCTTGCCTGAAAATGTTATGAAGTGGTGCTCTTCCAGGTGTGCCACCTACTTGCATTTGTTGCCAAACAGATCCATCATTCGCAACATTTTGTTCATTTATTTCTACTTCACTTTCTTCCGAACTTGAGAGTAATCTTATTCTTTTTCGGCCACTACATACATTCACAATTTTTTCCTCTTCATCGTCAGTATCTGTAGAATCAAACTCATTTTTATTTGCAACCAATATATCTTCATTTTCAGAAAATTCATCTTCACTAATTTCTGAAAACTCTTCGCCAATATTATTTATATCTTCTAAGAACTTGTACTGTCTTGTTTGCTTCGACATTTTTCTGGGTAAAAAATGATCTGTATTACTACAGCTATCAAAATAAAATATAAGCTAGGTACTTACCAAGACTTTCAATTTTTGCCACTTTTTCTTACACTAAAAAGCTATTTTCAATCTAAAATTTGATATTTTCTTGAAATTATTCTGAGCTATTTTCGTTGCAACAGTCTTTGGAAGAATGTGCAACTTACTGACTACAAATATGACTAGATAATCTCATAAAACAAAAAAATTCTCTCCGGGTCAAATGACCTGTTGTGGTAGATATCGGTATACAACAAGGATTACTCAGAATAAACAAAACAAAACAAAACAAAAATATTTTTATAACTGTACATTAATTACTTAGAAAAAGTCATGAAGTCAAATGTGCAAACGCAATAAAATTATACGTGTTTTTTCAATGCAAAAGTTCAAAATGGGTCATTTGACCCGATATGGTATGTTTAGTGTTAATTTACAATGCATAACAAGTTACAAACAAAATAACAAGCACACGTACATAAACCCAAGCAAACCGGTTATACTGGGAAACGTCAACGTACTCGTATGATTTTTTTTTTTTTTTTTTTATAATTTACGCGCGCCTAAGGGGTTGATACCCTTTTACTGTTGCCAGGGCGCGGGCGGAAAGATAGAAGGAGGAGAAAGGAAAATTGTTTTAGTAGTGGTTTGAAACTCAGGTGTGTTTGGTTTCTATGTTTGCTCTCCAGGGGTGGGAGTCCGAATAGGACGGAGAGTTTTTCTTCACTCAGAGTGATTCGAGATATAATTCCCAGTATTTTTTTCATTGCTTGAAACTCTTATAACAGCCAAATCTACGTGTCAGTGTTATGCCTTCACACGCAGAATTTTTTGTCTGAGTTCCAATTATACAATGAAAAACTGATTTTGCCATGGGCAGGATTCGAACCTGGACCCTCCGAGTGAGAAGCGTTTGCTACTACCACTACACCACGGCCACCCGTACTCGTATGATGCCTTTGCAAATCGCAGTCCATTCAAGTTGAGATGGGCGAATTGTTTTTTTTTATTGCTTTCGTTCACGTATTGTTTTTGCATAGGAGTGTGATAGGAGATAAACGACTTTGCATGTATAAGTGACAAGTGGCAAGAGCAAAAAGCGAAAAGAAATAAAATGATATTTCTGCCTTTTGTAAGAACTTGCAGCGTTTTAAAAAACTCTTTTTTAGTTCGATTTCATTTTCATAGGACACTACTTCTCATATGAATGAGACATCTGTATAAATTTATTATCTGTGCTTTAATCTTTTTAAGCCTCTCCGTGACTGAAAGCTGCAAAAAGGTTGGACATTTGTTCAGTTGCTCGCAGAGAAAACATTGACCATTTTCTTACGTGGTAGTCGGGGTGACTCTGCTTGATCATTTAGATTCACGTTTTTCTTTTGTTCCTTTTAGTTTGCCTGAAACATTTTAAAACGATTCTCTAAGAACGCAAGTAACCCTGTTACTGTCTGAAGCTCACGTCGGTTGTCCTAATCTATGAGCTTCCTTGTCGATCTTTGGAAGTATCAGATGAATTATTGGGCCCCAATCCTGGATAGTAATGCCCAGGTTGCTGATTCCGAAGAGCAGTCGTTTGATTGCCATGACCGAGTCTCCTCTAGTGACTGGTTGTCCTAACAACTTATTGAGTAATGCTGCAAGTAGTAATCGTTTATTGTTGTAGCGATGTTCGAGGGTTGACCGGTCCGAATGGTAGTTGTCTTCTGATATCTTAAGGTGTTGAACTAGCTTGGCCGCTTCTCCAGACAAATTAGCCTTCAGATAGAACATTCTCTCAGCCTTACTCATCGGTTGTGATGTATAAGCTGGAGGTAGAGATCGTAAAACTCCTTCCATTGGAGATAGTTCCCGCTATGTTATTTCCGGTAGTTTCAGCTTGTTGAACCGCTTGGCCTCTGAAGTCGCTGCTGGTGACGTCTTGCCCAACTGTTGATCCAAGTGTCCCTACAGTTCGATAAGTCGCGATTGACAGCGTTCTTCTAGCTTCTGAATGCTATCAATCGAGTAATCTAAGGTCCCTTCTTCTGTATGGTTTAGTACGCCTCCCTGGTCCGTCCTTCTTAAAGTTGAAGAATACATTTTTTTTTCTCGGCTGCGACTGCCTGTTCCTTGATGAGGACTTCTATTGTTTTTTTTCCTTCAGCGGAATCACGTCGGGGTCACCAAAAATGTTAGATCTCATTTAATCTAAAGTTAAACAACACGTTTGGATTGCGAGTGACGTTTATTAAATTTTTTAGTTCCTTAAATACTACTTAAGAATAGAAAGTCCCCCTCGACGGATATAACTTTGAGGTAGTTAAGAACTTTGTCTACCTAGACTCTGCTATAAATTCCGACAACGGTACTAGCGCTGAGATCTTGCCAATCGCTGCTTCTTTGGGCTAAAAAGGCAATCGACTGGGAGCCCTCCCTCGAACAACAAAAGTGATCCTATATTAGACCTTAATAATCCCAGTCCTGCTCTACGGCACAGAGGCATTGACTTTATCAAAAATAGATCAGGGTACCCTTTGCTGCTTTGAGGGGAAAATTCCTCGGGTGATTTTCAGTCCCGTCTGCATAAACGGTGAGTGGAGGGGGAGATACAAGACGAACTGTACGGTTTGCAGAAGAGTGAAGGGTTAACGACTGATTTGGCTAGGCCATGTAGAGAGGATGGACAATAGTGCTCCATTCCGAGGAGTCTTCGAATCCGCCCCCAAAGGGCAGATGAAGACTGCTTCTCAGATGGCGCACGCAAGTGGAAGGGAACTTCAACCAACTGAGCGTGCGCAACTGGAGGCAGCTAACTACAGATCGAGATGGCTGGAGACGTTTTTTGGTTGAGGCCCAGGTCCACTCCGGACTGTAGCGCAACCTTAAGTAAGTAAGCTCGTCACCCTAATGGGACCGCTCTCTTTTGTTCATCAAATTGGTTCCATTTTATTCACCCTTACTCTAATTTTTGTTATACCCGTATGTTTCACTTTAAAAAAATATATATATCTCAGGCTGACAATAGATAACTTTGTATAACAGTTGCATAACAGTATAACTTCCAAATGGGTTAATTTTCATATAAAATGCTGTTACATGGAAATAAATTATTTATTTCATTTATTTGATGTCAAGTATTGTACAAGTTTTCCCAAGTGTTATAAAATCCATGGGTTTTTTCTGAAAACTTGTTGATGATTTTTTTTATTATTATTATTATTACGTTCATAAGAAAAAAATAGTAAAACGTTATGTTTACTACGCATTTTATAGAGAAAAGTGACCTCAAATCACAAAAATGAAACAGGTTTAGATATTGGATATTGGATACCTGAAGACTCAATCCTAGGCTTTATTTAAACGCAGTTACAAAAGCTGGTATTTCTTCTATAAATAAAGTCCTAAACGAAGTTTCTACCATTAGTATTAACATAGCAATTTCCGTTAACATAGCTCAGGGTACACCAAAGTAGGCCTTTACTTGAATCCTCGATAAATGATACCAATATTGGAGATAGACCCCTACTTTAGAACGATTTTTTTCTTAGAATATACCCAAAAATCATTTCCCAAATTATCCTTGACGAATTAGGGGACACCCTGTATATTCAAATATAAAAAATGCTGTTACTTTATTTATATTGTATTGTATTCATTTTATTTAGTTCCAAAGCTTATAGCTGCTAATTAACAGAAGTTGTTTAATGAATACGGAATTAAATAATAATAATCATTCTATAACTTAGAAGATAGTGCGGAATGACTCCTGAATTCATAATTAAAATGAAAAAAATTAGATCTGATCTGGGGTGACAATCAGTTTGCCATTAATTTAGCATTGACTTCAAAGATAATATAAAATTCTTAAGTTCAAAAACAGTTACATTAAAACTCAATAAAATAAAATTTCAAACAATATGGATACGAATATATATGTACAACTTTAAGATAACTTTTGCTGATGATTATGATATACTTCTCAAAAAGGATTCAACAATAGCATAATCTATCGTGAATAACTAATCTTTTACTTTTTTAAAAAACGAATGAAAATTAAGTGCTGTCCGGATAAATAATGGTAGCTTATAGAAAAATGTAGGAGCTGTAACGGTGTACAAATGTGTTTTGCCAGCTCTGAGTTAGGCGATTTTTATTACAAATAATCCAAATCAAACGTTTTTGCCCTATCAACAAAGGTCCAAAAGAGTTAGTATACGAACCACTCCAACTTGTGATACCATATTGCAACTTAGACTGAGCAAGACCGTAGTATATCACTTTTAAAACTTTTTTGGAGCAGTATTGTTTAATTAAGTACATCTTCCGTATCACCAACAACATATGGGACTTAATGGTTTGGATATGGTCTTTCCAATTTAAATTGTAGTCGATAAGTATCCCTAGATATTTATAGTGTTGCACTGATTCAATTATAAAGCAATCGGTAGAACACTGAAAGTTATTTATATTGTGATAACCACTTAAATGTGAGCAGCGACATCTAGCAGAAAATGTCGATACTCGAAGACCCGAAGATTTCGATACTGGAATAACAAAGTCTCGACTGGAGAGTGGAATCGAATTTTCTAGCAAATTGGAAATTGTATGGGACGCTGGATGGCGAGGATTGTTCTCGAAGTATGTCATTCGAGTATAAATACCAGCATCCCCAAGGTATGCAAGTTAGTTCTAAAGTGTAATTTGAAGTGTTAATTAGGAGAAGTGATTAAGTGGTTTAAGTAAAAGATAAGAAAAGTATAAGCGGTTGAGAAATTGGATTGTACTGAGAGAAAGAATTAAATAGTGAATTGTAACTGTACTGAATAAAGGGATTTGTATTGAAAAGAATAAGTTCTATCATTTGTACCCACACAAACATTTTACATTGGTGTCAGAAGTGGGATAGGACTTATTGTGTGTAAAAAAAAAAAGTGTTTTCTGACTATTTGAAAAAGCAAGAATGGGTCGCAAACTATTACAGTTGACCCTCGTCCAACTCAAATCCGAGTTGAACAAGAGAAGCCTCAGCGCCAGTGGAGGAAAAAGTGACCTGGTGCTCCGACTTCAGGAGGCTTTGAAAACGAGGGATATGATCCTGATGCATATTCCTCTGATGTTGACGAGGATGAACAGACAAGTACCGGCAATGACATGGCTGCAATGATGCAACTCCTCTTATTAAAAATGGACGAACAAAACAAAAAAATGGACGAACAAAAGAATAGTCTCGAACAAAAGCTGGATGAACAAAAGAATAGTCTCGAACAGAAGTTGGATGAACAAAAGAAAAATCTAAACGAGCAGAAGAGCAGCATTGAACAAAAATTCGACGAACAAAAGAATAGTCTAGAACAAAAACTGGAAGAACAAAATAACACTCTCCAGCAAAAATTCGAAGAAATCGATGACAAATTTGAAAGAATAAAGAAGAACGTTGATGACAAATTTGATAGAATAGAGAAGAACGTTGATGACAAATTTGATACAATAGAGAAGAATGTTGACGAAAAATTCGAAGAAATGGACAGCAAAGTTCAGCAACTGGCAAAAGAGCTCGACACAGTGCGAAAACAGAAACTGCGAGAATGTTCTTTAAGCGGTCCAAGGAGAAAAGAGTTGAAGCCTCCCTCATTCGATGGCCAGACTTCATGGTCTACTTATAAGAAGCAGTTTGAAATGGCTGGCTGTGCAAACGACTGGGACAATGAGGAAAAGTGCTTTGCCCTAGCAATGGCCTTACGCGGTCCTGAGGCAGAATTGTTACAAACAATCGATATCGAAAAGAATAGAGACTATATGGCTTTAGTGCAAGCTATGGAGAAACGGTTTGGGGATAGCCACATGCGGGAAGTTTACAAGGTTTAATTGCAAGGCCGTATGCAGCAACGTGGAGAAACACTGCAACAGCTCCAAGCAGTCGTGAGTAGATTGGCACATTTGTCATATCCCACCGCAGGCCAAGAAATAATCGACGAAATGGCAAAGGACGCATTTATCAGGGGAATTGCAGATTTGAAGCTACAATCAGCAGTAAAGATGGCCGGGAAAAGAACCCTTGCTGAAGCACTTGCCTTCGCTCTGGCGATGGAAGCATCCAATCAGGCTTCCACAGGAATGCATTTCGTCAGGGAAATAGTATCTGGTGAATGCTCCTGCTCAAGACCAAATATCCCGCGGGAGAGACGAAGGATGCGCTGCTGGAACTGCGATAAAGTAGGACATCTGCAAGGGCATTGTAAAGAACCGGTACGACGAGAAGGCTGCATGCACTGCGGTTGCAGGCAAATAGAAAGAAAAACCAGCAGAAACGGCTACCAAGAAACCGGTCAAATTTCCAGAAGCCATCAGTTAGGAAATGCTTACTTCGCGGGGCAGAAGTCTGTAGCAGGAGTCGACTCCAGGGTAATTATCCCAGTCTCACAGGTAAAACAATGCAATGAAAGCCTCCCAGCAGAAGTAGTCGGTGGTAAAGGAGCAAAAGAACAGGCAACTATCCAAATGATCAGGACTGAGCCAATAGAGGGTTGGAGTATAGACGAAATCCGTTCCTCCCAACAGGCAGACAATGACATCGAACCAATATTGGCCTGGAAAGAACACGAGGAAAGACCAAGCTGGCAGCAGATATCAGATCGGAGCCAAACTCTGAAGGCATACTGGGCACAGTGGGACTCGCTTTTTGTGCAAGATGGATTGCTGAAGAGAAAATGGGAAAGTGCCGATGGGACAACATCTCGTATGCAGCTAATTGTGCCACGGTCCAGAGTCAACCAAGTACTCCATGAAATACATGACGGAATCTCAGGAGGCCATTTGGGAATAAACAAGACATTGGAAAAGGTAAGGGAACGTTTCTATTGGCTAAGCGCTAAACAAGATGTCGAGAATTGGTGCAAAAAGTGCATAAGATGTGCAGCTACCAAGGGTCCAAAAGTAACGCCACGTGGACAAATGCAACAATACAATGTCGGAGCACCTTTCGAACGAATAGCCATCGACATCGCTGAGCCATTTCCCGAAACCTTTAATGGAAACCGGTATACCCTCGTAGTCATGGATTACTTCAGTAAGTGGCCGGAAGTGTTTGCCATCCCAAATCAAGAGGCTAAGACCGTAACCGAACAGATAGTCAACAACTGGGTGAGCAGATTTGGGGTCCCAATGGAGCTGCACTCTGATCAAGAGCGAAACTTTGAATCAAAAGTCTTCCAGGAAATATGCCAATATTTGGGAATAAGAAAGACAAGGACAACGCCACTACACCCTCAATCTGATGGAATGGTCGAGAGATTCAATGGGACCTTGAATGAGTATCTATCTAAGGTTGTCAGCAACTGCCAGCGGGATTGGGATCGACACATACCCCTCTTCTTAATGGCCTACCGAAACGCGGTCCATAGCTCAACAGGGCACACACAATCCGAGATCTTATTTGGTCAAACAATTCGGTTGCCAAGTGAAGCAAAATTCGGATCCCCACCGACGGAGCCCAAAGAGGTGAACGAGTACGTGAATGACTTACGCAGCAGGATTCGTAAATTGCATGAAGACACCAGAGAAAAGATGAAGCTAGCAAGCAGCCGCATGAAAACTAGGTACGATATCAAGGCGAAATCTTCCGGTTTCAACGAAGGAGATCTGGTTTGGCTGTATAATCCTCAGCGTAAGAAAGGCAAATCACCAAAATTGCAACAGGACTGGGAAGGTCCATACAAGGTGATAACCCGCATTAATGACGTTGTCTACCGGATCCAGCGTGGGGATCGAGGAAAATTTAAAGTGGTCCATTTGGATAGAATGTGTCATTTCAACGGGATGCTGAATGATGAAGTTGTTCGGGACGAACAACTGTATGGAGGGAGCAATGTGATAACCACTTAAATGTGAGCAGCGACATCTAGATTCACAGACCAGAAAATTTCGATACTGGAATAACAAAGTCTCGACTGGAGAGTGGAATCGAATTTTCTAGCAAATTGGAAATTGTATGGGACGCTGGATGGCGAGGATTGTTCTCGAAGTACGAGTATGTCATTCGAGTATAAATACCAGCATCCCCAAGGTATGCAAAAGGAGTTCTAAAGTGAAATTTGAAGTGTTAATTAGGAGAAGTGATTAAGTGGTTTAAGTAAAAGATAAGAAAAGTATAAGCGGTTGAGAAATTGGATTGTACTGAGAGAAACAATTAAATAGTGAATTGTAACTGTACTGAATAAAGCGATTTATATTGAAAAGAATAAGTTCTATCATTTGTACCCACACAAACATTTTACAATACTGTGATAACCACTTAAATGTGAGCAGCGACATCTAGCAGAAAATGTCGAAGACCAGAAGATTTCGATACTGGAATAACAAAGTCTCGACTGGAGAGTGGAATCGAATTTTCTAGCAAATTGGAAATTGTATGGGACGCTGGACGGCGAGGATTATTCTCGAAGTATGTCATTCGAGTATAAATACCAGCATCCCAAAGGTATGCAAATCAGTTCTAAACTGAAATTTGAAGTGTTAATTAGGAGAAGTGATTAAGTGGTTTAAGTAAAAGATAAGAAAAGTATAAGTGGTTGAGAAATTGGATTGTACTGAGAGAAAGAATTAAATAGTGAATTGTAACTGTACTGAATAAAGGATTTGTATTGAAAAGAATAAGTTCTATTATTTGTACCCACACAAACATTTTACATTGGTGTCAGAAGTGGGATAGGACTTATTGTGTGTAAAAAAAAAGAAGTGTTTGCTGACTATTTGAAAAAGCTAGAATGGGTCGAAAACTATTGCAGTTGACCCTCGTCCAACTCAAATCCGAGTTGAACAAGAGAAGCCTCAGCGCCAGTGGAGGAAAAAGTGACCTGGTGCTCCGACTTCAGGAGGCTTTGAACAACGAGGGACATGATCCTGATGCATATTCCTTCGATGTTGACGAGGATGAACAGACAAGTACCGGCAATGACATGGCTGCAATGATGCAACTCCTCTTATTAAAAATGGACGAACAAAAAAAAAATGGACGAACAAAACAAAAAAATGGTCGAACAGAAGAACAGTCTCGACCAACAAAAGAAAAATCTGGAAGAAGAGAAGAACAGTCTGGAACAAAAAATGGACGAACAGAAGAGCAGCATTGAACAAAAATTCGACGACCAAAAGAATAGTCTAGAACAAAAACTGGAAGAACAAAATAACGTTCTACACCAAAAGTTCGAAGAAATAGATAACAAATTTGAAAGAATAGAGAAGAATGTTGGCGAAAAATTCGAACAAATGGACAACAAAGTTGAGCAAATGGCAAAAGAGCTCGACACAGTGCGAAAACAGAAACTGCGAGAATGTTCTTTAAGTGGTCCAAGGAGAAAAGATTTGAAACCTCCCTTATTCGATGGTCAGACCTCATGGTCTACTTATAAGCAGCAGTTTGAAATGGCTGCCTGTGCAAACGACTGGGACAATGAGGAAAAGTGCTTTGCCCTAACAATGGCCTTGCACGGTCCTGCAGCAGAATTGTTGCAAACAGTAGACATCGAAAAGCATAAAGATTATGTGACTTTAGTACAGGCTATCGAGAAACGGTTAGGGGATAGCCACATGCAGGAGGTCTACAAGGCCCAATTGCAAAGCCGAACGCAGCAACGAGGAGAAACACTTCAGCAGCTCCAAGCAGACGTGAGTAGACTGGCACATCTGTCATACCCCACCGCAGGCCAGGAAATTATCGACGAAATGGCAAAAGATGCATTTATCAGGGGAATTGCAGATTCGAAGCTACAGTCAGCAGTAAGGATGGCCGGGAAAAGAACCCTTGCTGAAGCACTTGCCTTCGCTCTGGCGATGGAAGCAGCCAATCAGGCTTCCAGGGGAACACATTTCGTCAGGGAAGTTGCATCTGTCGAATGCCCCTGCACAAGAATTAGTGCCGAGGAACAAGATACACGACGGGATATACGAATAATGCGCTGCTGGAATTGCAATAAAATAGGACACCTTCAAAGGCAGTGTAAAGAACCGGTGCGACGAAAAGACTGCCCTCACTGTGGTGACAAGCAAATAGAGGAAGAAACCCGCAGAAACAGCTATCAAGAAGCCGGTCAACCTTCCCGAAGCCATCAGTCGGGAAATGCTTAAGCACCAACTTCGCGGGGCAGAAGTTGGTAGCAGGAGTCGACGACCTCAGGACCATCATCCAAGTCTCGCTGGCAAAACGATGCAGCGAAAGCCTTCTAGTAGAAGTAGTCAGTGGAAAAGAAAAATGGATGGCAACAGTAGACACCGGTGCCACGGCCTCAATCATCAGGAGGAATCTTGTGCAGAAGTCTTGGCTGCATAACACTAGCAGTTGCAGCTTGCGAACAGCTACAGGAGCAACGATTAAGGTATATGGTGAAGTCCGCATAAAAATCCAACTGGCCGGAATAACATTCACTCACGCGTTTCTGGTAGCTGACATATGTGACGAGTGCATCATTGGTACAGACTTCATGAGAGAAACGCCAATACCACAGTCTCAAATGTCGTTATCTGCAGCAATCAGAGTCTAGAGCCTTCGTCAGAAGCAATTTTGTTGGCAAAAGTGGAAGGTGGTCCTGGTAGCCACCGATTCTATTTGATGGAGCCAGAAAAGAGAAGAGACTTCATGGTGGGAAAGACCTTAGTGGAGCCAAAGAACAACATGATCCCTGTAAGGATTCTAAATCCAAAGACATTCAGTGTAAAGGTGAAAAAGGGGGAGATAGTGGGAAAATTCGTACCTGTTGAGGCTATATCGACCACAACGGAAAAAAGGGTGCAAAACCGGTCACAACAGTTCAGAGCATAAAAATCAAGAACAAAATTCTCAGCCTCTGTAATCTGGACGAAGATCAGCGAATCCTGGCAGAAAAACTATTCGGTGAGTACGCTGATATATTTGCTACACAAGACGGAGAATATGGACGTACGCATATTGTTCAACACCACATTGACACCGGAGACGCTCGACCAATCCGTCAACCTGCAAGGCGTCTTCCATTGGCAAAGCAAACAGAAGTTGCCGAAATAATGTCGAAGATGAAAGCTGAGGGAGTGATTGAAGAATCGCAAAGTCCGTGGGCATCTCCAGTGGTCCTCGTGAAGAAGAAAGATGGCAGCACGAGATTTTGTGTAGACTAAAGGACCCACTTCCGAGAATCGATGACACTTTGGATATGCTTTCTGGAGCGAAATGGTTTTCAGCACTTGACTTGAAGAGCGGTTACTGGCAGGTAGAGATAAATCGTGCGGATCGTGAGAAAACTGCCTTCACTACAGGAAGCGGTCTTTAGCAGTTTGCAGTGATGCCGTTTGGACTGTGCAACGCTCCGGCCACCTTCGAGCGACTAATGGAACGAACATTGCAAGGACTCACCTGGAAAACCTGCCTAGTATATTTCGACGACGTTATCGTCATAGGTAAGACGTACGAGGAGCACCGCGAAAATCTAAAAGAAGTGTTTGAGAGGCTACGAAGTGCTCATTTAAAGCTCAACCCGGAAAAGTGCGCCTTGTTTCGTCCGGAAGTAAAATATCTGGGTCACATTATATCAGCGGAAGGAGAGAGAACGGATCCTGACAAAATCGAAGCCGTGAAAAGTTGGCCTTCTCCAAAAGATAAACACCAACTGAGAAGCTTCTTGGGACTCGCCACGTATTACAGAAGGTTCGTAAAGGATTTTGCTGGCATTGCAAAGAGCCTGCATCAACTTACAGAAAAAGGCCAACAGTTCAGGTGGTCTGGAGAATGCGAAAAAGCATTTCAAGGACTGAAGCGACAGCTGTGCAAAGCCCCCATCTTGGGTTACCCCACGCCCGGAAAAATGTTCATCGTGGACGCAGACGCTAGAAATGTTGGGGTCGGAGCTGTGATCTCCCAAGTTCATGACGGTCAAGAGAAAGTGGTCGCATATTACAGCAAAGTACTCTCTAGACCTGAACTACTGTGTAACCCGGCGCGAGCTTCTGGCTTTAATTCTGGCTACGAAGCATTTCCATAAGTACCTCTACGGACAAAAGTTCATTCTCCGGACAGACCACGCAGCTCTGAAATGGCTACTCCAATTTAAGAACCCTGAAGGCCAAGTTGCAAGATGGATCGAGCAGTTGCAGGGCTACGACTTTGAAGTGCAACACCGCTAGGGAACACTCCATTCAAATGCTGATGCTCTCTCTCGTCGACCGTGCGGAGTAAAATGCGAACACTGCAATCGTAAAGAAGCAAAAGAACAGGCAACTATCCAAATGATCAGGACTGAGCCAATAGAGGGTTGGAGTATAGACGAAATCCGTTCCTCCCAACAGGCAGACAATGACATCGAACCAATATTGGCCTGGAAAGAACACGAGGAAAGACCAAGCTGGCAGCAGATATCAGATCGGAGCCAAACTCTGAAGGCATACTGGGCACAGTGGGACTCGCTTTTTGTGCAAGATGGATTGCTGAAGAGAAAATGGGAAAGTGCAGATGGGACAACATCTCGTATACAGCTAATTGTGCCACGGTCCAGAGTCAACCAAGTACTCCATGAAATACATGACGGAATCTCAGGAGGCCATTTGGGAATAAACAAGACGTTGGAAAAGGTAAGGGAACGTTTCTATTGGCTAAGCGCTAAACAAGATGTCGAGAATTGGTGCAAAAAGTGCATAAGATGTGCGGCTACCAAGGGTCCAAAAGTAAAGCCACATGGACAAATGCAACAATACAATGTCGGAGCACCTTTCGAACGAATAGCCATCGACATCGCTGGGCCGTTTCCCGAAACCTTTAATGGAAACCGGTATACCCTCGTAGTCATGGATTACTTCAGTAAGTGGCCGGAAGTGTTTGCCATCCCAAATCAAGAGGCTAAGACCGTAGCCGAACAGATAGTCAACAACTGGGTGCGCAGATTTGGGGTCCCAATGGAGCTGCACTCTGATCAAGGGCGAAACTTTGAATCAAAAGTCTTCCAGGAAATATGCCAATATTTGGGAATAAGAAAGACAAGGACAACGCCACTACACCCTCAATCTGATGGAATGGTCGAGCGATTCAATCGGACCTTGAATGAGCATCTATCTAAGGTTGTCAGCAACTGCCAGCGGGATTGGGATCGACACATACCCCTCTTCTTAATGGCCTACCGAAACGTGGTCCATAGCTCAACAGGGCACACACCATCCGAGATCTTATTTGGTCAAACAATTCGGTTGCCAAGTGAAGCAAAATTCGGATCCCCACCGACGGAGCCCAAAGAGGTGAACGAGTACGTGAATGACTTACGCAGCAGGATTCGTAAATTGCATGAAGACACCAGAGAAAAGATGAAACTAGGTACGATATCAAGGCGAAATCTTCCGGTTTCAACGAAGGAGATCTGGTTTGGCTGTATAATCCTCAGCGTAAGAAAGGCAAATCACCAAAATTGCAACAGGACTGGGAAGGTCCATACAAGGTGATAACCCGCATGAATGACTTTGTCTACCGGATCCAGCGTGGGGATCGAGGAAAATTGAAAGTGGTCCATTTGGACAGAATGTGTCATTTCAACGGGATGCTGAATGACGAAGTTGTTCGGGACGAACAACTGTAGGGAGGGAGCAATGTGATAACCACTTAAATGTGAGCAGCGACATCTAGCAGAAAATGTCGATACTGGAATAACAAAGTCTCGACTGGAGAGTGGAATCGAATTTTCTAGCAAATTGGAAATTGTATGGGACGCTGGATGGCGAGGATTGTTCTCGAAGTATGTCATTCGAGTATAAATACCAGCATCCCAAAGGTATGCAAATCAGTTCTAAAGTGAAATTTGAAGTGTTAATTAGGAGAAGTGATTAAGTGGTTTAAGTAAAAGATAAGAAAAGTATAAGTGGTTGAGAAATTGGATTGTACTGAGAGAAAGAATTAAATAGTGAATTGTAACTGTACTGAATAAAGGATTTGTATTGAAAAGAATAAGTTCTATTATTTGTACCCAAACAAACATTTTACAATACTATCAACCACTTTCCATTCTTCTCTTATATTACCCCTAGATGGTATAAATGCATCCCAATAAAACCTATCACGTTTCTTTAATGTTTTTATGAACGGTTTTGCAAAGCTTGCCATAATATTTTTTAAGTTTTATGATTTGAGGGTTTTTTTTTGCATTTCACTGCAAATTTATTTTTATTTTTAATCTGTTGCAAAAGGTTATACGTCATCCACGGCTTTAAATATTTTTTACTACTAAAGTTAGGCGTTGATAACGTAGTACAGTTTTTAATATGCATTTGTAATACTCGTATGTTTAGCAAAATGTCGAAAGCATTTGATGGATTGCTTTCTACATGCACCGGCTCCCAAAATTCATATTTTAAGCATTCCTTCAATAATTTGAAATCCATTATATATTTTTTTTTTAGCAAGTGGGTTTTGGCTTTTTAAATGATCGGAAGCCGAACATATACTGAGTGCAATCATACAATGATCTGTTAATCTGAAATCATACACAAAACTACTAGTCATATTCTACTATTTTTTTCGAAGACGTATAAAACTGTGATCAACGCAAGTTTTAGACAGATAAATCATACGGATTAGTTCATTTATAAGGCTCTTTAGACCACTAGACGCCATAAGTAATAAGTAACTCTCTGCATCTTTGTCAAGTTCATTTAAAAGGTCAATATTGATATCCACCAAAACAATTAAATTTTTTCTTTACGGACACACAAAACAACGCCTAATTCATCAATGAAAATTCGTGCAATCTGTATACACACGACATAGTATAACCAACGTTCTTAAGTTCCAAAGATGGTTTCATTATATCAGCGCTACGAAAATTAAGCTTGGAACAATCGCATACGTAACCATATTTCACATAAACTGCTACACCTCCAGCTGAGTATTTATTATTACAATTGCCAAAAAGCGTATATCGCGGTATATTATAAAATTGTAATTCATCCTCGTAAATCCATATTCCACTCAAAACAATGAAGTCAGGCAAATTGACAAGCGACTCAATCTGTGTTACCAGAGCTGAAAAACTTTCTCTTATGTTGCGAATGTTTTGATGTAAACAAAAAATATCAATACAGTTAAGAGAATCGACTGGGTATTCACATATATTTGGGACTAAACAAGAGACAGTTTTAACAGAAACCATAGTTTATTAAAATCAGCAGCACAAATTATTCTTACACCATCCTTTTTCCGCATAAAAACTGTCCCGTTCCTAGTCCATACATATGCATAACCCTTCTCTCCCTTCAGCGACGTGTCTGGTGCGTTAAACAGTCGTTCACGTACATCTTCTCTGGTTTTCAATGCGGGCTGAGTAGTATTGTTGATAGTTGGTTGAATTATTTTTTTGCCGTTTATTGATAAGTTTTGTGTAGCAAATGTCGATGTCCTCATTCGATACATCAACTAGCAAGCCGTCACGGAAAATCATTAATGCCAAATCAACATTGGAAGTGCCGTCGTTATCAATGGGTGTATTGTAGATCTCTACTGCATTAGCAATCAATTGTTGTTCGAGATAATCGACTTTTCTTTCCAGTAGCTGGACTTTCTTCTCGGAATCTTTTATTTGAATTTGTAGTTCCTTTATTTGTTGTTTTTTGAATTTTTTTCACCTCTTGTATCTCCGCCTTTATCTTTTGTGGAGAATTTAGTGAAGGGTTGGTCGGATGATTTTGGTCAACTTTTCTGTGAAGCTGGGTGGCACTTGAGACACAGGATAGCGCGTCCCCCAATAGTGAGAGACGACGTTTGTCGGAGGTACAGTTCATGCACCGGCACAGTTTGTTTACCTTCCTCATGTACTCAATGTCGGCAGACATCACGTTGACACATGCTGCATGAGAAAGGGTACTGCAGTCTCGGCATACAGCTGCGATCGCTCCACTTATTCTCCCCAGGTAACACAAGACATTTTTTTTAAATTTAAATAAAAATGTAAAAAAATACTAATAAAGAGCTTGAATGTTGATGTTCACCCCACAACTTCAAGAACTGAACTGAACTTTTTTACATTAGAAATTTCGTAATCGTAGGATCAAACATTCTTTCTCGCATTTGAACTGATAGGTTAAATTTTTTCGTAAGTACCTACATTCTACTTTTAAATTGTACATTGTACTTTTAAATAATTTTCAGACTTTGGAATATACGGATATACAAAATATCAATGTTTATTTTCTTCTTTTATTAACCGGTGCAATAAGCAACGCGTATAATTACATCTAATGTTATATATATGCCACCACGAATCTTGTGGGGTTAGCTAAATATGCAGACCTTAGAACCATTCTACAGGACTCTATTTTGGATAGCGTTTTTTTTTAATTACTCTATAACGTGTAACGAACTTTGTACACTGCCTTGGTGTACTTCAAATTTAACTTCGCATTGTTGACACACATAGGTCTTGGGTACATTTACCACTTCTCTTTCCAAGTCGATGAAAACGATATGCAGATTCTTCGAAGCTCATCATCATCACTCTTGTGGTGGCGATGGCATTTCCAACATTGTCATAAAATATATTGCCCTTAATGTCGTTAATATTTTGGCCCACATTTTTAATTTGAATATATTTTCAGGTAATTTTCCTGATTTATTAATATCAACCAATGTAATACCCATATTTAAAAAAAAGGCAACAAAAAGGAAAAAAAGCAATTATAGACCGATTTCCTTGCTTTCTACAATATCAAAAATATTTGAGGAAACTGTTCTTAAATATCTTAAAAAAATTAATTTTTTTAACGAAAATCAATTTGGATTTAGAGAAAGTAATTCTTCGGAAGATGCTCTCCTAGACTTTTTTAGATCTATTTACAATGATCTTGATGCTAAAAAATGTTGCACCGGACTCTTTGTAGATATTACAATGGCCTTCGAGATGGTTGACCACAGCACGCTCTTAAACAAATTGCAATGTGCGGGATTTCGCGGTTTTATATTAGATTGATTTGCTTCTTATCTAAAGAACAGATTACAAAAGGTATAAATCAGAGATAAGTTAAGTAGCTCCGAATTAATCAATCGAGGCTTACACCAAGGCTGAGTCCTTGGTCCCATTTTATTTTTAATATATGCCAACTCCATCTTTGGACTCCCATTCATTGGCAAAGTAAGGGCTTTTGCTGACGACTTTGCTTTTGCATATGGTTCAGCCAATCCGTTAAATTTAGCTGCAGACATTAATCATGATGTCCACTTACTCAGACTTTCGTTTACCAAGCACAAGCTAGTAGTATGCAGTATGACTGCTTCAGTACTTCAGTCTTTCCGCGAAGAAATCACCAGACTCTGACATTAGATTTCATGCTGTAGGCATAGCTTGCTAAACTGTGTATGTGATAAGCGAAGTCCCTCTACTATATATGAGGAAGGTATTGGCTGCAATACAAATTGAGCACTATAAATACCTAGGTGTAGTTATTGACCGTAATTTAAGTTGGTACGAGCATATTTCAATCTTAAAAAAGTATCTGCGCTCTGCTCTACGTATCTTTTACCATCTTAAAAACAATTTACTTTGGGATCTTCCACTCCAGACTGCAGTATGGAATTAGCGCCTGGGAGCTACATACCTCAATCAAATTAAACAGCTGACTGTCTTACAAAAACGTGCAATAAGAAGAGTATGTAAATCGGCTCGCCTAACCCATTCCGTAGATTTGTTTAGAAGAATGAAAATACTACCTGTAAAACATTTATACTTTTTTAAAGTCCTTAAAATATTCTTTATTACAGGTGGCTATATGCGCAGACATATATCTACACCTATAATCTACGAAGCAATACTAGCACCGTCGTTTGTAGTCCTCCTTTTCGCACTACCAGCTTGAGAAACTTTTATTCTGTTACCTCAGGTAAACTATTTAATAGTCTACCCGAGTATATACGTATCATTAGAATTGCCTCTAAACAATTTTTAAAAAGAATAAAATCCTGGTTTCTCTCTTTCAATCATAATGAAATTGAAATTTTGTTGAGTTATTATTTGAGTTATCATGTATTCCATAAATTTATGAATGACTTTATTTATAATTTATAAACTCCTTTGCGTATATCTAATTGTTTGTTGTTTTTCTTTCTTTTTTTCTCTTTATATTTGAATTACTAAAGTACCATAATGTAAACAATGTAATCATTGTAAATTTTGAAGTGACATTCCTCACTATTTATATCAATGAATAAGAATGTCACTAACAAATCTCTGGATTTTAGATACTTACTTAGAATTGTTGATATTACTTATAAATTGGTTATTAAATTGAGAATGAAGAATAAAAAAAAATCATTGTTCGTAAGCTTTGAGCGCCATATCTCGACTTGCTTTCCACAAATGGAGCTTTAAACATTAATTCCGTTGTCGACTTTATAGAACTCCCTCATATATTTTCATCGTATGTTCAGAAAGCTCTCCCTCCGATTGTCTCTCATCATTTTATTGAATATTCACAATATGTTATATTATAATAAATAGCCATTATGTGGATTGGTAAATTAAAAAAAAAATATATTTTTATAAGTTTGGATGAACGATTGTTCGTTTGATTGTTTTCCGTTGTGATGTTGTATCATAGTTTCATAGTTATTGCGCCCCAGCAGAATTCTTTAACGTAAGAAAACAGCATTACGTCTAAAGTCATTGAATCGTAATATTGTCAACTTCCGATCAACTGTACTATCAAGCTTTCGATAGTTGTCGATACCACTTTATAGAATCAGTAAACTTGATAGTGTAGTAGACAGTGGGTCTATGTACATATTACAATATGATTTTTGAATACAAGACCCTTGATGTCATATATCGACGATACTATTTGCCTATGATTGCACTTAAAACTGATATTAATTTTAGTAATTTACAAGTAGTAACTTAAGAATAAACCTTCATAGGGGCATTGCTTACCTATTTTAAACAGCACATAATGGTTTCCTCAACCCCACGATAGACCTGTTCAGAATTGCAGAAGTATTAGACAGCTTGTTATAAATAAGAGAGACAAATTTATATTCTAAAACCTTTTCTTTTTTTATTTTATACACTTGAATTTAAAGAGATAAAATATAAATATAAACACATTACTATAATTCATTATTTTAGAGTAAGTATTATAATAATACACCTTAGTCTTTCAAAAGATTGTGTCAGAGGTAGACAAACAAGGTAACAAATACTTATGCATATAAATAATTTATATTTACAATATTTCTAAATCACAATGACGTAGTTCTGGAAATTTTTTCTATAACAAAAAATTAATATGTACTTTAAATATGCCTTCAAATTATGGTGTATTTATTTTAATATACTTACTCGTAGCTTCATTTCAATTCTATCTATTTCTCCGCCCATTAAGTCGACGATGTTTTCTCCATTTGTAAGAAGGAAAAGCTCTAATTCTTCAACAGTTTGGAATGATTTCACAGCCTTAAATAAATGAGGAATTATTTCGGATATTTTTAAATCGTGTTAATATAAATAATCTATAATATATGTGTATAACGTTTCATTTCAGTATTAAAGGTAGATTTTCACTAGAGTAAGATAATAAAATAAGAAAAAACTGTGAAAATGTTGTATTCAATACTGAAATTTTTATTTAAAAAATGGTTTCACATGAAAGAGCTCCGGGTGTAGCGGCATGAACGGTTTCCATGGATATTGCTGTCAACATGGATGATGCTGTTTTGAGAGTTTCAAAATTTCTGTAAGGATATGCTTTCCAATTCTGACGACAAATAACAATTTCGAGGATTAAAATCTGGACTTTCAGGTGGCTAATTTTCTTCTGCTACAAAACTAAGAATATTGACCCACAGTCACTCCTGCGTGGTTATGGTAATACGTGCTGAAACAATCCTGTTGCAAGATCCATCTTTTTCCATTAAAAAGCATATCGGTTAAACCTTTTAACACATTTTGCTGGTAAACTTCTGTACCCGTATTCACATTTTGCACAGAAGTGGAAGCATGTGACCCTTTGGTGAGAGACCGTTCAGTTGAGGATTCAAAAGATGACCCCTCGACCGGTTTGGTTGGCTGATATATCTAATTCCTTGGACATGAGTTTTTTTTTTGCATCCGAAGAGGATTTCTGCGAATTCATCACTCACTTACTATTTTGGACTGCATTCGTACGGTCGAGCGGGCGACCACTTCCTATCCTTTACTTCAGATAATTCGCTAAAGCGATTAAAATCCAGATGAACGAATATTCGCCATATTCTGGATGAGTTTTAACAATCCAAAATGTTGACCGGAAATCTATCCGCACTTATGCAACGCTATTACCTTAATTCGATTTTCTTTGTAACCTCTCACCCCATGTAAATATAGTATAGTATTCTTTACTAATTAATGGATGATTTCTTAAAAAGTTAAAAGTTATATTCCTAGAAGAAATTCTTAGCGGTGAGTTCTGGGAATTTTGTAACAGAACTTATAGCAGGATTAGGTACATATTCAGATTCCTTTTCTGAAAAGTAAAATAAACCCTAATCCTTGGGAAATAAAATGAAATGAAATTCTTGCACCTAAAGTTCAGTTGAATTTAACTTGCTTAATAGAAACAAGTAAAGACAGTGTTAAGATAAAATCTTTATTATTCGTAAAATATTTTTAAATAAATGTATTTTAAAATACCTTTATAAAAATGATAAGATTATTTTCGAATGAATTAAGATATAATACACTTAAAAAAGTATCAAATTAGTTGTAATTTTATTTATTTTCTACACTTTCAAAACGAATGGTGAACACTTTTTGTATTTATTGTATTTTTGTTATTAAATACTCGTATCTTAGTGTCAAATTCTTACAAATTGTTCATGCGATGACAGAAAGGATAAAAAAAAGAAAACCATCACTCGATTGGTGATAGAACAGAAATAAATCACCAGTTTACAGTATTGTCCACTAAAATGCAAATAAAGAGCAAAGTACAGCTGTGTGAAAAAAAAATAGCACCATGGTGAACTTTGTACTTGTCATGCATATTACAATTTTCTCTACTCATGTAAACACTTTACATCTTTTGTAGAATATCTGTCTGGCATTCAGTGAGATAATGCAAAGACAAGTTTGGCAGAAACTGTAATTTAGGATTACATTATGTTATACGTAATGAAACAAGATTTGTGGTGTGAGAAATAATAGCACCGCGTCATTCTGTAGAGCGTTTTGATAGTGTACACTTGTGTTTATATATATTTTTTTAAATTAAACTTTATCAAGGTAAGATATTTAAGTAATTTAAAACTAATATCTCATAAGTGCAACGTATTTGGCAGCTAAAATGGCTCGCGTTAACATTGTACCCCCGAAGAACGTTTATCAAGAAGAAAATTAATATCTGAGAAAAAAACTTACAAATTTATTAGGAACATCGTTGGATGTTCCAATAAAATGATATTGAATGCAAAAAAAAAAAAGTATCTTGAATAAGAAGAAATAAAAGGAAGACAACCGAAATTGACCCCTAGCGATGAGCGACTCATAGTAAAATTGGCGAAACAAAATCCGTTTATTACCTCCAACAAAATAAAAGAGGAATTAAATCTACCCGTGACTACTTCTGCAATAAGAAGAAAACTCATAAAGAATGATTTACCTGCCAGAAGTCCCAGAAAGGTACCATTGTTGACAAAGGCTCACTTACAAAAACGAAAAATATTTGTAGAAGAAGACTTGCATTGGGAACAAAGTAAATGGCGAAATATATTATGGACCGACGAGTCCAAAGTTGTTTTATTTGGGACTCCTGGTACCACCATATTTGTTCGTAGGCCAAAACACCAAGAGTTCAAACCGAGTATATTACTAAGACTATCAAGCACGGCGGCGCAAAAATAAACATATGGGGATGCTTCTCCTACAATGGCACTGGTCCCATATTTTGGATAAAACCGATAATGACTACCGAAATTTATGTTGGCATTATGAGGGAAGTCATGTTGCCTTACGCTGAATGGAATATGCCTCTCACGTGGGTCCTACAATAAGATAACGACCCGAAACATACGAGCAAATTGGCCAAAAAATTGTTCTTACAGAATAGGGTTTAGGTTACGGAATGGCCGGCTCAGTCTCCAGACCTAGACCTGGAAAACCTTTGGACAGATGTTAAAGCCGTATTTGAAACCAAACCGAAAAATACACTGCAATTACGGGAAGCTGTGCAAGCTGCGTAGAGGGATATTCCAGTTCAGCGGTGTCAAGCATTAATCGATTCCATGCCACGACGTTGCTCCGCTGTGATTAAAAATAAAGGTAATAAGACCAAATACTAAAATTTTTATATAATTACAAACTAAAAACTCATTAATTTTACTGAAGAACTTATTTTGTTTATGAATTTTTAATCCTGGTGCTATTATTTTTCACATTCCAAAATGTATCTTTTATCTTTAAATGAACATAATGTAAAATGTTTGTGTGGGTACAAATGATAGAACTTATTCTTTTCAATACAAATCGCTTTATTCAGTACAGTTACAATTCACTATTTAATTGTTTCTCTCAATACAATTAAATTTCTCAACCGCTTATACTTTTCTTATCTTTTACTTAAACCACTTAATTACTTCTCCTAATTAACACTTCAAATTTCACTTTAGAACTGATTTGCATACCTTGGGATGCTGGTATTTATACTCGAATGACATACTTCGAGAACAATCCTCGCCATCCAGCGTCCCATACAATTTCCAATTTGCTAGAAAATTCGATTCCACTCTCCAGTCGAGACTTTGTTATTCCAGTATCGACATTTTCTGCTAGATGTCGCTGCTCACATTTAAGTGGTTATCACATTGCTCCCTCCCTACAGTTGTTCGTCCCGAACAACTTCGTCATTCAGCATCCCGTTGAAATGACACATTCTATCCAAATGGACCACTTTAAATTTTCCTCGATCCCCACGCTGGATCCGGTAGACAACGTCATTAATGCGGGTTATCACCTTGTATGGACCTTCCCAGTCCTGTTGCAATTTTGGTGATTTGCCTTTCTTACGCTGAGGATTATACAGCCAAACCAGATCTCCTTCGTTGAAACCGGAAGATTTCGCCTTGATATCGTACCTAGTTTTCATGCGGCTGCTTGCTAGCTTCATCTTTTCTCTGGTGTCTTCATGCAATTTACGAATCCTGCCGCGTAAGTCATTCACGTAGTCGTTCACCTCTTTGGGCTCCGTCGGTGGGGATCCGAAT
This sequence comes from Volucella bombylans, assembly GCA_949129095.1. Classification (NCBI taxonomy): domain Eukaryota; kingdom Metazoa; phylum Arthropoda; class Insecta; order Diptera; family Syrphidae; genus Volucella; species Volucella bombylans. The sequence goes on along the minus strand of OX422144.1, from coordinate 38,004,249 downwards.
TTTGCTTCACTTGGCAACCGAATTGTTTGACCAAATAAGATCTCGGATGGTGTGTGCCCTGTTGAGCTATGGACCGCGTTTCGGTAGGCCATTAAGAAGAGGGGTATGTGTCGATCCCAATCCCGCTGGCAGTTGCTGACAACCTTAGATAGATGCTCATTCAAGGTCCGATTGAATCGCTCGACCATTCCATCAGATTGAGGGTGTAGTGGCGTTGTCCTTGTCTTTCATATTCCCAAATATTGGCATATTTCCTGGAAGACTTTTGATTCAAAGTTTCGCCCTTGATCAGAGTGCAGCTCCATTGGGACCCCAAATCTGCACACCCAGTTGTTGACTATCTGTTCGGCTACGGTCTTAGCCTCTTGATTTGGGATGGCAAACACTTCCGGCCACTTACTGAAGTAATCCATGACTACGAGGGTATATCGCTTTCCATTAAAGGTTTCGGGAAACGGCCCAGCGATGTCGATGGCTATTCATTCGAAAGGTGCTCCGACATTGTATTGTTGCATTTGTCCATGTGGCTTTACTTTTGGACCCTTGGTAGCCGCACATCTTATGCACTTTTTGCACCAATTCTCGACATCTTGTTTAGCGCTTAGCCAATAGAAACGTTCCCTTACCTTTTCCAACGTCTTGTTTATTCCCAAATGACCTCCTGAGATTCCGTCATGTATTTCATGGAGTACTTGTTTGACTCTGGACCGTGGCACAATCAGCTGTATACGAGATGTTGTCCCATCGGCACTTTCCCATTTTCTCTTCAGCAATCCATCTTGCACAAAAAGCGAGTCCCACTGTGCCCAGTATGCCTTCAGAGTTTGGCTCCGATCTGATATCTGCTGCCAGCTTGGCCTTTCCTCGTGTTCTTTCCAGGCCAATATTGGTTCGATGTCATTGTCTGCCTGTTGGCAGGAACGGATTTCGTCTATACTCCAACCCTCTATTGGCTCAGTCCTGATCATTTGGATAGTTGCCTGTTCTTTCGCTTCTTTACGGTTGCAGTGTTCACATTTTACACCGCACGGTCGACGAGAGAGAGCATTAGCGGAGTGTTCCCTTGCGGTGTTGCACTTCAAAGTCGTAGCCCTGCAACTGCTCGATCCATCTTGCAACTTGGCCTTCAGGGTTCTTAAATTGGAGTAGCCATTTCAGAGCTGCGTGGTCTGTCCGGAGAATGAATTTCTGTCCGTAGAGGTACTTATGAAAATGCTTCGTAGCCAGAATTAAAGCCAGAAGCTCGCGCCGGGTTACACAGTAGTTCCGTTCAGGTCTGGAGAGTACTTTGCTGTAATATGTGACCACTTTCTCTTGACCGTCATGAACTTGGGAGATCACAGCTCCGACCCCAACATTGCTAGCATCTGCGTCCACGATGAACATTTTTCCAGGCGTGGGGTAACCCAAGATGGGGGCATTGCTAGCGTCTGCGTCCACGATGAACATTTTTCCAGGCGTGTGGTAACCCAAGATGGGGGCATTGCATTTTGAAATGCTTTTTCGCATTCTCCAGACCACCTGAACTGTCGGCCTTTTTCTGTAAGTTGATACAGGCTCTTTGCAATGCCGGCAAAATCCGTTACGAACCTTCTGTAATACGTGGCGAGGCCCAAGAAGCTTCTCAGTTGGTGTTTATCTTTTGGAGAAGGCCAACTTTTCACGGCTTCGATTTTTTCAGGATCCGTTCTTACTCCTTCCGCTGATATAATGTGACCCAGATATTTTACTTCCGGACGGAACAAGGCGCACTTTTCTGGGTTGAGCTTTAAATGAGCACTTCGTAGCCTCTCAAACACTTCTTTTAGATTTTCGCGGTGCTCCTCGTACGTCTTACCTATGACGATAACGTCGTCCAAATATACTAGGCAGGTTTTCCAGGTGAGTCCTTGCAATGTTCGTTCCATTAGTCGCTCGAAGGTGGCCGGAGCGTTGCACAGTCCAAACGGCATCACTGCAAACTGCCAAAGACCGCTTCCTGTAGTGAAGGCAGTTTTCTCACGATCCGCACGATTTATCTCTACCTGCCAGTAACCGCTCTTCAAGTCAAGTGTTGAAAACCATTTCGCTCCAGAAAGCATATCCAAAGTGTCATCGATTCTCATAAGTGGGTAGCTGTCCTTTTTAGTGACATCATTGAGACGTCGGTAGTCTACACAAAATCTCGTGCTGCCATCTTTCTTCTTCACGAGGGCCACTGGAGATGCCCACGGTCTTTGCGATTCTTCAATCACTCCCTCAGCTTTCATCTTAGACATCATTTCGGCAACTTCTGTTTGCTTTGCCAATGGAAGACGCCTTGCAGGTTGACGGATTGGTCGAGCGTCTCCGGTGTCAATGTGGTGTTGAACAATATGCGTACGTCCATATTCTCCGTCTTGTGTAGCAAATATATCAGCGTACTCACCGATTAGTTTTTCTGCCAGGATTCGCTGATCTTCGTCCAGATTACAGAGGCTGAGAATTTTGTTCTTGATTTTTATGCTCTGAACTGTTGTGACCGGTTTTGCACACTTTTTTCCGTTGTGGTCGATATAGCCTCAACAGGTACGCATTTTCCCACTATCTCAGCCTTTTTCACCTTTACACTGAATGTCTTTGGATTTAGAATCCTTACAGGGACCATGTTGTTCTTTGGCTCCACTAAGGTCTTTCCCACCATGAAGTCTCTTTTCTTTTCTGGCTCCATCAAATAGAATCGGTGGCTACCAGGACCACCTTCCACTTTTGCCCACAAAATTGCTTCTGACGAAGGCTCTAGACTCTGATTGCTGCAGATGACGACATTTGAGACTGAGGTATTGGCGTTTCCGTATATCATTGGTATCTCCATGTTTCCGTATTTCAGGGTTTGTGCCCCCAAGTCGACTACAAGTCCATGTTCTCTCATGAAGTCTGTACCAATGATGCACTCGTCACATATGTCAGCTACCAGAAACGCGTGAGTGAATGTTATTCCGGCCAATTGGATTTTTATGCGGACTTCACCATATACCTTAATCGTTGCTCCTGTAGCTGTTCGCAAGCTGCAACTGCTAGTGTTATGCAGCCAAGACTTCTGCACAAGATTCCTCCTGATGATTGAGGCCGGGGCACCGGTGTCTATTGTTGCCATCCATTTTTCTTTTCCACTGACTACTTCTACTAGAAGGCTTTCGCTGCATCGTTTTGCCAGCGAGACTTGGATGATGGTCCTGGGGCCGTCGACTCCTGCTACCAACTTCTGCCCCGCGAAGTTGGTGCTTAAGCATTTCCCGACTGATGGCTTCGGGAAGGTTGACCGGCTTCTTGATAGCTGTTTCTGCGGGTTTATTCCTCTATTTGCTTGTCACCACAGTGAGGGCAGTTTTTTCGTCGCACCGGTTCTTTACACTGCCTTTGAAGGTGTCCTATTTTATTGCAATTCCAGTAGCGCATTATTCGTATATCCCGTCGAGTATCTCGTTCCTCGGCACTAATTCTTGTGCAGGAGCATTCGACAGATGCTACTTCCCTGACGAAATGTGTTCCCCTGGAAGCCTGATTGGCTGCTTCCATCGCCAGAGCGAAGGCAAGTGCTTCAGCAAGGGTTCTTTTCCCGGCCATCCTTACTGCTGGCTGTAGCTTCGAATCTGCAATTCCCCTGATAAATGCATCTCTTGCCATTTCGTCGATAATTTCCTGGCCTGCGGTGGGATATGACAGATGTGCAAGTTTACTCACGTCTGCTTGGAGCTGCTGCAGTGTTTCTCCTCGTTGCTGCGTTCGGCTTTGCAATTGGACCTTGTAGACCTCCTGCATGTGGCTATCCCCAAACCGTTTCTCGATAGCCTGTACTAACGTCACATAATCTTTATGCTTTTCGATGTCTACTGTTTGCAACAATTCTGCTGCAGGACCGTGCAAGGCCATTGCTAGGGCAAAGCACTTTTCCTCATTGTCCCAGTCGTTTGCACAGGCAGCCATTTCAAACTGCTTCTTATAGGTAGACCATGAGGTCTGGCCATCGAATGTGGGAGGCTTCAAATCTTTTCTCCTTGGACCGCTTAAAGAACATTCTCGCAGTTTCTGTTTTCGCACTGTGTCGAGCTCTTTTGCCAGTTGCTGAACTTTGCTGTCCATTTCCTCGAATTTTTCGCCAACATTCTTCTCTATTCCATCAAATTTGTCATCAACGTTCTTCTCTATTCTTTCAAATTTGTCATCGATTTCTTCGAATTTTTGCTGGAGAATGTTCTTTTGTTCTTCCAGATTATTCTTTTGTTCATCCATTTTCTGTTGAAGACCGTACAGATTGTTGGTTTGTTCGTTGAATTTTTGTTCAATGCTGCTCTTCTGCTCGTCTAGATTTTTCTTTTGTTCATCCAGCTTTTGTTCGAGGCTATTCTTTTGTTCTTGCAGATTTTTCTTTTGTTGGTCGAGACTTCTGTTCGTCCATTTTTAACAAGAGGAGTTGCATCATCGCAGCCATGTCATTGCCGGTACTTGTCTGTTCATCCTCGTCAACATCAAAGGAATATGCAGCAGGATCATGTCCCTCGTTGTTCAAAGCCTCCTGAAGACGGAGTACCAGGTCGCTTTTTCCTCCACTGGCGCTGAGGCTTCTCTTGTTCAACTCGGATTTGAGTTGGACGAGGGTCAACTGCAATAGTTTTCGACCCATTCTAGCTTTTTCGAATAGTCAGAAAACACTGTTTTTTTTTTTTTTTTTACACACAATAAGTCCTATCCCACTTCGGACACCAATGTAAAATGTTTGTGTGGGTAAAAATAATAGAACTTATTATTTTCAATACAAATCCCTTTATTCAGTACAGTTACAATTCACTATTTAATTGTTTCTCTCAGTACAATTCAATTTCTCAACCACTTATACTTTTCTTATCTTTTACTTAAACCACTTAATCACTTCTCCTAATTAACACTTCAAATTACACTTTAGAACACATTTGCATACCTTTGGGATGCTGGTATTTATACTCGAATGACATACGAGTACTTCGAGAACAATCCTCGCCATCCAGCGTCCCATACAATTTCCAATTTGCTAGAAAATTCGATTCCACTCTCCAGTCGAGACTTTGTTATTCCAGTATCGAAATCTTCTGGTCTGTGAATCTAGATGTCGCTGCTCACATTTAAGTGGTTATCACAATAAATAAGAACAAGTTTAAGGACTTCGTGGGTCTGAAGTGATTGGTCATGCACTTTTGTCAATAGGAGAACTATCTGAAGAGGCTGCGGAGTCAACAATTAAAAATATTAACCTGTTCAGACGAGATCATACCAGAAAAATATAATCTCCTCACCGAGTTGTTGACTATCTGTTCGGCTACGGTCTTAGCCTCTTGATTTGGGATGGCAAACACTTCCGGCCACTTACTGAAGTAATCCATGAACACGAGGGTATATCGGTTTCCATTAAAGGTTTCGGAAAACGGCCCAGCGATGTCGATGGCTATTCGTTTGAAAGGTGCTCCGACATTATATTGTTGCATTTGACCATGTGGCTTTACTTTTGGACCCTTGGTAGCCGCACACCTTATGCACTTTTTGCACCAATTCTCGACATCTTGTTTAGCGCTTAGCCAATAGAAAAGTTCCCTTACCTTGTCCAACGTCTTGTTTATTCCCAAATGGCCTCCTGAGATTCCGTCATGTATTTCATGGACTACTTGGCTGACTCTGGACCGTAGCACTATTAGCTGCACCGTGGCACATCTGCACTTTCCCATTTTCTCTTCAGCAATCCATCTTGCACAAAAAGCGAGTCCCACTGTGCCCAGTATGCCTTCAAAGTTTGCTCCGATCTGATATCTGCTGCCAGTTTGGTCTTTCCTCGTGTTTTTTCCAGGCCAATATTGGTTCGATGTCATTGTCTGCCTGTTGGGAGGAACTGATTTCGTCTATATTCCAACCCTCTATTGGCTCAGTCCTGATCATTTGGATAGTTGCCTGTTCTTTCGCTTCTTTACGGTTGCAGTGTTCACATTTTACTCCTCACGGTCGACGAGAGAGAGCATCAGCATTTGAGTGGAGTGTTCCCTTGCGGCGTTGCACTTCAAAGTCGTAGCCCTGTAACTACTCGATCCATCTTGCAACTTGGCCTTCAGGGTTCTTAAATTGGAGTAGCCATTTCAGAGCTGCGTGGTCTGTCCGGAGAATGAACTTTTATCCGTAGAGGTACTTATGAAAATGTTTCGTAGCCAGAATTAAAGCCAGAAGCTCGCGCCGGGTTTCACAGTAGTTCCTTTCAGGTCTCGAGAGTACTTTGCTGTAATATGCGACCACTTTCTCTTGACCATCATGAACTTGGGAGATCACAGTTCCGACCCCAACATTGCTAGCGTCTGCGTCCACGATGAACATTTTTCCGGGCGTGGGGTAACCCTAGATGGGGGCATTGCACAGCTGTCGCTTCAGTTCTTGAAATACTTTTTCGTATTCTCCAGACCACCTGAACTGTCGGCCTTTTTCCGTAAGTTGGTGCAGGCTCTTTGCAATGCCAGCAAAATCCTTTACGAACCTGCTGTAATACGTGGCGAGTTCCAAGAAGCTTCTCAGTTGGTGTTTATCTTTTGGAGAAGGCCAACTTTTCACGGCTTCGATTTTTTCAGGATCCGTTCTTACTCCTTCCGCTGATATAATGTGACCCAGATATTTTACTTCCGGACGGAACAAGGCGCACTTTTCTGGGTTGAGCTTTAAATGAGCACTTCGTAGCTTCTCAAACACTTCTTTTAGATTTTCGCGGTGCTCCTCGAACGTCTTACCTATGACGATAACGTCGTCCAAATACACTAAGCAGGTTTTCCAGGTGAGTCCTTGCAATGTTCGTTCCATTAGTCATTCGAAGGTGGCCGGAGCGTTACACAGTCCAAACGACATCACTACAAACTGCCAAAGCCCGCTTCCTGTAGTGAAGGCAGTTTTCTCACGATCCGTACGATTTTTCTCTACCTGCCAGTAACCGCTCTTCAAGTCAAGTGTTGAAAACCATTTCGCTCCAGAAAGCATATCCAAAATGTCATCGATTCTCGGAAGTGTCTTCTAGCTGTCCTTTTTAGTGACATCATTGAGACGTCGGTAGTCTACACAAAATCTCGTGCTGCCATCTTTCTTCTTCAGGAGGACCACTGGAGATGCCCACGGACTTTGCGATTCTTCTATCACTCCCTCAGCTTTCATCTTCGACATCATTTCGGCAACTTCTGTTTGCTTTGCCAATGGAAGACGCCTTGCAGGTTGACGGATTGGTCGAGCGTCTCCGGTGTCAATGTGGTGTTGAACAATATGCGTAGGTCCATATTCTCCGTCAGCAATGTAGCAAATATACCAGCGTACTCACCGATTAGTTTTTCTGCCAGGATTCGCTGATCTTTGTCCAGATTACAGACGCTGAGAATTTTGTTCTTGATTTTTATGCTCTGATCTGTTGTGACCGGTATTGCACCCTTTTTCCGTTGTGGTCTTTCCCACCATGAAGTCTCTTCTCTTTTCTGGCTCCATCAAATAGAATCGGTGGCTACCAGGACCACCTTCCACTTTTACCCACAAAATTGCTTCTGACGAAGGATCTAGACTCTAATTGCTGCAGATGACGACATTTGAGACTGAGGTATTGGCGTTCCCGTATATCATTGGTATCTCCATGTTTCCGTATTTCAGAGTTTGTGTCCCCAAGTCGACTGCAAGTCCATGTTCTCTCATGAAGTCTGTACCAATGATGCACTCGTCACATATGTCAGCTACCAGAAACGCGTGAGTGAATGTTATTCCGGCCAATTGGATTTTTATGCGGACTTCACCATATACCTTAATCGTTGCTCCTGTAGCTGTTCGCAAGCTGCAACTGCTAGTGTTATGCAGCCAAGACTTCTGCACAAGATTCCTCCTGATGATTGAGGCCGTAGCACCGGTGTCTATTGTTGCCACCCATTTTTCTTTTCCACTGACTACTTCTACTAGAAGGCTTTCATTGCATCGTTTTGCCAGCGAGACTCGGATGATGGTCCTGGGGGCATCAACTCCTGCTACCAACTTCTGCCCCGCGAAGTTGGTGCTTAAGCATTTCCCGACTGATGGCTTCGGGAAGGTTGACCGGCTTCTTGAGAGCTGCTTCTGCGGGTTTCTTCCTCTATTTGCTTGTCACCACAGTGAGGGCAATCTTTTCGTCGCACAGGTTCTTTACACTACCTTTGAAAGTGTCCTATTTTATTGCAATTCCAGCAGAGCATTATTCGTCTATCCCGTCGAGTATCTCGTTCCTCGGCACTAATTCTTGTGCAGGAGCATTCGATAGATGCTACTTCCCTGACGAAATGTGTTCCCCTCGAAGCCTGATTGGCTGCTTCCATCGCCAGAGCGAAGGCAAGTACTTCAGTAAGGGTTCTTTCCCCGGCCATCTTTACTGCTGACTGTAGCTTCGAATCTGCAATTCCCCTGATAAATGCATCTTTTGTCATTTCGTCGATAATTTCCTGGCCTGCAGTGGGGTATCACAGATGTGCCAGTCTACCCACGTCTGCTGCTGCTGCAGTGTTTCTCCTCGTTGCTGCGTTCGGCTTTGCAATTGGACCTTGTCCTAGTTGCCCTGACAGCTAGCACTAGACTAAGTAATTATTAAATTTGTGGCTCAAGTGGTAGTGTGTTGGCTTCCAAATCTGAAGGTTCGGTGTTCGAATCCCAGCCTCGTCCGAAAGACATTCTTTTTTTCAGGCATCCTAATTCTCGTAAGACGAATGGTTGCCTCTAATACAACAACAAGTCCAATTACACTAATAATTTAGTCTCTTTGGTGCGTGCGTTCTGTTAAGCAGTCAGCTCCATAAATTTTACATATTTCTTTGTGAGCCTCAGCAGCTTTCTTACTGTTTGGATAAGAATATCCCCGCTGGATTCGCGACGAAAAATTGCGAATATAAAAACCACGATACTTTTTTTTTACTTTCAAGTCCTTTATTGTTCGACTTACCACGATGAGGTTCAATTCGGAAGAGAGCAAAAGAAAAACTGAAAAAGGTACAAATTTAGCAATTGGTTTCGAATTAGTACAATGTTCTAAGGTTACAGAGACACCTAGATGTCATTAACTGCTGGAATTTACAATTGGAGTGAATACTAATTTACTACTAATAATTGAATACACTTTTCGACATGAACATTGTCGGCCGCCTTGCAGCATCGGCTGTAAAAGTTATAACTAACATTCACGTGTATTGTATATAGATTTTTGTTTTTTAATGGGCGTATTAAACCTTAACTCATGTCAACTTTACCAATAAAGTGAGAAGCTACATATTAGATTATAAAGATACAATAATTCATGAATAATATTTTGTTTATATAAATATATATACTATATACTAGCGAGCAATAATTCAAAGCTTAGTGCAAGACAACTTGTTACTATATGCGAAATAAATTTGTAATTAAAATCTACAATGGAAAGTTGGATAGTACGAGTATACTATGAGGGAGTAAGAACACATAATTTGGTAATTGGACGTGTTATAATTCCATTTTGAGTTTTAATATCCACAACGCGGACTCGATTGTCGGACCCCAGAAACGTTCTTATAACGCGACCTAAACGCCATTCATTTGGGGAAATATTATCATCCTTAATAGCAACGAGATCATTTAGAGCTAGGTTTCGATTTGGAAATTTCCATTTATATCTCTTGTTTAATTCCCGTAAGTATTCGTCCTTCCATCGACGATAAAATTGGTGATGCAAAATTTTTACTTTTTCGCAACGTTTAATGCAGCTAAGGGAACTTTCGTTACCTACTGATTCAAGGGATGAGAGCAAAGGTCCTCCTCGAAGAAAATGACCTGGAGTCAAAGGAGGAATGTCTGAAACATTTTCGGAGATGGGAGATATACTCGTAGGTTTGGAGTTAAGACATGCTTTCATTTTTGCGAGAAGGATCGACAACTCCTCAAAAGTCAGTTTATTGGAACCCGCTACTTTTCGAAAATGAGTCTTAAAGCTTTTAACTCCAGCCTCCCATAATCCACCCATATGTGGGGCTCCAGATGGAATGAATTTCCACTCAAGGTTGTGGTCCCGGTATTTTTGGGGAGCTTCTGTGGATAGCAATCTCAAGAATTTTTGAAAGTCCTTTGATATAATCTTACTAGCACCTACCAAATTAGTGCCGTTATCAGAAAATATGGTTTTAGGTAAACCGCGTCTTGAAATAAATCGACTTAAGGCAGATAAGAAAGTGTGAGAAGTCGGGTCACTCGTTGCTTCTAAATGAATTGCCTTAGTAGCAAAGCACACGAAGACGCAGACATAACCTTTTGTTAACCGATAATTTCGACCTGAAAAGCTTTTAGCGATAAATGGGCCACTAAAATCTAAGCCAGTTGTGGTAAATGGCAATGAGATTTGAGTTCTCTCTAGCGGAAGAGCACCTATGATTTGAGTTTGCAGTTTCCTTTTGTTTATGACACAAACCATTCTTAAGAATTGATTCCGAGTGATATCTCTTGAAAGCCCAAGAGATTTTATAGGATTTTTAAATGGAAGATGTACTTCATACCGACCATAAGAATTCCTGGTAGTTATTTGGGAATACAACTGTTCGCATATGAGCTCTTCTTCGCAAACCAATCTTTCATTAGGAAACTCTTCGATTTCCCAGAACTTTGCTATTTGTTGATCGATAAAAGCTTCGCTGAAGTGTGATAAGGTGGTTGAATAACAATTAGAACTCTCGTTTGAAAGGGGGCCTGAAAGTATCCATCCAAATATGGTATTTTGAGCGTCAAGGGAACCAAAAATATTTTTTTCAATGCCTTCCTTAATAATCGCAGGATATAAATCATGACGATATCTATTTTAGAAGTCTCATAAAAATAGGGATCAGCTAACTTTAGATTTGGTGCGTTCGAGATTTCCTCTGGCAGAACTAAACACGACGGCAAATCACCAGTTAGTCGTTTTAGCAACGATGGAGTTTGTTACTATCGTGAAAGATGGAACACATTTGGAGCCAATGCACAAAGAACACAACTTTGAAGAATGAGCTGTCACCACAGCACTCATGCCTGATATACACGCTTGTATCTGCCTCACCGGAAGGTTTAGCTTCCGCTGAATATCTTCGGATAATAGAGTCACTTCTGACCCACTATCTACTAAAGCACGCAAGGTAAATTTCTGACCCAAATGGTGAACATCTATCAAAGCTGTTGCTAAAATAATTCGATTACTATTTTGAGAAAAATAAGAATTCACTTGATGATAATTGTTAGACGGAGTAGACTGTATTTCTTCGCATTGAATTTGCGATGGTGGTAACACCTGAACTATTAAGTTGGCTCCGTGGTTTTGGAAAGGTGTAAAATGTAAAAGAGTGTGGTGTTTCTTCTTGCAATGCTTGTAAGTGTGAACACTTTTACAATCCTTTTCTAGGTGATTAGAAGCTAGAAAATTTTTACAAAAACTTAGGGAACTCACTTTCGAAATCCTATCAGGAATACTCATGTCCAGAAATTTTGAACATTGTCGAAGCGAAAGTTTACAACTAAAATCTGAAGCTTTTGTGAGAAAGGATTTATGATTTTGGTTCGGGTTTAATTGACTCTGACCTTTATTCGGTTGACTCTTTGTTAGACGGAAAATTTGAGATCAGAAACGGTTTCAAGGACTCTGTATCGGCTTGTTAAAAATATATCAATTTCTTCACATTTTGGGATATCGCGCGGACATTTTATGGATTGCTCCCACAGAGACAACGTTTTTTCCGGTAGACGATTTGAACAGAGGTATACCAGAATAGGATCCCATGATTCAGTAGAAATCTGATGAGCCTTAAGTATTGATAGACAATCATTGAAAGCTCTTTGAATGTCCTTGATGTTTTTGCCAGACTCTTAAGTTATTATTGGCAAGTTGAAAAGATTTTTTAGTTGATTGTTTACCAGAATTCTTTTATTTTCATACTGGTCTGAAAGTGCCTTCCAAGCTATTTCGAAATTATTAGCAGGAAGTGGAAATTTTGAAACTATGTTATAAGCCTCGAACTTTGTTTTAGAACGTAAGTGAAATAATTTTTGCACGGAACACAACTTTGGGTGCTTGACGTAAACAGCGGTGAACATATCTCGGAACGACGGCCAAGTTAAATAGTCACCATGAAAGATTTCCGTGTCACAGGGAGGCAGTTTTTTGGACTGCATATTATTTAAAGAGACAATTGAACTTTTCCCGGCTTCATCTTCCTTAATAAGATTCAATTTGTTTGTTGAATCAATTATTTCACTTAGAAAATTAATGTAGGTTGTAGACGCACCTCTATACTTAGATTTCACTGCATCAACATCGTCTGCTAGAGTATTCTTTAGACACAACGTATAGCATGCTTTAATATAGGACCACAATTCCTTTAATTCTATTTTGGAAGGCTCGAGAAATGTTGGAGATTTATCCACAATAGGAACTTCTTGAAAGCTCGAGTGAAAAAGAATCAGCTGGTCAGCAGCAGCAATAAAATCATCTAGCGCAGTCATATTAATAATAAAACCTATCCCAAACACTAGAAAGGCGAAGCGCGTAAACCAATATCAAAAGATAAATAATATTGTAAAATGTTTGTGTGGGTACAAATGATAGAACTTATTCTTTTCAATACAAATCCTTTTATTCAGTACAGTTACAATTCACTATTTAATTGTTTCTCTCAGTACAATCCAATTTCTCAACCGCTTATACTTTTCTTATCTTTTACTTAAACCACTTAATCACTTCTCCTAATTAACACTTCAAATTTCACTTTAGAACTGATCTGCATACCTTTGGGATGCTGGTATTTATACTCGAATGACATACTTCGAGAACAATCCTCGCCAATCCTTTTTTTACTTACCACGATGAGGTTCAATTCGGAAAAGAGCAAAAGAAAAATCGGAAAAGGTACAAATTTAGCAATTGGTTTCGAATTAGTACAATGTTCTAAAGCTACAGAGACACCTAGATGTCATTACTGCTGGAATTAACAATTGGATTGAATACTAATTTACTACTAATAATTAAATACACTTTTCGACATGAACACTTACCTTTACGACATTAAAGGCAAATGTGTCGAAAATGTTCGTTTTTGCACTCCATTTTTAAACTGACACTGTAATAACACTTAAGGGCTGACCAGAATGTGAATATGAATCTGAAGCTTGAATCTGTATCTGATATCGAGCTGTTAAAAGTTGAATACATGTATAGCCGTAAGCGCCAACACACTGCCTATCTGTGTGAATCTGTATCTCGAAGTTGAAAAGCACCCAACTTCGAGATTAACGTGTATATGCGTTTGACAGCAATTCAAGCTTCAGATTCACATTCTGGTCAGTCCTTTATAAACAAAAGTGAGCTCGATTTGCTTCTAAAAAAAACTTAACGTGACAGCTATCAAATGTCAAAGAAAAAAAAATCAAAACATTGACAGAAGATAGAATCAGAAACATAACGCAATCTACGAGTACTTGTTAGAATCGAAATTACTTTTTTGCCAACCCAGTATTTCAGGTCATATAAACATTTAATACTGATAATTATAATTCGATCTATCATCACATAAAACTATTTCACTACACAGAGTTGGAAAGTTTTGTACATTTACTCTTTGCCTCGCGAATACCATAATTGTGAAAATGTCTAGGTTTTAATAAAAAAAATTTCTTGTTCGAAGAATCATTTTTAGTGTTTATTAAGGTGTTCTAGATAATGTATCGAAGATTTTAAGGGGAGATTCCTTGACATATTGTAAAATGTTTGCGTGGGTACAAATGATAGAACTTATTCTTTTCAATACAAGTCCCTTTATTCAGTACAGTTACAATTCACTATTTAATTGTTTCTCTCAGTACAATTCAATTTCTCAACCACTTATACTTTTCTTATCTTTTACTTAAACCACTTAATCACTTCTCCTAATTAACACTTCAAATTACACTTTAGAACTGATTTGCATACCTTTGGGATGCTGGTATTTATACTCGAATGACATACTTCGAGAACAATCCTCGCCATCCAGCGTCCCATACAACTTCCAATTTGCTAGAAAATTCGATTCCACTCTCCAGTCGAGACTTTGTTATTCCAATATCGAAATCTTCTGGTCTTCGACATTTTCTGCTAGATGTCGCTGCTCACATTTAAGTTTTTATCACATTGCTCCCTCCCTACAGTTGTTCGTCCCGAACAACTTCGTCATTCAGCATCCCGTTGAAATGACACATTCTATCCAAATGGACCACTTTCAATTTTCCTCGATTCCCACGCTGGATCCGGTAGACAACGTCATTAATGCGGGTTATCACCTTGTATGGACCTTCCCAGTCCTGTTGCAATTTTGGTGATTTGCCTTTCTTACGCTGAGGATTATACAGCCAAGCCAGATCTCCTTCGTTGAAACCGGAAGATTTCGCCTTGATATCGTACCTAGTTTTCATGCGGCTGCTTGCTAGTTTCATCTTTTCTCTGGTGTCTTCATGCAATTTACGAATCCTGCTGCGTAAGTCATTCACGTACTCGTTCACCTCTTTGGGCTCCGTCGGTGGGGATCTGAATTTTGCTTCACTTGGCAACCGAATTGTTTGACCAAATAAGATCTCGGATGGTGTGTGCCCTGTTGAGCTATGGACCGCGTTTCGGTAGGCCATTAAGAAGAGGGGTATGTGTCGATCCCAATCCCGCTGGCAGTTGCTGACAACCTTAGATAGATGCTCATTCAAGGTCCGATTGAATCGCTCGACCATTCCATCAGATTGAGGGTGTAGTGGCGTTGTCCTTGTCTTTCTTATTCCCAAATATTGGCATATTTCCTGGAAGACTTCTGATTCAAAGTTTCGCCCTTGATCAGAGTGCAGCTCCATTGGGACCCCAAATCTGCACACCCAGTTGTTGACTATCTGTTCGGCTACGGTCTTAGCCTCTTGATTTGGGATGGCAAACACTTCCGGCCACTTACTGAAGTAATCCATGACTACGAGGGTATATCGGTTTCCATTAAAGGTTTCGGGAAACGGCCCAGCGATGTCGATGGCTATTCGTTCGAAAGGTGCTCCGACATTGTATTGTTGCATTTGTCCACGTGGCTTTACTTTTGGACCCTTGGTAGCCGCACATCTTATGCACTTTTTGCACCAATTCTCGACATCTTGTTTAGCGCTTAGCCAATAGAAACGTTCCCTTACCTTTTTCAACGTCTTGTTTATTCCCAAATGGCCTCCTGAGATTCCGTCATGTATTTCATGGAGCACTTGGTTGACTCTGGACCGTGGCACAATTAGCTGCATACGAGATGTTGTCCCATCTGCACTTTCCCATTTTCTCTTCAGCAATCCATCTTGCACAAAAAGCGAGTCCCACTGTGCCCAGTATGCCTTCAGAGTTTGGCTCCGATCTGATATCTGCTGCCAGCTTGGTCTTTCCTCGTGTTCCTTCCAGGCCAATATTGGTTCGATGTCATTGTCTGCCTGTTGGGAGGAACGGATTTCGTCTATACTCCAACCCTCTATTGGCTCAGTCCTGATCGTTTGGATAGTTGTCTGTTGTTTCGCCTCTTTACCACTGACTACTTCTGCTGGGACGCTTTGGTTGCATTGTTTTACCTGTGAGACTGGAATAATTACCCTGGAGTCGTCGACTCCTGCTACAGACTTCTGCCCCGCGAAGTAAGCATTTCCTAACTGATGGCTTCTGGAAATTTGACCGGTTTCTTGGTAGCCGTTTCTGCCGGTTTTTCTTTCTATTTGCCTGTAGCCCCAGTGCAGGCAGCCTTCTCGTCGTACCGGTTCTTTACAATGCCCTTGCAAATGTCCTACTTTATCGTAGTTCCAGCAGCGCATCCTTCGTCTCTCCCGTGGGATATTTTGTTGCATGGTAGTTGGTCTTGAGCAGGAGCATTCACCAGATACTTTTTCCCTTACGAAATGCATTCCTTTGGAAGCCTGATTGGATGCTTCCATCGCCAGAGCGAAGGCAAGTGCTTCAGCAAGGGTTCTTTTCCCGGCCATCCTTACTGCTGATTGTAGCTTCAAATCTGCAATTCCCCCAATGAATGCGTCCTTTGCCATTTCGTCGATTATTTCTTGGCCTGCGGTGGGATATGACAAATGTGCCAGTCTACTCACGTCTGCTTGGAGCTGTTGCAGTGTTTCTCCTCGTTGCTGCATACGGCCTTGCAATTGAACCTTGTAAACTTCCCGCATGTGGCTATCCCCAAACCGTTTCTCGATAGCCTGCACTAAAACCATATAGTCTTTTCGATATCGATTGTTTGTAACAATTCTGCCGCAGGACCACGTAAGGCCATCGCTAGGGCAAAGCACTTCTCCTTATTGTCCCAGTCGTTTGCACAGGCAGCCATTTCAAACTGCTTCTTATAAGTAGACCATGAGGTCTGACCATCGAATGAGGGAGGTTTCAAATCCTTTCTCCTTGGACCACTTAAAGAACATTCTCGCTGTTTCTGTTTTCGCACTGTGTCGAGCTCTTTTGCCAGTTGCTCAACTTTGTTGTCCATTTGTTCCAATTTTTCGCCAACATTCTTCTCTATTCTTTCAAATTTGTTATCTATTTCTTCGAACTTTTGGTGTAGAACGTTATTTTGTTCTTCCAGTTTTTGTTGTAGACTATTCTTTTGGTCGTCGAATTTTTGTTCAATGCTGCTCTTCTGTTCGTCCATTTTTTGTTCCAGACTGTTCTTCTGTTCTTCCAGATTTTTCTTTTGTTGGTCGAGACTGTTCTTCTGTTCGTCCATTTTTTGTTCCAGACTGTTCTTCTGTTCGTCCATTTTTTTGTTTTGTTCGTCCATTTTTTTGTTCGTCCATTTTTAATAAGAGGAGTTGCATCATTGCAGCCATGTCATTGCCGGTACTTGTCTGTTCATCCTCGTCAACATCAAAGGAATATGCATCAGGATCATGTCCCTCGTTGTTCAAAACCTCCTGAAGTCGGAGCACCAGGTCACTTTTTCCTCCACTGGCGCTGAGGCTTCTCTTGTTCAACTCGGATTTGAGTTGGACGAGGGTCAACTGCAATAGTTTTCGACCCATTCTAGCTTTTTCAAATAGTCAGAAAACAGTTTTTTTTTTTTTTTTACACACAATAAGTCCTATCCCACTTCTGACACCAATGTAAAATGTTTGTGGGGGTACAAATGATAGAACTTATTCTTTTCAATACAAATCCCTTTATTCAGTACAGTTACAATTCACTATTTAATTCTTTCTCTCAGTACAATCCAATTTCTCAACCACTTATACTTTCCTTATCTTTTACTTAAACCACTTAATTACTTCTCCTAATTAACACTTCAAATTTCACTTTAGAACTGATTTGCATACCTTTGGGATGCTGGTATTTATACTCGAATGACCTACTTCGAGAACAATCCTCGCCACCCAGCGTCCCATACAATTTCCAATTTGCTAGAAAATTCGATTCCACTCTCCAGTCGAGACTTTGCTAATCCAGTACCGAAATCTTCTAGTCTTCGAGTTTCGACATTTTCTGCTAGATGTCGCTGCTCACATTTGAGTGGTTATCACAATATTTTGAGAAAAAAGTTGTATGGGTGGGGTGGGTCGGAAATTAATCCTCACCGAGATACAGAGGTTTTAAGCAAAGCCTTACGCTGCTTTCAAATTTATGCGTGTATGGTAATAAATAGAGTATCGTTGAACTTGCAATTATTAGTAATTTAATTGTTTCAAAGTAAATGTTGCCCTAAAGTGAATGTGTCAACATTTTATTCATATTATTTCCATATTCACACTTATTTCCATTTTCTTGTATAATTTTAAGATATAGTTTTACCTTTAAAAGTTCGCCTAGATCTTGCTTATCTAAATAAGATCGGGTCAATTCACGTCCATCGAAATCGATTTCGGCCTGAGGCAAAATGAAAAAAAACAGAAACAAAAACACAAATCAATTAAATAGACTAAATATAAAAAATGTAAGCTTACCTTATATCTTACTAAAGAATTACCCATATCGATTCCCTTCACATCATGAATCGCTCTTATCATAACGTCAGTTTCAAGTTCGGAGTTTATTTTATTCAGGTGTTCTTGTGAAATAGACCTATACATAAGTCAAAATACATTAGCATTTCGAATTTTCCAGAACGTGTTAAGAATAGCGAAGTAAATCCTTTAGCATTAAAATACTTTTCTTGTTACAATTTCAATATGTCATTTATGAAATGAATGAGACATACGCGGACTGAAACTATTAATACTGTGATAACCACTCAAATGTGAGCAGCGACATCTAGCAGAAAATGTCGAAACTCGAAGATTAGAAGGTTTCGATACTGGATTAGCAACTGGAGAGTAGAATCGAATTTTCTGGCAAATTGGAAATTGTATGGGACGCTGGATGGCGAGGATTGTTCTCGAAGTATGTCATTCGAGTATAAATACCAGCATCCCAAAGGTATGCAAAAGAGTTCCAAAGTTGAATTTGAAGTGTTAAATTAGAAGAAGTGATTAAGTGGTTTAAGTAAAAGATAAGAAAAGTATATGTGGTTGAGAAATTGAATTGTACTGAGAGAAAGAATTAAATAGTGAATTGTAACTGTACTGAATAAAGGGATTTGTATTGGAAAGAATAAGTTCTATCATTTGTACCCACACGAACATTTTACATTGGTGTCAGAAGTGGGATAGGACTTATTGTGTGTAAAAAAAAAAAAAAAAAAAAAAAGTGTTTTCTGACTATTTGAAAAAGCTAGGATGGGTCGAAAACTATTACAATTGACCCTCGTCCAACTCAAATCCGAGTTGAACAAGAGAAGCCTCAGCGCCAGTGGAGGAAAAAGTGACCTGGTGCTCCGACTTCAGGAGGCTTTGAACAACGAGGGACATGATCCTGATGCATATTCCTTTGATGTTGACGAGGATGAACAGACAAGTACCGGCAATGACATGGCTGCGATGATGCAACTCCTCTTACTAAAAATGGAAGAACAGACGAACATTCTCCAGAACAGTCTGGAACAAAAAATGGACGAACAGAAGAATAGTCTCGAACAAAAAATGGACGAACAGAAGAACAGTCTCGACCAACAAAAGAAAAATCTGGAAGAACAAAAGAATAGCCTCGAACAAAAGCTGGATGAACAAAAGAAAAATCTAGACGAGCAGAAGAGCAGCATTGAACAAAAAATCGACGAACAAAAGAATAGTCTAGAACAAAAACTGGAAGAACAAAATAACGTTCTACACCAAAAGTTCGAAGAAATCGATAACAAATTTGAAAGAATAGAGAAGAATGTTGGCGAAAAATTCGAAGAAATGGACAGCAAAGTTCAGCAACTAACAAAAGAGCTCGACACAGTGCGAAAACAGAAACTGCGAGAATGTTCTTTAAGCGGTCTAAGGAGAAAAGATTTGAAGCCTCCTTCATTCGATGGCCAGACCTCATGGTCTACTTATAAGAAGCAGTTTGAAATGGCTGCCTGTGCAAACGACTGGGACAATAAGGAGAAGTGCTTTGCCCTAGCGATGGCCTTACGTGGTCCTGCGGCAGAATTGTTACAAACAATCGATATCGAAAAGACTATATGGTTTTAGTGCAGGCTATCGAGAAACGGTTTGGGGATAGCCACATGCGGGAAGTTTACAAGGTTCAATTGCAAGGCCGTATGCAGCAACGAGGAGAAACACTGCAACAGCTCCAAGCAGACGTGAGTAGACTGGCACATTTGTCATATCCCACCGCAGGCCAAGAAATAATCGACGAAATGGCAAAGGACGCATTCATCAGGGGAATTGCAGATTTGAAGCTACAATCAGCAGTAAGGATGGCCGGGAAAAGAACCCTTGCTGAAGCACTTGCATTCGCTCTGGCGATGGAAGCATCCAATCAGGCTTCCAAAGGAATGCATTTCGTAAGGGAAATAGTATCTGGTGAATGCTCCTGCTCAAGACCAACTACTATGCAACGAAATATCCCGCGGGAGAGCCGAAGAATGCGCTGCTGGAACTGCGATAAAGTAGGACATTTGCAAGGGCATTGTAAAGAACCGGTACGACGAGAAGGCTGTCTGCACTGGGGTTACAGGCAAATAGAAAGAAAAACCGGCAGAAACGGCTACCAAGAAACCGGTCAAATTTCCAGAAGCCATCAGTTAGGAAATGTTTACTTCGCGGGGCAGAAGTCTGTAGCAGAAGTTGACTCCAGGGTAATTATCCCAGTCTCACAGGTAAAACAATGCAACGAAAGCCTCCCAGCAGAAGTAGTCAGTGGCAAAGAAGCGAAAGAACAGGCAACTATCCAAACGATCACGACTGAGCCAATAGAGGGTTGGAGTATAGACGAATACTGTAAAATGTTTGTGTGGGTACAAATGATAGAACTTATTCTTTTCAATACAAATCCCTTTATTCAGTACAGTTACAATTCACTATTTAATTCTTTCTCTCAGTACAATTCAATTTCTCAACCACATATACTTTTCTTATCTTTTACTTAAACCACTTAATCACTTCTTCTAATTTAACACTTCAAATTCAACTTTGGAACTCTTTTGCATACCTTTGGGATGCTGGTATTTATACTCGAATGACATACTTCGAGAACAATCCTCGCCATCCAGCGTCCCATACAATTTCCAATTTGCTAGAAAATTCGATTCCACTCTCCAGTCGAGACTTTGTTATTCCAGTATCGAAATCTTCTATCGACGAGGGTGAACAGACAAGTACCGGCAGTGACATGTCTGCGATGATGCAATTCCTCTTGTTAAAAATGGATGAACAAAACAAAAAAATGGACGAACAAAAGAAAAATCTGGAAGAGCAAAACAATAGCCTCGAACAAAAAATGGACGAACAAAAGAAAAATCTAAAAGAACAAAAGAATAGGCTCGAACAAAAGCTGGATGAACAAAAGAAAAATCTGGAAGAACAAAAGAATAGCCTCGAACAAAAGCTGGATGAACAAAAGAAAAATCTAGACGAGCAGAAGAGCAGCATTGAACAAAAATTCAACGAACAAACCAACAATCTGCACGGTCTTCAACAGAAAATGGATGAACAAAAGAATAATCTGGAAGAACAAAAGAACATTCTCCAGCAAAAATTCGAAGAAATCGATGACAAATTTGAAAGAATAGAGAAGAACGTTGATGACAAATTTGATAGAATAGAGAAGAATGTTGGCGAAAAATTCGAACAAATGGACAGCAAAGTTCAGCAACTGGCAAAAGAGCTCGACACAGTGCGAAAACAGAAACTGCGAGAATGTTCTTTAAGCGGTCCAAGGAGAAAAGATTTGAAGCCTCCCTCATTCGATGGCCAGACCTCATGGTCTACTTATAAGCAGCAGTTTGAAATGGCTGCCTGTGCAAACGACTGGGACAATGAGGAAAAGTGCTTTGCCCTAACAATGGCCTTGCACGGTCCTGCAGCAGAATTGTTGCAAACAGTAGACATCGAAAAGCATAAAGATTATGTGACTTTAGTACAGGCTATCGAGAAACGGTTTGGGGATAGCCACATGCAGGAGGTCTACAAGGTCCAATTGCAAAGCCGAACGCAGCAACGAGGAGAAACACTTCAGCAGCTCCAAGCAGACGTGAGTAGACTGGCACATCTGTCATACCCCACCGCAGGCCAGGAAATTATCGACGAAATGGCAGATGGCCGGGAAAAGAACCCTTGCTGAAGCACTTGCCTTCGCTCTGGCGATGGAAGCAGCCAATCAGGCTTCCAGGGGAACACATTTCGTCAGGGAAGTAGAATCTGTCGAATGCTCCTGCACAAGAATTAGTGCCGAGGAACGAGATACTCGACGGGATATACGAAAAATGCGCTGCTGGAATTGCAATAAAATAGGACACCTTCAAAGGCAGTGTAAAGAACCGGTGCGACGAAAAGACTGCCCTCACTGTGGTGACAAGCAAATAGAGGAAGAAACCCGCAGAAACAGCTATCAAGAAGCCGGTCAACCTTCCCGAAGCCATCAGTCGGGAAATGCTTAAGCACCAACTTCGCGGGGCAGAAGTTGGTAGCAGGAGTCGACGGCCCCAGGACCATCATCCAAGTCTCGCTGGCAAAACGATGCAGCGAAAGCCTTCTAGTAGAAGTAGTCAGTGGAAAAGAAAAATGGATGGCAACAATAGACACCGGTGTCACGGCCTCAATCATCAGCAGGAATCTTGTGCAGAAGTCTTGGCTGCATAACACTAGCAGTTGCAGCTTGCGAACAGCTACAGGAGCAACGATTAAGGTATATGGTGAAGTCCGCATAAAAATCCAACTGGCCGGAATAACATTCACTCACGCGTTTCTGGTAGCTGACATATGTGACGAGTGCATCATTGGTACAGACTTCATGAGAGAACATGGACTTATAGTCGACTTGGGGCACAAACCCTGAAATACGGAAACATGGAGATACCAATGATATACGGAAACGCCAATACCACAGTCTCAAATGTCGTTATCTGCAGCAATCAGAGTCTAGAGCCTTCGTCAGAAGCAATTTTGTGGGCAAAAGTGGAAGGTGGTCCTGGTAGCCACCGATTCTATTTGATGAAACCAGAAAAGAAAAGAGACTTCATGGTGGGAAAGACCTTAGTGGAGCCAAAGAACAACATGGTCCCTGTAAGGATTCTAAATCCAAAGACATTCAGTGTAAAGGTGAAAAAGTGGGAGATAGTGGGAAAATGCGTACCTGTTGAGGCTATATCGACCACAACGGAAAAAAGGTGCAATACCGGTCACAACAGATCAGAGCATAAAAATCAAGAACAAAATTCTCAGCCTCTGTAATCTGGACGAAGATCAGCGAATCCTGGCAGAAAAACTAATCGGTGAGTACGCTGATATATTTGCTACACAAGTCGGAGAATATGGACGTGCGCATATTGTTCAACACCACATTGACACCGGAGACGCTCGACCAATCCGTCAACCTGCAAGGCGTCTTCCATTGGCAAAGCAAACAGAAGTTGCCGAAATGATGTCGAAGATGAAAGCTGAGGGAGTGATTGAAGAATCGCAAAGTCCGTGGGCATCTCCAGTGGTCCTCGTGAAGAAGAAAGATGGCAGCACGAGATTTTGTGTAGACTACCGACGTCTCAATGGTGTCACTAAAAAGGACAGCTACCCACTTCCGAGAATCGATGACACTTTGGATATGCTTTCTGGAGCGAAATGGTTTTCAACGCTTGTCTTGAAGAGCGGTTACTGGCAGGTAGAGATAAATTGTGCGGATCGTGAGAAAACTGCCTTCACTACAGGAAGCGGTCTTTGGCAGTTTGCAGTGATGCCGTTTGGACTGTGCAACGCTCTGGCCACCTTCGAGCGACTAATGGAACGAACATTGCAAGGACTCACCTGGAAAACCTGCCTAGTATATTTGGACGACGTTATCGTCATAGGTAAGACGTTCGAGGAGCACCGCAAAAATCTAAAAGAAGTGTTTGAGAGGCTACGAAGTGCTCATTTAAAGCTCAACCCAGAAAAGTGTGCCTTGTTTCGTCCGGAAGTAAAATATCTGGGTCACATTATATCAGCGGAGGGAGTAAGAACGGATCCTGACAAAATCGAAGCCGTGAAAAGTTGGCCTTCTCCAAAAGATAAACACCAACTGAGAAGCTTCTTGGGCCTCGCCATGTATTACAGAAGGTTCGTAAAGGATTTTGCTGGCATTGCAAAGAGCCTGCATCAACTTACAGAAAAAGGCCGACAGTTCAGGTGGTCTGGAGAATGCGAAAAAGAATTTCAAGAACTGAAGCGACAGCTGTGCAATGCCCCCATCTTGGGTTACCCCACGCCCGGAAAAATGTTCATCGTGGACGCAGACGCTAGCAATGTTGGGGTCGGAGCTATGATCTCCCAGGTTCATGACGGTCAAGAGAAAGTGGTCGCATATTACAGCAAAGTACTCTCCAGACCTGAACGGAACTACTGTGTAACCCGGCGCGAGCTTCTGGCTTTAATTCTGGCTACGAAGCATTTCCATAAGTACCTCTACGGACAAAAGTTCATTCTCCGGACAGACCACGCAGCTCTGAAATGGCTACTCCAATTTAAGAACCCTGAAGGCCAAGTTGCAAGATGGATCGAGCAGTTGCAGGGCTACGGCTTTGAAGTGCAACACCGCAAGGGAACACTCCACTCAAATGCTGATGCTCTCTCTCGTCGACCGTGCGGAGTAAAATGCGAACACTGCAATCGTAAAGAAGCAAAAGAACAGGCAACTATCCAAATGATCAGGACTGAGCCAATAGAGGGTTGGAGTATAGACGAAATCCGTTCCTCCCAACAGGCAGACAATGACATCGAACCAATATTGGCCTGGAAAGAACACGAGGAAAGACCAAGCTGGCAGCAGATATCAGATCGGAGCCAAACTCTGAAGGCATACTGGGCACAGTGGGACTCGCTTTTTGTGCAAGATGGATTGCTGAAGAGAAAATGGGAAAGTGCAGATGGGACAACATCTCGTATGCAGCTAATTGTGCCACGGTCCAGAGTCAACCAAGTACTCCATGAAATACATGACGGAATCTCAGGAGGCCATTTGGGAATAAACAAGACGTTGGAAAAGATAAGGGAACGTTTCTATTGGCTAAGCGCTAAACAAGATGTCGAGAATTGGTGCAAAAAGTGCGTAAGATGTGCGGCTACCAAGGGCCCAAAAGTAAATCCACATGGACAAATGCAACAATACAATGTCGGAGCACCTTTCGAACGAATAGCCATCGACATCGCTGGGCCGTTTCCCGAAACCTTTAATAGAAACCGATATACCCTCGTAGTCATGGATTACTTCAGTAAGTGGCCGGAAGTGTTTGCCATCCCAAATCAAGAGGCTAAGACCGTAACCGAACAGATAGTCAACAACTGGGTGAGCAGATTTGGGGTCCCAATGGAGCTGCACTCTGATCAAGGGCGAAACTTTGAATCAAAAGTCTTCCAGGAAATATGCCAATATTTGGGAATAAGAAAGACAAGGGCAACGCCACTACACCCTCAATCTGATGGAATGGTCGAGCGATTCAATCGGACCTTGAATGAGCATCTATCTAAGGTTGTCAGCAACTGCCAGCGGGATTGGGATCGACACATACCCCTCTTCTTAATGGCCTACCGAAACGCGGTCCATAGCTCAACAGGGCACACACCATCCGAGATCTTATTTGGTCAAACAATTCGGTTGCCAAGTGAAGCAAAATTCGGATCCCCACCGACGGAGCCCAAAGAGGTGAAAGTACGTGAATGACTTACGCAGCAGGATTCGTAAATTGCATGAAGACACCAGAGAAAAGATGAAACTAGCAAGCAGCCGCATGAAAACTAGGTACGATATCAAGGCGAAATCTCCCGGTTTCAACGAAGGAGAACTGGTTTGGCTGTATAATCCTCAGCGTAAGAAAGGCAAATCACCAAAATTGCAACAGGACTGGGAAGGTCCATACAAGGTGATAACCCGCATTAATGACGTTGTCTACCGGATCCAGCGTGGGGATCGAGGAAAATTGAAAGTGGTCCATTTGGATAGAATGTGTCACTTCAACGGGATGCTGAATGACGAAGTTGTTCGGGACGAACAACTGTAGGGAGGGAGCAATGTGATAACCACTTAAATGTGAGCAGCGACATCTAGATTCACAGAGCAGAAAATATCGATACTGGAATAACAAAGTCCCGACTGGAGAGTGGAATCGAATTTTCTAGCAAATTGGAAATTGTATGGGACGCTGGATGGCGAGGATTGTTCTCGAAGTATGTCATTCGAGTATAAATACCAGCATCCCCAAGGTATGCAAATTAGTTCTAAAGTGTAATTTGAAGTGTTAATTAGGAGAAGTGATTAAGTGGTTTAAGTAAAAGATAAGAAAAGTATAAGTGGTTGAGAAATTGGATTGTACTGAGAGAAAGAATTAAATAGTGAATTGTAACTGTACTGAATAAAGGGATTTGTATTGAAAAGAATAAGTTCTAATATTTGTACCCACACAAACATTTTACAATACGTTCACTTACTTTTTAACAAATTATCTCTCTGAGGGAATTTTACCCCCACTCCTCTGAATCCTTAGACTAAATTCGACAAAAGAGGGGAAATGAATACTTCTCCATTTCATTCTCTCCTGCGAAAAACTACGAAAAATATGAGTACGTGAATATATTTTGGAATGTTTGTCGCATAGTGCTATTAAAAACAGTCTCTTAAATTAGTTCTCACAAAAATTCAAATTTTTAAGAAAAATGGAACTTTACAACAATAAATATAAAGAAATTATCGCTGAAAGAGAAAAAAAAGGAAGAGGACGTGCATACTCATGCATTTTAATCCTCTTACTCTCTGCGCATAGGCCGTTGGCCAACTGTTTTGAAAAACACTATATGCGAACAGACTTAGTGTTGATACATATGTATGTATCTTTGAAATTCTAATTTTCCAAACTTTATTTTTTTCATTTACATTTACGTTTTATTTTACTATATTGTATCTAGATTGGAATCAAGTCGTGGACACTGGACATACATATCTAGATATTAGCTATCAGAAAGTAATTGGGGCACTAAGTGTGTTGATGGATCGAATGGGATACTTGCCGAATTCCATAAATATGGTAATAATGAATTTAGCAATTGGGTTACTATGATGTGTGATAATATTCTAAACAGTGAAGTGGGCACAAATTGTTTTAGAGTAGCTCTAATTTTCTCAATTCGTAAAACAGATTCCTCAAACTATAGAAGCAATACCATTTTAAATGTTTCTTATAAGAAATGTTGGGGGATGTTATTCAAGTGGTAGCACATTGACTTTCCAATTGGGTCTTTCGTCTTCTATTTCCCCACGGGCCCAAAAGATGTTAATTTCTGCACTCAACTGAAAACATTTAAGAAAAGGATTAATTAGATACAGAAATAATTTAGTCTCCCCATAAATGTTGGACAGCATAAAGGGAATAACCTGCTAAAAGAATTGTGAATTCCTATATTGGAAGAAGTAAAAAACTATTTGCCCTTTGTGCAGATTTGAAATAATGTCCATGAATTCGTGGGTTTTGGATGACTCTTATGCCAATATCAAAACATGTGGTGAGAAGTGGAGAGAAATTGTAAATTGGTTTCAGTCGTTGTCGGCAACAAATCAAGAATGTTCGCTTAATCCAAGCTTTCTTCTGCTATGCGTCGAAACATAGGAGATATTCTGCCTGTAGGTACCGAGTGCACAGGGTCTCTCACCAAAATCTATCTACAGTAGTGTCTGGGTAGCGTGAAACCCTGATTGCGTGAACACCCATTTTTTTATAAAGAGTACTCTATAGCGTGAACAAAAGAAACGTCTATAACCTGAACCAAAAATGTATGCACACGATTGAACATGTTCATTCGTTCGTTCGCTGGTTTGTTAGTTTTTGCATAAAATTAGAACAGTGCAGTGTATATAAGTGTTTCTTTGCAAAAATGTCTTTTAAAAAGCCAAAATTCTTATCATTGAAAAAAAAAGTGAATTTATTGAGAAATTGGAAAGCGGTGAAGGCGTGTTCAGTTTGTCTCGGCAGTACGGTGTAGCCAAATTTACAATTTCAGCAATAATAAAAAATAAGAACAAAATCTTTAAAGTAGTAACCACTAGCCAAATCAGCTCGTTGAAAAGAAAAACCTTAAAGAAAGCCGAGTATCCTCGTATGGAACGAGCGTTATACAAATGGTATTTGAAGCAGCGTGGTAAAAATCTACCATTTGGTGGAGAAAGGCTGAAAGAAAAAGCGAAACTATTGCATACTCAACTAAAGGCGAAAGAAGGGGCCTTTAATGCCAGTTCTGGTTTGCTAAGTGGGTTCAAGTCACGTTATGGTGTTCGCATTTTAAAAATCTGTGGGGAAAAACTTTCATCCAATCGTAGCGCAGTTGCGCCATTGAAAAATAATTTGGAGAAAATAATTCACGAGCTTCACCTGACTAAAAACCAAATTTATAATGCCGATGAGTGTTTTGGAAGATGTTGTCTGAAAAAACATATGTTGCCGGCGGTGAAAAAACGGCTCCAGGCCGAAAAGTAAAGAAGGCCAGGATTACGTTCTTAGCTTAGCGTGTTCAAACGCTACTGGCCTTCACAAAATAAAGCCACTGATTATTGGCAAGGTAAAAAAAACTCGTTCCTTCAAAAACTTTGATATTCCAGTTGATTACCGTAGCTCGAAGAACGCTTGGATGACTGCAGATATTTTCAAGGAGTGGTTTCACAAGCTGTTTGTTCCGCAAGTAAAAATAGAATAAGAAATTGTCGATGATGGTAGGCTTATACATTTGTTTAAGGTACAACATTTTTTACGAAACGAAGGTTTGCCAATAAAAGCTGTTCTACTCCTGGATAAAGCACCATGTCATCCGTCCGAGCTTTTATTAAAAACAGATGATGGTTCTCTTTTCACAGTATACATGCCACCAAACGTGACATCATTGATTCAGCCAATGGATCAGAACGCGATCCGTATTACAAAGCTCTATTACAGAAAAAGTCTGTTAAGATTAGCTGTTGGAAAAATAAATGTTTTGGATTTCTTAACGCCTTTAACAACAAAAGACGCAATTTCATTATTCGCAATAGTGTGGAGTCAGTTAAAACCAGGCGAAGGGGATAGTTCAGATAAAGAGGAAAATGTCCGTCTTATCTTGATACGGGATAAATTGAGGCAGCAACGATTTCAAGACACTAATGAATTTCCAGATTTGCTACAAATTATTATCCCAGAAGTAAGTTTTATGTGATTACGAATATCATAGAAACCATAGCTAGATACCTCTTGATTTTGTTTAGGTAACACACTCTGCAGCAGTTAATGCGAAGAGATTATTTCTGATGAAGATGAATTGTTCGAAGAATCGGCCGATCAACCTCGATCAACGATAATAACGGGTGAAGCTATTCAAATTTTTGATAAAGCAATAGAATGGGCTGAAGCTAATACCACGGAGTATTCCGTCATGCTAGTTTTGAAAAAAAATCGCGAGAAAGCTGTGCAGAAAGTACTACAAAATAAAAAAAAAACAGACTAGTATTATTTTTTTAACTAAATAAGAGAATGGAAATTAAATCTCAATAAATATCAATAAAACTACTGTCCAAGTGTATTTTATGGGTAAGAAAACACGAACAATCTTCTTTGCGTGAACGACCTGTGCAATAGTTCAGGCTATCCAGACAGCACAGTATTTCTCAAAACACGAAATCTTTTCAGTGACCGGCAGTATAGTTTTCGTAGCAACAGGTCCACTGGTGGTTTGATGGCATGTTTCACCGAAAAGTGAAACCAAAGCGTACATCATTTTGGCAAAGTAGTTGCACTTGATATTTCTAAGGCATTTAACAGAGTTTCTCATCAGGCTCTTTTGTCGAAGTTGCGTGCTTTTGGGATCGATGAATCCTTCAATGGATTAGAAATTACCTTTCGGAACGTTCAATTCAAGTTGCCTTGGATGGTTTCAAGTCTAATATTCACCAAATAAATGCTAATGTGCCCCAGGGTTCCGGTTTGTTTGCGATACGATTTTTTATTTTCATTAATGATCTCGTGTCTGCTAGTTCTAATCCAATATATTTCTTTGCTGATGACAGTACTCCTTGCTTTTCATATTCGTTCCCGAATTCACGTCCCTGCTCTTCGGCTGCAGAACGGGAACGGCACCGTGTGTTAAGCTCATTAAATTCCGGTATTAACAGCATAACCAATTGGGGAACAGAGTGGAATTTAATGCTTCCAAAACTCAATGCGGTCTGCTGTCGTTAAAGCGAAATTTAAATACCCAACCATTACTCATGAATGGATTTTACATCGTCGAAACCGCAAAACTTTCCATTCTCGTCAGTGACAACTTATATTGAAATGACCACATATTCGATGTCGTCAAAAATGTTGCGAAATGACTAGGTTTCTTCAAGCGATGTAAGAAATATTTCATCCCCTCTGATCTGGCCTAAATATATAAGGCATTCATCCGCCCAAAATTGGAGTTCAATAACCACATCTGGTCAAATGCTAGTAAAATATTTATTGCCCTACTAGATAAGTTTCAAAACCGTGTGATAAAACTCATAGGTGATACTAATATCAATCAGTCAATTGGCAACCGCCAACACCGACGTAATGTCTCCTGTTTCACTTTGTTTTATCGCTATTTCCACCACCAGTGCTCCATTGAAATTGCCAGTAGCATTCGGGCCCTTCAAACATTCAACCTTAATACCCGTCTCGCTATGAATGCTCATCAGTATACCATCAAGCCCACTTTCGGACGTACTCTAAAATATCATGATTCGTTTCTAAGCCGTTCAACTCGCTTATGGAAGGTCCTGTCGAGCTCTCTATTTCCTGGTCGTTATAACTTGCAAGCATTTAAGAACAACGTAATTGAAGATTTAAGATTTAAGAAATAATGTCGGTACCTCTCGTTTCTACCTCCCTAAATTTCCTTCGCCCGCACTATGTACAAACATTTTAAGGGTACACAAATCCCTTGAACGCGCTAATTATAAAGAAAGAAAAAAATAATAATAATAATTAATTATGGGAAGTCGTTTATAGGAAAAGTTAGCTACATCTTAAACGGCCAGCCAGGAAATAATTACATCTGCGATGAATATAGCACTCATAAAATACGGATAGCTCTCTAATGGTATCTCTTATCGACAAATCCTACCAGTGAGGTGCCTTAAGTAGATTCAGATTTATTATTAAGGTAGTTGAAAGTTTTATAATTTTTTTTAAAGAAAATGTACATGTAATAAGTTTTTTAAAATTAAAAAATATTTTCTTAATTTAACGCATAAAATATATATTATACTATTAATGAAATTATGTGAAACTAGTGCTGTGAAATTTGTGTAACCTTTCTGAGAGAAAGTATATCATGCATTTTATGGTGAAATTTAAATTTTTAAAAGAAAAAAATTGGCATATATTCTCAACTAATACCCTGTCGGCGAATTAAGTCGGTTTGTTTCTTAATAAAGTGAAAATGTCAAAGCTACAAAATGATTTTAATTTATCGGGAAAGAATAGTTAATGAAAATGTCGAACAAAATTGGTATACAAATTTATATATTCATTTATTGGTAATTTCGTCAATTCTGTATCAGATTCTTTTTAATAAAAAAAAACTGTAATAAATTAAAATCTATCTATCTATCATCTCTGGAACTGATTAACTGTAGAATTGTCAATATAATATTTATAATATTTAATTGTGGAACAACTTAATCTCCGGGACTTATTACCCGGAAGGAAGTTTTCCGCTCGATCCAAGTAAAAATGACGCAAGCGCCAAAAATCAAAATTTGAATTAGAGACATGGAGTTCTGAAAACTTCATATTGTAATTTTATGTGTCTATGCACATATACTGGGTGAGTTTTTTAACTTGAGACACCCAAATTACTCGAAAAATACGCGATATCGCGAAAAATGTTTCAGACAAAAGTCACAAGGTTCTAAAGGGGACATAAGATGGTGACCACGAGTTTGACCTTGAGCCCCATTTTCAAGTTCTTACAAAAAGCAGAAAAATCATTTTATTTCTCTTTTTGCTCTTGCCATTTGTCACTCACAAATGCAAAGTCGTTTACCTCCTATCACACTCCTATGCAAAAACAATACGTGAACGAAAGAAATAAAAAAAAAACAATTCGCCCATCTCAACTTGAATGGACTGCGATTTGCAAAGGCTTTGACTTTGCCCAGTATAACCGTTTTGCTTTGGTTTATGTACGTGTGCTTGTTATTTTGTTTGTAACTTGTTATGCAATGTAAATTAAATGGGGGTAGGAATATAATTGTTAAGATCATTTTAAAATGATTGATATTTGAAGCACGATGTGTTAAGGGCTAATACATGTTATGGAATTGAAGATATACATATGCACATAAGCGCAAGAGCAATTTGCCGATTTGGATTTCTGTCAAATTTTGTGCTCAGGACGTTAAGTACATACAAAATTTGATAAATTTCCAATATTTTCGAGTACATATTTGCTCCCTTTTCTTTCAAGTTGTGTAAATGCGAGTTTTTAAAACTATACACAAAATATTTGTATATAAAGATCGAAAATCGTCAAATCCGAGCCTCGGGGACAACGCAGTAAGGGACGGCCGAATATATGGTAGTGCGAACAAGTGGAATGGGATCTCAACCAACTTAGAGTGCAGCACCGCTGGAAACAGCTGGCGAAAGATCACACCAGGTGGAAAGGCTTGTTGATTGAGGTCCTGGTCCACCCCGGACTGTAGCACCACCTAAGTAAGTAAGTATATTGGAAATATTTTTCCGACAGCCATGAATGAACCATATTTTAACAGCAAAATCAATACCATATAGAGAATGATTTTGTTCCTTGGAGTAGGGACTTTGGATCCAATTTCTTAAGCCAGACTGAAGTATCACCGGTTGCCTAGGCTTATTCTGGTGGTAATCTTCGACAAGGTGTCATTTGTGGAGTTTGCATTAACCCAGAGGAAGAGGAACTCCTCTAAAGTAATGAGTGTTGACAATGACAAATTGTACGATGTAGTAGATGACGGGGTTATCTTTGCTCGACAAAATGTACTTTACAATGTCCGCGGAAAAATTTGGCCACCCTGAAGTGACTGTATCAATGATGTGTCCCAACAGCTGGGCAGATCCTTATTGTCTCTATAAATGCTGTCATAGGCAGCCTTAAAATCGATAAGCAGGTGGTGGGTATCGATCTGGACTTTTTGTGTTTTCTCCAGGATCTGCCGGAGTGTGGAAATCTGATCGATTGTGGACTTTCCTGGCGTGAAACCGCACTGATAGGGTCCAATGAGGTTGTTTACGATGGGTTCAATCAAATCAATCCCAGTCTCTGTGCGACTTTTTTGTATTTCCCAAACTCAAAACTTACCTTAAGAGTAAGGTTTCGGCACGGTAGAAAATGTAAAAAAAGCTACGACCAAGGAGATGTTAGAAATTGGCTTCCAGCATTCCATTCATTATATTTAGTAGTGCCTTTTTTAGGGAAACGAAATAATTTCCTATCCGAAAACTCATTTTCATAGTTAAAATAGGAGCAAAACAGCTCAAATTGTGTTAAGAAAATCAGTACACATATTGTACATATATATAAAAATATGTAATGTAATACCTACACCTAAACGATAGTTATTTTACATACAAATTTAGTAGATATATGTATATATATATATCAAGTAAGACATACAGCTATGGCCACATAAATAGCACAAAGCGAAACAAAATGTATATCTTACATTTTAACTGTACCGTACTGTACTCCTTTTATCTTAAACGAAGTAAGCAAACTTGTATGCATGCTACTGATTCCCTCTATGCACCAGCAAATTATGGAGAAAAAATGTTACCGTTATCAATTAGTTCATATGTCAAATCTGTTGCTTCATTCTTTGAAGTGTTCTTTGTGGCTGGACACAAAAATCTCGTATAATAAATAATTTGTGTAATCTTATTTTTTTTTGTTTTATTATATTTTCGCATAGTGTTTAATTTAATTTTGTACTACAATGGGAAGAGGTAAGCACTGCACTTCCGAAAAAAGGAGTTCAATTTATGCTCTTCATCATGACGGCAAAAAACCAGCAGAAATAGCAGAGAAATTGAAATGCTCCAGAAAAATGATTTGCAACGCTATTAAACTGGTAAAAGAAGATCAGATACACTTAACCCGTAACAAAAATCGCAGTCCACGACCAAGAAAAATCACGTTTCTGATGGATAGAACCATTTTGCGGAAGAGCAAAACGGATACTTTTAAGTCATCTCGTGAGGTATGCAATGAAATCCGGGAGGAATTTGGCTTAAATATCTCAAGCCGTTCCATTAGAAGGAGATTAAATGAAGCTGGCCTATTTGGACGCATCTCCAGGAAGAAACCACTTCAAAAAAAAAAATATAAAAAAGCGTTTATTATTTGCCAGAACTCGTCAAAATAAGGACCTGCAATTTTGGAAAAGGGTGCTATGGAGTGATGAGACAATGGTGAATAGAATTGGGCCAGACGGAAAAACATTTCTGCATCGCCCAATAAGTAAAGCCTTGGATCTCAGGTACACCCAAAAAACGATTAAGCATGGTGGGGGTAATGTCACGGTCTGGGGTGCATTTTCCTGCCTTGGAGTTCCAGTATTTAGAAATACTGAAAGCTGCAATGGAGCCCTTGCTTTCGAGTCTTTTCCAGTAAATTGGATCTTCAGTGGAATTGGATCTAAAGTGGTGAAAGATTGGTTTTTGAGGGAAAGTATTGACGTTCTTGACTGGGCAGCTCAAAGTTCCGATCTTAGCCCTATTGAAAATGTATGGCATGAAATAAAGCTTAACATTGGGCAACAAAATTGCAAGAACAATGATGAGTTATGGGAGGTCTGGCGGTAATTCAAAATTCAGGTTATAGTACGAAGTACTGATAAGGTAATATCAAAATCAAAAGATATACTGAACCATGTGTTCATTTTTTTATTAATTATTTACAGGAAAATGTATCTATGTTATTTACGTGTCCAGATACATACATACCTACCCATACGCACAAAAAAAATACCAATTCATGAAAAATTATTTAATTTCCTGTTGCAGTCGAATGAAAACAAACAGCCAAGTCTGCATACCCCTTCCCGCATTCCCCGTCCCTTGCACATGTTTTTCATATTCCTTGTGCCACTGCCCACAACTTGTGGTGACAAAAAAAAACTCTCTCAGTAAACAAAGCGAGAAAGAGAGAAAATAAAAAGGCTTTATGTTACTCCGAAAGCTCGTGTCGGCTAGGCGAACAAAAGTGAACAAGTTCTATATAGGACCTCGATCACCCCAGCCCTACTTTACGGCATTCAAGCATATACTCTATCGACAGCAAATGAAAATATACTATGTCGTTTCGAGAGAAAAATGCTTTATAAGATATTCGGTTTCGTACTGTTCGATTGACGGGGTTGCTGTCTAGTCAAAAAACTACGCATCAATCGCATCAAGTCTTCGAATCTAAACCGGAGGTATCACGTAGTAGAGGAAGACCTTAGGTGGTCTGCACAATTAGAAGGTAACCTCAACCAAATTGAAGCACACAACTAGAGGGAGTTAGCGAAGGATCGGGCTAACTGGAGAGGCTTTTTAGTTGAGGTTCAACACGAACTGTAGCGTCACATAAGTAAGTAAGCCCAGACACCAGACTATCAACAGCATCAATTTATTTTTATCGTTTCTAATAGTAAATGTGTCTTACTTCATCTTTAAGAAATTCAAAATACTGATTAGAATTCGAGAAAAATACGAGTATGTAAAGTAGATAACAACTTCACTTAAGGATAAAAGGTTATTGTGTTCTATATCCTATTGAAACACCCCGAAACTTCACAACGAAGTAAATTTAGGAATTCGAGTGCTCTATGTAAATTAAATATATATCCCTGCATTCTAAAAACCCATTATACCTAGTTATTCTAATAAAAATCGAAAATGCATTATAAATGGATTTATGTAATTTATGAACCCAAAGAAAATGAAAAAAAAAGCGTATGTACTCGCATTATATATACACGGTATATCAATTAAAAAGGCATATTCCTGTGTGTAGATTCATAAATCTGTGGTAAAAGGGTCTTCACCCCCTTTCAAGTTGTAGTCCTCAAATATAAGAGGGGGTGAAAAATACGAGTAGATTTTTGAATGAGTGGTCAGAGCTCGATGATCCCTGGCGTCAAACTCTCTTTTGTCAAATGTTTACTCATACTTTAACGAACTTATAAATATTGGGAGCCACTCTTGGAATGAAATATCTACTTAAGCTAACACGCATTTCTTTCTTTCTATTTCATTTTCCAAAACAAACTTAACACATGCAATGAATGATGCAATGCAATGAATGTGAGTATTTATATATAGTTTTTTTCTTGTCATTCTCTTTTAATTTTATTGGTTTTAAATTTACCTACTGAGTATCAATGAGCTAAATATTCAAGTAGTAAGGTTTTGTCGAAAGGCATTTCCGCAAATTAAGTTTTTTTTTTTAAACTTAACACTCAAGTGGGTATAAATATGCATCAGCATGTGTTGATTTCTAGTGAAATACTCATCTCACGAATATTGTAAGTAGCTTCGAATCTCAACTATAGATTAGAAGTGACTTTAACTGCTTTTTTTATAATTAGCGCGCGCTCAAGGGGTTATTATACCCTTAAAATGGCGAAGGAAACTCGGGGAGGATGAAAAGAGAGGTACTGATTGTACATTGGTCTTAAATGTTTGCAAGTCATAAGCGAGTTTTACGGTTTAGGAACGATGCACGATATTTTAGAGTACATCCGAAAGTGGGCTTAATGGTGTACTCATGAGCATTCATAGCAAGACGGGTGCTACGGTTAAAAGTTTGAAGGGGCGGAAAGCTACTGGCGATTTCTATGGAGCACTGGTGGTGGAAATAGCGATGTACAGAGAGAGACACGAAACATTACGTCGGTGATCGCGGGTGTCCACTGTCTGAATGGTATTTGTATCCCCTATGAGTTTTTTCACACGGTTTTGAGTCCTATCTAGATTTTTTTTAAGGACTTACACGGAACACGTGTAAAGTTTTTCGGAAAATTGGATAGAGGGAGAGAGATAAGGATGGGGGGACTATTATAAATTATTAGTGTAAATTGACAACTATTCATCTCGCGAGATTTTATTTGGATGAGCAAAAGTCGTTCGAGCACGGCTGGCATTGAACCCCGAACCATCCTATTGAGGAGCCAATACACTACCACTTAAGCCACCGCCACCCACCAGCATCTAGGAGATACAGATATGGTTTAGGCGCACCTGACCAGGTATTATACTCCAATTTTGGGCGGATTAATGCCTTATATGTTACATATATTGAAGTTAGATTTCTTACATCGTTTGAGGAAATCTAGGCATTTCGCAGCATTTTTGGCAACATCAAATATGTGGTCATTCCAACGTAAGTTGCCACTGACACACATACCAAGAATGCAAAGTTTTTCGATTTCAACGTGCCATTCATGGATAATAGCTGGGTGTATCGGAAGGAGAACACGACACACCAATACAGGGGACAACATTTCGGAAGACACTTATCATCTTCCACATACATACTCTTAAAACTTCCAATAAAACATGATCAAATGTTTTCTGAGACTTTGCATGAGACATAGCGGACATATAAACACATAGTCATCTACTATCCAGCATTTTTGTCATGTTTAGGAGATTAGCACTTTAAAAAATAGCTCTCCCAAAACATTATCATCGAGACCTTGAACACCAACTTCTCATATTGAAAAATACAGATATTTATGTATGAGCAAATATGTCAAATATAAAGATATAGACTAAAAACGATGCTGTAAAGCATACATATGCTTTCGTAGAACTATTAATTTTTGATAATAAAATTTATGACAAGTGTAATAGGTAGAACTTTTTCTATATAAAGGGTCCGCCATCTAACGTTTTTTTTTTTCAACTAGTGCTTATTTCGTGAATGGTAACACATAGCTCATGTCTGATTTGACAGATAATTAGTTTTATCCTTCCGCTGAACGAATATGGTTGTGTATACGCTTGAACAACGCTGGGAAATATTGCCTGCGATCTTAGAGAAGATGCCGATTTTGCCAAAAAAAAATCATCTTTTCAGATGAAGCTCATTTTGATCTTGGCGGGTATGTAAACAAGCAAAATTGTCGCATTTGGGGCACAGAAAACCCGCACGCATACATTGAAAAGCCGATACACCCAAAACGAGTCACTGTTTGGTGCGGATCTTGGTCCAGAGGCATAATTGGGCCATTTTTTTTTTTTGGCCGTTACAGTCAATGGCGATCGTTATCGGGCCATGTTGAACGAATTTTTGTTCACAAAAATTGAAGAGGAGGATATTGGCAACATTTGGTTTCAACAGGACGGCGCTACGTGCCACACAGCCGAAGCTACACTCGATGTTTTGCGCCCTGTTTTTGAAAATCGCATTATCAGCCGAAGAGCTGATGTCGTTTGGCCACCTCGGAGCGCCGATTTGACACCGTTGGACTATTAGTTGTGGGGTGCCGTAAAAGATAAGTGTTACGCCGACAAGCCAGAGACAATTGACGCTTTAAAGGACAATATTCGTGATGGCATTGGTGAAATACAGCTGCACACAATCGATAATGTGCTTAAAAATTGGACCGATCGTGTAGGCTACTGCATGGCCAGCCGAGGCAGCCATTTGAAAGAAATTATTTTACATTATTAACCGGAAGGATAAAACTAATTATCTGTCAAATCAGACATGAGCTAAGTGTTACCATTCACGAAATAAGCACTAGTTGAAAAAAAAAACGTTAGATGGCGGACCTTTTAGAATAAATTAATTGTTCAGTGGTGATAAATTTAGAAATTTTGCCCGCTACGATATTAAATACATATGAATAACCATTGACCATTATTTTCCTTTTTATTTTTCATTGAATAAGACGATTAAACTTTATCAATTTTTATAGATGTCAATTCAAATTAAGTTTTACACATTTTTTTGCCTAACGACCATACAATTTTGATGTAGTAAATTTTGACTGATCACATTGCGATCGGCGTTTGACGCAGCACCAATATTACGTTCCGAAACAAAGCCAAGGAATGTCCCAGAAGCAAAATACCAAAAAACTAATTGGAAAAATTTGACGTTGAACAAGAAATAATTTCCTCTTACGAGCAACGAAGAAAACACTAACCGTTGCTTCAAAAGAAAAGCTCTTCGAGTGATTTTCGGTCCCGTTTACATAAACGGCTATACATCGACATTGATCTCGCCAGAAGAATTATTTGACAACTGACTAGCGCAAGGTCGCGTTAAACGGAGAGCGTTTTTAGTGTCAGCTTAAGTAATGTAATATATTGTGTATATAGTGCGTTCAAGAGGACCGTATATAGAGTAGTTTCCTATCGTTTACAATGGCAACCGATGACGGCAGTCAAATTATTTTCTGAACTGAATTGTCAATGTTAATTATCAAATAGCCAAATTTAATTGTCCTCACTACCTGGTTATGTCCTCATGCGTTGGCGGAAGAACATCATATATTTCATATTCATCATCGGTACAAAACAACAACGTACAGTAAACTTTTTATTAAAGAATTATTTTGTTAAAAAAAAAATGACCATAAAGAGATATTGTCAATAAAAGGAATAGAATGGTCCATCAATAATATACGACTACATTCGGCAGAAGCAGTTTTTATAAAGTAAGATACCATTCCTAGAAAAAAATTCAAAAAGA
Organism: Volucella bombylans; assembly: GCA_949129095.1. Lineage (NCBI taxonomy): Eukaryota > Metazoa > Arthropoda > Insecta > Diptera > Syrphidae > Volucella > Volucella bombylans. Next base: position 37,964,964 of record OX422144.1, on the reverse strand, counting down.
GTAATTTGAACGAACACAAAATGTGCATCGTGATTGGAGCAACATCACTTTTTTTTAAAGAACACTAAATGACTACATTTATGGTGCCAAAGCATTTGGTAAATTTTTCGGAAAATGGGACAGAAAGAGAAAGAAAGATGTTTGGGCACAGTGGGTATTTCGCTTCACTTCGCAACCACTCATCTTACATGACTTAAGCTGCCTGAAAAAAGAATGCTTTTGGGATTGAACGCCGAACCGTCCGATTAGAAAGCCAATACACTACCACTTGAGCCACGTCCACCTACATATGAATCTTTTCTTTCATTTGTAACTGCCAGAAGAAGGTCTTAAGAAAAATAGAGGAAAACTTTACACAATATTTAAAAAAGGTTAATGGTAATGGTAGCCACGCCACGTATAACATTCGACTACGGTAGAATCAGCTGTTATAAAGTAAACTACCAATCCTAAACTCATTCTGGGTAGACAAAAAAATTGGGAAAGTGTAAGCTAAAAAAACACACAAAAACATACGAGGGCGGGTCAATAAGTCCGTGACTTTTTGAATTTCTGACCTCTTTACTGAAACAGCAACACTGCTCCTGTCAACAGGCATCTGTCAGTTGACTCCTGTCAAAATTTAAACTTGCTGCGTCAGTTAGTTTGTGTTTGACAGCTATTTTTATCAGACTACTCACTAATTTGAGGAGAAAATGGAAAAAAGTGAATTTCGTGTGCTTCACTTCACAGGAAGGTTTGGCGTTGTTTAATCGCAATATAGAGGAGTTTTTGCGCCGTTTTGTAACCGTGGACGAAACATGGATCCATCACAACACACCAGAGAACAAACAACAGTCAAAACAGTGGGTTTCTAAGGGTGAATCGGCGCCAAAGAAGGCCAAGGTTGGCTTGTCAGCCAATAAAGTTATGGCGACTGTTTTTTGGGATGCACGCGGGATAATCCACATTGACTACCTTCAAAAGGGAAGAACAATCAATGGGGAATATTATGCCAACTTATTGGACCGATTCAATAACGATTTGAAAAAAAAAACCGACCTCATTTGGCCAAGAAAAAAGTTCTTTTCCACCAATGCAAGGGTGCACACATGTGCAGTTGCCATGGCAAAAATCCATGAATTGGGCTATGAATTGCTCCCTCATCCACCCTATTCTCCAGATTTGGCTCCGAGCGACTACTTCTTGTTCCCAAACCTGAAGAAATGGCTTGGTGGAAAAAGATTTGACTCCAATGATGAAGTCACCTCGCAAACAAAGGCCTATTTTGAGGACCTCGACAAATCATTTTTTTTGGAAGGGATAAAAAAATTGGAGAAGCATTGGACAAAGTGTATAGAGCTCAAGGGAGACTACGTTGAAAAATAAAATTATTTTTTTATCAAAAAATCTGTGTTTTAGTCCAAAAGTCACGGACTTATTGACCCGCCCTCGTATTTATAGATGAATCTATTTTTTCAACTGTAACTGCAAGGAGAAAGCCTTAACAAAAATAGATAAACACTTTATACAATATTTAAGAAAGGTTAATGTTTATGGCTATCTCTCACCCAAATGATTTAAGTACTTAATAGCACAAAAAACCTCTATCCCCAATTCATATGACTGAATTTTTCAAAAAGATAACGAATCAAAATACGAGGGTTGTCTGAAATGTTTCCGACCGCAACGTAAAGATAGCGGCACTCGTCAATAAAAGCTAATGAATGCTATAGTTTATCCAAGAATAAATGTCAGTACAGGGAAGTCAGGAAATTTGCCTCTTAGTCCGGTTGCAATAACATGCATAAATGTGTCCCTCTTTAAAGCTCTCATAGGGTTGCCATGGTGTATATGATGAATCACCACAAAGAGAAAGAGCATTTCGCTTAGGGTTACCATCTCCCCCTTTAAAATAAACAAATAAAAATATTGCTGAACGATATAAATTTCATTTATCTTTTTCCTCGCCATCCAGAGTCCAATATAATTTCCATTTTGCTAGAAAATTCGATTCCACTCTCCAGTCATCAATGGTTGAGACTTTGCTATTCAAGTATCGAAATCTTCTGCTTTTCGAGTATCGACATCTTCTGCTCTGTAAATCTAGATGTCGCTGCTCACATTTAAGTGGTTATCACAATATGATCACTAATTGCACAGTCAATGAATTCTAGTTTCGAAACACCGCGAAAATAATCCTTTTTTTCTTAAACACAACATTAACACCGACACAACAGAGTAATTTGAACCACTATTATTTAACACAATATCACTAAAACGCACATAGTCCAACAATAATATGGTCACTTATTGCACTGCTTTGTTGCAATGCATTAAAATAGCGCGCGAATAAAATTTAAAATACAAAGTCGAAAAAAATGGTCTGACTACATTTTAACGGTTTCTCAAAAAGAGGAGAAAAAAAACGCAAATGACAACACCACCACACATATTATTAAACGCAAATTCATTTTTGTGTTCTCAAAAAAAAAAAAACAATTGTACACAAAGTTCAGTGCTTCCTTTGTGTTTCAGTGGTAATGTGCCATTGAGTCCACCTACAGGCACCACTGTTAGAAAAAAAGCTTTCCCATAAGCCCTGTACTGACATGTTTTGTTGGATAAGGTATAGTTGTGCATCTTTTGGCAGTTACTTCAGTCATTTTGGACGCGCAGTTTATAGTTAACAGTCGTTTGAGTGAGTCGATGTGAGGGTTTTCTTGTCTTTGAAAGGCAATACGCCTACGCAAATCAAAAATTAGTTGGATTCTGTGTATGGGGACTCTGCACCATCATTTACCACAGTGAAATTTTGGGCAGCTGAATTTAAACGTGGCCGTAAGAGCTTGGGAGATGATGAACGTTCGGGACGTCCAAAAACTGCAACCACTGACGATAACATTGCTAAAATTCAACAAATGGTATTAAACGACTGCCGAATTAAAGTGAGAGAGATATTAGAGTTTGTGAAAATGTCAAACGAACATGTTTGTTATATATTAAATCAAGTTTTAGGCATGAGAAAGCTGTCCGCGCGTTGGGTGCCACGTTTGCTTACGTTAGACCAAAAACGTGTTCGAATGAACACTTCCAACGCTCTATTGGTGCAATTTAGTCGCAATAAATCCGAGTTTTTGCACCGATTAATTACTGTACTGATGAAACTTGGATACACCATTATACGCGAAAATCCATGAATTACGGTTTGAAGTGCTTAACCATCCGCCTTATCCAATAGAAACTGCGATCGGAGGACAGAGATTTTCATCAAATGAGGAGGCAATCAACTTCGTGAACAATTATTTTGTAGAGAAAAACGCTAAGTACTATTTTGACGGGTTAGAGAGATCGCATCGAAAAGTGTGTAAAGTTACAAGGAGACTATGTAGCAAAATAAAAAAAAATTTTGAGAAAAAATGTTTTGTATCATTGTTCGGTCGGAAACGTTTCGGACAACGCTCGTATTAGAGTCGCACACAAGTTAGAAAATAAAACCTAGTTGCCGTAAAACGATATGTGTGCCGTTTAAAGACTAAGCCATGCACATATATATATGTATAGATCGATAATGCTACAATGGACTTTGCGTAAACAAGTCGAATCGCAAACAAAAAAGATATATATAAGCAACTATATGATTTAATGCACTTACTTCCCCACAAGAGCAGCTACGTTCGTGTATATAATAAAGGATGCCACAGCGCCTAATATCCCGCCAATAAGAAGAGATCCAACAGCATCTGGTACATGGGATCCGGTTATTGATGAGAGGCTCATACAAGTGCCAGCCACAGCCACACTAGTTACTGCAGCTGCATCTTCTGTTAAAACAACATTTACACAAGGATCCTTTCCACGTAAGACTAGAATAACAAATAAATAATAAGTAAGTTTTTTTTAATTAACCGCGATTTTATACACCATATTCTTTAAATGTCATTCCGCTGTTAGATGCTGAACGCTTAACCTCGTTAATAGCAACAAGAAGGGTTGCTCCCTCAGAAAGCATTGACCCACCAAGAGTACATAACGCGAAAAAATAATCAGATACTGGCTCAGGATGCAACAACCCTGTAATGCCGTGATACATAGACAATCCAGTCCCAACGCAAAAAATTCCTACCCCCGATATTAAAGAGGATACATATTTCATATTGGAGTATCCATATGGATGATCAGAGTCCGCCATCTAAAGAACGGATTTTTAAGTTTCTCTATTAATCATTATGTTCGGTAAATTACGTTACATTTATTAATATCGAGCTACATATGTATATTTACCTGTGTGGATTTGTGAATGCCATAGGCGAGAATTAACTGGTTGATAGTGTCAGCCAGAGAATGTATAGCTTCAGCAAACATACTATGCGAACCACTAGAAATCCAAGCAAACGTCTTGACAATAAAGTTTGTTGTATTTCTGTTAAGCACAAAAATAATTGTATATAAAACTTATTACTTTCATCTTTACATTCCAATTGCAATCAAAACAACACGGGCAGATTTCCCCTTTAACCCAGGCTCATCTTCCATTACCATTGTTCGGCTTCCTATCTCTCTGCGATAATCTCGTAGGCGTCTTTTAACTGTGAAAATATCTTTTATAAAATAAATGAGTTATAATTAATTATAATTTATTTAGTTATAAAATAAAAAATGGTGACAAAATACTTCTTACTTTGCTGATGTTTTTTTCGTTCAATTTCGCGTTTCAGACATTCACGCAGAAGATTTTCTTTTGAGCCCCAAACCTCTATAGCTTTTGCTTCCACATCTTTGCGCCAGTATACAGTAATTGGCGGCTCTTGCTCATATGGAGAGCGACGCTTAATTTTTGGTAAGGTTTCCAAGTCGCTTGGTTTAAGAAGGAAATCGGTCATAGCACGGGTGGGTGTAATGAAATTTCGCTCCAAAGAGGAACGATTACTATCGAATTTCGTTCGCTTGAAAAGAAAATAAAGTAAATGATTAAAAGGAAATTAATTATTCTAAAAAAAAACAATCCCAGATATCCGTCTGTTAAAAAAAATTGTTTGACATTTAACAATCTAGTCAAGCCATAAATACTGAAACGCCCTGTATTATTCAGTTTGGAAAGCAAGTGCCGTTATTTTTTACAGTAATTTAAGAAGTAACCCCTCTACTTGTAAAAATAATTCAATTTAAGCTAAACTTTTAAAGTGTCAACATGGAGTGGGGAGATAATGAAAATAGAATTGCAGTAATTGCGTTGCACAAATGTACAAATGTCAATTTTATATATTTTGCTGCCGCTACAAATCATCTAAGTTTTTGTTTATCGAACTATTAAAAGATTCACAGAAAATTGTTTGGTGGGGTGTCTTTTATAATGAGACGACTGAGCTACATTTTTGCGAAATAGGCATAAAAAAATCCGCTGAAGTCTACCAGAATACCGTTTTAGATGGTCAAACCATTAAACCATTCTCTTTTCCAAAATAAGCCGTCGTCATTTCAGCAGGGGTCTGCCCTGCTCACACGACCAAGACCACTCAAATATGGTTAGGAGAAAATGTACCGGACTTGTCGCTGAAGGCATCCCTTGTGAAAGTAGTGCAAAATTTTCTAATAGAAATGGTTCGTGCCGCCATTGACCGTTGGCCAGACTGACTAAGGGCCTGTGTTAATGACAAAGGCGGTCATTATGAATGAAAATTTATACATTACTAGCCTATCCGGCAACGCCTTGCTGTTCCAAGATTTGATTGGGCATAAGCTATTATGTGCATAAAGGTATGGTGTATTATTTCGATGGAGACACATTATTTCAAATTCAAATTGTTTCGGTACCTGCAAAAAATATAAATCAAACTAATAAGCAACCTGGCAGCAATGGAAGATGTAAACTAAGGAAATTGTTCTTTCTTTCTTTTTTAATTTTACATTTTATTCATATCATATTCAAGTGCAGTTTATTATAAATGAGTAATTTATATAGTTCTTAATTAAAAACATATGCAAATTAAATTTTCTTTATAAATGAGGTAGATATAATGGTAATACGTATATGTAGGTTAAATTATAACAATTTATAATTTAAACTTAATTAAGAGCTCATCGGTGCACAATATTTTTGGTTAACTTGTTTTTTGCTAGCACAAATAAATTCGATGGTTTTCCCACACGTAAGTATGCAACATATAGTTGGCCATGGGAGAAACATGGATTTTCCAAGTCCAATCCGCAAATGGCCATTGTTTGGCCTTGGGACTTGTTTATAGTCAACGCGAAAGCCAAACTAATAGGAAATTGAAGCCTTTTGAATGGTATTGGAGATTCTGGCGGTACCATTGGAATACGTGACAACAGGACGATTTCTCCTTTAAACTTTCCAGCCAAAGTGGTTACTTCAATGACATTTCCGGTGATCCTTTTGATGACCAAATGTGTACCGTTGCATAATCTAGTGGATTCAAATTACGCAGAAGAATAATCGGTGAACCAATCTTCAACCGAAGATTGTGTGGCGGTATTCCTTGTATATCCAGAGAATTTAAAAATTCAGTTGGATAATTTACGGCCTCGTTTTAATCAACAATGGTTTCGATTGATTTAAATGACATCAGATCACCTGGCAGCAATTGTTGTATGTGGAAGTTAACTTCGTCAACATCGACATTTTTTGCTGACAAAATAGCACGATTATTGAGCCAATTGTGATCCAAGTAATTATTGAGTATATCCTTTCACTCAATTAGTTCATTTTTTGTCTGAACTAATTGTGCAGAAATCGTCTGGCAATTTGATGCATTGCAACACTGCAGCCATTCCACTTTGTTTTTTAATGTTACATATTGTAACAGATGGCCAAATGTAAATACACAAAAAAAAAACAAAGAAACAACTGAACACTGACGTTTTTATAATTCTTCTTTATTTCACTCGGGGTTTTACAAAGTTTAGACTGTGCGCATTAGGTGCTGGACTTCAACTGATTCTTCTACGAATCCTACCTATCACCGGTAGTCTCTTTTATTTTCGTTTCTTTTTTCTTTTTTCTTTATCCATGTGGTTGTGTGGTTACAATATTGCGTTTGGTTTGTTATGAATGTGTAATAGCAGCAATGCCTGACCATGCAAAAATGCCAATGCAATTTTTTGGTGCGACAGTATCTTTGCAAGGATCAACGATATTAAAAATATCTTACCGGTTCCACTTGGTGCGTCCAAGAAAAAAATGCCGCCTTGTTCAGCATCAACAGTCAGCATAATCCAATTATAAATATTTTTTTGTTCAGCTGTCAGTAATGGCTCATCATTCGTAATAACGGTAGCTAAGTCAACGTCGTTATACTGGTTTTCTCGCTGCAAATCACTGTCGTCGGCGGCCGGGCGATCAGGTGATGGCATACCATAATGAGTAAGTGATAAATTTGAAATTAAAATGCATAAATCCTCGATCAGCACTAAAGCTTCATTATACATCTCTGGCGTGTAATCTATATTTGGACATTTTACCTGATTTGTTCCATGTAAAATAGCGTAGAACATCAGTATATAATAATGTTTTTGTAAATTGGAAGAAAACATCAGGTTTTTGGCACAATGTGAAAAATTCAGTCAGTGTCGTTTTTGGTGGCTCAAGTGCTCTTTGGAGAACGTTTTCTTCAGTGAAATATACACGTCGACCGTTTTCAAAATGTACTGCTAGATGTTGGACAGAAGGGTCTCTTTCGTGTATGGAAAAGCTTAGAGTATGCCAGATCGCTTTGTTGCTGCTTATGTATCTACCCATTTGGTATCGCACTATTTCGTCATTTTTATTGATGTCATGTACTAAAAATATGGCCAAATCACTGCCTTTATTAACATATTTGCAAATGTACGAGTACTTTATGGATTTTACGAAACTGCAAAGCTCGACACTAACATGAGCCTTATACGTTTTTGAAAGCTATGGTGAGTATGGTACCACCCACTGATTGTCAATTTCAATTAGATTTATAGAATTGTTTCCGACAATGGAATCCGATCGTATCTAATTCACACCGGTAACAGTAGTGGAACTTACCAGATAATTAATTTAATTTGCAATAACAAATTATTAAGGTCATAAAACGAGATAAAAACTATCCTATCTGGTAAGTTTGACCAATTAGACACAGTGCAAAATATTATTAAGATCGGTTAAGTAATTTCGGAGTTCATTCCCAACGGACAGTGTGACACGGGATTTTTATATATATATAGATGTTTCTTATATTGTATTATACACAGCATATAATAAAAGAAAATTAAAAAAATATTAATTCGTTTTCATTTTAGTGCAATTTCAAGTTATTTCAGTATTTATGGCTAGACTAGGTATTTTTATTATTAGCATGATAATGGCAAGTCTCAATTTCAAGTAAAGGTGCATAATTGCACCTTTTTTTTTGTCATGAACTTAAGCGCAACTTAAGCAACAGTGAATAGGAAATCCCCAAAAAGCAATGTAAAAAAAGGTTTGGGTTGATTATAGTTCCCAGATTCACGGATTTGAGTTAAAAATAGTGTGATAACCACTTAAATGTGAGCAGCGACATCTAGCAGAAAATGTCGATACTGGAATAACAAAGTCTCGACTGGAGAGTGGAATCGAATTTTCTAGCAAATTGGAAATTGTATGGGACGCTGAATGGCGAGGATTGTTCTCGAAGTATGTCATTCGAGTATAAATACCAGCATCCCCAAGGTATGCAAATCAGTTCAAAAGGGAAATTTGATGTGTTAATTAGGAGAAGTAATTAAGTGGTTTAAGTAAAAGATAAAAAAAGTATAAGCGGTTGAGAAATTGGATTGTGTTGAGAGAAACAATTAAATAGTGAATTGTAACTGTACTGAATAAAGGGATTTGTATTGAAACGAATAAGTTCTATCATTTGTACCCACACAAACATTTTACATTGGTGTCAGAAGTGGGATGGGATTTATTGTGTGTAAAAAAAAAAACAAAAAAAAAAACCCTGTGTTTTCTGACTATTTGAAAAAGCTAGAATGGGTCGAAAACTATTGCAGTTGACCTTCGTCCAACTCAAATCCGAGTTGAACAAGAGAAGCCTCAGCGCCAGTGGAGGAAAAAGTGACCTGGTGCTCCGACTTCAGGAGGCTTTGGACAACGAGGGACATGATCCTGATGCATACTCCTTTGATGTTGACGAGGATGAACAGACAAGTACCGGCAGTGATATGGCTGCGATGATGCAACTCCTCTTGTTAAATGGACGAACAGAAGAACAGTCTCGACCAACAAAAGAAAAATCTGGAAGAACAAAAGAATAGCCTCGAACAAAAGCTGGATGAACAAAAGAAAAATCTGGAAGAACAAAAGAATAGTCTCGAACAAAAGCTGGATGAACAAAAGAAAAATCTAGACAAGCAGAAGAGCAGCATTGAACAAAAAATCGACGAACAAAAGAATAGTCTAGAACAAAAACTGGAAGAACAAAATAACGTTCTACACCAAAAGTTCGAAGAAATCGATAACAAATTTGAAAGAATAGAGAAAAATGTTGGCGAAAAATTCGAACAAATGGACAGCAAAGTTGAGCAACTGGCAAAAGAGCTCGACACAGTGCGAAAACAGAAACTGCGAGAATGTTCTTTAAGCGGTCCAAGGAGAAAAGAGTTGAAGCCTCCCTCATTCGATGGCCAGACTTCATGGTCTACTTATAAGAAGCAGTTTGAAATGGCTGCCTGTGCAAACGACTGGGACAATGAGGAAAAGTGCTTTGCCCTAACAATGGCCTTGCACGGTCCTGCAGCAGAATTGCTGCAAACAGTAGACATCGAAAAGCATAAAGATTATGTGACTTTAGTACAGGCTATCGAGAAACGGTTTGGGGATAGCCCCATGCAGGAGGTCTACAAGGTCCAATTGCAAAGCCGAACGCAGCAACGAGGAGAAACACTGCAGCAGCTCCAAGCAGACGTGAGTAGACTGGCACATCTGTCATACCCCACCGCAGGACAGGAAATTATCGACGAAATGGCAAAAGATGCATTTATCAGGGGAATTGCAGATTCGAAGCTACAGTCAGCAGTAAGGATGGCCGGGAAAAGAACCCTTGCTGAAGCACTTGCCTTCGCTCTGGCGATGGAAGCAGCCAATCAGGCTTCCAGGGGAACACATTTCGTCAGGGAAGTAGCTTCTATCGAATGCTCCTGCACAAGAATTAGTGCCGAGGAACGAGATACTCGACGGGATAGACGAATAATGCGCTGCTGGAATTGCAATAAAATAGGACACCTTCAAAGGCAGTGTAAAGAACCGGTGCGACGAAAAGACTGCCCTCACTGTGGTGACAAGCAAATAGAGGAAGAAACCCGAAGAAACAGCTATCAAGAAGCCGGTCAACCTTCCCGAAGCCATCAGTCGGGAAATGCTTAAGCACCAACTTCGCGGGGCAGAAGTTGGTAGCAGGAGTCGACGACTCCAGGGTAATTATCCCAGTCTCACAGGTAAAACAATGCAACCAAAGCCTCCCAGCAGAAGTAGTCAGTGGTAAAAAAGCGAAACAACAGGCAACTATCCAACCGATCAGGACTGAGCCAATAGAGGGTTGGAGTATAGACGAAATCCGTTCCTCCCAACAGGCAGACAATGACATCGAACCAATATTGGCCTGGAAAGAACACGAGGAAAGACCAAGCTGGCAGCAGATATCAGATCGGAGCCAAACTCTGAAGGCATACTGGGCACAGTGGGACTCGCTTTTTGTGCAAGATGGATTGCTGAAGAGAAAATGGGAAAGTGCAGATGGGACAACATCTCGTATGCAGCTAATTGTACTTCATGAAATACATGACGGAATCTCAGGAGGCCATTTGGGAATAAACAAGACGTTGGAAAAGGTAAGGGAACGTTTCTATTGGCTAAGCGCTAAACAAGATGTCGAGAATTGGTGCAAAAAGTGCATAAGATGTGCAGCTACCAAGGGTCCAAAAGTAAAGCCACGTGGACAAATGCATCAATACAATGTCGGAGCACCTTTCGAACGAATAGCCATCGACATCGCTGGGCCGTTTCCCGGAACCTTTAATAGAAACCGATATACCCTCGTAGTCATGGATTACTTCAGTAAGTGGCCGGAAGTGTTTGCCATCCCAAATCAAGAGGCTAAGACCGTAACCGAACAGATAGTCAACAACTGGGTGAGCAGATTTGGGGTCCCAATGGAGCTGCACTCTGATCAAGGGCGAAACTTTGAATCAAAAGTCTTCCAGGAAATATGCCAATATTTGGGAATAAGAAAGACAAGGACAACGCCACTACACCCTCAATCTGATGGAATGGTCGAGAGATTCAATCGGACCTTGAGTGAGCATCTATCTAAGGTTGTCAGCAACTGCCAGCGGGATTGGGATCGACACATACCCCTCTTCTTAATGGCCTACCGAAACGCGGTCCATAGCTCAACAGGGCACACACCATCCGAGATCTTATTTGGTCAAACAATTCGGTTGCCAAGTGAAGCAAAATTCGGATCCCCACCGACGGAGCCCAAAGAGGTGAACGAGTACGTGAATGACTTACGCAGCAGGATTCGTAAATTGCATGAAGACACCAGAGAAAAGATGAAGCTAGCAAGCAGCCGCATGAAAACTAAGTACGATATCAAGGCGAAATCTTCCGGTTTCAACGAAGGAGATATGGTTTGGCTGTATAATCCTCAGCGTAAGAAAGGCAAGTCACCAAAATTGCAACAGGACTGGGAAGGTCCATACAAGGTGATAACCCGCATTAATGACGTTGTCTACCGGATCCAGCGTGGGGATCGAGGAAAATTGAAAGTGGTCCATTTGTTCTATCCAAATGTGTCATTTCAACGGGATGCTGAATGACGAAGTTGTTCGGGACGAACAACTGTAGGGAGGGAGCAATGTGATAACCACTCAAATGTGAGCAGCCACATCTAGCAGAAAATGTCGAAACTCGAAGACTAGAAGATTTCGATACTGGATTAGCAAAGTCTCGACTGGAGAGTGGAATCGAATTTTCTAGCAAATTGGAAATTGTATGGGACGCTGGGTGGCGAGGATTGTTCTCGAAGTATGTCATTCGAGTATAAATACCAGCATCCCAAAGGTATGCACATCAGTTCTAAAGTGTAATTTGAAGTGTTAATTAGGAGAAGTGATTAAGTGGTTTAAGTAAAAGATAAGAAAAGTATAAGTGGTTGAGAAATTGGATTGTACTGAGAGAAAGAATTAAATAGTGAATTGTAACTGTACTGAATAAAGGGATTTGTGTTGAAAATAATAAGTTCTATTATTTGTACCCACACAAACATTTTACATTGGTGTCAGAAGTGGGATAGGACTTATTGTGTGTAAAAAAAAAAAAGTGTTTTTTTTGACTATTTGAAAAAGCTAGAATGGGTCGAAAACTATTGCAGTTGACCCTCGTCCAACTCAAATCCGAGTTGAACAAGAGAAGCCTCAGCGCCAATGGAGAAAAAAGTGACCTGGTGCTCCGTCTTCAGGAGGCTTTGAACAACGAGGGACATGATCCTGATGCATACTCGTTTGATGTTGATGAGGATGAACAGACAAGTACTGGCAGTGACATGGCTGCGATGATGCAACTCCTCTTATTAAAAATGGACGAACAAAAGAAAAATCTGGAAGAACAAAAGAATAGCCTCGAACAAAAGCTGGATGAACAAAAGAAAAATCTAGACGAGCAGAAGAGCAGCATTGAACAAAAATTCAACGAACAAACCGGCACGGTCTTCAACAGAAAATGGATGAACAGAAGAACAATCTGGAAGAACAAAAGAACATTCTCCAGCAAAAATTCGAAGAAATCGATAACAAATTTGAAGGAATAGAAAAGAACGTTGATGACAAATTTGATACAATAGAGAATGTTGGCGAAAAATTCGAACAAATGGACAGCAAAGTTGAACAACTGGCAAAAGAGCTCGACACAGTGCGAAAACAGAAACAGCGAGAATGTTCTTTAAGCGGTCCAAGGAGAAAAGAGTTGAAACCTCCCTCATTCGATGGCCAGACCGCATGGTCTACTTATAAGAAGCAGTTTGAAATGGCTGCCTGTGCAAACGACAGGGACAATAAGGAGAAGTGCTTTGCCCTAGCGATGGCCTTACGTGGTCCTGCGGCAGAATTGTTACAAACAATCGATATTGAAAAGAATAGAGACTATATGGTTTTAGCGCAGGCTATCGAGAAACGGTTTGGGTATAGCCACATGCGGGAAGCTTACAAGGTTCAATTGCAAGGCCGTATGCAGCAACGAGGAGAAACACTGCAACAGCTCCAAGCAGACGTGAGTAGACTGGCACATTTGTCATATCCCACAGCAGGCCAAGAAATAATCGACGAAATGGCAAAGGACGCATTCATCAGGGGAATTTCAGATTTGAAGCTACAATCAGCAGTAAGGATGGCCGGGAAAAGAACCCTTGCCGAAGCACTTGCCTTCGCTCTGGCGATGGAAGCATTCAATCAGGCTTCCAAAGGAATGCATTTCGTAAGGGAAATAGTATCTGGTGAATGCTCCTGCTCAAGACCAACTACCATGCAACGAAATATCCCGCGGGAGAGACGAAGGATGCGCTGCTTATTCTTTTCAATACAAATCCCTTTATTCAGTACAGTTACAATTCACTATTTAATTCTTTCTCTCAGTACAATCCAATTTCTCAACCACTTATACTTTTCTTTTCTTTTACTTAAACCACTTAATCACTTCTTCTAATTAACACTTCAAATTACACTTTAGAACTGATTTGCATACCTTGGGGATGCTGGTATTTATACTCGAATGACATACTTCGAGAACAATCCTCGCCATCCAGCGTCCCATACAATTTCCAATTTGCTAGAAAATTCGATTCCACTCTACAGTCGAGACTTTGTTATTCCAGTATCGACATTTTCTGCTAGATGTCGCTGCTCACATTTAAGTGGTTATCACATTGCTCCCTCCCTACAGTTGTTCGACCCGAACAACTTCGTCATTCAGCATCCCGTTGAAATGACACATTCTATCCAAATGGACCACTTTCAATTTTCCTCGATCCCCACGCTGGATCCGGTAGACAACGTCACTAATGCGGGTTATCACCTTGTATGGACCTTCCCAGTCCTGTTGCAATTTTGGTGATTTGCCTTTCTTACGCTGAGGATTATACAGCCAAACCAGATCTCCTTCGTTGAAACCGGAAGATTTCGCCTTGATATCGTACCTAGTTTCATGCGGTTGCTTGCTAGCTTCATCTTTTCTCTGGTGTCTTCATGCAATTTACGAATCCTGCTGCGTAAGTCATTCACGTAGTCGTTCACCTCTTTGGGCTCTGTCGGTGGGGATCCGAATTTTGCTTCACTTGGTAACCGAATTGTTTGACCAAATAAGATCTCGGATGGTGTGTGCCCTGTTGAGCTATGGACCGCGTTTCGGTAGGCCATTAAGAAGAGGGGTATGTGTCGATCCCCATCCCGCTGGCAGTTGCTGACAACCTTAGATAGATGCTCATTCAAGGTCCGATTGAATCGCTCGACCATTCCATCAGATTGAGGGTGTAGTGGCGTTGTCCTTGTCTTTCTAATTCCCAAATATTGACATATTTCTTGGAAGACTTTTGATTCAAAGTTTCGCCCTTGATCAGAGTGCAGCTCCATTGGGACCCCAAATTTGCTCACCCAGTTGTTGACTATCTGTTCGGCTACGGTCTTAGCCTCTTGATTTGGGATGGCAAACACTTCCGGCCACTTACTGAAGTAATCCATGACTACGAGAGTATATCGGTTTCCATTAAAGGTTTCGGGAAACGGCCCAGCGATGTCGATGGCTATTCGTTCGAAAGGTGCTCCGACATTGTATTGTTGCATTTGTCCATGTGGCTTTGCTTTTGGACCCTTGGTAGCCGCACATCTTCTGCACTTTTTGCACCAATTCTCGACATCTTGTTTAGAAACGTTCCTTACCTTTTCCAACGTCTTGTTTATTCCCAAATGGCCTCCTGAGATTCCATCATGTATTTCATGGAGTACTTGGTTGACTCTGGACCGTGGCACAATTAGCTGCATACGAGATGTTGTCCCAGCTGCACTTTCCCATTTTCTCTTCAGCAATCCATCTTGCACAAAAAGCGAGTCCCACTGTGCCCAGTATGCCTTCAGAGTTTGGCTCCGATCTGATATCTCCTGCCAGCTTGGTCTTTCCTCGTGTTCTTTCCAGGCCAATATTGGTTCGATGTCATTGTCTGCCTGTTGGGAGGAACGGATTTCGTCTATACTCCAACCCTCTATTGGCTCAGTCCTGATCATTTGGATAGTTGCCTGTTCTTTTGCTTCTTTACGATTGCAGTGTTCGCATTTTACTCCGCACGGTCGACGAGAGAGAGCATCAGCATTTGAGTGGAGTGTTCCCTTGCAGTGTTGCACTTCAAAGTCGTAGCCCTGCAACTGCTCGATCCATCTTGCAACTTGGCCTTCAGGGTTCTTAAATTGGAGTAGCCATTTCAGAGCTGCGTGGTCTGTCCGGAGAATGAACTTTTGTCCGTAGAGGTACTTATGGAAATGCTTCGTAGCCAGAATTAAAGCCAGAAGCTCGCGCCGGGTTACACAGTAGTTCCGTTCAGGTCTGGAGAGTACTTTGCTGTAATATGCGACCACTTTCTCTTGACCGTCATGAACTTGGGAGATCACAGCTCCGACCCCAACATTGCTAGCGTCTGCGTCCACGATGAACATTTTTCCGGGCGTGGGGTAACCCAAGATGGGGGCATTGCACAGCTGTCGCTTTAGTTCTTGAAATGCTTTTTCGCATTCTCCAGACCACCTGAACTGTCGGCCTTTTTCCGTAAGTTGATGCAGGCTCTTTGCAATGCCAGCAAAATCCTTTACGAACCTTCTGTAATACGTGGCGAGGCCCAAGAAGCTTCTCAGTTGGTGTTTATCTTTTGGAGAAGGCCAACTTTTCACGGCTTCGATTTTTTCAGGATCCGTTCTTACTCCTTCCGCTGATATAATGTGACCCAGATATTTTACTTCCGGACGAAACAAGGCACACTTTTCTGGGTTGAGCTTTAAATGAGCACTTCGTAGCCTCTCAAACACTTCTTTTAGATTTTCGCGGTGCTCCTCGTACGTCTTACCTATGACGATAACGTCGTCCAAATATACTAGGCAGGTTTTCCAAGTGAGTCCTTGCAATGTTCGTTCCATTAGTCGCTCGAAGGTGGCCGGAGCGTTTCACAGTCCAAACTGCCAAAGACCGCTTCCTGTAGTGAAGGCAGTTTTCTCACGATCCGCACGATTTATCTCTACCTGCCAGTAACCGCTCTTCAAGTCAAGCGTTGAAAACCATTTCGCTCCATAAAGCATATCCAAAGTGTCATCGATTCTCGGAAGTGGGTAGCTGTCCTTTTTAGTGACATCATTGAGACGTCGGTAGTCTACACAAAATCTCGTGCTGCCATCTTTCTTCTTCACGAGGACCACTGGAGATGCCCACGGACTTTGCGATTCTTCAATCACTCCCTCAGCTTTCATCTTCGACATCATTTCGGCAACTTCTGTTTGCTTTGCCAATGGAAGACGCCTTGCAGGTTGACGGATTGGTCGAGCGTCTCCGGTGTCAATGTGGTGTTGAACAATATGCATACGTCCATATTCTCCGTCTTGTGTAGCAAATATATCAGCGTACTCACCGATTAGTTTTTCTGCTAGGATTCGCTGATCTTCGTCCAGATTACAGAGGCTGAGAATTTTGTTCTTGATTTTTATGCTCTGAACTGTTGTGACAGGTGTTGCACCCTTTTTATCCGTTGTGGTCGATATAGCCTCAACAGGTACGCATTTTCCCACTATCTCCCTCTTTTTCACCTTTACACTGAATGTCTTTGGATTTAGAATCCGTACAGGGACCATGTTGTTCTTTGGCTCCACTAAGGTCTTTCCCACCACAAAGTCTCTTTTCTTTTCTGGCTCCATCAAATAGAATCGGTGGCTACCAGGACCACCTTCCACTTTTGCCCACAAAATTGCTTCTGACGAAGGCTCTAGACTCTGATTGCTGCAGATGACGACATTTGAGACTGAGGTATTGGCGTTTCCGTATATCATTGGTATCTCCATGTTTCCGTATTTCAGGGTTTGTGACCCAAAGTCGACTACAAGTCCATGTTCTCTCATGAAGTATGTATCAATGATGCACTCGTCACATATGTCAGCTACCAGAAACGCGTGAGTGAATGTTATTCCGGCCAATTGGATTTTTATGCGGACTTCACCATATACCTTAATCGTTGCTCCTGTAGCTGTAGTAGTAGTAAGTAGACCATGAAGTGCCATCGAATGAGGGAGGCTTCAAATCTTTTCTCCTTGGACCGCTTAAAGAACATTCTCGCAGTTCCTGTTTTCGCACTGTGTCGAGCTCTTTTGCCAGTTGCTGAACTTTGCTGTCCATTTCTTCGAATTTTTCGCCAACATTCTTCTCTATTGTATCAAATTTGTCATCAACGTTCTTCTCTATTCTATCAAATTTGTCATCAACGTTCTTCTCTATTCTTTCAAATTTGTCATCGATTTCTTCGAATTTTTGCTGGAGAGTGTTATTTTGTTCTTCCAGTTTTTGTTCTAGACTATTCTTTTGTTCGTCGAATTTTTGTTCAATGCTGCTCTTCTGCTCGTCTAGATTTTTCTTTTGTTCATCCAACTTTTGTTCGAGACTATTCTTTTGTTCATCCAGCTTTTGTTCGAGGCTATTCTTTTGTTCTTCCAGATTTTTCTTTTGTTCGTCCATTTTTTTGTTTTGTTCGTCCATTTTTAATAAGAGGAGTTGCATCATTGCAGCCATGTCATTGCCGGTACTTGTCTGTTCATCCTCGTCAACATCAAAGGAATATGCATCAGGATCATGTCCCTCGTTGTTCAAAGCCTCCTGAAGTCGGAGCACCAGGTCACTTTTTCCTCCACTGGCGCTGAGGCTTCTCTTGTTCAACTCGGATTTGAGTTGGACGAAGGTCAACTGTAATAGTTTTCGACCCATTCTAGCTTTTTCAAATAGTCAGAAAACACTGTTTTTTTTTATTTTTTTTTTTACACACAATAAGTCCTATCCCACTTCTGACACCAATGTAAAATGTTTGTGTGGGTACAAATAATAGAACTTATTCTTTTCAATACAAATCCCTTTATTCAGTACAGTTACAATTCACTATTTAATTCTTTCTCTCAGTACAATCCAATTTCTCAACCACTTATACTTTTCTTATCTTTTACTTAAACCACTTAATCACTTCTCCTAATTAACACTTCAAATTACACTTTAGAACTGATTTGCATACCTTGGCGATGCTGGTATTTATACTCGAATGACATACTTCGAGAACAATCCTCGCCATCCAGCGTCCCATACAATTTCCAATTTGCTAGAAAATTCGATTCCACTCTCCAGTCGAGACTTTGTTATTCCAGTATCGACATTTTCTGCTAGATGTCGCTGCTCACATTTAAGTGGTTAGCACAATACATTAGGAATCCTCACAGAGAACATCGATTACACCATACCTGAACTTTGGTTTGACAAAAACTTCCATGTAAGCTTCCCCTCTAGATCATTCTGGTAGGAGGATGCTTTCATGGAGGACAAGTCAATCCATCTCTACACAGATGGATCTAAAACCGATAGCGGAGTTGGTGGCGGTGTTTTCTCAGATAAGCTAAATCTAAGCCTCTGTAGCGTGTTCCAGGCGGAAATTTTGGCGATTAAAGAAGCTCTGTCCTGGCTGAAGAAAAACGAGATATCTGCAAAGGATATCCGCATATTTTCGGATAGTCAGGCCGCCATCAAGTCCATGGACTCGGTCTCATTATATTCTAAAACCGCCCTTGAATGCCGATCATCTCTCATGGAGATGGCAGAGCAGTTCAACATTCACCTTTGTTGGGTGCCGGGCCACAGAGACATTCCAGGGAACTGCAGAGCCGATGAATTCACCAAAATTGGAACCACTCTACCTATCCTACCGGACAAAGGTAGTATAGGTATACCAATCGCTACGTGCAAACTAACACTAAAGCTAGATGCCAATAAAAGAACAGACCTTAGTTGGACTGCTGGACAAACAGACCTGGCCAAGGCTAGATCTGAGTCGCTCTAAGTGTCTGATCCTTTTAGATAGGAAACATCTCAGCGCCATAATAGGTGTCATTACTGGACACTGCCTCATAGGCAAGCACGCAAGAAGGCTTGGCGCTTTTACTAATGATTTCTGTAGAAGCTGCATGGACGAGGAAGAGGAGGAGACAATCCCCCACCTACTCTGCACATGCCCAGCTCTCTCCCAGAGAAGGAAGCTTCATCTAGGAGCTTTCTTCTACAACGACCTAAACGATCTATAAGCTCAAACTGGTTCCAGTAGTAAGAAGATCATAGATCCACGTGGCATCACAATGGGCCAATAGGCCTAAGTGGGTTGGTATTTCCAACAGCCACTCTTACCTAACCTAACCTAACCTATTCCAAACCGTCTTATAGAGGTCATATCGAAAAATGGCGGGCATACTCATTATTAATGTAGAAAAACGCAATAAATAAATGTTTTAAAACCATAAAATGTAAACATTTTGTTCATTTTTTCCTTTCTTTCGAAGATTTTGCATGTGGCCTCATCCTAGTGGCGCATCTTTTTATACGCTTTTCAAGTAGTTCGTTGTTTGATCTCGGGAAATTCCAACGGTCGTTTCTTATTTACCTTTAATTTTATGATTTCCTGTTGAGAAAATATGTACCTGTTTACAGGTAGTAAAAGTTTCCGGGTACAAAATTTTAACCATACGAGTATATAAAGAGTGAAAATGTATGACCTCATCCTAGTGATTGCCAGTGTATGTATACAAATTAAAATTACCTTAAAATAAATTTCTCCCTCCGCAAACCATCAAAACTATTGGTGCTGCTTAGCAACATCCCTCATGCAAAATAATGCATAATGGGTTGTTTTGATGATATCATTTGTTTACCCTCACCAATTCGTTTTATAAATTAAAAATTCCGATATTTCAAAAACAAGCTTAAGTGAGTTGCCGGAGAACTATTGCGCCTAAAGGGTCAGTCAAACAAAACAAATGCGTTTTTAACGCCGCAGTAAACTATTTTACATTGCGCTATAACCGCCGCGTTAGAAGACGTCAAACAAAGAGCGGTCATGGCTTTACAACATTTTGTTTCAGTAGCTTTGCATTATCTGTCAAAATGTCAAGTAGCTCGGAAGAGGAACTTTTGTTATTATTTTCACTCAAATCTTTCCTTTAAAACAATGTTCTTGTAGTTTTATCACTCTGGTCGTATAAACAGGTGTGCGTAAATACACAAATTTAATAAAAATTTCCATTTTTTCACAAAAGGAACCAATATCGACGCCGTGTTGAAATGAAGGATTTGTTCAACATCACCGCTGATACGCATTAAAACCCGCTTTATTTGACGGAGCCTTAAGCAGAAAATTATTCTTATTACGAATAGCGCGAAGGATTGATCGAGAAAAACTATAGTAAATATTGGAAAGTTACAGCACGAACAACAACAGAGCGAGAACGAAGTTACATTTTTCAGGAAGTACATACAGTCGACTCTCGATAATTTGAAACTCAAGGGACCAGAGAAAATTTTCAAATTACCAAGGTTTCAAAATAGCAAGTGTTCAAATAAACAAGAGGAAGGAAGCAAAAATTCAAGTAAACGAGAGTTTGATTAAAGTTCGTGATTTATTCCTTCAAACATGTTCATTTTGAAAAAAAGTCTGTAATTTTCTGTTCCTCCCTAGCTTCAATCACACGCTTTTTTTCACTTATGGAAAGACACATGTTTTTTCTTGAACTCATTTTGATACTTTAAAATACACAAATAAAAAATTAACGTAACCCACTTCAACGTTTGAAAGAAAACTAGACTGCGAACCTATACATATGCATATCTCATTCGACAGGTCTGAACATATATGTAAACAAATGACAGGCCGGTTCATGAAAAACGCTTCAAGTTATAGAGAGTAGGAAAGCCTGACTTCAAATTGTTGAATGTCGTCGGGTAAGATGTTAAACTGTATTCCTTCAGTGTGTATTTCTTCAACTTCAAATTACCGAGGGGACCAATTAATATTGATTGTATTCAATTTATCGAGTATTTTGCAAGGGACCGGGAAAAAATTTCAAATTAACGAGAGATTCAAATTAACGAGTGTCAAATTATCGAGAGTCGACTGTACCTGTTTCTCCATTCATTGAAATTAACGTAAAAGATGTGTGAAGTGAAACGAGACTGCGAAGTGAAACGAGAGGAATCGGGCAGTCGGAACGAGACCTTTCATCCGCGTAGTTCGTTTTGCTCTTTGTCTAAAAGTATTAATTATTGCGTTTTGTTTTTATAACTGTATATGTATATATTTTCCTTTTTTTGTTAAGACTATTGGTAATAAATTTAAATATATGTAACAATTTACTTGTTTGACATTATCAGAAGTGGGATCGTGATCTACAATGCCCAAATTAAGTGAGCTGAAAGTGGATGTTTTGCGAAAGAAGTGCATAGGCGCCGGTCTGCTGACTACGAGAAACAAAAATCAGCTTATTATACGGTTGCAGGGCATCGTTAGTGACGACGGATGTGATTTATTACCTGGCGACGGTTCAATTCTTGTCAATCGTGTTAAAGAATTGGAAAAAGAAATTTCTCGATTGAAATTTAACGAAACTCACAGAACGCAGTTCAACCCTGTCGCGACAGAATCCGCAAAAGCTGAAATCGTTATTTCAACCCCTATAACAAACGCTGGCAGACACACATCTTCGTCCCCTTCCCATTTCCATCCATTTTCAACACAACAATCTGATCTTTTTATGCCGACCACTACAAACGTCATAACAAATAACCCATCCACGCAACCGCATTCACAAATTAATGTTCATTTTCCATCCGTTCCGGTATCGTCACAGCTCAATCGTCTTCCTCATTTGTATTTTCGCCTAATTCATCATTATCATAACTTCTCGTATATACACAACAAACTACTACTTCGCAATTTGCTTCGGCGCCGATTCCATCAATTCCATCGTATCCTTCTGTTTACTCACATTTTTTACCGAATTCTTCCTTTACATACCCACAGCAGTATCAGAACATTACAATATGCTATCCATCGAACATAGTCCGCTTTCATACGTCGCAAGTTTCGAAAGATTCAAATGAGAGCAAAAGAGAAATAATGAAACAAAAAATACCCAACTAACCAAATTCCCACTGCATGTGGGTAGCAATTTCATTGCAAGTTTTTGACATTTCTTTTTCTCCTTCTTCTTTCTTTTTCGCATTTGCTTCATTACTTCTTTCGCTGTGTTACGAGCACAACATTTCAGTATGGCGGATGAACTGAAATGGACCAAAGAATTAACAAGGGGGCAGCATTCGATGAGTACTGCCTCCCCAAGAAAAATATTGCTATGGAATCGTATAAATTCAATACAATTGTGCAAAAAGAGAACCAGACTTTTGCTGACTTTGAAACCAAATTAAGAACTCCGCTGCGATTTTGTGAATACAATTGTAAGTTTGGCGCTACTTATTAACATCGAATGTTACGTGATCGTATAATTATCGGTGTTTACGATAAGAAATTACAACTAAAACTATTGGACGGAAAGGATGATCCATTGAAAAAGGTCATTGAAACTTGCAAAATCTATGAAGCGGCAAATGCAAATAAAATTTTGCTAGATCGACGTTACAACAACAATGCAACAAGTGTGAATACTGTATCGGAAACAACAGCTGACCAATGCAATGCTATATATCGCTATTGCTTCAATTGCGGTGCTCCTTTCACACCAACTAATATGCGCTTGCAAGGCAAACGACGTCAATTGTTTAAACTGTGGAAGAAAGGGACACTTCGCTAAATTTTGCAAACAAAAAGGAAAGCGAAACCAAATGGACAACATCAATCATCAGGGAACCAACAGCCAAGGAGGGACAACAACAACCACAACAAGAAGCAGGCAAACAGTCTCAATTGGAATAAGGAAGGTAATTGTTGTAGTTTAGAGCAGGTTGATGGAACTAGTATATTAAGTAGAAATTGTAATGTTAATGGTAATGTTTTTAGATTAAATACAAACACTGATACAGTAAACAGAATAAGATGGACGAAAACATATCGAATTAACAACTGGTTAACCACATTCAAAATTGACACGGGATCCGATGTGAATTGCATACCAATTAATTTAATTAAGAAGTTGAATGTTACTTTTGAAAAGAAAACACATGGATTTGTTGTGCTCGATTATAGTGCTAATAAAATTAACATTCATGGTCTGGTTAAAACGCTTGAATACGCTGAAATCATTTCCATGTTTGCCACGGGAGAAGGGGGAGTTCTTGGAAAAATTTAAGAAAAATTTTAGTGGTGTGGGTAAATTTCCAGGTACTTGCTCCATTAGGTTAAAAGAGGATGCCATACCCTCGTTGCACTATAAAAAGCGCATTCCTTTGGATCTGTGTAATCATCTAAAATTGGAACTCGAATCGATGGTCCAGGCTGGAATCATTTCTCCAGTCGATTATCCCACCGATTAGGTAAACAATGTTCAGCTCGTAGAAAAACCTAAAGGAAAACTTCGGGTTTATCTCGATCCGAAGCCCCTTAATGTATGCATAAAGCGCGAGCACGTCCTCATTCCAACGATCGAAGACGTGATGGGGCGACTGGCAAATAAATGTGTATTTTCTGTGCTTGATGTTAGTAACGGATTTTGGCATATGGAATTTGATGCCAAGAGCGCAGATTTAACTACGTTTATGACACCGATTGGTACATAGATTCAAGTTCAATCGCGTGCCATTCGGTATAAATAGCGCACCAGAAATGTTCCAGAAAAAAATCGTGCAAACTTCCGGGGATATTCCAAATCTTTTCATATATTTCGATCACATGACTATTGCAGCCGCAAATGACCTTGAACATGACCAAATGGAGCGAGCTCAGAAGCATAACATTAAATTTAATGCGAGTAAAATTCAATTTAGGCAAAAACAAATTAAGTTCATGGGACATTTAATTTCAGAGGGCCAAATTAGACCGGATTTTCGATATACTAGAGCCATTCTAGATATGCCGAAGCCAACAAACAAATCCGGGGTTATGAGATTACTGGGGTTATTTAAGTATATTGCAAAGTTTATCCCTAAATTGTCATGCCAATCCGCAGCCTTGCGTGATTTAACCCGAAAGGAGGTAGAATGGAGTTGGACGGATAGACATGAGAACGAATTAAAAAAATTGATTTCCATGGTAACGTCAGAGCCTGTACTGGCAGTTTATGATCCGAGAAAACCAGTTATCATTCAAACGGATGCATCAAAGGATGGTTTGGGATGCGTTCTGGTACAGAATGGACATCCAATTGCTTACGCTTCACGCACTTTAAGCGCTAGTGAAAAAAAATGGGGTCAAATTGAGAAGGAATTGTTGGCAATTGTCTTTGCCTGTGAACGCTTCCACTTTTTCCTATACGGACGAGAGTTCACGGTTCAAAGTGACCATAAGCCACTCGAGGTACTTGTCAAGCGTGACATTGATGATGTCACTCCTCGATTACAGAGGATGTTTATGCTTCTTCTCAAGTATGCGAAGATGAATATCGTTTATACACCGGGAAGAGAAATGCTTGTGGCGGACTGCCTTTCAAGGGCACAGTTGCCCGATCAATTGGAAAACCCAGATCTTCTTGGAGTAATACATATAATCACTCGGAAGGTGTGCTTATCGGAAGATAATTACAACTTATACTTGCGTGTAATTAAAGATGATGAAAAGTACATGCGCATATGTAAATATGTCCAGACGCAGTGGCCCCGATATCATCAGCTTGATGATTTGAGCCAAAAATTTCACAAATACCGCGATAATTTGCATTTCGAAAATGGACTTCTTCTTAAAGACCATAGACTTGTAATTCCTTCTGAACTGCAGGCAAAAATTTGCAAGTGGTTACACGAACCACATTTGGGTGTGGAAAAAACGCTTGCACGTGCACGTTCTCTTTATTTTTGGCCTGGTATGCCCGACAAAATTAAAACAATCGTTTTGCAGTGCATTATTTTATTTAAATTGTGAAAAATTTAAACGAAATATTCAAAAAGACTCTAATCCTGAGTACCCATTTCAAAAAGTCGCGATTGATTTATTTGAAATTGCAGGGCACGATTATATAGCGATCATTGGCGCATATTCGGGCTTTGTCATGTCAGAGAAACTGATTCGGAAAACTTCTAACCATATAATTAAAGTAATGTTGAAAATATTTGATCGCGTAGGATGGATATCCATCGGAAATCAAATGTGAATATAGCCCGTTCGGGTCAACGGCATTCAAGGAATTTGCCAATCAGACAAACATTTTGTATACTTTTTCTAGTCCGAGGTATCCGCAAAGCAATGTATTAGCGGAAAAAGGCGTTGCCAAAGCAAAAAAATCTTCTAAGGCGATGCTACGAGGTACAGGAAACCGATCGTTTTCAATATCGTATTCTCGAGTACAATACAACACAAGTCTCTAGCATGAAACTGTCGCCGGCTCAATTGTTCTTTGGGCGCCAAATTAAGACCAGATTGCCTGTAGCGGGTCAGCTGTTGCGTCGAAACAACTAGAACGAGGTCGATATTCAAGAAAATATTCAAAACAAGAAGAATAAACAGAAGTTTTATTATGATCGAACTGCAAGATCCTTGCCAATATTGAATGTGGGTGACCAAGTTATATTTAAAATAAATGGAAAAGGCATTAGGCGCAAATTGTAGCTAATGTTAATGATAGGTCATATATTGTACTAGACAACTTTGGTAATTATTTTCGAAGAAATCGAAGATTTTTAGCTAAGACACAAAATAATGAAATCAATACAAGTGAATTGCTATTCGAAGATCACACTAGAAACAATGTAAATGACGAAGACAATAATGTTAAGGAAATGAATATTATACCAAGTAAGAATAGTAATTTTGATGTTAACGTAGAACTAAGTAGGAATTGCCACAATAAAAATATGTCACCTGGTAGCAGCTTATCAAACGGAGTCGCACGAACAGTTAAACCGACGGATTCACCAGTAGTTCATGATGATCCAATTGATCGCGACAGCTTCCAACCTAAATTAGACATAGAGGTACCTAAAGTACCTGATATAAGTTACACACCTTATGTGACTCGAAGTGGTCGCGTAAGTGCACCACCTATTCGGTATGGTAATCTCGCTACCAAATAATCAAGATTACAAAAAAAAAAAAGCGTGTAATAAATATGCTCATTGTGAACTCAACGACAAGCAGTTGAGCTTCAACCATTATCGCTAACGGATTAAATAAAAGAAAGTAATCAGTACCGGAATTTAATTGAACGTGTTTTAATCATATGGTACGAGTATTATATCATATCATATTAATGGTGCGCATTACAATAGAGGAACGGGATTCTCCTCCAAGAGTTTTGAAGATTTCTGTGGCAATAATTGCATTCAACACATCAAAACAGCTGTACGAACTCCGCGTGCTAACGGGCATATTGAAAGAGCTAATCAAATCATCCTTTCGTATCTTCGATCTTCAATAAACGATACCAAGGACTGGGATTTAGTACTACGTGAGCTTCAATGGAATTTCAACACTCAAAAAAATGCAACAACGGACTTCACTCCAAGTGAGCTCGTCTTCTATTTTAAATTACTTGATATCGTTCAAAACCAACTTATTGCTGCAGTCAACGACGATTCCTCTATTGTTGACGAGAACGGAAAACTTAATTATTGTACTACGATGGACGAGAAACGAGAGCAAGCTGCTTTACGAATTCGAGACGCACGAGCGAAATGGAAAGACCGTTTTGACCGAAAGCACACCGAGCCAACATCCTCTTGTGTGAACGATCTAATTGTTATAGAAAATATAGTGATAACCACTTAAATGTGAGCAGCGACATCTAGATTCACAGAGCAGAAAATGTAGATACTCGAAGACCAGAAGACTTCGATACTTGAATAACAAAGTCTCGACTGGAGAGTGGAATCGAATTTTCTAGCAAATTGGAAATTGTATGTGACGCTGGATGGCGAGGATTGTTCTCGAAGTCATTCGAGTATAAATACCAGCATCCCCAAGGTATTGTGATAACCACTTAAATGTGAGCAGCGACATCTAGATTCACAGAGCAGAAAATTTCGATACTCGAATACCAGAAGATTTCGATACTGGAATAACAAAGTCTCGACTGGAGAGTTGAATCGAATTTTCTAGCAAATTGGAAATTGTATGGGACGCTGGATGGCGAGGATTGTTCTCGAAGTATGTCATTCGAGTATAAATACCAGCATCCCCAAGGTATGCAAAGCAGTTCTAAGTTGAACAAGAGAAGCCTCAGCGCCAGTGGAGGAAAAAGTGACCTGGTGCTCCGACTTCAGGAGGCTTTGAACAACGAGGGACATGATCCTGATGCATATTCCTTTGATGTTGACGAGGATGAACAGACAAGTACCGGCAATGACATGGCTGCGATGATGCAACTCCTCTTATTAAAAATGGATGAACAAAAGAAAAATATAGAAGAACATTCTCCAGAACAGTCTGGAACAAAAAATGGACGAGCAGAAGAGCAGCATTGAACAAAATCTGCACGGTCTTCAACAGAAAATGGATGAACAAAAGAATAATCTGGAAGAACAAAAGAACATTCTCCAGCAAAAATTCGAAGAAATCGATGACAAATTTGAAAGAATAGAGAAGAACGTTGATGACAAATTTGATAGAATAGAGAAGAACGTTGATGACAAATTTGATACAATAGAGAAGAATGTTGGCGAAAAATTCGAAGAAATGGACAGCAAAGTTCAGCAACTGGCAAAAGAGCTCGACGCAGTGCGAAAACAGAAACTGCGAGAATGTTCTTTAAGCGGTCCAAGGAGAAAAGAGTTGAAGCCTCCCTCATTCGATGGCCAGACCTCATGGTCTACTTATAAGAAGCAGTTTGAAATGGCTGCCTGTGCAAACCACTGGGACAATAAGGAGAAGTGCTTTGCCCTAGCGATGGCCTTACGTGGTCCTGCGGCAGAATTGTTACAAACAATCGATATCGAAAAGAATAGAGACTATCCGGTTTTAGTGCAGGCTATCGAGAAACGGTTTGGGGATAGCCACATGCGGGAAGTTTACAAGGTTCAATTGCAAGGCCGTATGCAGCAACGAGGAGAAACACTGCAACAGCTCCAAGAAGACGTGAGTAGACTGGCACATTTGTCATATCCCACCGCAGGCCAAGAAATAATCGACGAAATGGCAAAGGACGCATTCATCAGGGGAATTGCAGATTTGAAGCTACAATCAGCAGTAAGGATGGCCGGGAAAAGAACCCTTGCTGAAGCACTTGCCTTCGCTCTGGCGATGGAAGCAACTGCCAGCGGGATTGGGATTTTCTTAATGGCCTACCGAAACGCGGTCCATAGCTCAACAGGGCACACGCCATCCGAGATCTTATTTGGTCAAACAATTCGGTTGCCAAGTGAAGCAAAATTCGGATCCCCACCGACAAAGCCCAAAGAGGTGAACGACTACGTGAATGACTTGCACAGCAGGATTCGTAAATTGCATGAAGACACCAGAGGAAAGATGAAGCTAGCAAGCAGCCGCATGAAGGCTAGGTACGATATCAAGGCGAAATCTTCCGGTTTCAACGAAGGAGATCCGGTCTGGCTGTATAATCCTCAGCGTAAGAAAGGCAAATCACCAAAATTGCAACAGGCCTGGGAAGGTCCATACAAGGTGATAACTCGCATTAAAGACGTTGTCTACCGGATCCAGCGTGGGGATCGAAGAAAATTGAAAGTGGTCCATTTGGATAGAATGTGTCATTTCAACGGGATGCTGAATGACGAAGTTGTTCGGGACGAACAACTGTAGGGAGGGAGCAATGTGATAACCACTTAAATGTGAGCAGCGACACCTAGATTCAAAGACAAGAAGATTTCGATACTGGAATAACAAAGTCTCGACTGGAGAGTGGAATCGAATTTTCTAGCAAATTGGAAATTGTATGAGACGCTGGATGGCGAGGATTGTTCTCGAAGTATGTCATTCGAGTATAAATACCAGCACCAATACCAAAGGTATGCAAGTCAGTTCTAAAGTGTAATTTGAAGTGTTAATTAGGAAAAGTGATTAAGTGGTTTAAGTAAAATATAAGAAAAGTATAAGTGGTTGAGAAATTGAATTGTACTGAGAGAAAGAATTAAATAGTGAATTGTAACTGTACTGAATAAAGGGATTTGTATTGAAAAGAATAAGTTCTATCATTTGTACCCACACAAACATTTTACATTGGTGTCAGAAGTGGGATAGGACTTATTGTGTGTAAAAAAAAAAAGTGTTTTCTGACTATTTGAAAAAGCTAGAATGGGTCGAAAACTATTGCAGTTGACCCTCGTCCAACTCAAATCCGAGTTGAACAAGAGAAGCCTCAGCGCCAGTGGAGGAAAAAGTGACCTGGTGCTCCGACTTCAGGAGGCTTTGAACAACGAGGGACATGATCCTGATGCATATTCCTTTGATGTTGACGAGGATGAACAGACAAGTACTCCTCTTATTAAAAATGGACGAACAGAAGAACAGTCTCGACCAACAAAAGAAAAATCTGGAAGAACAAAAGAATAGCCTCGAACAAAAGCTGGATGAACAAAAGAATAGCCTCGGACAAAAGCTGGATGAACAAAAGAAAAATCTAGACGAGCAGAAGAGCAGCATTGAACAAAAATTCAACGAACAAACCAACAATCTGCACGGTCTTCAACAGAGAATGGATGAACAAAAGAATAATCTGGAAGAACAAAAGAACATTCTCCAGCAAAAATTCGAAGAAATCGATGATAAATTTGAAAGAATAGAGAAGAACGTTGATGACAAATTTGATAGAATAGAGAAGAACGTTGATGACAAATTTGATACAATAGAGAAGAATGTTGGCGAAAAATTCGAAGAAATGGACAGCAAAGTTCAGCAACTGGCAAAAGAGCTCGACACAGTGAGAAAACAGAAACTGCGTGAATGTTCTTTAAGCGGTCCAAGGAGAAAAGATTTGAAGCCTCCCTCATTCGATGGCCAGACCTCATGGTCTACTTATAAGAAGCAGTTTGAAATGGCTTCCTGTGCAAACGACTGCGACAATGAGGAAAAGTGCTTTGCCCTAGCAATGGCCTTACGTGGTCCTGCGGCAGAATTGTTACAAACAATCGATATCGAAAAGAATAGAGACTATATGGCTTTAGTGCAGGCTATGGAGAAACGGTTTGGGGAACATGCGGGAAGTTTACAAGGTTCAATTGCAAGGCCGTATGTAGCAACGAGGAGAAACACTGCAACAGCTCCAAGCAGACGTGAGTAGACTGGCACATTTGTCATATCCCACCGCAGGCCAAGAAATAATCGACGAAATGGCAAAGGACGCATTCATCGGGGGAATTGCAGTATTGAAGCTACAATCAGCAGTAAGGATGGCCGGGAAAAGAACCCTTGCTGAAGCACTTGCCTTCGCTCTGGCGATGGAAGCATCCAATCAGGCTTCCACAGGAATGCATTTCGTCAGGGAAATAGTATCTGGTGAATGCTCCTGCTCAAGACCGACTACTATGCAACGAAATATCCCGCGGGAGAGACGAAGAATGCGCTGCTGGAACTGCGATAAAGTAGGACATCTGCAAGGGCATTGTAAAGAACCAGTACGACGAGAAAGCTGCCTGCACTGGGGTTACAGGCAAATAGAAAGAAAAACCAGCAGAAACGGTTACCAAGAAACCGGTCAAATTTCCAGAAGCCATCGGTTAGGAAATGCTTACTTCGCGGGGCAGAAGTCTGTAGCAGGAGTCGACTCCAGGGTAATTATCCCAGTCTCACAGGTAAAACAATGGAATGAAAGCCTCCCAGCAGAAGTAGTCAGTGGTAAAGAAGCGAAAGAACAGGCAACTATCCAAACGATCAGGACTGAGCCAATAGAGGGTTGGAGTATAGACGAAATCCGTTCCTCCCAACAGGCAGACAATGACACCGAACCAATATTGGCCTGGAAAGAACACGAGGAAAGACCACGCTGGCAGCAGATATCAGATCGGAGCCAAACTCTGAAGGCATACTGGGCACAGTGGGACTCGCTTTTGGTGCAAGATGGAGTGCTGAAGAGAAAATAGGAAAGTGCAGATGGGACAACATCTCGTATGCAGCTAATTGTGCCACGGTCCAGAGTCAACCAAGTGCTTCATGAAATACATGACGGAATCTCAGGAGGCCATTTGGGAATAAACAAGACGTTGGAAAAGGTAAGGGAACGTTTCTATTGGCTAAGCGCTAAACAAGATGTCGAGAATTGGTGCAAAAAGTGCATAAGATGTGCAGCTACCAAGGGTCCAAAAGTAAAGCCACATGGACAAATGCAACAATACAATGTCGGAGCACCTTTCGAACGAATAGCCATCGACATCGCTGGGCCGTTTCCCGAAACCTTTAATGGAAACCGATATACCCTCGTAGTCATGGATTACTTCAGTAAGTGGCCGGAAGTGTTTGCCATCCCAAATCAAGGGGCTAAGACCGTAGCCGAACAGATAGTCAACAACTGGGTGAGCAGATTTGGGGTCCCAATGGAGCTGCACTCTGATCAAGGGCGAAACTTTGAATCAAAAGTCTTCCAGGAAATATGCCAATATTTGGGAATAAGAAAGACAAGGACAACGCCACTACACCCTCAATCTGATGGAATGGTCGAGCGATTCAATCGGACCTTGAATGAGCATCTATCTAAGGTTGTCAGCAACTGCCAGCGGGATTGGGATCGACACATACACCTCTTCTTAATGGCCTATCGAAACGCGGTCCATAGCTCAACAGGGCACACACCATCCGAGATCTTATTTGGTCAAACAATTCGGTTGCCAAGTGAAGCAAAATTCGGATCCCCACCGACGGAGCCCAAAGAGGTGAACGAGTACGTGAATGACTTACGCAGCAGGATTCGTAAATTGCATGAAGACACCAGAGAAAAGATGAAGCTAGCAAGCTAGCAAGGAGATCTGGTTTGGCTGTATAATCCTCAGCGTAAGAAAGGCAAATCACCAAAATTGCAACAGGACTGGGAAGGTCCATACAAGGTGATAACCCGCATTAATGACGTTGTCTACCGGATCCATCGTGGGGATCGAAGAAAATTGAAAGTGGTCCATTTGGATAGAATGTGTCATTTCAACGGGATGCTGAATGACGAAGTTGTTCGGGACGAACAACTGTAGGGAGGGAGCAATGTGATAACCACTTAAATGTGAGCAGCGACATCTAGATTCAAAGACAAGAAGATTTCGATACTGGAATAACAAAGTCTCGACTGGAGAGTGGAATCGAATTTTCTAGCAAATTGGAAATTGTATGGGACGCTGGATGGCGAGGATTGTTCTCGAAGTATGTCATTCGAGTATAAATACCAGCATCCCCAAGGTATGCAAATGAGTTCTATAGTGAAATTTGAAGTGTTAATTAGGAGAAGTAATTAAGTGGTTTAAGTAAAAGATAAGAAAAGTATAAGCGGTTGAGAAATTGGATTGTACTGAGAGAAACAATTAAATAGTGAATTGTAACTGTACTGAATAAAGGGATTTGTATTGAAAAGAATAAGTTCTATCATTTGTACCCACACAAACATTTTACAATATACAACTTTCACCTTGAGAAAAAAATGATGATTACCTTAAAAATGTTGAGACAACGAGTCCAGGAAGGTTTGGAGTTTAACTTAAGCATTATGTCGCTACACAGGATTCTAAGAAGAAATGGATTTTCCTATATAAAAACGGAGAACAACCGTAAACTTATGTGCGAAAAAAATGAAGTTAAACTTTTACGAGTGAAATATCTGAGAAAGGTGCGGGAATACAGATCAAAAGGATATGGGATCATTTATTTGGACGAGAGCTATATTCACAGCTCACACACAAGACCAAGGGCATGGACTGATGATAATGGCGCATGCAGGTGGCGAGAAAGGCTTCTTAAATAATGTCTTGCTTTTATTTAAATCTGGAACAAAAACAGGAGACTATCACGATGAGATGAATTTGATGTTGGTAATGGTTTTAAAGAAAAAAGGCAGACAGTTTTGTTGAACACATGTATATTTTATTTAACAAAGAATCCCGTGTAGAACACCAAAGAATAACGCTTGATAAGGATGACAGAAGAAAAAAAAATACAAAACAGAATCAACTTCACAACATGTACAGAATTCAATACCTCAGTTTAAATGTATAGGCACTGTCATATTCAACACCCCTTCATACATTTAAAAAATATCTTAAATTGTTTAGATATTAACATGAATATTACAAAAATCTTTAGTCTTTAAGTGCATCTCCTACGCAACATTGTTTAAGAAACTTTATAATTAACTCCTTAGATAACGATTTCGTTAGCATGTCTGCTGGTTGATTACATGTACTGATATACTTAACACAAATTTTGTTATTTTTAATTAAATCCTTAACAAAATGATATCTGATATATACATGTTTTAAACGTTTTACAGATTCTGTGCTGACTGATTATCACAAAAAAATTTTACTGGATATGTCTTTTGAAAGTCAAAATCACACAACAAATTTACAAGCCAACATGCTTCACTAGTAGCCATACTCATTGAAATATATTCGTCTTCTGTCGAGGATAGGCTTACAGATGATTGTTTCTTTGAGCACCATACAATTAAACAATTTGCAAAAGTAAATAAATAACCTGAAGTTGACTTTCTATCTCTTTGATCTGTAATTCCCTTGCAATAACTTCACTCCACTTACTAGCATCACTTCTTTTCATGGCCTCACTATATGTAACTTTCTTCTCTGGGTGGACTGGTTTCTTCCAATAGACATTCTTCTTCA
This sequence comes from Volucella bombylans, assembly GCA_949129095.1. Lineage (NCBI taxonomy): Eukaryota > Metazoa > Arthropoda > Insecta > Diptera > Syrphidae > Volucella > Volucella bombylans. The sequence goes on along the minus strand of OX422144.1, from coordinate 37,931,000 downwards.
CCACATTACACACTGATCCATCCTCTTCAACACTGCTTGTATATAGGTCGCTTCATAAAATCCATCAGTTAATTTGCTCATATCTGTCTCCGGGATTCCATCTTGTTCGAACTCCTCTTCCAGATCCAGTAGCGTCATAGATTCTTTTTCCTCGCCTTTCTTAACTTAAAGTATCTCTTCAGCATCTTGATTTAAGAAAACAACATCCATCTTTGTCTCCACCGTATTTGTTTGTGAGAAATAAATTCTATATCCTTTTACATTTTCTTCGTAGCCAACCATCAACCCCTTTTCATATTTCTTGTATTTATTTCTTTTTTCCTTTGGAAAGTGAACAAACACTTTCGTACCAAATGTTCTTAACTGCTGAATGTCAAAATTTTTATTTGTCCATACTTCAAATGGTGACCTTCCATTTTCATGATTCTTCCCAGTTCTATTCAAGACAAATACCGCCGTATTAATTGCTTCTGCCCACAGCTTCTTTGGTAAGTTCCCTCCGTGTAACATTGTCCTCGCCGCTTCCACCAAAGTTCTATTTTCCCTTTCAGCCTTCCCGTTCTGTTCTGGGGTATAAGGTACTGTTGTTTGGTGTGTAATACCTCGCCTTGAAAACATTTCCTTCACTTCTTTGTTTACAAACCATTGTCACTTCTAAAGGTTTTCACTTTGTTTTCAGTTATGTTTGCGGCCTTGTTTAAGAAATTTTCAATGCAATATTTGATCTCATCTTTGGTTTTAACAAAGTACATACTCCTGAAGTTAGAATAGTCGTCCTTTAGTATTACAAAATATTTTGACCCGCCAACAGATGCTTATTCCATTTGGCCACAAGTATCAGCATGAATTAGCTCACAAGTCTTTGTAGTCACATACTCACTCTTGCTGAATGGCAATCAACTTTGACACTCAGGCTTAGAAGTCTGTTTCACAGAGCGAAGTTTTAATGCGCCAGTCTTTTGTGCCACTCATTAAAATCGTTCTGCACTAGTTTTGCAGTGCTTGCAATATCGTACGTACGTTTATAACGTAAATCCAAATAATAAGAATTATCAATTCGATTTGCCATTGCATAAACTTCATTGCATTTGTAAAATTTGCATGAACTATCATCTGTTGTCATGATGTAACCTTTTTCTGTGACGCGATTGACTGAGGACAGATTAGTTTTCAATTCTGGAACATACAAAACATTGTCTATGACTGTGTCAATCCATTCGATCCCGTTTGATACTTGAACCTCTATCTGTCCGCAACATAGGGCACTAATAACTGCGCCATAGCCGACAATTACTGATTTTTGCAAATTGTTTGAGAGTGATGTAAACAATGCTCGAACTCGACACATGTGTTCACTGGCACCGGAGTCCACTAACCACTTTGAAATATGCATTGCTTTTCGTTTTATTTTCAATCTTACTATCTTTTTGTTTTCTAATAGTGTCCAGACTTTCCACAATAGAAACGTTTATTATTATTTACGTTTTCCTCCCTAGTTTTATTACTATTCGCAATCACTTTGATAATGTCCGCTTTTGCCACACTTAAAGCATTTTACAAATCTTTTTTTTTCCAATGAACGCAGATGACGATGAATTTTGCTGGGACTCCTCGTTCTTTACTTTCACCCTCTCTTCTTTAATTAATAATCTGGCTACTAAGTTGTCAATGGTTTGCTTATCGTCAGGTGCCAATTCCCACGCCGAAACAAAATACTTGTATTCATCAGGTAATGACATTAACACTTTTGTAATAACAAACCTGTCAGAGATTTCTTCGCCAATCTGTTTGAACTGATTTTGCATTTCTTGGATCTTAGATAAGAAAACTGACATATCCACGCTTTTCTCATATTTGTACTGAAAGAATCTTTGCTGTACTATATGCACACTAGTCTCAGTCTTCTGCTCATATACACATTGAAGTTTTCTCCACATTCGGGCTTCACACACTTTCCCTCCACAACATCCAGCCTGCCGTTTCCTCTCAACAGCACCGTGGTTTGAAATTTCCAGATATTCCAATTTTTTGAACTCTCCAGCCTGTACTATTTTTATTAATATCCGCCCTCCTCGTTCACAAACCAGAACGCGTTTTCCTTCTGAATTATCTTTAACTTCTGCTGAATTTTGTGTCTGGGCCCATAACCTGATGTTGATGTTGATGTTGATTTTAAAGAAAAAAGGCAGACAGGTTTGTTGTATATTTTATTTAACAAAGAATGCCGCATAGTAAGTGCCTGTTTACATTGGCGACGGGATGAAAGTCCTCACCATGAACGTCGTGTTCACATTGTCATGGGGTTGAAAAACTTTTTGACAAGTGGAATACTTGAATCGGAGCATTTTAAATTTGCGCAGCTGGCTTGAAACATACCTTTCTTCCTATTCTTCACACTTCCTTTCTCATCAACGATCAAAACTAAAATTAAAAAATATGTCAGAAATGGAACGATATGGAAAAAAACGATGTGTTGCACCCGAGAATCCATTTCTAAAGTGGATTATTTTAGAATTTATTTAGAAATGTATTCTCGGTGGAAGTAACCCTTCTTCTTCCCACTTCAATAAAAAGCATTCCCCCTCTTCCGGACAATCTTCCTGCCCGCGCCAATGTGAACAGGCACTAATACAAAAGAATAACGATTGATGAGGAGACAGAAAAAAAATACAAAACACATGTACATGAACAGAATTCAATACTTCAGTTTAAATGTATAGGCATTGCCATATTCAACAGAATTTTGAAAATTTCTCCAAATGAATGACAGATCAAGTTTTGAATATCATAGAAGAACCTTCAGTTACTGTAATGGACAACGCATCATATCACAAAAAATGGGAAGACAAGTAAATCAGTTCTGGTTCCGGAAAATTTTAGATGTTACAATGGCTTGCCCACTGAAATATACCACATAGTTCACAGATGCTCAAACTCATACTTCATGAGCTTATAAAGGAATATCGAACTATACGCCATCCAAAGCATTAGAGTGACGCTATAATTCACGGCGCGGGACAGGAAGTATTACGATTGCCATCATATCATCAACCCTATTGAAAATATTTGGGCAACTGTCAAGGCAAGAGTAGGAAACCGAAACACAACATTTAAATTATCGGATGTTCAGAAACTAGCTGAAGAAGAATTTTCAAAAATTACAGTTGAAGATTGGCGCAAAGTGTGTGCAAAAGTTATAAGGACAGAGGAGGAATACTTTTCTCATGAGCTGATGTGGGACACAATATCGGATGCAATAGTTATCAGTCCAGAAGATGATTCCTCAACCGATTATGAAACTAACAGTTCTTCAAATTGAATTCAATATACCTAGTTCTGCCATAAGTTCTGTTACAAATATAAAACGCTATAAAAAAAAAAACAGTAAACATATTGTATTCAAAATTATTTCATTTATTAGATCACAAAATTGATTATTAAAAAAATTGTACTGTATTGGTCAAGCCCTTCACAATACCTTCTAGCATATCTTCTTGGTAAACATTTGCTCCAGTTATTACGCCTTTTTCACAGAAATGGAGTTTTGCCAGCAATAATGATCTACGAAAGTATAATGAGCAAATAATCAAAAACCGTATAGGTACATAGAAACACAATCAATTCATGCGAGACCTCTTGCTTCATTTATCCAATCGTCATCATATGCAAATCCAATACAGTACCAACAGATATACTCGTACAGAACTTTTTTTTATATTTTATCAGAATATAATTTTCTCGAAGTAAATTTGGCATATAAGGATCTATGTACATTTCCTCTCCCACCAGGGATGTAATATTTTTTTGGTAAACTGGATATACACAATGATTATACCTCAGGTAGAAAATGGCCGTCCCATCAGTGCGCTCTAAACTTCAGTTTAATAGAAGGAAAATAAAAAAAACCACCGATCTGACTGAGGATATGTGATCTTGAAAGCAACGTTGGGATGTAGATCCTTTTTATTTATGACTCCACCCATTTTCGTGTTTCTTATTTCATATTTGTCAATTTAAGAAAAAGAAATTTTAAGAGACCTGCGCAGTAAAATGGCAAACTAATTGGTACGGACTATAAATTCGAAGTGCGTGTAATGATGATGATGAGAGAGTAAAGTGTTTTAATGCGATTTGAAAGTGTTTATATGACATTTCAATGCAGTTCCAAATTTTCAATGCGGTTTATAAACAGGACTGCACGAATTGAGTGAATGCGCTTTAAGCTGTCATATAAACTAGGTAATACCAAAGAATATATAATTACAAAGAAGACGCAAATTTTTGTATTGCGGGTTCTAATATCAAGACCCGCTCTCAGAGCTTTTGGGTTTTCGAGAGAAGTTTTATATATTCTCGCAGGCAGGCATTCTTTGTGTCTCATTCGCTTCCTTGATGCGCCCGTAGATACAAGTGTGTGTGGGAGTTATTTTCAAAGTGTTTAGCGTTGCTTGCATTTTTTGTAAGATTCACAGTTTGATATGAATTCTAAAAAATGTGGTATTAATGTAAATAATTCCAGAAAAAAATTATTTATTAGTAATCTTCACTTTTTCTCTTAAGATATTGGAAATAAGAAATTAAAAAGAGGAGCTGTTCCATCGTTGAATTTAAACGTTCATGTCGATAATGATGATCCTGAGAATTTTTTTTTGTTTAGAAGAAATACCTCAGAGAAGGAATTCTTCGTGCAGCAATTTATCTATTGTTTGTTCAAAATGCGAAAGATTAACTAGACTACTGCCATGTGCAAAAAAAAAAAATATTGCTTTAGAAAAGCAAAACAAAATTTTAGGCGAAATGTCTGTTGAAGTCGGATCTTAATACTCCTGATGGCTTGGTAAGTTTCGAAATTGTCAAGGAGCTTTGGCAGCTAGATCAAAATGGCAAAACAAGAATGTGCCCAAAACTAACAAGTCAACACATATTTCCTACTGATTTCGATAAAATGCGAGTAAAGTATGCAACTCAAATTTTTAGTAGAACTGTAAGTGCAGCGATTGGCACAGTTATAGAGACTTGTGGGTTTAGGAACTGTTCAAAGGAAGTTGCAGTTTCTACAAGAACTTTTCTTAGTAAAATTGATCAAGTTTTTGACTGCATAAATAGCGGTTCTCTAAATTCCGACAATTTTAATAGATCAGCCATACAAAAAAATAATTGCGCTCATGAATTTTTAAAAAACTTTTAAGAGTTACATTGCTCAAGTTTCCTTGGTTCAACAATCAAAAACTGTTTATTTTTTGAAAGGGATTGAACAGTCTATAAACGGAGTACTACAACTTACCGATGATGATTTATTTAACGATTGTTTATGTTTTTTTCAAAATTTTGACTTTGAAATTTTATTTTTCAAAAACCGTTCATTATATAAAACTTGAAATTAAAATAAGATTGAAGAATGAAATGTAACTTTAAAAAATGGTATAGCACGTTATTCTATGTGCCTTAGTTCATTTTTTATATATATTTTTAAATTTTAAGTCCTTTTCCTATTAAATTGCCCCACCCGCCTAAACGGGGGGAGAAAGACCCCCTTCTATACAATTTTTTCTCCTCTTAACTCAACCTAAGCTTTAGTCGCATCATATGAGAAATTTATTAGAAAAAAAAATGACCAAAGTGAATTTTCCATAGAAATATCTTAGATATTGTTTAAACAATGTAAATAGTTAAGTCCCCGTTCCAAAATGTTTTTGATTTTAGAAAAAAAAAAAAAACAGGCAAACCATCGTATTTATTAAAATAAAAGGAAATATCATTTGCCCAGGAAATCTTTTTGTTCTTTTATTTTCCACTTCGTCACCTGTTTCCCTGTAGCATCCAATAAAAAAGAAAAAAAAAAATCGCACTTCAAACTCAACGCACAAGATGGAAAATTTTATGTGTGCTTAGAAAGCAAACAAAGTAGAATTTGTATGTATGTATGTATGTTATTTATTTCTCTTAAATTACGTATAAACATAATATAAAAACAAATCCATATAAAAATTCAGTACGTTAAGAATTACAAAGTAAAGTAAGAGAAAAAAAAAATAATAAAAAAATCAATCTGGTGGCTTTCGATATTTTATACTGAAAGAGTTCAAATAGTGTTGAATGTCACTTCAAAAGGAACAATACAATAATATGGGATGGGGTGTTGAACAAAAAATAGAGGAAAAAGAAAAACATATTTCAATTTAATTCATTTAACATTATATCAATAAGTTATCACTTCATAAAGGATGCAAAATTTATGTAATCAGTATACTAATATCAAAAGTTTAAACAAAAGTTAGATCAAAATATTAGAAGTAAGAGAGTTTAAACTATAATAATCTTGAGAGAACAGCCAATTTTTTACGCGTTTTAGAAAACATTTGGACATGTGAACACATATGATTTCCTCCGGGAGGACATTAAATAAACGATTATATATAAATGAATAAGAATTTCTATATGCGGTGGTTCGATAGTTTGGCACTTGTAACATATTAAGCGAGTTATTACGTAGGTTATAGTTTGAGATTATACGAAAGTTTCGATTACCAGACTTCATAAGGAATGCTTTTAGAACCTTAAAACAGCATAAGTGACGAAGAGGAAGAATCCCTAATCAACAAAACAAAGGAAAACTAGGATGCCTACCAGGTTTACGACAAATCTTTCGGACAACATTCTTTTGTAAAACTAGCAAAGGCTGAATTTTGTTTTGATAGCCACCTCCCCAGCAATTTATACCGTATTGCAGTTTAGAATTAAAAAGTCCATAATAAATTGTGGTTACGAGCTTCGTTGAACATGTATTACGGAGGTAATAAAAATGCCTAACTGTGGAGATAAAGTACTTCTTCAATGCAGTAGCGTGAGATGAAAATTTCATATTAGAGTCAAGTAATTATGCGATCATCAAAAAATAAGTGAGAATGTAAACTGGATATTGTCATGGAATATGTGATTGTGTGAGAAAGAGCTTTTCTCTCAAATATTATTCGTTTCGCTTATTTTTTTATTATTTGGAACAGAGCTTTTTGAAATCGTTTTCAATTTTTGAGGCAGATAATACTTCTTGGTAATTATATATTCTTTGGTAATACTTTCGGTTTCTATTGTTGCTTTTAGATCGTTTCTATAGGTATTCACTTCGTCTAGCCAGCCGATATTAATGTCGCCTAAACAATAAATCTGTCAACTTAGGTCACATAAATCTATACCCTGTTCAAAAAACAGTACAGAGCTTATGGGAGAACTTTTTTTCGAACATGGCTTAGTTCAAAATATGTACTACAACTTGTCACTAGTTTTCATTGAAATTATTGTTGTAACTACTCTAACAATCCGATAAAACCCGTGTGCGACCAGTCTGCCTTGGAGTTGGAGACAGAATGATCAATTGCATGTATATCCGCCATTGATATCCTCTGGATTTTCTAACAGGACCAGATTTACCAGTATTAATGTTAACAAAGCATTTTTTCACAAGATCTTCTGGTTTTTGTTGCTTTCAACAGCTGTTTTAACGAAATAAGTGGTAGGTGTTGCCGTATGTGAATGTAGCATATTGTGATAACCACTTAAATGTGAGCAGCGACATCTAGCAGAAAATGTCGATACTGGAATAACAAAGTCTCGACTGGAGAGTGGAATCGAATTTTCTAGCAAATTGGAAATTGTATGGGACGCTGGATGGCGAGGATTGTTCTCGAAGCATGTCATTCGAGTATAAATACCAGCATCCCCAAGGTATGCAAGTCAGTTTTAAAGTGTAATTTGAAGTGTTAATTAGGAGAAGTGATTAAGTGGTTTAAGTAAAAGATAAGAAAAATATAAGTGGTTGAGAAATTGGATTGTACTGAGAGAAAGAATTAAATAGTGAATTGTAACTGTACTGAATAAAGGGATTTGTATTAAAAAGAATAAGTTCTATTATTTGTACCCACACAAACATTTTACATTGGTGTCAGAAGTGGGATAGGACTTATTGTGTGTAAAAAAAAAGAAGTGTTTGCTGACTATGTGAAAAAGCTAGAATGGGTCGAAAACTATTGCAGTTGACCCTCGTCCAACTCAAATCCGAGTTGAACAAGAGAAGCCTCAGCGCCAGTGAAGGAAAAAGTGACCTGGTGCTCAGACTTCAGGAGGCTTTGAACAACGAGGGTCATGATCCTGATGCATATTCCTTTGATGTTGACGAGGATGAACAGACAAGTACCGGCAGTGACATGTCTGCGATGATGCAACTCCTCTTATTAAAAATGGACGAACAAAACAAAAAAATGGACGAACAGAAGAGCAGTCTCGAACAAAAAATGGACGAACAGAAGAAAAATTTGGACGGTCTTCAACAGAAAATGGATGAACAAAAGAATAATCTGGAAGAACAAAAGAATAGTCTCGAGCAAAAGTTGGATGAACAAAAGAATAGTCTCGAACAAAAGTTGGATGAACAAAAGAAAAATCTAGACGAGCAGAAGAGCAGCATTGAACAAAAATTCGACGAACAAAAGAATAGTCTAGAACAAAAACTGGAAGAACAAAATAACACTCTCCAGCAAAAATTCGAAGAAATCGATGACAAATTTGAAAGAATAGAGAAGAACGTTGATGACAAATTTGATAAAATAGAGAAGAATGTTGGTGAAAAATTCGAACAAATGGACAGCAAAGTTCAGCAACTGGCAAAAGAGCTCGACACAGTGCGAAAGCAGAAACTGCGAGAATGTTCTTTAGGCGGTCCAAGGAGAAAAAATTTGAAGCCTCCCACATTCGATGGCCAGACCTCATGGTCTACTTATAAGAAGCAGTTTGAAATGGCTGCCTGTGCAAACGACTGGGACAATGAGGAAAAGTGCTTTGCCCTAACAATGGCCTTGCACGGTCCTGCAGCAGAATTGTTGCAAACAGTAGACATCGGAAAGCATAAAGATTATGTGACTTTAGTACAGGCTATAGAGAAACGGTTTGGGGATAGCCACATGCAGGAGGTCTACAAGGTCCAATTGCGAAGCCGAACGCAGCAAAGAGTAGAAACACTGCAGCAGCTCCAAGCAGACGTGAGTAAACTTGCACATCTGTCATATCCCACCGCAGGCCAGGAAATTATCGACGAAATGGCAAAAGATGCATTTATCAGGGGAATTGCAGAATCGAAGCTACAGTCAGCAGTAAGGATGGCCGGGAAAAGAACCCTTGCTGAAGCACTTGCCTTCGCTCTGGCGATGGAAGCAGCCAATCAGGCTTCCAGGGGAACACATTTCGTCAGGGAAGTAACATCTATCGAATGCTCCTGCACAAGAATTATTGCCGAGGAACGAAATACTCGACGGGATAGACGGATAATGCGCTGCTGGAATTGCAATAAAATAGGACACCTTCAAAGGCAGTGTAAAGAACCGGTGCGACGAAAAGACTGCCCTCACTGTGGTGGCAAGCAAATAGAGGAAGAAACCAGCAGAAACAGCTATCAAGAAGCCGGTCAACCTTCCCGAAGCCATCAGTCGGGAAATGCTTAAGCACCAACTTCGCGGGGCAGAAGTTGGTAGCAGGAGTCGACGGCCCCAGGACCATCATCCAAGTCTCGCTGGCAAAACGATGCACCGAAAGCCTTCTAGTAGAAGTAGTCAGTGGAAAAGAAAAATGGATGGCAACAGTAGACACCGGTGCCACGGCCTCAATCATCAGGAGGAATCTTGTGCAGAAGTCTTGGCTGCATAACACTAGCAGTTGCAGCTTGCGAACAGCTACAGGAGCAACGATTAAGGTATATGGTGAAGTTCGCATAAAAATCCAATTGGCCGGAATAACATTCACTCACGCGTTTCTGGTAGCTGACATATGTGACGAGTGCATCATTGGTACAGACTTCATGAGAGAACATGGACTTGTAGTCGACTTGGGGGCACAAACCCTGAAATACGGAAACATGGAGATACCAATGATATACGGAAACGCCAATACCTCAGTCTCAAATGTCGTCATCTGCAGCAATCAGAGTCTAGAGCCTTCGTCAGAAGCAATTTTGTGGGCAAAAGTGGAAGGTGGTCCTGGTAGCCACCGATTCTATTTGATGGAGCCAGAAAAGAAAAGAGACTTCATGGTGGGAAAGACCTTAGTGGAGCCAAAGAACAACATGGTTCCTGTAAGGATTCTAAATCCAAAGACATTCAGTGTAAAGGTGAAAAAGGGGGAGATAGTGGGAAAATGCGTACCTGTTGAGGCTATATCGACCACAACGGAAAAAAAGGGTGCAAAACCGGTCACAACAGTTCAGAGCATAAAAATCAAGAACAAAATTCTCAGCCTCTGTAATCTGGACGAAGATCAGCGAATCCTGGCAGAAAAACTAATCGGTGAGTACGCTGATATATTTGCTACACAAGACGGAGAATATGGGCGTATTGTTCAACACCACATTGACACCGGAGACGCTCGATCAATCCGTCAACCTGCAAGGCGTCTTCCATTGGCAAAGCAAACAGAAGTTGCCGAAATGATGTCGAAGATGAAAGCTGAGGGAGTGATTGAAGAATCGCAAAGACCGTGGGCATCTCCAGTGGTCCTCGTGAAGAAGAAAGATGGCAGCACGAGATTTTGTGTAGACTACCGACGTCTCAATGATGTCACTAAAAAGGACAGCTACCCACTTCCGAGAATCGATGACACTTTGGATATGCTTTCTGGAGCGAAATAGTTTTCAACACTTGACTTGAAGAGCGGTTACAGGCAGGTAGAGATAAATCGTACGGATCGTGAGAAAACTGCCTTCACTACAGGAAGCGGTCTGTGGCAGTTTGCAATGATGCCGTTTGGACTGTGCAACGCTCCGGCCACCTTCGAGCGACTAATGGAACGAACATTACAAGGACTCACCTGGAAAACATGCCTAGTATATTTGGACGACGTTATCGTCATAGGTAAGACGTTCGAGGAGCACCGCGAAAATCTAAAAGAAGTGTTTGAGAGGCTACGAAGTGCTCATTTAAAGCTCAACCCAGAAAAGTGTGCCTTGTTTCGTCCGGAAGTAAAATATCTGGGTCACATTATATCAGCGGAAGGAGTAAGAACGGATTCTGACAAAATCGAAGCCGTGAAAAGATGGCCTTCTCCAAAAGATAAACACCAACTGAGAAGCTTCTTGGGACTAGCCACGTATTACAGAAGGTTCGTAAAGGATTTTGCTGGCATTGCAAAGAGCCTGCATCAACTTACGGAAAAAGGCCGACAGTTCAGGTGGTCTGGAGAATGCGAAAAAGCATTTCAAGAACTGAAGCGACAGCTGTGCAATGCCCCCATCTTGGGTTACCCCACGCCCGGAAAAATGTTCATCGTGGACGCAGACGCTAGCAATGTTGGGGTCGGAGCTGTGATCTCCCAAGTTCATGACGGTCAAGAGAAAGTGGTCGCATATTACAGCATATTACATATTACTGTGTAACCCGGCGCGAGCTTCTGGCTTTAATTCTGGCTACGAAGCATTTCCATAAGCACCTCTACGGACAAAAGTTCATTCTCCGGACAGACCACGCAGCTCTGAAATGGCTACTCCAATTTAAGAACCCTGAAGGCCAAGTTGCAAGATGGATCGAGCAGTTGCAGGGCTACGACTTTGAAGTGCAACACCGCAAGGGAACACTCCATTCAAATGCTGATGCTCTCTCTCGTCGACCGTGCGGAGTAAAATGCGAACACTGCAATCGTAAAGAAGCAAAAGAACAGGCAACTATCCAAATGATCAGGACTGAGCCAATAGAGGGTTGGAGTATAGACGAAATCCGTTCCTCCCAACAGGCAGACAATGACATCGAACCAATATTGGCCTGGAAGGAATACGAGGAAAGTCCAAGCTGGCAGCAGATATCAGATCGGAGCCAAACTCTGAAGGCATACTGGGCACAGTGGGACTCGCTTTTTGTGCAAGATGGATTGCTGAAAAGAAAATGGGAAAGTGCAGATGGGACAACATCTCGTATGCAGCTAATTGTGCCACGGTCCAGAGTCAACCAAGTGCTCCATGAAATACATAACGGAATCTCAGGAGGCCATTTGGGAATAAACAAGACGTTGGAAAAGGTAAGGGAACGTTTCTATTGGCTAAGCGCTAAACAAGATGTCGAGAATTGGTGCAAAAAGTGCATAAGATGTGCAGCTACCAAGGGTCCAAAAGTAAAGCCACATGGACAAATGCAACAATACAATGTCGGAGCACCTTTCGAACGAATAGCCATCGACATCGCTGGGACGTTTCCCGAAACCTTTAATGGAAACCGATATACCCTCGTAGTCATGGATTACTTCAGTAAGTGGCCGGAAGTGTTTGCCATCCCAAATCAAGAGGCTAAGACCGTAGCCGAACAGATAGTCAACAACTGGGTGAGCAGATTTGGGGTCCCAATGGAGCTGCACTCTGATCAAGGGCGAAATTTTGAATCAAAAGTCTTCCAGGAAATATGCCAATATTTGGGAATAAGAAAGACAAGGACAACGCCACTACACCCTCAATCTGATGGAATGGTCGAGCGATTCAATCGGACCTTGAATGAGCATCTATCTAAGGTTGTCAGCAACTGCCAGCGGGATTGGGATCGACACACACCCCTCTTCTTAATGGCCTACCGAAACGCGGTCCATAGCTCAACAGGGCACACACCATCCGAGATCTTATTTGGTCAAACAATTCGGTTGCCAAGTGAAGCAAAATTTGGATCCCCACCGACGGAGCCCAAAGACGTGAACGAGTACGTGAATGACTTACGCAGCAGGATTCGTAAATTGCATGAACACACTAGAGAAAAGATGAAGCTAGCGAGCAGCCACATGAAAACTAGGTACGATATCAAGGCGAAATCTTCCGGTTTCAACGAAGGAGATCTGGTTTGGCTGTATAATCCTCAGCGTAAGAAAGGCAAATCACCAAAATTGCAACAGGACTGGGAAGGTCCATACAAGGTGATAACCTGCATTAATGACGTTGTCTACCGGATCCAGCGTGGGGATCGAGGAGAATTGAAAGTGGTCCATTTGGATAGAATGTGTCATTTCAACGGGATGCTGACTCACGAAGTTGTTCGGGACGAACAACTGTAGGGACGGAGCAATGTGATAACCACTTAAATGTGAGCAGCGACATCTAGCAGAAAATGTCGATACTGGAATAACAAAGTCTCGACTGGAGAGTGGAATCGAATTTTCTAGCAAATTGGAAATTGTATGGGACGCTGGGTGGCGAGGATTGTTCTCGAAGCATGTCATTCGAGTATAAATACCAGCATCCCCAAGGTATGCAAGTCAGTTCTAAAGTGTAATTTGAAGTGTTAATTAGGAGAAGTGAATTAAGTGGTTTAAGTAAAAGATAAGAAAAATATAAGTGGTTGAGAAATTGGAGAAAGAATTAAATAGTGAATTGTAACTGTACTGAATAAAGGGATTTGTATTAAAAAGAATAAGTTCTATTATTTGTACCCACACAAACAATTTACAATATGTTTATTTGGTTAAAATTTTGTATAGACATGTCAAACTACGTGATAAAGAAATCATTATATAATATGAAATAAGGAATTTTGTAATTAATTATACGACTATTCTACAGAATCTATTTTCATAATGTATATAATGTTGGAAAGCCCTGTTTATGTAGATGGGTGCAATGATTAGTATTAACCTTACATATCTAAATATGTATGTTGAGAGTTTAGTAATTAGGTTCGAAACCAAATTGTACATAATTACTAGCACTAGCCTCTTGGTCTGAGGTTAATAAAAGTAGCTTCAACATAATCTTCTCTGATGCCAAAAAGTCTTGATTTTACATAAGTTGCAAGGCAAGTAGTTTTAGAACAATAAAGTTCGATTAACGAGAACATTTTTATGGTGTTATATATGTACATATATTATGTAGGTAATAATAAATGTTTTATGACAAGGTCATCTAATGAAAGAAAGCGTTTTTGTTTTAATTTATATATAAACAAAAACTTTGAATGGATGAAATCTGGGAAAAGTCATCGTCTAGCGTAGGAATTTTTAATTTAAAATAACATAGCTTTCGAAGAAAATATGTTAAAAGGTGAGTTGTTGGATGTTATCATACGCCACAAAGACAAACTTGAGGTATACGTGGTAGATGAACTGGCTTAAATGGCTGGAAACAAAGTACATACTACGATTGTCATCCTAGCACCGTGAACTTAATTCCATAGGGTTTATATGGGCTCAAGTAAAAGGATTCGTAGCAAGCCAAAATAAAACTTTAAAAAAATCCAGACGTTAAGCTACTATTTACAGAACCACTTGAGAAAGTGGATAGTGAAAAATGGCTCAATTGCGTCAAACAGTTTAAACTAAAAGTTGAGCATAATATGTGGGATGTATAATAGATGCTTTCGCCGAAACAGCTACAGAGGAGAGTATTATAGCTTTAAATGATGAGAAAGACAGCAGCAGGGAATTTTCTTCGAATTAATTTGCTTTTATTATACTCTAATATTATTATGTAACGTTTTACACTGTTTGGTACAATAAATAAAAATCAATAAAAAATGCAACTTATTGAATTTCTTTTTTTCAAAAACATAGTATCATCAAAACATGTGATTGCAACCCCATTGTAATTACTTCAGAAATTCCTGTCGACAAATATGCATATCATGAGAGCTTTCAAGAGCTTATGCCTTTAATTGTAACTAGAGTGAAAGGCAGGGTATAGTCAGATCGCGCTCTGATCTAAAATTCAACTGAACACAATTATTTTGTACATAGAGCATTTATTATCGCGACTTCTTGTCACCTTATACCACCTTTCGTTATAAGGTACACAGTTTAAACATTTTAGCGCTTCTGATGCAAAATCTTTGATTTCGTGTTCCCACTGTATTTTACACACCTTATACCACTAGGAGCGATTAAAGGACAAATCTACTAATACTTAATGCAGAAAGCCAACTTCCAATAGAGCGGGTTAACCAACTGGGCCATATCAACGATAACATGGCCGAACTACGGATAAGATTAGAACAAAAGACCTACTAAACAGATGTCGTCAGAATTACGACGATAATAACGGCCCATTGGGCACGTGAATGACTTACGCAGCAGGATTCGTAAATTGCATGAAGACACCAGAGAAAAGATGATGCTAGCAAGCAGCCGCATGAAAACTAGGTACGATATCAAGGCGAAATCTTCCGGTTTCAACGAAGGAGATCTTCTAGCAAATTGGAAATTGTATGGGACGCTGGATGGCGAGGATTGTTCTCGAAGTATGTCATTCGAGTATAAATACCAGCATCCCCAAGGTATGCAAATCAGTTCTAAAGTGAAATTTGAAGTGTTAATTAGGAGAAGTGATTAAGTGGTTTAAGTAAAAGATAAGAAAAGTATAAGCGGTTGAGAAATTGGATTGTATTGAGAGAAACAATTAAATAGTGAATTGTAACTGTACTGAATAAAGCGATTTCTATTGAAAAGAATAAGTTCTATCATTTGTACCCACACAAACATTTTACACTAAAATGGTAAGAAAAATGTTTAAACGAGCCAGGAATGACGTTCTTTCTTTCTTAAGCGTGTAAAATTTCAGTACGACCAAAGGTTGAGGCAAAAAATACTACAAGATCCCAAAAGTAGTAAAAGCTTTTGGTCGTTTTTCAAAAACATCAGAAATTCTTCCTCATGCTCCATCGCAACGCTCATTCACAATGACATTCCAGCTGTTAGCTATTTAGACAAGGCCAATGTGCTTGCTGCACACTTTGCGGCCAGTTCAACACTCCCAGATTGTGCTTTGTCTCCGCCTATATTTGAGTGCGTCGAATCTTCAATGGGACGAATCTACCTTCAAACTCCCGTAGTAGCAAGAGTACTTAAAGATCTCAACATACATAAATCCGCTGGTCCAGATGGTATATCTCCCCTCTTCTTCTGAAGAGGTGTTCTTCCTCGGTGGCAAAACCACTGCGTAAGCTTTTTCATCAATCTTACCCTTCAAGACTCCTCCCGTCCCTAAAAAAGGCGAATCATCTTCTTTCTCCTCCTACATACCCATTGCACTTACGTCCCTTCTTTCCAAGGTCATGAAAACGCTGATAAATCGTCAGCTCACGAAATATCTCAAAACACGAAAACTTCCCAATGACCAGCAATATGGTTTTCATAGCAGAAGGTCCACTGGTGAATTGATGGCATGTCTCACCGAAAACTGAAACCAAAGCGTACATCAATCCGGCGAAAGCAAGATAGTTGCGCTTGATATTTCTAAGGCATTTTACAGAGTTTGAGCCCCATGCTCTTTTGTCGAAAATGCGTGCATTTGGGATCGACGACTCTCTTCTCCAATGGATTAGAAATTACCTTTCGGAACGTTCAATTCAAGTTTTCTTGGATGGTTTAAAGTCTGATATTCACAAAATAAATGCTGGTGTGCCCCAGGACTCCGTTCTGCCTCCAACACTCTTTTTAATTTTCATCACCGATCTCTTGTCTGTTACTTTTAATCCAATATATTCCTTTGCTGACGACAGTACTCTCGGCTTTTCATATCCGTTTCCGAACTCACGTACCTGCTCTTCGGCTGTAGAACGGGAACGCCAGCGTATGTTAATCTTATTAAATTCCGATATTAACAGGATAATCAATTGGGGGTCTATCAACAGAGTGGCATTTAATGCTCCAAAACACAAAGCTGTCTACTGTCGTTAAAGCGAAATTTAAACACTCAGCTATTATCCATGAATGGCCCTTGCATCGTCGAAACTGAAAAACTTCCCATTCTCGGTATGTGTGTCAATGACAACTTACATTAGAATGACCACGTATTCGATGTCGCCAAAAATGATGCAAAATGTCTAGGTTTCCTCAAACGATGTAAGAAATACTTTTCCCCTTCTGAGCTGGCCTCGATATATAAGGCATTCATCCACCCAAAATTGGAGTACAATGAAGACATTTAGGCAGGTGCGCCTAAAACATATCTGCATCTGCTAGATAAGATTCAAAACCGTGCGATAAGACTCATAGATGATGCTAACATCACAGTCAATGGACACCCTCGAACACCGACGAAATGTCTCGTGTCTCTCTTTGTTTTATCACTATTACCACCATCAGTGCTCCATTCAAATCGCCAGTAGCATTCCGCCTCTTCACACCTTTAACCGTAACACCCGTCTCGTGATTCATTCCAAAGCCGAACAACTCGCTTATGGAATGCCCTGCCGAGCTCTCTATTTCCTAGTAATTATAATATTCAGACATTTAAAACCAACGTACATCGGTACCTATCTTTATTCTCTCCCTAATTTTCCTTCGCAAACATTTTAAGGGTACCTTAACCCCTTGAGCGCGTGCTACTTTATAAAAAAAAGACCAGCTTCAGGTCGCACTGATGGTCGAACTCTCATCTGACCACAAAGCAGTGCTGTCTAAGTAGGCCAGCATCGAAGATAGGCTCACCGAGTTAACGGTGAACCACAACCAGTAAACGAGAAGAGCCTAACGCAGCTGGAAAACCCCGAATTCAGGCTCAGGTTCAACGTACGGTTCGCCAAGCTGAAGATCTTCAAACCAACAAGCTCTAAAAACGACAATCTCGACATGGTCGTCGACGACGAAAAGCTGGAAGGGGATCCGGTTGATCCCATTCAGCAAAAAACAACAATAATATGCTTTCTGTCATACAATTCAACCATAAACACTCGAAGTGTGCATGAGGAGGACTATGACATTGGCATCATAAAGGTGTCCTGAGTCTGTCGATCCAGTTCAAATAAAACCTTTTCTACCGGTAAGCCTACAAGAATCGTATCAAGGCCTTTTTATGTCCCCATCTCAATACATTGACTTAATAGTCATTTAAATGGTGAGGATAGGCAAACAACACGACAAACAATCCCCGCCAAACGAAGCTCAGCACACGGTGTCGCAATTTCGTGCCAAGAAAAAGTTCCTGCGTTTGGGGTGTGATGCCAACGCAAGACACTCATTATAAGGGAGTACTGAAATCAACGAAGGAAGTGAGTTTTTATTTGATTTACTTCTGACCTCTTATCTTAATGTGTCTAACGAGGGCAACACTCCACCCTTCGTGTTTTCAAGCTCCGCAACTTTTTCGGGTGGAAGGAAGCACTCGGCATTACACTTGCAATAAATTATTTCGAATATAGGGTAGACAACTGCAGAGTATCCAATATTGAATACTTTGCAGACCGTAGACCGTAGATACAATGTGAGTCTCTCGGTACAAACACCTGCCGCTTTTAGAAACCCTAAGTAATCTGACTGAAAGAAATTCAGTCAGGTCTTAAACTCCAAACCAAGGAGCATCCCCCATCCTAATATTGAATCGATGAAAGCGTAGGAAGCCGAAGTGAACACCCTTAAAAAGAGTTATGGCAATAGCCTTCAAGACCTAGTGTCCTGCCAAATTTAGCAAGGAAACTAACCTACCGTGTTGGAATGAAAATCTCTCCGATCTAAGAAAGCTGACTAGGGACATCTACAATATTTACCACAAACACAAATTCTGAAAGCCTTACAATGGGATATACAAAAAAGCAAGGATTCAGTTAGACTAAAAAAATCCTGTCCAAAGAACACTCTAATCCGACATTCATCAAACAACTTGATGGAACATGGACGGTTCCACTGAAGAATCACTGGAAGTCCTACTGAACACCCACTTCCCGCAAAAATAGCGGCGCTGGTGTGCAGGCAGTGCATGTCACGCAACCCGCACCATGGAATGAAATCAACGCATTAATAAAAGAGGAAAAGATTTCTTGGGCCATCAACAGTTTCTCCCCCTACAAGTCACCAGGTTTTGACGGGATTTTACCTATTATGCTCCAAAAGAACTTGGAGAAGGTTTTGCCTTGTTAACGGCTATTTATCGTGGCTCGCATCGACTCAACCACATCCCCTCGATCTGGAGACGAGTTCGGCAAGTTTTCATTCCTAAAATCGGCAAAACAGACCATGAGTCTGGATTTTAGACCGATTAGCCCTACATCCTTCATGCTTGAAAACCAAAACTTTCGAACATATCCTGAACTTGCAATTTTTTTTTAATTTTGGTGGGGAATGAGACCCCCATTTATTTGACTTAATATAGGGTTGTCCAATAAGGACTTGACAACTTTTTTTTAAATAAAACGCAAACCATTTGAGATATTTCAAAAACTTTATTATCGGCTTGAAGTACAATCAAAAAATTTATGAATGAAACTCGACTTCGTTCATATGGCCACCGCGAGCACGTTTGCAGCGGTCGATTCGTTGGACCCAATTTTCCACGACTCGGCCAAACATTTCGGCCGAAACGGCCGCTATTTCGCGTTCAATGTTGGCTCTGAGCTCTTCCAACGTCGTCGGCGTGTTGGAATAAACCAATGACTTAACGTAGCCCCACATAAAATAGTCAAGCGCCCATTTCTTGAGATAACACGTTCACTATACTTACTCTTCAATAAATCGATTGTAGCGTGTGCTGTGTGGCTTGTGGTATCATCCCCTTGAAACCACATGTCGTCCAAGTCCATATCATCCAATTCGGGCCAAAAATAATCGGTGATCATGGCGCGATAACGTTGACCATTCACAGTAACGTGACGATCGTTATCGTCGACGAAAAAATATGGCCCAATAACGCCGCCGGCATGCAAACCGCATCAAACAGTTATTTTTTGTGGATGAAGTGGTGATTCATGAAGTAAATGTAGATTTTCACCCGACCAATAACGCATATTTTGCTTATTGACGAACCCATTGAGCCAAGAATGAGCTTCGTCACTGAAGATGATTTTGCGATGAAATTCATCATCTTGGCGCATCTTCTCCAGAACCCAATCGGAGAACGTACGTCGCTTCAAATGGTCCATCAGCTTCAATTCTTGAGTCAGCTTGATCTTTTATGGGTGTACTATGTGAGGTGAAACGTAACCTCCTTGGGAATGAAAAAAAAAATGTTTTTTAAATGTTTTTTTTTATTTTATTCAATATAGTCCCCTTTTTTAGCTTGATACACTTTTGAGGTTTGGGAAGAAATAATAGTTCGAGGGAGCCAAATCGGGCGAATACGGTAGATGCGACAGCAATTGGAGCCTAAGTCATTGATTTTAGCCGTGGTTGCGATGCTCTTGTCCGCCGGCGCATTGTCTTGCAAAAACAAATTTTTTTTCGCTTCATGTGAGGCCTTTTTGCAGCGATTTCGGCCTTCAATCGCCCCAATAATGTACAGTAATACTCGCTGTTGATGGTTTTTCCTTTTTCGAGGTAGTCCACAAAGAGTATGCTATGACAATCCTCTCAAAAAATAATGTTTTATGAGAGAACGAAAAACGTTTTTGTTCATACTCAACATGATGCCAAACACGTCAACCACAATCAGCTGTCAAAACAAAACTAAAGACAGTATGAAATTTGGCATATCTGCCTAAATATGAACGGCCATAATGTGGTCTGAGCGATGCCCAATTCTTGAGAACGCCGTGGAATTGACTGATTTGGATCGTTTGCTGCAGACGCCTGAACGGCAGCGATATTTTCGACACTTCGACCAACCCGTTGTCTCTCTGACACGGCAACATCACACAACGAATATGTAGACTCAAATTTTTGCACTAAACTTGTTATTGCCTATCTACTAGGGCAGGCTACTTGTTATTGCCGACTCCGAATTTCGGTAGAAAATTTTTATAATTTGCAGACGTTGCTCGTTCGCGTACTTTACCATGATGAAAATGGTGAGTTTACTGAATAAATTGACAGTGACAGTTTGCTGATTAGTGAAAGAGTGCGTTCACAAATTAAATTCAAAGTTTTCAAGTCCCTATTGGAAAACCCTTTATAAGCTTAATCTAACTTAAAAACTAGGACTCAAAACTAATGGAAAGGCTAAAGAGCTAGGAACCAAGGGAATGGTGGGAAGATCGTGTTTGAGACTTTTGTGGCGTCAGCAGAAAAACAGCGGCGAGACCATTTCGGCCGGATAGATATTAATCTTTTATTCAATAACAGGAAATTTTGAGAAAGGGGCCAATGGAGAAATTTCGTAGGTCATTGAAGGAAAACAGATCTTGGCAAATGATTGTTTGAAAAATGTAGCAAAAAAGTTAGCGATGGTACGAGGATCACTTAAAGATTTTGTTTCGAAAGCATGGGAGGTAGCATGACAGTCGGTCTTACTTTTGCAATTGACAAATTTAAAAAAGGAGTTGGACTCATTTATAAGATTGGTTTGGTAGGTAGCGCTGATAGAGTTGTAGAGTTCGATGAATGAAGATATGTACCTAGATGGTTTGAATAATCGGAAGAAGAATGAGTGCGAAGGGTGAGCGGTGAGCGGTGTCTACGATTATACCGAGGAGGGGATGCAGAAGATGTTTTATGGCAGGAATATGGCACATGAAGGGAGATGGATTTGAATATTGCTGTGTAAAAAAATGGAAAGGAAAGCGACCAGAAATAAATTGGTAAACTTAAAAGAAGCCCTGCTTAGATGGGTATTGATTTTACGGAAATTAACTTTGTGAAAATTGCAAAAAGAGAGAATCGCGGGGGAAGGCAACTGGAGGGGAGAGTTGTGGAAAAGTGAAAGAAGAAGAGAAGTATGAAAGTAATTAATAGTTGAAAGAGATAGGGGACAACATGATACCCTGCAGTTGATGCGATCAGTTGTGAAGATAAGATTTAATTGCATTTTCATAGGCAGTGCATACTCGATTATCTCAACTAATAGAAATCGAGGGTAGTTGGATTCCTTATCTTGACAATTTTAAGTAACGTTATCTTCGGCCTGGCATATCCAATCCTGTATTTCGGCATTAGAAATCAGTTCGCTCCGAGAAATATTATTAAGGAAACTGATTATGGATTCTACCAGTACGCGTTATTTCGTAATTTGAGCCCTTATTGTGTTCAAAGGAAGCTCTTCATCATACCAATCACTACAAGAATTTAATATATTCCAGCATTTCTTTATTGGGCTAACCTGCAAACCATCCCACGCATTAGCCAGGATTCAAATTGTACTTCGGAGAGTGAATGCTTTAATTTGAATTTCCAGGTCCGAGCTCTCACTTCCAACCAAGTACGCCAGTAGACATTTTATGTGTATTACAGTAGCGAGCAAAACTGAATACCAAAAATGTTAAAGCAGTGTTATTACCTAAGTAATAACTCATAAGTCAGAAGTACAGCATTATAATATAATTCATTTTATTTGTTTAGTGTGTTTAATTAAGTGTGTTTTAAACGTATAAAATAGTTTGGTTTCCATTTACTTAACAATTAAAAATTAAAATATAATTCATAGTCCAAAGTATTCACTTTTGCACCTCTTAATCCTTGTAGCTAAAAATTTCTATTCGCTTTGGCATTGAATCTACCAATTTTTTTATAATTCCATCTGGAATCTTCTTCCATTCGCTCTGAACCCTGGTCCAAAGTGCGTTTATGTTTGTGGGTGGACTTTCGTATCCCAGAAGTTGCCGTTTAACAATGGCCCACAAATTCTCTATCGGATTTAAATCCGTACTTTGTGCTGGCTATTGCAATTGCGAAAAAAGTTGGTTACCGAGCCAGTTATTGACAATTTTGGCTGTGTGCTTTGGGACCCCATTTTGCTGGAAGGTGATCTCTTCAATGGGATGTGCACATTTCTCAACAAACACCGTCAAATTTGTCTGGAGTATTTCAAGATAATCGTCTTCTTTCATTATCCCATCGATTTTCACCAAGGGTCCGACATGCCACCAAGTAAAACATCCCCAAACCATAAGGCTACGTCCACAGTGTTTTACGGTCTCCTTAACTTGGTGCTAGAGAACTCGTTCGTTAGGTCTGTGCCAAAATTATTCTTTCCCATCTGATTGGTAGCGATTGATTTTTGTTTCATCAGACCATATTACCCTTTTCCAGTCTTCAACCGTCCAATTTTTGTCGTCTTTGCAGAACTTTAACCTTGCTTTCACATTTTTGTCAGATAATGAGGCTTCTTCTGCTTGATTGCCTATGCAAGACCGATATCCCTGAGAGCTCTCCTGGCAGTCCATTCATTAACGTTTTTGTTTATTGCCCTAGAGGCAGCCTTTGGTGTCTTTACCTCGAAGCAACCTTTTCATGGCCCGAGCATCCCCATCGGTTAGCAAACTTGGTCTTCCGCCAACATTTTTTGAGGGGTTACAATTATGTTACAAGTGCACAACGAAGTTAAGTTTGGTACATTAAAGAAAAATTGTGTCCTGAGCTAAGATCTTATTTCACTAACTAGCCAATACGTCTACGAATATTATGCACACAACTTTGGTACAATCGGGCAAATAGGCTCTGAGAATCATATCATGTTGATTATCGATTCCGAAAAGGTCATTTTGAGAAAAACGCATTTCATTTCATTTCGTGAAAAAATGCGTAATTTTGTTTAGTATGCTTTGAACTTATATTTCGTTAGTCATCGGACCAAACACTTCATAGAATACCTCTTCCTGATCAGCATGAGCTTTTTGTAGTAATTCGAACTTCTTCGAGAGCTTGTTCATTTTTTTTCTCTGTCAAACGATCAATTTAAATTTTTAGTGCCGCCATAATTTTCAATAAGATGTGAGAATATTCATTAAAAATCGAAGCGGCGATCCGGGTTGCGATTTCAACAATATTTTTGGAACTAAAAGCGAGCGTGGGACCGAGAGACCAAATGCGGTTGTTTAAACTCTCGTTGTTGTTTTAGGTATTTCTTCCAAGGCACCTTTATATAACTATATAATAACGAGTCCTCTGTTAAACTTTCAAAAACGGTTTTCAGAAGTTCTTGTACCGAATGAGCAAAAGGGCTCGATCGTGTGCGTAGGATTTCAAATTCTGTAGCATCGTTTTCGAACGCTGTGTAATGCATATACAATATACCAGTATATGCATACGTTTACAATTTTAAGGAGGAGAATTTCGGTTTGAAATATTAAGGGAATATTTGAGACATAATAAGAATCTAAAAAAAAAAAACTAAAAAACCGAAAATCGATTAAAATATAACAAATGAGAACAGCCCCTTACGGAAAGAGACACAAAATGATATGAATTTGACTGATGTAAAAAACTTACACTGCGTGTATTTCGATAGGAAATTTGTACCCGATGTTGCGCGTTTGTTTTCTTTTAGCTGGGACCGTAATAAATGTTTATCCTACTCAACAGTTATGGAGTTTTCTATTAGTTTTACCAATATATATAAATTTAATTATTCGGCTTAGTCTAATCCTTTTTAAACGCTCTGGCAGATGTCATTTATACTAAATTTACGTCATAAGTTTTGCCTTTTACTTATAGTTCTTGGATATCGTCGATAGTCATAACACCAAAAAATGTATGATAAGATATTCTGTGCAGGAAAAGTTATTATACCAGTCCGTATATGATGCCTTGATGTAGTTTTAGTAGTCTTACACACAAGAGTTGATCCTCTGTACTGCATTGCAGTAAACCACAGTGTCTATTAAATAATGAGGTCGTTTTACAGCTAGGTCTTGGTCTTTAAGCTGAAAAGTTTCTCATTTTTTCTTTGGAACTTACAAATTCTCAGAAGAGAATGAATGATGTTTTTGTTAGCATTTATTGAAGTTATTTGTTTTATAATGGGTTTTTAGTCCCGTTAAAATGTTTGAACATAGCGCGGGCGAAGTGATTCCAACTCTGAAAATATAGGTAGTTCTTAACCTGAAGGCAAAAACTTACTTTTTGTTTTGAGTCGTCAGGAGTCACTTTAGCAACCGCGCTAACAACCGCATCGGTGACCGTATTAACTGGAACCTTAGAAGCTTCAATTGGTGTTGCATTTACCTTAGCGATTTCCTTTTCGAAAACCACATCATTCAATTTGGAATCTTCAATTGTTGTCGTCACAGATAATATACCCTTTTTGGTTTTTATTTCTAGTTTTGTTGTTTGTGCATTAATCACATTTATTTTTGTCAGCTCAGCTCTTTTCTTCGCCGTAGGCGTTAGAGCTTCACGACCAAGTGGGGATGAAATGAGAGTTGACTGAAAATTAACATAAATATATAGATATTGAATAAATTCATTTATATTACTAAAGAAGAACCAGAGCATAAATCAGTAAACATGCATACCTCCGATTCACCCGAGTCAGATTTCTTATGATATTGTCTAAAGGGGTATCTTGAGAATGTTGTTGACAAAAGCCTTCGAGTCTGCAATAATTTGTTCAAATCATTCTAATGAGAACCGATATTATACACATACATATGTATTTACAATGCCAAAATCCTTCCAGCACAGAAAGCGTGACATCCGTTTTTCAAGATGCATAACACGAACAACTATAAGACTTTGTGGCGACATATCTCTGACTACAATAAAACCGCAACAAGGCAAATTCAAATTTAAGTGTTATTTAAGGAAACTAGAATGAAACCGCAACAATTTTTTATTAAATGGCGAAAATTGCTAACATATTTTTATTTTTTATAATGTTATCTTATAAATTTGACAACTATTTTCGTCTGACAAGCGTTCAGGAGTTTAGTGTTCATTCCACTATTTTGCTGCGGGAAATGCGAATTCACCAAGCAATTATAAACTAATCTGAAAATGTACAGACGTCAAATTGAAGTCATTGTATATTCAGTATCGGACAAAACTGGGGAATTGAAATAAGCATAGGGCTGAACAGAATGTGTATTTGTGTATGTGACTTGTAGCGCTGTCAAAATTCTGCCGCGCGGCTGGTTGTTAAAGGTAATACAATGAGAGCGACTGTCAAATTTGCATCATGTGTTTTAATTTCTTAATTTTATTAGTGCTTAAAAAAGTTTGTTATTATTTGTGGATAATGGATATGGACGAACAAGAAGAAATTGCTTTTATCATGTGTTTTCTGCTACGCAGATGGTGGGTTCGTCCTTTTTATAAGGAAAGAAAAGAAAGAGGATTTTTTTAGAATTTTCAAACACCTCTAAGAGCACGAATCGATAAATTCTAAAGAATTTTATTTATTCGTACTGCTTCAATGAATTTCTCGACTTCCATTATCACAACAAAAGAAGAGCTGTTGTGTACAAATTCCTAAACCTCAATCTTGTAGCGTAGCTTGCAGCAACGCAAATCCAACTTCACGATACACGATAGTGCCTATTCACATTGGCTCGGGCAGGAAGATTGTCCGAAAGAGAGGGAACGCTTTTTATTGAAGTGGGAAGAAGAAGGGTTACTTCCACCGAGAATCCATTTCTAAAGTGGATTCTCGGGTGCAACACATCGTTTTTTCCATATCGTTCCATTTCTGACATATTTTTTCATTTTAGTTTTGATCTTTGATGAGAAAGGAAGTGTGAAGAACAGGAAAAAAGTATGTTTCAGGCCAGCTGCGTAAGTTTAAAAATTAAAAATGCTCCGATTCAAGTGTTCCACTTGTCAAAAAGTCTTTCAACCCTATGACAATGTGAACACGACGTTCATGGTGAGGACTTTCATCCCGTCGCCAATGTAAACAGGCACATACAGACGCAGACACACATTGTGTTGAGGCTTAAGGCTTTCAATACATTTAATGTTGCTGTTAAGGCTCCGGCCCATACAATCCGGATAGGTTGACGTTAATGTATTTGACGGAAATGACAGTCCCATAGAATCCGTGGCATACGTTGGCAGAATAACGAACGAAACGAAACAAAAAAATTTAAATGTCATTTAATCTCAATATTTTCTTTCAAGCTATGACAATTTCTCTTCATTCTCTCAATGTCTCCACCAATGAAAGTGCTTACTCTCAATTTGTGAATGCGTGAACCTCAATATGTGAAAGTATGGTCCTCAATGTGTGAATGTGTGAACTGCCAACGGATTGAAAAGTAGAAATTAAATCTACTTTATCCGTCCGTTCCGTCATATCCTTTGTTTATGGGCCTGCTTCCATAACAACGTGTATATTCTATCGAGCTGCCAGTCGACACAATTCACGCAACGGATTCTATGGGCCTTGGCACAATAATTCACAATAATCGTCCGGAGAAATTTCTACAAAAATCTTTGACAAATTTGAAGAAAAACTGAACTGTGTGTGGAATATTCTTTGAAGAACTGAATAGGCATCCCAAATATGGCACAAAACATCAGCCCGGATCAAACACAGTCGTCGAGTCTAAAGCACAATGATGATTCCGTCACAATAAAAGACAATCACGCAGTCAGTAAAAGGCTACAGAAAGAACTAATGAATCTCATGATGTCGGCTGAAAAGGGCATTTCAGCTTTCCCCGATGGTGAAAACATCTTTAAGTGGATTGGTACTATAACAGGTGCCGATACAACCATCTACAGTGGACAGAAATATCGACTCTCATTAGAGTTCCCAAATTCGTACCCCTACGCACCGCCAGTAGTAAAATTCCTGACACCTTGCTACCATCCAAATGTCGATCTATCCGGTTCGATTTGTCTGATCCTCAAAGACAAATGGTCAGCATTATATGATGTTCGAACTATCCTTCTGTCGATTCAGTCGCTGCTGGGCGAACCAAACAACGATAGTCCGCTAAATGCCCAAGTCTCGATGATGTGGAGAAACCAGGCGGAGTATAAAAAATATTTGGATGCGTTCTACGAGAAGCATAAAGACTCATAATTCTACAGAATCTCATGTATTTTAGCTAAATATTCCCACAGAACAAATATTTATATACATTATGGGTTTTTACACAACACAAGCAACACACCACAACACAAGCCTCTACGATCGTCAAATGTCTAGTTTCTCTCTGCACACACATCAAACTTAAACAAACACGACCGGAAGCAGATATATTTTTGTAATACTTAAAAAGATTCTCCTGCGGGCGGGACATAGCCCCATAAGCCACCTAATCACGTTACTACATTACATCTCTCATTCTTCCTTTGCTTTCCGTGTGTACTCGTACTTGTACCTTTTTCGCGTGTTTGTATGGTTGATTTCCCTTATAAAAAATACGTATCTTAGTTCAAGGCCTTTGCCGACATTCTCAGACTACTTACAACACAAATTCCCGTATAAAAAAGAAACCAAAATCTCTTAGCTTTTAGTACGTCGTCGTGTATATTTTTTATTTTTGTTTAAATGAATTTTATTATTCGCTTAAGTTCATTTCCGTTTTGGAGGCGGTTGCCGACTTTTCATGTCTCACTACATATTTTTTACTCTTTTATTTTTCCCATCGAAACAAAACTGCGAAAGTCTGAGTGCTCCGTTCTGATTTGATTTTGAATTGTACACAACAGAAATTTGTAAGCGGAACACTGTTTTGAGCAAGGAAAAAACCGTTAGTAATATGAAAAACTGTAAAAACAAAAATGTGACAGCTTGCGAGACAGATTCATACACAGCTACAAATACAAACTCTGTTCGGCACTTATGTGTGCCTGTTCACATTGACGCGTGCAAGAAGTTTGTTTGAAAGTGTGAGAACGCTTTTTATTTAAGTGGGTGTTAGAAGGGTTACCACTTCTGAATTGGATTTTCGGGTAAAGGATGACTTTTTCCCCATATGCTTCCATTTCTGACATATTTTTTCATTGTATGCCGTTTTCGTTTGGGCTTTTCTCCACGTTCCGAAGAAGATAAGTGACGTAAAACACGTTCCCCCTAATTTTTTCAGAATCAAAATTTCGCTTCTAGTTTTCATTGGAGAATCGAAATATCTCTCTTAGATGTTATGCCAAAATGTATAAAGGTCAAATAGTATTGGGTGTCAAACTAGATTTCTGTTTTCGTGCAATCGGTTGTGTTTGGCCAATTTATTATTCAGAGTGTTCAAATTAATTCGCAAGCGAATATATTTAAAATATAAAAGTCCGAAGAAGTTCTTAGTGTTCCATTTAAATAAAAATCAGGGTACA
The DNA here is from genome assembly GCA_949129095.1 of Volucella bombylans. Taxonomy (NCBI): domain Eukaryota; kingdom Metazoa; phylum Arthropoda; class Insecta; order Diptera; family Syrphidae; genus Volucella; species Volucella bombylans. The sequence continues at coordinate 37,902,143 of OX422144.1, read as the reverse complement.
CAACAAAAACAACCTTCATACAGCCCAAACGAAAACGCTATTAGTTTTGTTCGTTGACGAGCAAGGAAGTGTAAAGAAGAGGGAAAAAGGTATGTTTCAAGCCAACTGCTCAAATTTAAACATTGGAAATGGTCCGATACAAGTGTTCGCCTTGTCAAAAAGTCTTCCATCCCCATGGAAATATGAACACGACTTTCATGGGCAGAACTATCATGCACACGCCAATGTGAACAGGCACTACAAAGAAATAAGTTAAACGCAAACTTTTAAAATTCATTATAATAAATTTATTACATATATTGATAATGTTAGAACATTAACAAAATATTACTTAATTCATTTCATAGGGTGTAATAAAAAAAATATTACTAATTTTAAACGAACAAAACTAAAGAAACTGTCTGGCAGTAAAAAAATAATCAAATAATATGGACACACTTTTACATTCTTAGCTACCGTTACTTTTAACAGTATAAATTGACGATGATTTTGCGTCAATGATTGTACTTGATACTTATTTATTTTAAGAAATAAACGTGCTTTATTAAGTGTACAATGTATACAATGAAAGCCTTAAATTCAAAATTGTTGGCGATTTTAGAAGCGCAGTTTCTCAAAAACAAGTATTGAATAAATAAATCGGTTATTTCAAATTAAGTTATTCACAGTGATGGCAGACCCAAAATAACTACAGCAAGACAGGACTATCTCTTGATTAGGAAAATAAAAGCACAACCTGATATTTCAGTTAGATCCCTTGAATATCAATGAAAGGACGACGCGTAGCCAAGATGTTTATGCCGGATTATTTTCAAGACTACCTGCAAAGAAACTTGCTATTTCTAAAAAGAACTGGAGGAATCGTAGAACTTCTGCCCAAAATTATGGAAGCTGGCCAATACAAATATGGAAGACTGTACTTTTCTCTGACGAATCAAAACTACATTTGATCCATTCTAATGGAATAATACGTGTTAGGAGGCCAGTTGGAAAAAGACTCAAATTATGAACTTATAACTAACCGGTTAAACATGGAGGTGGTTCAATTATGGTATAGGGATGTTTTTCATCTCAATGTAATGGAACCTATAAGAAAAATAGAGGCGCGAATGGATCGATTCCAATACTAAAATATTCTGGAAGACGGAGGATGTCGATAATTGTATGACTTCGTTATAGATTTCTACAAGATAATGATCCAAAACAAACAGCAGGAAATGTAAAAAAATTGTTCCCAAGCACAAAATGTCGAGATAATTAAATGGCCATCCCAATCAATATGATAGTTGGCCGCCAGTTCTATTTTCTCCATATGCGGTCGCAGTGACGTAAACTGGTTCTTACCACATCACATGTGACTGGTTGAGCCGCTATCCAAAATTTACTTGCTCTTATCTAAAAGAGAAGAGCTCAGCACATTAAGAATGCCAAGACCAAATGATTGTGGTACATTTTTGTTGGATGAGCTTTTAGGTGCTCTGCATGATGATGCGTAATGACCCCTTTTTTGGCAATTGTAGCATTTCCTTTTCACATGCTGTTTCGAACCAGATGCCCTTGATTGATGTCGAACAAAAAATGCACACCCACTGTTTTCCTGGGGGATTTCTTCTCTCCTTTTACCTTCTTCCAAGATCTTGGTTTTTAATACAAACTTATCAAATCTTTTTGAAAGACTAGAGAGTAAAATTATCGCAAGTAACTCATCCCGCAGGTTAATGTTAATTTCAATTAACTTCTTGGCGGTATCGGAGAAGTGCATTAAATGATTGGAAATTGAACCGTTTTCTTCTAATTTCAGTATCGCATCTCGCAGTATTGTAAATGGGGCTTGAAATCCGAATGCGAGAATTCTCGCATGTTAAATCAATATATGTAAATTTAGTTTCAAAACTTGGATTATGTACCTAAATTAACTATTTTGAGGGGTAGTATTAGAATTTGCATTTAAGCCTATCTGGCTTCGTTGAAACCGGAAGATTTTGCCTTGATATCGTACCTAGTCTTCATGCGGCTGCTTGCTAGCTTAATCTGTTCTCTGGTGTCTTCATGCAATTTACGAATCCTGCTGCGCAAGTCATTCACGTACTCGTTCACCTCTTTGGGCTCCGTCGGTGGGGATCCGAATTTTGCTTCACTTGGCAACCGAATTGTTTGACCAAATAAGATCTCGGATGGTGTTTGTCCTGTTGAGCTGTGGACCGTATTGTTGCATGTGACTTTACTTGTTGTCCCTTGGTAGCTGCACACCTTATGCACTTTTTGCACCAATTCTTGACGTCTTGTTTAGCGCTTAGCCAATAGAAACGTTCCCTTACCTTTTCCAACGTCTTGTTTATTCCCAAATGACCTCCTGAGATTCCGTTATGTATTTCATGGACTACTTGGCTGACTCTGACCCTGGCACTATTAGCTGCATACAAGATGTTGTCCCATCTGCACTTTCCCATTTTCTCTTCAGCAATCCATCTTGCACAAAAAGCGAGTCCCACTGTGCCCTGTATGCCTTCAGAGTTTGGCTCCGATCTGATATCTGCTGCCAGCTTGGTCTTTCCTCGTGTTCTTTCCAGGCCAATATTGGTTCGATGTCATTGTCTGCCTGTTGGGAGGAACGGATTTCGTCTATACTCCAACCCTCTATTGGCTCAGTCCTGATCATTTGGATAGTTGCCTGTTCTTTTGCTTCTTTACGATTGCAGTGTTCGCATTTTACTCCGCACGGTCGACAAGAGAGAGCATCAGCATTTGAGTGGAGTGTTCCCTTGCGGTGTTGCACTTCAAAGTCGTAGCCCTGCAACTGCTCGATCCATCTTGCAACTTGGCCTTCAGGGTTCTTAAATTTTAGTAGCCATTTCATTCGATTTTGTCAGGATCCGTTCTTACTCCTTCCGCTGCTATAATGTGACCCAAATATTTTACTTCCGGACGGTACAAGGCACACTTTTCTGGGTTGTGTTTTAAATGAGCACTTCGCAGCCTCTCAAACACTTCTTTTAGATTTTCGCGGTGCTCCTCGAACGTCTTACCTATGACGATAACGTCGTCCAAATATACTAGGCATGTTTTCCAGGTGAGTCCTTGTAATGTTCGTTCCATTAGTCGCTCGAAGGTGGCCGGAGCGTTGCACAGTCCAAACGGCATCATTGCAAACTGCCACAGACCGCTTCCTGTAGTGAAGGCAGTTTTCTCACGATCCGCACGATTTATCTCTACCTGCCAGTAACCGCTCTTCAAGTCAAGCGTTGAAAACCATTTCGCTCCAGAAAGCATATCCAAAATGTTATCGATTCTCGGAAGTGTCTTCTAGCTGTCCTTTTTAGTGACATCATTGAGACGTCGGTAGTCTACACAAAATCTCGTGCTGCCATCTTTCTTCTTCACGAGGACCACTGGAGATGCCCACGGACTTTGCGATTCTTCAATCACTCCCTCAGCTTTCATCTTCGACATCATTTCGGCAACTTCTGTTTGCTTTGCCAATGGAAGACGCCTTGCAGGTTGACGGATTGGTCGAGCGTCTCCGGTGTCAATGTGGTGTTGAACAATATGCATACGTCCATATTCTCCGTCTTGTGTAGCAAATATATCAGCGTACTCACCGATTAATTTTTCTGCTAGGATTCGCTGATCTTCGTCCAGATTACAGAGGCTGAGAATTTTGTTCTTCATTTTTATGCTCTGAACTGTTGTGACCGGTTTTGCACCCTTTTTTCCCGTTGTGGTCGATATAGATTCAACAGGTACGCATTTTCCCACTATCGCCCCCTTTTTCACCTTTACGCTGAATGTCTTTGGATTTAGAATCCTTACAGGGACCATGTTGTTCTTTGGTTCCACTAAGGTCTTTCCCACTATGAAGTCTCTCCGATTTTCTGGCTCCATTAAATAGAATCGATGGCTACCAGGACCACCTTCCACTTTTGCTCAAGCAATTGCTTCCGACGAAGGCTCTTGAATCTGATTTCAGCAGATGACGACGTTCAAGACGGAAGTATTGGCGTTTCCGTATAGCATTGGTATTTCCATGTTTCCGTATTTCAGGGTTTGTGCCCCAAAGTCCACTACAAGTCCATGTTCTTTCATGAAATCTGCACCAATGATACAGTCGTCGTATATGTCAGCCACCAGAAAAACGTGAGAGAAGACCTTCCCGGCCAGGTGAATTTTTATACGGACTTCACCATATGCCTTAGCCGTTTCTCCCGTAGGTGCAACTACTGGAGTTATGCAACCAGGATTTATGTACCAGCGCCCGCCTGATGATTGAGGCCGTGGCACAGGTGTCTATTGTTGCCATCCATTTTTCTTTTCCACTGACTACTTCTACTAGAAGGCTTTCGTTGCATCGTTTTGCCAGCGAGACTTGGATGATGGTCCTGGGGCCGCCGACTCCTGCACCAATTTCTGCCCCGCGAAGATGGTGCTTAAGCATTTCCCGACTGATGGCTTCGGGAAGGTTGACCGGCTTCTTGATAGCTGTTTCTGCGGGTTTCTTCCTCTATTTGCTTGTCGCTACAGTGAGGGCAGTCTTTTCATCGCACCGGTTATTTACACTGCCTTTTAAGGTGTCCTATTTTATTGCAATTCCAGCAGCGCATTATTCGTCTATCCCGTCGAGTATCTCGTTCCTCGGCACTAATTCTTGTGCAGGAGCATTCGATAGATGCTGCTTCCCTGACGAAATGTGTTCCCCTCGAAGCCTGATTGGCTGCTTCCATCGCTAGAGCGAAGGCAAGTGCTTCAGCAAGGGTTCTTTTCCCGGCCATCCTTACTGCTGACTGTAGCTTCGAATCTGCAATTCCCCTGATAAATTCATCTTTTGCCATTTCGTTGATAATTTCCTGGCCTGCGGTGGGGTATGACAGATGTGCCAGTCTAGTCACGTCTGCTTGGAGCTGCTGAAGTGTTTCTCCTCGTTGCTGCGTTCAACTTCGCAATTGGACCTTGTAGACCGCCTGCATGTTTCCGTTTCTCAATAGCCTGTACTAAAGTCACATAATCTTTATGCTTTTCGATGTCTACTGTTTGCAACAATTCTGCTGCAGGACCGTGCAAGGCCATTATTAGGGCAAAGCATTTTTCCTCAGTCGTTTGCACAGGCAGCCATTTCAAACTACTTCTTATAAGTAGACCATGAGGTCTGGCCATCGAATGGGGAAGGCTTCAACTCTTTTCTCCTTAGAGCGCTTAAAGAACATTCGTTTAAGAACGTTCAACTTTGCTGTCCATTTGTTCTAATTTTTCGTAAACATTTTTCTCTATTCTTACAAATTTGTCATCGATTTCTTCGAACTTTTGCTGGAGATTGTTCTTTTGTTCTTCCAGATTATTCTTTTGTTCGTCCATTTTCTGTTGAAGGCCCTGCAGGCTGTTTTTCTGTTCGTCCATTTTTAACAACAGGAGTTGGCATCATCGCAGCCATGTCACTGCCTGTACCTATCTGTTCATCCTCGTCAACGTCAAAGGATCATGTCCCTCGTTGTTCAAGGCCTCCTGAAGTCGGAGCATTTTTTTTTGTACACACACAATAAGTCCTATCCCACTTCTGACACCAATGTAAAATGTTTGAGTGGGTACAAATAATACAACTTATTCTTTTCAATACAAATCGCTTTATTCAGTACAGTTACAATTCACTATTTAATTGCTTCTCTCAATACAATCCAATTTCTCAACCGCTTATACTTTTCTTATCTTTTACTTAAACCACTTAATCACTTCTCCTAATTAAAGCCCCATTTACAATTATGCGAGATGCGATATGCGATGTCGCATTCAGACATCGGACGTCTGTTTACAATGATGCGTAAAAACACCACTCACAAATAACAAGCCCAAAATCAAAGCAACGACAATTTAGCTGTCACGCATTGCGATAGTTTTCCAGATTTTCGAAATTGACTGCGATGCTCGCTGCGACACTCGCATTATTGGAAACGCACACATTGAATTGCATGTTACGGAAATATTTTTGACAGTTCATGCGCTCTCGTTTTCGAACAACGTATCGCATCTCGCATTATTGTAAATGGGACTAAACACTTCAAATTCAACTGATGAACTGCTTCAATACCGTGGGGATGTTGGTATTTATTGACACCCGGTAAAGTGCTTTCAGCGCCCCTTGGTGGCATTTTTTTTTACCTCCACGACTGGACAGATTTTGGCCGGGAGCAAAATTATATGTAAAGTTTAATAAATAAATTAGTTAAAGAATTTATTTTTGTCTGATAAGAATAAAGTTGAAAAGTCGAGAAAAAATACACAAGTTTCGAAGTAAGTGCTTGTCAAGTGTTTAGATGGGTTACTTTAAATAGAATCGTTCTTTAAAAAATGTAAACAAAACACTTGTGAAACACGAAGAAGTTGTTGTGTTGTTACTTTTCCGTTAAATATTTAGTGAATACTGTGTAATATAGTGTCTTTTTCTTAAATATATGGTTAAACAAATCAATAAAATAGTGAAATACTGCTGAAAATTCGAATAGTTGGAATACCACACATGTGTATGTACATGCACATACTCATAGCCGAATATTTTAAAAGGACTATTTGGTTTGGTGAAAGTGAAAGAATACTGAAAGCTGGTTGGAATTACTCTCTTGCACTTGATCCTGCTTCAATTATAACTTAAGAACCAAGCCAATTTGCACCAACTTTTCAGTTTCACCAACTGAAATATTCCCCTTGAAATAATATTGCTATGTGACAGCCTAAAAAAAAGACGATTTTTGGGACTTTGAAAAAAAAACTACTGTATCAATTGTTTTAAAATTTTAAGGGTATATTTATACATATTCTAAAAATACACAGTAAAATTTTTGAAGAAAAAAATTAAATATTTTTCCAGATACACGCGATCTCCGACGGCGCTAAAAAAAAAGGTCCTCCACAGCTGCAGTGATTCCGGCCTTCTCCGTGGATGAAATATAAAAGAAAACATTTCTCGTTAAACTAGAAGATATTGTCCGTACAATGACCTACGATCGAAAAAAAAAAATCAAAAATTGACAAAATGGCGGCGTTTTTTAAAAAAAAGTTGAATTTTACCCAAAATTTTGGTCGTTTTTGGCCTGCCAAAATTCGATTTTTGATCAGATCAAGGTCATTGTATGGAGAATTATATACAGAACATGCAAAAAATTTGATAGTGATCGGATCATTTGTCTCCGAGTTATCATTGCAGCAAATTTGAAAAATGCTGTTTCGAGAAAAACGCGTTTAAAGATAAAATGATCGTTTTCACTGTTATAAATGGATTAAAATCATACTTACAGCTAATCTGCTATTCCAGGCCCATATATACAATAGAAACTGGAATCATATTATAACGGTTGCAACCATTAGGAAGAGACGGTAGACTCCGAACAATACCTCAGGTACGTCCCGTATGCTAATACAACTATTAACTGCCGAGCAGTTACTCTTCAAATGGCTGTAACTCAAAAACTATTTGAGATATCGATTTAAAATTTTAGTATGTTATTTTTAAAGGTATAACTTATCGAAATATGAAAAAAAAATTTTTTTTTAATTTCACACTAGGTGTGCCCCTTAATAGGATTCTATCTATGAAAATTTTAAGTTGCATTTAACTGTCTTTATTGACTTGTTTAACAATATATTCAATAAACATTTTATATTATTCACTACGAACTTAATATTGAATAAAGAAATAACAAGAAAATCAATTTCTTAGCATTTAACAAATGCTTTGTTTACATTTTTTAAAGCACGGTTGTATTTAAACCATCACATCTCCCGGCCAAAATCTGTCTAGCCGTGGAGGTAAAAAAATGGCACCACGGCGCTGAAAGCACTTTATCGGGTGTCAATAGGCTTCACAAATATTTTCCATGTAAATTACACTAACAACTTAGCCTATATAGAATAACGAAATCTGGATAACTACGAGTATCAAGCCTTATTTCCTTAGCCGCGAAAAAACTGTGCTACCAAACTATTTTCCCCCGATTGTTATCGAAAAATGCTATTGAATATGTCAAAAGTGACACTACTGAGAGACGTCAGTCATAAGAAAAATAATTTTGCTATGTACAGTGGCGAGTAAAACTAATTACATACTTGGTCATTTCATAATTTTTAACGAATAAAACGTTTTCTTCTAAATCAAATACTTTATGAGTTTGAAATTCAGTTTTCTTATTATTATTTAAAAAATTATTTCAAATAATTTTGGAAGAATTAATACTTATGTTAATTATTATTTGTTAATTTTTTTGTAATAATTTTTTAAATAATAATAAGAAAACTGAATTTCAAACTCGTCAAATTGATTTAGAAGAAAATGTTTTATTCGTTAAATTTTATGAAATGACCAATTATGTATCCAGTTTTGCTCGCCACTGTATATTTAAAAGCCAACAGAAAAATTTACAAAGCACAAAACAAAACCAAATAGGAAACAGAAATGTCATTTCTAATGTGTTGAAATTGCTTACCTGGATAGACGTTTTATTGGCAAGTACTATTTTAAGCCGATATATAATACCAAAAAAAACACACCTATTCTATGAGAACAATCCTCGCCATCCAGCGTCCCATACAATTTCCAATTTTCTAGAAAATTCGATTCCACTCTCCAGACATCAATGGTCGAGGCTTTGTTATTTAAGTATCGAAATCTTCTGCCTTTAGAGTATCGACATCTTCTGCTCTGTCAATCTAGATGTCGCTGCTCACATTATAATAACACACATTTCTTGACTGAAAATTATGTTTATGGTTTAAAGCATTTTGCTTCACAAATCAAACAATAATAACTCTAAATCCAATTTCCTTCTGAAGACTTGAATCAGAGAACAAGTTATTCTCTACGAAGTTTTGCTAAAAATTCTAAAAAATAGAATATATGAAAACGAAACTCTACGACTAGGTATGTCGGTCCACAAAACGTCCCCAAAAGTAATCAAAGGGGTTATTTCAAATCACACGGTGTGCGGAAGGGTCCAAATGTTCAATTCAGTGTTCTGTTAAATTCTATTATCAATTCTTAAAAAAATATAATTTCTAAGAACAGGTCCCAACAGCATTCCCAAGGGATCTACAAGTGTCCCTTATGTTTCCGTTTCGTATATCAAAGTGTTCCATATGCACAGGAGATACTAAGTTCTAAATTTCTAGGCAAGCCACTCAAAACCAGCCGATATGTCTCAGAATATTTTCTATTTTTAACGTAAAAAATAAAAGCCAATAACTTGTCTAAATAAAAAAAATGGGTCATGAAATAGTTGCATATTACGAATGATTTTTGTACTAAGAAGCGTTAAATAAATCTTATGGAATTTATTTTAATAAAAAACTTCAAAATACTCCCATGAAAATACATTTTAATTTAGATTATAACTGTCTTACAATACCTGCGATTAATAACTACTCCGAAAATCTTCACACGTGCTAATAATAAGTCCGAACACCTTTACGACAAGTTGTACTCGTATAGAGTACTTATTCATCTTATTGAATAACGCGAAATTTACTCCATGCAAACGAGAGTATTATTTTCAATCGTTTCATTCTCAATGCTGTGCAATTAATATGTGTGGTGTTGTGCTAATCATATTAAAGAACATTTAGTATAAAATGTGTACATCTTATACATAATCGTATACCTATTTGTATCGATGAGTGTTTGTTTGACTATGTTTAGACAGCTTGTAATCTTCTCTCATTACCTGTTTATAAATGAGAATGTGAATTTAGATTTAAGAAGTTTCTTTAAGCAAAGTGCTACTTAAGAGCATTTTTCATACACAAGCACAATCCATGTAAAAGCATTTAAAATCCAGCAGCTCTTTATCTTCACCTCTTTATCATGTTTTTTGTTGGATACTTCATCGGCAAGGCAATGACGAGGTGATAAACAAATCTCTACATACTCTTTCAATTTCGAAGTTGCTTTTCAGTTTGCGTGTCACTGGATAGACTGTTGGATGGCTAGTTGTGGGTTTCTGGTTCTTTTATTTTGTTTTATTTTTCTCCTTTTGTGTGAAAAAGAATATATGTATTTTCCAATTCATTTTCTAAAGTGATATCTCTGGTTAATTTCATCATAAAAAACATTTTGTATTATCTCTCAATTTGTTCGAAATTACGAACCGTGTATAGAATCACCGAATTAAATCGGGAGGTGCCATGTATCAGCGCATCCCATAAATCTCAAAAGTAATTAGTATTTATTGTTTCTGTTTCGGACAGACAAGACTCTTGTGACGTATGCATTGTATTTATTTTATTCATTTTTGATAAAGTGCAAAAAATCGATAGTGCAGGATGTGAAATAAAGTGGTGCTATAAGGAAAAAAACATTTTTTGGTTTTGTCATGTTATAAATTCACCTGCCGCCCAGTGTTGCAGGGGTTGCAAAATAACTTCCCGCGGATGAGTCGCCTGTCAAATTCAGCAACAAATTTAAACGAGATAAAAGGGCGCTTTTAAATATTTACCTAACCGGCTCGCCTTTGCTCGTCTTCCTAAAATTCTTAAGTGTTTCCCACTTTTCAGAAGTTTCATATCCGGGTTGACCTTTTTAAAGTGACTCTTTCGTAGTCGTTTCTCTTTTATTTTTATTTTTTTTTAGATTCTGCGTTCCATTGCTTTATTTCCATTGTGTGGCTGAGTTTTTCGTTTTGTTTATCTTGCATTTATAGTATTGTCTTGATATCACGTTTTCGCTAGCTGAATAATGAAAATAGTGTCGAGTTAGAATTAAATTTGCTCTTTAAAACTAGAGATTCGGCTTTGTATGTATGTATGTTCACAGTTAATGAACTCAAAATAAATTTAAAAAGTATATCCATGAGGTTTTTAGTTTATAAAACCAGTGCAAAATCTTAATATGATACGAAATGATCGCGGATAGTACTATAATGAATTGCAACAGATTGGAGTTTTTGGCAATGGTAATATTTAATGGGGATTAAAAGGGATCGATGAAAGGTAAACTTTAATAATAATTTATTTATTTATCTAGCAAATCATGCCATTAAACTTCAAAAATGTAAAATATATAAACTTAAAACCTAAGAAAAAAGGTTCGGATAAGCATTGCATGTGTATTTATTGATGTATGCATGTACATTTATTTGTTTTTAAAAGTTTTTAATAAAAAGTACAAAGTAGATGACGATATAAATATATTCGTATAAGACCAAATAAATATATGTATGTATCTATTCCATTTTTCTGGAATACTTCTCCACTAAACACCAAATTACATTTACAAATCTAAATGTTACTATTCAGTTTTACAATTAAGACTAGGTAGGTATACCATTCCATATTACGATTTTTGACGGAATATTCAATTGACTGGTTGACTGGCTTGGTGGTATGTCCATGCAATCAGTTCCCCCACAAAAACGTACGTGCTCTGCTGTTGCATACCCAGATAAGGATATGAACGAAAAATTTGTGGTAGTATACATACAAAATTTGTATGGGTCCAAACCCTTGTCAGTACAGAAACCTATCAAATTACAATAGCCTGTGAAATTCTGGCGAATGAAATATAAGTAGACATAATAAATTAGGAGCATCTAAAATGAGAAAAAAAGTCACATATGTACGAGTATGTATGGATTTTTTTTAAAAGGTGATTCTTGAAAATCGCTAGAACCGCATACCTACCTTGAGAGCTATTGCAAAATTTTCCTAAGATTCCGCTAATTTCTTTAGCACATAATAAAATAAAGTGTATCGTGTTGTAATGCGGGTGGAACAAAGCAGATTACTGTTAATTTTTGTTGCGCGAAATGTCATAATATTTTATTAGGTTCACGCAAAATATTTATTAATACATATTTTAATGTAGGGTCAATTCCTGGGTCCTTTTATACTCCATCGCTCGTCCTATTTCGGCCGCCAAAATAAATTTGAAAATTTGTTGTTCCAAAAGATGAGTGAAAAGTTTCGTGGGAGTCTAGCATCTTCGAAATTCATGATAATATCTGAAAAAAAGAGTTAAAAGGGTGGATTATTAAAAAATTAACGCCATACCCACTAATAATACTCGCATGTACATATATTAGTTGCTGCTAAAGGTTGCCTTCGTGAAAATACTACACAAATTTGAAACAAATGAATAGGTATATTGAAATTGTGTTTGTTGTTAATTTTGAATATGAAAACCGTTTTTCCTCTATGCAACTCTGCTAAGGTTTTACTATAACCCCTCAAAATTACTTAATAGGTTCTGATACGTCTTGTAGTGAAAATTTAAAAAAAATATTTCATCAAAATATAATAAAAACATTAAGAAAATATAGGTTTGTTATGTTATGTACCTATTAAAAAAAAAGTTAATTCCTCAGAGTTGTTAATGATAGTGGTGTAGCATAGTTTTAGATTTCATCGACTACTTCGCAAAAGAGTCAAATATCGGCCAACGTTTATAAGCAGAAAAAGTAATTTATTTTTTTGACGTCACCTAACTATTGGCCGCCGATGTTAGTTCAACATTCTGACTGTCCAATTTATGATTATTTTTTTATGAAATTCTATCCATATGTCTTGAATAAGATAAGCCGTATTGGTATCGAGGACTTTAGTTTTGGATTATCAGCATAAATTGATCACTCATGTAGCCTCAGAGGAATAATGGAGAGCTGTCAAAACAAAAGATCGTGGAAGTCAATTGCATGCTACATACGTTTCTATAGTTTATTTAATGGCATTACAATTTTGAACGAATGTCATGCATGTTTAGAAAGAATTATACCTTTATTATGGTCCGGTAGCAATGTCAATTGATGCTGTCGCACATTTTTAAAGAAATAAGGTTCAATGTTGGTTGAACCACAGGCGAAGAAACATTTAAGAAACGTTGTAAATGCTGCAACAGAACAAGTCATGAGTGAACTTTAACTCAAAGATTTCATTACAGCAATAATCTTACCTAATCTAATGCATTCATTATTTTATTGTAACAGTACCGTTAAGCAAAATATGCGGTCAATTTTGCGTTAAGATAATTTAACTGTATCTGTCAGCGAAGAAACGATTGGTCTTTCTGCACTGGCTGCTGGATAAGATAGATCTTACAAGGTCGTAGTGTATTGACAGAACCCCTGATTCTCTGCCTAATGGGATGATATACATATTTAGATGTTTCTAAAGTTTCTTTGCACGTGTGCTTTGACGTGGCGTGTATCACTTATAAGTAATTAATTTACTCTTGTATAGATTGCTCAAATGAATGGTTATGAGCTCCAAAAAATCGCTAAGTCATCTGTTGATTGCGCGATTCAACCACTGATTTTTGTGGTTAATTTGAATAATTTAGAATCATTGCTCAAGCGTGAATCTATATACATCCATATACATGTATACATGTATACATATCATGATTAGTCAAAGCATAATTTGGACAAATGCGGACAGAATGATATTAGGCTTTGACAATTACCCTTATCATAAGTTTTTTTTTAACAAAACAAAAAACAGCTTAAAATTTGTAATAATGCGCTGTTTTTTAACGCTTTAATATCAGCACATATTATATACATACATATGCATATGTATATGTATGCAACTGTGTATACATACAAATAACATATACTGTAAGAACAAATAATAATCTTCATAGAGGACATAAATTATAAAGAATTATAGAGTTTTCGAAAAGTCACAACTAAGATAAAGTGTTAAATTAATACCATAAAAGCTTTATACATAGTGTTAAATATACAGGGTGTTCCGGATAATGTGACGAAAACTTTAATGGGATATTACTTAACATATTTTTAGGAAAAAAAATAGTATATGTGAAGGTGTGGTGGGGGGTGGGACGGGTGTTGGAGAGGAGTCGGAAATGCATCCCCTCCCAAATAAAGAGGTTTAAAGCAAAGCCGTACCCTACACTTTTTTGATTCCATCTTTCAAATTTATGTGCGTATGGTAAGGAACGAGGTATCGTATGAGTACTTTAATTGCTTCAAAGTGTAATAGAATGAAATGTTTGTATTGATGCAGGCATTACTATGAGAAAGAAACAATGTTGGTATCTTTTAATGAATAATTATTCAGAATTATGGCAATCGACGTTCCTCATAACTTCAATGAAATAGATGTTAATCCAGCTCTTAGAATTTACTATACGATTGAACTCCGATGTCCCTTTCCATTTCGAACCACGGAGGCTGTCAATTGGAAAATTTATTAACGGACTTTCGGAAAAGGGAAGGCCAAGATCACTAAGTTGCACTCTGAGATGAAATGAGAACTGTCAAAAAAGAAATAAAGCAATAAAAATCAATGTTCTTCTAAAATTAATTTGTCAAAAGTTATTGATGATTTAGAATTTTTTAAACTTAAAATTTTGACATTGTCATAATTTTTTTCGGAAAAATATCCACTTTTGCAGCTTTAAAACATGTATAATACCTAGTATTTTTTTTAATAGTATGTTTATTATTGAAGTTTCCGTATATGATGCATTGTCTGTAGCTTAGTGCGTTGGTTACGTAGTTGTACAATGGATTTCAGCCTCGGTTATCGTTTAAGATCCTCATCGATTTTTCAGGCGCAGGTACTGTAGCGGAATTCTTTGGAGATAAGGCATGTAGCTATGAAGTGGAACACGTCCTCTCGTTCAAATTTAAACTTAACAGTTCACTTCTTATTTTGAAGATAGTGCATATCATATCAGTTGAGTAACTCGTCAGGAAAAAAGTTTTATACCGCAAATTATAGTCTAATTTGGTATAAAATGCGATGCCGGGGCTTCATTCACAAATTTTTCATAGATCCTATGGCCTGTTTTCTCACGTAATTCGTAGAACTTATGTTTCAGGGGATTAACTGTTCTGGTGTTACTAGAAAATCGCACTGCGATACTAGATTTTCCCAGCTTTGAGCCCATTTTCCTCAATTATGCCACATTTGTTTGAACACTATCTTGGGTATCCTGCCTTGTTTCATCCCATGATTTGTACCACATAGTCGAGATTGAGTTTAAGGGTATCGAGAAATAGGGGTGCTAATCTAGTCTACAGAAGAAGCATGTAGTTAGTTAACTACTTGGTAATTTAAAAACTCTGCTCATGAAATAACGAGGAAATTTTTTTTAGAGCTTCAAATGAACAATATTCCCGTACTTGAGTATCGTAAAACAGGATGGATGTTGCAGTAGCACGGAATATTTTCAGTTTCGATTCATTATTGACGTTTTTATCGAAGATGCAACAACCCCAAACTAAACAACCCCTTTTTCGCTTCGGCTAATTTATTTTGCCGGTGCTTTTTCATATTTAAACTAGGCGTAATCAAGACACCATATTCCCGCATAATCTCAATATGTTCTCCTTGGAACTTCCACATTTCATTCTGGGAGTATCTGCCATTACCGTACCTAAATCTCATTATCTTTGACTTCGATAATCGTCTAGCCTGTTGATCATCAGCTGCATTATCTCCACCTCATCTGCGAGGAAAACGATGTCCTCTGCGAACATGGGAGCTAGTATTATAGTTTGACTTATTTCGATCCCCACTTAACGTGTTCTTTTATTTAATTTATATATAAAATGAATAGCGCGCACTCAACACGCATCCTTGCTTCACTCCCACGTTGCATCCTCTGATAGGTTGCTTCTATCACAAACACAAGTTATGATGTTAAACTTATAAATCAGCAAAGAAGGCATATAACTTCTTATTTTTCCTTTTATATTATAAATATCTGCTATATTTACAACTGTGAATATTTGTTCTATGGAGCCTAAATCCGGTTTGGAATGCATGTAGGATCTTCTTGTTTTTCAGCCACTGTGTAATTCTATCTAAATAGCATACCACCAAACAACTTGGTAGATGTATTCAAAAATGAGTTTCCTCGGTAATTAGCTGGATTGGACTTGTCGCTGCTACCAAAACTCCTTCGGGGAGTGTTAAGACTGTGGCAAGCCATGGTCCTATCACTTCCCCCGCCCCCAGCAGCAGCAAGTTTGTGGCAGGCCACGGACTTGTTGCTGCTACCAAAACTCCTCCCTCCAAAGAGGAATCTGGAGCTCAGCTGCATCGGCAAGCTCCATCTAAGGCGCTATACATAAGACGCCGAAATGCCTCACGCATTATCAAAACCTTCGGATCCATTCCGGAGGTGGAGAGAAGTGCGGAAATAAAGAGCAAGGTTGAGTGGGCTAAAAACATCCTAAAAGACGGATTTCCCACTGCTTCCATTGCTCACAAAATGTCAAAAGACTCCTCTAAGCGTCAGAGATCGTTGGAGGAAACCGTATCGGTTTCCAAGAGGCCCAAAATTCACAGTTCCACAACCCCTGGGCCATCCAACAGCAGATCTCTGAAGTCTTATAACGAAGTCCTAAAGGACGCATTGGTGATCGCGGTGATCGATAGAAGCGATACCGACGGTTCCATTACACCGGAACGGTGGCAATTGGTCAAGTTGAAGCTCTCCAGCAACTTCTTAGCCATCATGCGGGAGAACCCAGGACCACCTCCTATCACAAGCGACGCTGGCTGGCACCAAGGCCATGTCAAGCTCATCGCTTGCTCCGACCAGAGATCTCTCGATCTCTTCACCAAGGCCATCGATGGTTTAGGAGAGGTTTGGCCAGGTGCAAAACTCGAGGTCGTATCTAAGGAAGACATTCCTAGTAGACCTCGAACTCGTACCTGGATTCCAGCCGAACCCTCCTCTCCAGAAAACATCCTGGAAATCATCCGGCTCAGCAATCCGACTCTTCCGACTCATGACTGGAAAGTCGCGAAACTGGAGGAACTAAGGGGTTCTTATAGATGCGCGTTAATTGTGATCAATAAGGAATCCCTTAATCCTCTGGCGCAGACGAAAGGCATGATTCGGTTTGGATTCGAGTCCATTCATTTAAGGGTGTACAAAAAGGATGAGTTGGATGCTGATAAGCAACCTCCTCCTCCTTTAACACCTGACATCACAACCGTGGATCTTGGAGCATCGATATCCTTTCCAGAATTGGATAGCGATGACTCCAATCTGTCCGAGGTGACTACAAAGCCGTCGGTCTCCGATTCTGACACATTGTCGGAAATGGAAACCGATGGCGAAGCAAATAGAGGTTCTATACGATCAGAGATTGAAGATGAGCTCTTGGGCACATCTTCAGAATCGGAGGACCTCAACAACACCGTGGTGGAGGCGACTCTGGAAGACTGTAGCAATGATACGGTTTCTCCAGATTAATCTCCACCACTCAAAAAAGGCTTCGGCCACACTCATTCTGCGTCTTTCCAAAAGCGCAGAAGACATTATTCTAATCCAGGAACCATGGATTGCAGAAGGCGTGGTTCGTGGACTTAGGACACCCTCATACGTTCCGCTCTATACAAGAGACAAAGGTAAGATTAGAACTTGTATATTAGTGAAACGTAGCCTTAATGTATTTCTACTTCCCAACCTCAGTGACCCCGACCTAACCGTTGCCAGATTAGAAAC
Source organism: Volucella bombylans (assembly GCA_949129095.1). Taxonomy (NCBI): domain Eukaryota; kingdom Metazoa; phylum Arthropoda; class Insecta; order Diptera; family Syrphidae; genus Volucella; species Volucella bombylans. The sequence continues at coordinate 37,884,688 of OX422144.1, read as the reverse complement.
TGCCAAAGGCTCATACTGGCTGGCATCGGCTTACCTTGGCCACGACCAAGTGGGCCCTCTCCCTGGTGATAACCTAGAAAGGGTGGTACTGGAAGCGGGAAGGCAAAAAACTGGCCTCATAATCGGATGCGACGCCAACGCACATCATACGGTATGGGGCAGTACCGACATCAATGATAGAGGTGAGTCACTTTTAGACTATATTTTAAGTACTAACCTCTTAATTTGCAATATTGGCAATGAGCCCACTTTCATAACAAAAAACCGACAAGAAGTTTTAGACATTACTCTTGTCTCCGACAGCATCACCCAAAGGCTAACAAACTGGATGGTATCGTCTGAACACTCCTTTTCGGACCATAGGTACATCCAATTTAGTCTGAGTGATGCTCCCCCTCTCCAACCAACTTTCCGGAACTACCGGAAAACTGATTGGACAAAATATAGAGGAATCCTATCGGAAACGATATCCTCCAAACTATCAAGTCCCCCGCGTGACACCAACGAGCTCGACATGAAAGTCAGGGAATTTACTCTGACTCTCAATAAGGCTATGGCCGCTTCCTGCCCTCTTATTCAACCAAGAGGCAAGAAAAAGCCACACTGGTGGACATCGGCACTAGGACTGCTCAGAAACACATGCAGAAAACTTTTCAACGCAGCAAAAAGCACAAGAAAAGTGACCGACTGGGACTCATATAAAGAATCCCTCAAATTATACAAAAAAGAACTGAGGAAGGCAAAGCGACAATCCTGGAGGTCATTCTGTGACAAAATCACAGAAACCTCTGAGGCTTCGCGGCTAAGAAAAATCCTCTCCACAAATCCTATGATGCCCAGCTGTTTGAAAAAAACCGATGGCTCTTGGACAACCTCAAGTGATGAATCACTCAACCTGCTTCTGGACACCCACTTTCCAGGTAGCTCCCAACTCGCGGCCAGTAGCAGCCCAAACAAGCCTACTGCTACCGTGACCAAAATTCATAGTCTGATTACGAGAGACAAACTGCTCTGGGCACTACATAGCTTCAAACCATACAAGTCTGCTGGTCCGGACGGTATTATACCTGCCGAGCTACAGAGATCCTCAGATATTATTCTACCAGTGTTGGAAAATATTATGAGGAGCTGTGTAGAACTTATCCACATTCCACTGTTATGGAGAGAAGTCAATGTAGTATTCATTCCCAAAGCTGGAAAATGTTCTCATGTGGTCCCAAAGGACCTCAGACCCATAAGTCTATCGTCATTCCTTCTGAAAACTTTAGAACGACTGATTGATATCCATATTCGAGCTAAAGTTGATCCAAGACTTCTGTCTACGGCTCAACATGCCTACTGTAAAGGAAAGTCGGTGGAAACGGCTTTGCACTCTCTGACTAGCCACATCGAACGATCCCTACAATATAAGGAGTACACAATGGTTGCTTTCCTGGACATAGAGGGCGCCTTTAACAACGTCAACACATCCGCAATCACGACTGCGTTGTCAACTCTGCAGGTAGACGACTCACTTGGGGAGCTGATTAATCTAATGCTGACAAGCAGGATAATCAACTCCAAACTGGGTGAGACTTCTGCTAAAAGATATGTCAGTAGGGGTACGCCGCAAGGCGGTGTCCTCTCCCCCCTTCTTTGGAACTTAGTGGTTAACGAACTACTGATATACCTGGAAGCGGGGGGTAGCAGAGTGATTGCCTATGCGGATGACGTTGCCATAGCCGTCTCAGGAAAACATTTAAATACCATTAAAGAACTCCTCCAAGTAAATCTTAACAGATTAACCTGCTGGGCAGATCGCTGTGGATTGGGAATAAACCCCCATAAAACTGATCTTGTCCTCTTTTCTAGGAAATATAAAATTCCAATCATAGACCCTCCTTCAATAAACGGTACCAGTTTAGCTTTCTCCGATACAGCAAAATATCTGGGTCTGATTTTTGACAGGAAACTAAACTGGAAACCTAACATTCAAGAAAGAGTCAATAAAGCTACAATAGCTTTATTCTCTTGCAAGAAAGCCATTGGGAACAAATGGGGCCTTCAACCTCGCATAACCCACTGGCTATACATCTCGGTCATAAGACCGATACTCACTTACGGGGTGGTTGTCTGGTGGACGGCCTTGGAAAATGCAGTCAACTGCACTAAACTAAGCAGAGTCCAAAGAACAGCATGTCTATGCACAAGCGGAGCCTTGCGGTCTACCCCCTCTGCGGCATTAGATATTCTGCTTCACTTGACACCCCTCGACATTTTTAGCAAGCAAGTAGCTGCGACTGCAGCTATTCGCCTTAAAGCGACTAAACAGTGGACAAATAATTCATTTGGCCACGCCAACATTCTTAATACATTAGGAATCCTCACAGAGAACACCGATTACACCATACCTGAACTTTGGTTTGACAAAAACTTCCATGTAAGCTTCCCCTCTAGATCATTCTGGGAGGAGGATGCTTTCATGGAGGACAAGTCAATCCATCTCTACACAGATGGATCTAAAACCGACAGCGGAGTTGGTGGCTGTGTTTTCTCAGATAAGCTTAACCTAAGCCTCTCTTTCCGCCTTCCAAATCACTGTAGCGTGTTCCAGGCGGAAATTTTGGCGATTAAAGAAGCTCTGTCCTGGCTGAAGAAAAACGTGATATCTGCAAAGGATATCCGCATATTTTCGGATAGTCAGGCCGCCATCAAATCCCTGGACTCGGTCTCATTGTGTTCTAAAACTGCCCTTGAATGCCGTTCATCTCTCATGGAGATGGCAGAGCAGTTCAACATTCACCTCTGTTGGGTGCCGGGCCACAGAGACATTCCAGGGAACTGCAGAGCCGATGAACTCGCCAAAATTGGAACCACTCTACCTATCCTACCGGACAAAGGTAGTATAGGTATACCAATCGCTACGTGCAAACTAACACTAAAGCTAGATGCCAATAAAAGAACGGACCTTAGGTGGACTGCTGGACAAACATGTCTAGCGACCAAACAGATCTGGCCAAGGCTGGATCTGAGTCGATCTAAGTGTCTGATCCTTTTAGATAGGAAACATCTCAGCGCCATAATAGGTGTCATAACCGGACACTGCCTCATAGGCAAGCACGCAAGAAGGCTTGGCGCTTTTACTAACGATTTTTGTAGAAGCTGCATGGACGAGGAAGAGGAGGAGACAATCCCCCACCTACTCTGCACATGCCCAGCTCTCTCTCAGAGAAGGAAGCTTCACCTAGGAGCTTTCTTCTACAACGACCTAAACGATCTAGAAAAAATAGACGTTAACAGTCTCCTACGCTTTATTAAAAGCTCAAACTGGTTCCAGTAGTAAGAAGATCACAGATCCACGTGGCATCACAATGGGCCAATAGGCCTAAGTGGGTTGGTATTTCCAACAGCCACTCTTACCTAACCTAACCCTAACCTAGCTGGATTGTTGTAATCCCCTTTCTTGTGCAAATTATCGAATTTCAAAAACTTTCATGCGTATAATTTTTATAAAACCCGAACGTTATACGGTCACTTTATGGGGCTTTGTTCTTTTTGCACTTTTCGATGACAACTTTTGTTTCAGCTACTGTGATTGTCGTATCCAGAAATTCGTTGACATAAACAAGACGTATTGCGTATTGAAAAGGTGACGATGTTTGTTGCTGCTCTGCTTGTAGACTAGAAGTGATTGTATTTCAAGTTTTGCGGCTTTCCAAAAATCGGCTTTTGATCGCGATCTATTCAATAACGTAATATTATATTGGTCAAAGGCTAACTTTTTTGCATGGCAAAGCTTCTTTACAGAATTCTAAATGAGTTTTTACCGTTCATCCTTAATAACTTGAGAAAAGGAAACGACGTATCCCTGGCTCGCATCAAACCATTTTTGCTAGCTCAGTTTGCTATTGAGTGTAGGTGGTGGGGTTGACGAAGCGGCCTTATTAACTACCATAGTTAGGTATTCAATTCGCCGTGGTTTATTTTATATTGGTCTTGAAATTCTTCTTTCCATCTTAACTTGGACAGTAGTTCGAATTAACTTTAAAATAGACTTCTAGCGGCATATGGTCTGAAAATATTTTCATACCTATTTGAAAGTCGCTGGGAGCAATCTCCCGATATAAAACAGTAATCATTGATTGGGCATATAGTTCCTTGCAGAAAAGTGTATTCTCCCAGGGAGTCTTCTTCCCAGCTTCCATTTAAAAACCTGTAATCTCATAATCCAAGGCATCCGCTAGTTCCAAAATTTTAACACATTTTGTGTCACGCAATTTATTCTTGGGGTTACGGTTTATATATGTATATATAGGTAGATCACTGGCTAAATTCGTTCACAAAGCTGTTTGACATAAACCCATTCTTGCATTGAAGTCTTCAATGAATCTTCTCAAAATATTTAAAGAAATCTTCCTCACATTATCCAGAACAAATTGTATGCGTATATTGAGAAAAAATTCGTATGGGTGGGGGTCATCGCTCCTCCGGTTTTAACCTAACACTTTACACTGCCTAGTTGCGACTGGCTGTATGGTAACAAATGGGCATCGTTGACCCCGCAATTATGAGAGCTTTAATTGTTTCACAATAAATGTTGCCTTAAAATTAAAGTGTCAAAAGTTATTGAAGATCAAAAGTGATTTTTTTGATTTAAACATACAATTTTTACTTTGACATATTTTTTTCTGCAAAAATATCTTCTTAATACTAGAGTCTGACCGAACTTCGGTTTCTTCATCACCTTCGGCTAAAGCCGAAGCCGAATCTAACGGAGATTGTATTTCAAAATGCTAAAGAGCCTAAAATATAGTGATCAGTTTGATAAAATTGATCGGTAGATATTTTCTTTTTTATTAATTTATTTTACAAAGACACAAACAGCAGTAAAATATTGCAGTAGACTCTTTTAAATAACACATAGACGGAACAATCAAAATGAATGCTTAGCAAAGAAATAAAAACAAAAAATAACCAGTAAAAAAATCCAAAACCCTAGGTACATTCGATAACACGTAATATGAGAAAACAAACGATGAAGTAGAATTAATAATCAAAATTAAATAACTTAATATTATATGCAAGAAACAAACGTTTTTGTACATTTTCTCCCTGCAAATTAGCCCCGATCAGCATAAATTTGTCCAGCAGCACTGAATAATAGCTCACTCGCTACACTAGTAGGAGGAGCTGATAAATATTTGTTAGCTACTTCTTTCAAGTAGGTATAAGGAGTTGAGGCCCAATAATTAAAAATATCAGCATTCCTTGTAGCTACATGCTACAGAAACGAAACAAACATGAAATGACTTGCTCGAAAACTCCTCCAAAACACGGTGCGTATGATAGTTTAATTTTTGGGGAAAAATGGTTCGGCTTCGGCAAAATCTTCGGCCTTTTCTTGCCGAAGACGAATGTTTTGCCGAAGGTGGAAATTTAAGCCGAATGTGGCAGAAGCCGAAGCAGAAGCCGAATGTTCGGTCGGACTCTACTTAATACCTACTTTTTGCAACTTCGAAACGCGTACCTAGTATTTACAAAAAAAAAAAGTCGGATCATTTCGTCTCAAGTCAGTAATTTTCAAGATACGATCCAAATTTTTCAAACTATAAAACTGAAAAACTGAAAAGGTTTTACAACAGCCCTATAAAATGGTATAGTTAACAGCCGCTTTGGAATTTTTTTCACCATGTAATTGTAAATCGAATAAAATCCAGTAAAAAAAAGTTTCATTTTATGGCTTTTAAAAGGGGGAAAAAGGACCACCTCGAGCAGGTAAAACACATTTTTTCAGATTGAAAGAAAACAACAGGTCCTTTTTCTGGAATAAAAATTAAAATTATTAGCATAACAATTTTATAGTTCTTAACCGAGGTATTGACGTTTAATTCATAATATCCTTGATGATGGACTTTTCAACAAAAGAATACGCATACATGGATTATGTCTATGTGTAAAAGTCTACCAGAATGAAGTCAACGTATTTCATCTAAGGATTTTAAGCTACAAAGTCAATGGGCTTAAAAATAAATTTTCAATTACATAAAATCGTTTGATATAATTTTATTTTATAATTTTTTTGAAAATCACGTATCATACTAGATAACGAAGTAACTATACTTAAGGATTTATTTGCAAACTGTGAATTAAAATGGAATTGACTACTGTTTTATTCATGGAAATTGGCATAATTGTTTAAAAATACTTCTAATGGAAATACAAACGTTTCCGGATTAGTATTTTTATATCTCTGGTTTTAGTATTTTAACCGCCGAAATGTGAAGTAACTAAATCTGTTACCGAAATTAACATGGAATAACGGGTGGCCGTGGTGTAGTGGTACTAGCAATCGCTTCTCACTCGGAGGGTCCAGGTTAGAATCCTGCCCAAGGCAAGTCAGTTTTTCATTTGTGTAATTGGTACTCAGACAGAAAAATTCTGCGTGTGAAAGCATAACACTAACACGTAGATTTGGCTGTTGTAGAGTTTCAAGCACAAAAAAAATACTGTGAATTGTACCTCGAATCACTCTGAGTGAAGACAAAACTCTCCGTCCTATTCGGACTCCCACCCATGGAGAGCGAATATCGAAACCTGAGTTTCAAACCACTACAAAACAATTTTCCTTTCTCTTCCTTTTACCCCTTTCCGCCCGCGCCCTGGCAACAGTAAAAGGGTATCTAATTCCTTAGGCGCGCGTAAATTATAAAAAAAAACTATACCATTAGAGAAGCAAATGCAGCAATAACAAACAAAAGTGGTTTGACAACGAATGGATGGAAACGAGGTTAAAAGCATTTTCCTTTTTAGGACGATTCAAGACTGATATTTTCAAAAGTATTTGTGCTGCTGCTAACAAGAAGTTTAAAAGCCTTTGTGATACAAAAAAAGACATTCCTAAGAGTTTCAGAAAATCATTTGTAGGCTTTCGCCCAGCTTTTGACTCTATTTAGCGTGACTACCTATAATATAAATTGTACACAATAATTGTACACAATCCAGCAAAATTATCAATACTGTAAAATGTTTGTGTGGGTACAAATGATAGAACTTATTCTTTTCAATACAAATGCCTTTATTCAGTACAGTTACAATTCACTATTTAATTGTTTCTCTCAGTACAATCCAATTTCTCAATCGCTTATACTTTTCATATCTTTTACTTAAACCACTTAATCACTTCTCCTAATTAACACTTCAGATTTCACTTTAGAACTGAATTGCATACCTTGGGGATGCTGGTATTTATACTCGAATGACATACTTCGAGAACAATCCTCGCCATCCAGCGTCCATTTGCTAGAAAATTCGATTCCACTCTCCAGTCATCAATGGTCGAGACTTTGTTATTCAAGTATCGAAATCTTCTGGTCTTCGAGTCTCGACATCTTCTGCTCTGTAAATCTAGATGTCGCTGCTCACATTTAAGTGGTTATCACATTGCTCCCTCTCTACAGTTGTTCGTCCCGAACAACTTCGTCATTCAGCATCCCGTTGAAATGACACATTCTATCCAAATGGACCACTTTCAATTTTCTTCGATCCCCATGCTGGATCTGGTAGACAACGTCATTAATGCGGGTTATCACCTTGTATGGACCTTCCCAGTCCTTTGCAATTTTGGTGATTTGCCTTTCTTACGCTGAGGATTATACAGTCAGACCAGATCTCCTTCGTTGAAACCGGAAGATTTCGCCTTGATATCGTACCTAGTCTTCATGCGGCTGCTTGCTAGCTTCATCTTTTCTCTGGTGTCTTCATGCAATTTACGAATCCTGCTGCGCAAGTCATTCATGTAGTCGTTCACCTCTTTGGGCTCCGTCGGTGGGGATCCGAATTTTGCTTCACTTGGCAACCGAATTGTTTGACCAAATAAGATCTCGGATGGTGTGTGCCCTGTTGAGCTATGGACCGCGTTTCGGTAGGCCATTAAGAAGAGGGGTATGTGTCGATCCCAATCCCGCTGGCAGTTGCTGACAACCTTAGATAGATTTTTTTTTTTTTTTTTTTTTTATAATGAGCGCGCGCTCAAGGGGTTTGAGTACCCTTAAAGTGATTGTACACAGCGCGGGCAAAGGAAATTTAGGGAGGAAGAAAAGAGAGGTACCGATGTACATTGTTTTTAAATGTTTGCAAGTTATAACGACCAGGAAATACAGAGATCGGCAGGGCATTCCATAAGCGAGATGTACGGCTTAGGAACGAATCACGATATTTTAGAGTACGTCCGAAAATGGGCTTGAGGGTATACTGATGAGCATTCATAGCGAGACGGGTGTTACGGTTGAAAGTTTGAATGGGCGGAATGCTACTGGCGATTTCAGTGGAGCACTGGTGGTGGAAGTAGCGATAAAACAAAGTGAGACACGAGACATTTCGTCGGTGTTCGAGGGTGTCCATTGATTGACTGATATTAGTATCGTCAATAAGTTTTATCGCACGGTTTTGAATCCTATCTAGCAGGTGCAGAGATGTTTTAGGAGCACCTGACCAGATGTGGGAGTTGTACTCCAATTTTGGGCGGATGAATGCCTTATATATTGAGGCCAGATCAGAGGGGGTAAAATATTTCTTACATCGCTTGAGGAAACCTAGACATTTCGCAGCATTTTTGGCGACATCAAATATGTGGTCATTCCAACGTAAGTTGTCATTAACACACATACCGAGAATGGAAAGTTTTTCGGTTTCGACGATGCAAGTGCCATTCATAGATAATGGCTGGGTGTTTAAATTTCGCTTTAAAGACAGCAGACAGCATTGTGTTTTGGAAGCATTAAATTCCACTCTATTGATAGTTCCCCAATTGGTTATGCTGTTGATATCGGAATTTAATGAGCTTAGCATACGCTGCCGTTCTCGTACTACAGCCGAAGAGCAGGGCCGTGAGTCCGGGAACGAATATGAAAAGCAGAGAGTACTGTCATCAGCAAAGGAATATATTGGATTAGAAGTAGCAGACAAGAGATCGTTAATGAAAATTAAAAAGAGTGTCGGTGACAGAACAGAGCCCTGGGGCACACCAGCATTTATTTTGTGAATATCAGACTTGAAACCGTCCAAGACAACTTGAATTGAACGTTCCGAAAGGTAATTTCTAATCCATTGAAGAAGAGAGTCGTCGATCCCAAATGCACGCATTTTCGACAAAAGAGCCTGATGCCAAACTCTGTCAAATGCCTTAGAAATATCAAGTGCAACTATCTTGCTTTCGCCAGATTGATGTACGCTTTGGTTCCACTTTTCGGTGAGACATGCCATCAAATCACCAGTGGACCTGTTGCTACGAAAACCGTACTGCCGGTCATTGAGAAGTTTTCGTGTTTCGAGATATTTCATGAGCTGACGATTTATCAGTGTTTCCATGACCTTGGAAAGAAGGGACGTAAGTGCAATGGGTCTGTAGGAGGAGAGAGAAGATGATTCGCCTTTTTTAGGGACGGGCTGGACAAATGCTGTTTTCCATCTGCTCGGGAAGAGTCCTAAAGTGTAGGATTGATGGAAAAGCTTACGCAGTGGTTTTGCCAGCGAGGAAGAACACCTCTTCAGAAGAAGGGGAGATATACCATCTGGACCAGCGGATTTATGTATGTTGAGATCTTTAAGTACTCTTGCTACTACACGAGTGCGAAAGTAGATTCGTCCCATTGAAGATTCGACGCACTCAAGTGTAGGCGGAGACAAAGCACAATCTGGGAGTGTTGAGCTGGCCGCAAAGTGTGCAGCAAGCAGATTGGCCTTATCCAAAGAGCTGACAGCTGGAATGTCATTGTAAATGAGCGTTGGGATGGAGGATGAGGCGGAATTTCTAATGTTTTTGACGAACGACCAAAAATTTTTACTGCCTTTGGGACATTGCAGTATTTTTTGCCTCAGTTTTTGGTCGTATAGGAATTTCACACGCTTAAGAAAGGCGTTGCAGTCATTTCTGGCTCGTTTGAACTTTTTTCGGTTTTCCTCTGTCGGGTTGGTCTTGTAGGACCGAAAAAACATTTCTCTAACCCTGACGGCCTCTTTACAGCTCGAGTCGTACCATGCCTTTTCTTTTGGTTTGATACTCTTCATCCGATGAGGAATAAAGGATCTCATTCCAAAGAGAATGGTGTCTGTAATCATATCAGCAGCGGCATCCACGTCGTTATCGAGGAAGCATAACGACCAGTTAAAATTCCTAAAGAAGCTGTTAAGACCGCTCCAGTTGGCTTTCTCGTATTGCCATACGGTTCTTTTAGGAATTTTTTCTCTAACTGTGTGGTCGGTGTACGAGAAATTAGCTGATATGACACAATGGTCCGACGAGCCTAGAGGGGAGAGCACATCAATGGTGTACTTATCAGGGTGAGAAGTTAAAAACAAGTCCAGGGTGTTGGCGGTATGACTATCAACGTCTGGTATTCGCGTGGGCTCATTTACAAGCTGCGTTAGGTTGTTTTCCGCAGCGAAGATCTCAACACACCGTCCTTCGGGTGTTGTCTGTCCAGAATATGCTCATTCAAGGTCCGATTGAATCGCTCGACCATTCCATCAGATTGAGGGTGTAGTGGCATTGTCCTTGTCTTTCTTATTCCCAAATATTGGCATATTTCCTGGAAGACTTTTGATTCAAAGTTTCGTCCTTGATCAGAGTGCAGCTCCATTGGGACCCCAAATCTGCTCACCCAGTTGTTGACTATCTGTTCGGCTACGGTCTTAGCCTCTTGATTTGGGATGGCAAACACTTCCGGCCACTTACTGAAGTAATCCATGACCAGAATCGGTGGCTACCAGAACCACCTTCCACTTTTGCCCACAAAATTGCTTCTGACGAAGGCTCTAGCCTCTCATTGCTGCAGATGACGACATTTGAGACTGAGGTATTGGCGTTTCCGTATATCACTGAAACGAGTATCTCCATGTTTCCGTATTTCAAGGTTTGTGCCCCCAAGTCGACTACAAGTCCATGTTCTCTCATGAAGTCTGTACCAATGATGCACTCGTCACATATGTCAGCTACCAGAAACGCGTGAGTGAATGTTATTCCGGCCAGTTGGATTTTTATGCGGACTTCACCATATACCTTAATCGTTGCTCATGTTGCTGTTCGCAAGCTGCAACTGCTAGTGTCATGCAGCCAAGACTTCTGCACAAGATTCCTCCTAATGATTGAGGCCGTGGCACCGGTGTCTATTGTTGCCATCCATTTTTCTTTGACAGTTGTTGACTATCTGTTCGGCTACGGTCTTAGCCTCTTGATTTGGGATGGCAAATACTTCCGGCCACTTACTGAAGTATTCCATGACCACGAGAGTATATCGGTTACCATTAAAAGTTTCAGGAAACGGCCCAGCGATGTCGATGGCTATTCGTTCGAAAGGTGCTCCGACATTGTATTGTTGCATTTGTCCATGTGGCTTCACTTTTGGACCCTTGGTAGCCGCACATCTTATGCACTTTTTGCACCAATTCTCGACATCTTGTTTAGCGCTTAGCCAATAGAAACGTTCCCTTACCTTTTCCAACGTCTTGTTTATTCCCAAATGACCTCCTGAGATTCCGTCATGTATTTCATGGAGCACTTGGTTGACTCTGGACCGTGGCACAATTAGCTGCATACGAGATGTTGTCCCATCTACACTTTCCCATTTTCTCTTCAGCAATCCATCTTGCACAAAAAGCGAGTCCCACTGTGCCCAGTATGCCTTCAGAGTTTGGCTCCGATCTGATATCTGCTGCCAGCTTGGTCTTTCCTCGTGTTCTTTCCAGGCCAATATTGGTTCGATGTCATTGTCTGCCTGTTGGGAGTAACGGATTTCGTCTATACTCCAACCCCCTATTGGCTCAGTCCTGATCATTTGAATAGTTGCCTGTTCTTTTGCTTCTTTACGATTGCAGTGTTCGCATTTTACTCCGCACGGTCGACGAGAGAGAGCATCCGCATTTGAGTGGAGTGTTCCCTTGCGGTGTTGCACTTCAAAGTCGTAGCCCTGCAACTGCTCGATCCATCTTGCAACTTGGCCTTCAGGGTTCTTAAATTGGAGTAGCCATTTCAGAGCTGCGTGGTCTGTCCGGAGAATGAATTTCTGTCCGTAGAGGTACTTATGAAAATGCTTCGTAGCCAGAATTAAAGCCAGAAGCTCGCGCCGGGTTACACAGTAGTTCCGTTCAGGTTTGGAGAGTACTTTGCTGTAATATGTGACCACTTTCTCTTGACCGTCATGAACTTGGGAGATCACAGCTCCGACCCCAACATTGCTAGCGTCTGCGTCCACGATGAACATTTTTCCAGGCGTGGGGTAACCCAAGATGGGGGCATTGCTAGCGTCTGCGTCCACGATGAACACTTTTCCAGGCGTGTGGTAACCCAAGATGGGGGCATTGCACTGAAGCTTTCGCTTCAGTTTTTGAAATGCTTTTTCGCATTCTCCAGACCACCTGAACTGTCGGCCTTTTTCCGTAAGTTGATGCAGGCTCGTTGCAATGCCAGCAAAATCCTTTACGAACCTTCTGTAATACGTGGCGAGTGCCAAGAAGCTTCTCAGTTGGTGTTTAACTTTTGGAGAAGGCCAACTTTTCACGGCTTCGATTTTGTCAGGATCCGTTCTTACTCCTTCCGCTGCTATAATGTGACCCAGATATTTTACTTCCGGACGAAACAAGGCGCACTTTTCCGGGTTGAGCTTTAAATGAGCACTTCGTAGCCTCTCAAACACTTCTTTTAGATTTTCGCGGTGCTCCTCGTACGTCTTACCTATGTCGATAACGTCGTCCAAATATACTAGGCAGGTTTTCCAGGTGAGTCCTTGCAATGTTCGTTCCATTAGTCGCTCGAAGGTGGCCGGAGCGTTGCACAGTCCAAACGGCATCACTGTAAACTGCCAAAGACCGCTTCCTGTAGTGAAGGCAGTTTTCTCACGGTCCGTACGATTTATCTCTACCTGCCAGTAACCGCTCTTCAAGTCAAGTGTTGAAAACCATTTCGCTCCCGATAGCATATCCAAAGTGTCATCGATTCTCGGAAGTGGGTCCTTTTTAGTGACATCATTGAGACGTCGGTAGTCTACACAAAATCTCGTGCTGCCATCTTTCTTCTTCACGAGGACCACTGGAGATGCCCACGGACTTTGCGATTCTTCAATCACTCCCTCAGCTTTCATCTTCGACATCATTTCGGCAACTTCTGTTTGCTTTGCCAATGGAAGACGCCTTGCAGGTTGACGGATTGGTCGAGCGTCTCCGGTGTCAATGTGGTGTTGAACAATATGCGTACGTCCATATTCTCCGTCTTAGGTAGCAAATATATCAGCGTACTCACCGATTAGTTTTTCTGCCAGGATTCGCTGATCTTCGTCCAGATTACAGAGGCTGATAATTTTGTTCTTGATTTTTATGCTCTGAACTCTTGTGACCGGTGTTGCACCATTTTTTTCCGTTATGGTCGATATAGCCTCAACAGGTACGCATTTTCCCACTATCTCCCCCTTTTTCACCTTTACACTGAATGTCTTTTTGCCACTTTTGCCCACAAAATTGCTTCTGACGAAGGTTCTAGCCTCTGATTGCTGCAGATGACGACATTTGAGACTGAGGTATTGGCGTTTCCGTATATCACTGGTATCTCCATGTTTCCGTATTTCAAGGTTTGTGCCCCTAAGTCGACTACAAGTCCATGTTCTCTCATGAAGTCTGTACCAATGATGCACTCGTCACATATGTCAGCTACCAGAAACGCGTGAGTGAATGTTATTCCGGCCAATTGGATTTTTATGCGAACTTCACCATATACCTTAATCGTTGCTCCTGTAGCTGTTCGCAAGCTGCAACTGCTAGTGTTATGCAGCCAAGACTTCTCCCTGTTCCCCTTGTGATTTGAAACAAAAGGAGGTAAATTGAAATCTGAAATATTTCCCCATGTTACTGAAGATTTTAAAATTTTAGTTTTCTTTTTCGGAAGTTCTTGAACTGACTGCGATGATTCATCCACGTCTGTCTCTTCATTATTACCTGCACGTATATCTTCAACACTAGACAGTAATATTCTTGACGGCAAGTGATCAACATTTTCTGTTCCTCGATATCAGAATGGATGGTCAGAATCTTCATCTGTATGTTGACTCGCAGTTTCAATCGGCGGGATAATAGAAATAACGGACCCTTCAATCTCATCAGTATCGTCCAACCTTTCAAGCTCCTCTAGCACTTCCTCAAGTATAAGACCACACTTATGTGACGACCTATTGCAGAAAATATGCAAACAAAATGAATTACTGTCAAAATCTAATTGACATTCAACAATGGCAAATAAAGTTACCAACAACATTTCAAAAAAAAAAACATACAGCCATGGACACATAAATATCATATTTTTACCAGAATAAAAACGTAATTGAATAAAGTAATATTTCAAAAACAATAATGAATTAATTTTTTTTAAAACGGTATCAACAGTGAATTTAATTAACTTTAAAATAATGTATTAATATACATACAAAAAAAGTTATAATAGACAGAAAATAATGAACAAGAAATTTGTCTGAACACAGAAATAGCACAAAATTTGATTTCTGAATATAAATTAAGAAATATTCAAAATATAATTTAAAATGTTTTCGTTTTGTCTTTTAACTCTTCAGTATTTTGTACTATAGCCAGAATTTTCCATTACTGGCTTACATCTTCGCCTCATGCTTTCAACAAGCTTCTGACATCTTTCCTTCGGGATAGAATACCAAGCTTCTCTTATGCCATCTCAGAGTTCATCCTTATTTTTGAAATTTTGCTGTACGATTTTTCCTTTAACGTCGTTCCACAAATTTTCAATTGGGTTAAGGTCGGGACTCTGTACTGGCCAATCCAACACATAGATATTGGGAGAACCAATGCTTCACTATTTTGGCGGAGTGCTTCGGATAATTATCCTGCATGAATATCCAATTAACTAGCATGAACTCAAAAGTATAGGGCATCATCCTATTTTGTAATATGTCTAAGTATTGAAATTTGTCCATTTTCCCACTTATTCTTACAAGTGGTCCTATTCCACGACAGGAAAAAGCACCCCAGACCATTACATTCCCTCCACCATGCTTAATTGTTTTTTGAGTGTATCTGGGATTCCAAGCTTACCCTTTTGGACGATGGTCAATTGTCCTGCCATCTGGCCAAATTCTATTTACCTTAGTTTCGTCACTCCATAGCACTTTTTTCCAGAAGTGTATGTCTTTATTTTGATGGGCTCTTGCAAAGGTTAAGCGTCTTCGAATGTTTTTTTTTTTGACAAGAGTGTTCTTTCTACTCATTCGTCCAAATAGCTGAGCTTCATTTAATCTCCTTCTGATTAATCGGCTGGATACATTAACATCAAATTCTTCGTTAATTTCGTTTCCAATTTGCCGAGATGACTTGAACGGATTCTTCTTGCATTTTCGGATAATGGTCTTAACGATGAAGACAGTAGTTTTTCTTCGTTTCGCTTTCCGTTTTTTGTTTTCATTTAAATAAATTGCACCTTCCTTTACCAGCTTAATCGCATTATAGACCATTTTCCTGGAACTATTTATTATTCTAGCTGTTTCAGCTGACTTTTTGCCATCTTTGTACATGTCGCATATAATTTTTCTTTTCCCTGGAGTGCAATGTACACCTTTTCCCATTATGCCACTTAGCTGACCCACAGAGTAATTATAAATGAAATTTCACAAACAAATAAAAACTAAAATCATTCGCCGAGAAATTTTAAATACCGCATTTTGTGCTTTTTGTACGTCCAACCACAAAAATCACTTCGCTTATTGAAATCAACACCTGTCAAACCATCGAAATGATAAGAAATATACATTACGATAGGGGTAAACAGAATCACCAGCAAAAGTAGGATTCATTTCAATTATATGATAAGAAATGTGCACATAGAATTTTCATTTGAGTTTGTGCTATTTACGTGTCCATGGCTGTATGCGAAGTTTAAATTATAACCATATGGTATCTTACTTTTCACTAAATAATACGCATTTTATCATTACAAGGCAATATTCACGCTGTTACTACATAAAACGTATTACTTTTTACGAGTATTCTTACATTTAGCATACGATGGTACCAAAAAACTTAATTTTTTAAACAACTCTCAAATTGAGCTTCTGCCAATTAATGATAATGCACTGATAATCATCTGAAATAAACTACCTCTACTTCTGATGATCCGTTAAGATTTGCAGTTTTTTTTTTCGTATGGTGTGGCAGTGGGAGAGCCTAAAGTGAGAATTTGAGTGGCCATTGGTCATTACTGGGTTAAATATGTGCGTTCTGTGCTGAGCAATAGAAATTGCTTGTTATTAAGAAAAGGTTATCTGATTTTTCTACGAATTCTACAAAACAATCAAATCGGATGGATTTACTCCAGGGCGATGGGATTAGAGAATCTTGTCAGTCAGTATTTTCGAAGTTAAAAGTCTATGTCCTTCCCATGAATGCTCCCTAAAGTTTTTCTTGTCATGTCTAGCATGTGAAAAAAAAAGAGCTTAACAACAAATTAAGAAAACTAAACTGGTTCATTGGTAGAAAATCGCATCTATCAGTACATAATAAACTTTTAATATATATTGTAAACAGATATTAAAACCAGTATGAACATACGGCATTCAGCTATGGGGATGTACTTCCCAAACAAATATTGCCATAATTCAAAGATTCAAAAATAAAGTCGTTAGAGACATTGTCAGAGCTCCATGGTATGTGAGGAATAATGACTTACAACGCATGTTTAATCTAGATACTGTAGAGGAGACAATTTCTAAATACCCGAGAACGCACTTCACAAAACTGAGACACCACATCAACCAGGAAGCTGCAAGGTTAAGTGCAAGGTGGGCAAACCCGAAAACTCAAACGTGTTAAACTACACGAATTACATGAAAGTTGCGCTTAAAAACTATTTGTCCGATGGCACATTCAATAGTGCTGGACCGCAAGTTTTCGAAAGCTTTCTTACGTATTTTCTGAAGATTGTCCAATCTGTTCAAAATTTTTCGCTAAAGCTCATACACTACCATGCGTTACCATATTAGTATCTATGAGTAGATAATAAGGAGTATAACCGGTAGAGTCATGAACCATGTTTCAATACACAAGATATAGATTCTAGATATAGATTGCAAATATCGTTTTATTTGCTCTGTTTGCTGCATTTTCTTGTGCCGAATAAAAGCCAGTGAGTGATTGCTCAACTCCATTCTTACTTAGAAAATCTTTAAAATCTTTGGATGCAAACTGAGGGCCATTATCGCTTAGTATCTTTCCAGGTAAACCAAATAGATCAAACAAGTTTTCCTGCAGTATTTTACTAACTTTGAAGTGGCACTTCGAAGCGGTTTGACCATCAAATATTTAGAGAAGTTATCTAGAATCAGAATAGCTTGTGTATATCCAGTTTTAGAGCGAGGAAACGGTTCTATAAATTCAAAATGTAACTTGCCAAGGTCTTAATGGCGGAATTCTCGGACGGAAAATCGGTTGTAGAGATACGTTCTGGATTTTGGAAACCTTGCAAATTTCACAGCTGTTAACAAACTGTACCGCGTCCACTACCATTTTGAACTAATAATAAGTACGCCTCAGTTTTTTCAATAAATTATTGGTACCAGGGTGTGCGCTTGCTGGTGAACTATACAATTTTTCTATAGATGATCAGACACTTTCAAATCCGGAAAACTTCCGGCGTTCGAGTTTACCACCGAAACAAGCTTTACGTCTTTAAAAGAACCGGCTGACAAATCTATTTCTTCTAAATAAATTTCGATATTTTGTTTTCCATTTCAATGAACTATTTCAAAATCAAATTGTTGCAGTTTTAAAGACCACCAAGCTAGGCCACCATGAAGATCTTTTTGTAACATTAACCATTTGTTACTCATGTGATCTGTGATATTGGTAAATTGTGTGCCCTCCACATATTCACGCTGTTAAGCATTCAAGCTCAGTAACGTTGTAGTTACTTTGTGCTGTATTAGGCTTCTTTTACATGACCGCCACTGGTCTCTCATCACAATCTGAGTCGATCTGTATTAACGCACCACCTACACCTAATGTTGATGCGTCACACTGAATAAAAAAGGTTTTTCGAAATCTGGAGGTGAAAGTATCGGTGCGGATGTAAGCACCGATTTAAGTTATATATTTGTAAACTTTTTGCCAGAGAGATTTGTTAATGACGCTGCAATTGATGCAAATTGATAACTATTCCCATGTACCACTCACACACCCAAAAATCGTCTCAATTGCTTAAGTGAGGTTGGCCGAGTTCTCAATAGCACATATTTTGTCTGGATTCATTTTTAATCAACCCTGCCCGATAATATATCCGAGATACGAAATCTCATGTACATTTAACAGCAATCCAATGTGGTTTTTAAAAGTATCTGATATAATCAAAAGATCGTCGACGTACGTGAAAACGTCTTCATGTAACTCGTATGGTATAACCCTGACCTGGTGCGGGAAAGGCGGTTTTCTCTTTAACTGCTTTAGAGAGGGGAATTTGCCCAAATCTGTCCTTAAGGTCCAGAGAAGAGATGAATTTGGTTCTTTTAAGCCTTGCTAGGATACCGTCAACAATGGGTGAGGGATAAGCATCTCTCAAGGTATGTTCATTGACTCTTCGAGCATCTAAACACAGTCTTCTTTTCCCATTTGCCTTTGTCACGAGGACACACCCCGTACTCGAAAAAGAGACAGTAGGGTGTTCCCACAGGTACAGCAATAATGACAGTTGTGAATCGGAAGTTTTAGAAGAACGGACGTGTTCGTAATTATCTTTGTTGTTTAATTAATTTGAAATAAATTTGAATAAGGGAGTTAAATGCAATAGCTATACTTTTTTTAAAAAAAAGACAGTGTTTCTTTTTATCATCCTGGCAAAATCAGAAGTGGGATCCTGGCTGTTTAGAATGTTAGAAAAATAGATACTCGTACTTCGAAATTCAGTGTGTGTACATGCGCGAGATAAAAAAAAGGACGATCATGTTGAATTTTCGCAGCATGAAATTGGACGCTCTACGTAAAAAGTGTAAGGAAGAGGAACTGCCAACGACGGGCTCAAAGGCAGTTCTCAGACAACGTCTCGAGGAGTGTAGTGCTGAGGTGTGTAGCAGTGATAACGTATCTCAAAATGTGTTGAATCGATTGACTAGTCTGGAAAAATCTATCACACAGCTCGCTTTGAACAACCTCGCCGGCGCCAGCTAAAATTCAGACGCATTCTAAACCTTTGTTAATGTCGGCGCCAAATCATTGTCTCCTCGGGGAACACGACGATCCTGGCTCGTCAGTATACCAACAAAATGCACTCACACCACCGTCTTCAAATTTCACTTCTTCCTTGCCGACCTGTGTAACTACTAATGACACTTTAGCTCCGCCTGTTTTCGTATCGTCAACCTCATCGGTTCTTAATCTCAATCGTGCAGCAGCCGCTTCTTTCGTACCGTCTGTGTTTGGTTTGAATACGTCGCCAACACAAATGCAGGTGTATGCGCCGCAAACTTCGTTTACCCATACGACTACAAAGAATCCCTACAGTAACCCGACTGTATCGTTCGCTCCACAGCCGTATAGTGGAGGGGTAAATCACTACCGTCACACATATGCAACCCCAATCGTAGATACGAGTGTACCGTTTACTTCACAGCCGTTAAGTGCAGGTCAAACTGCATACACTAACCCAAATGCAGAGTCCTTACGGTATACCAATTTCACTACCCCGTATTCAACACAACCGTATAGCGATGTTAAAAACGATTACGCATATGCACCAGCGAATAGTTATACGAGTGTGCCGTTTGTTCCACATCCGGCTTCGTTCACGTATCACAGCCGCGCAGTGATGTGCCAACAAAAACAATTTTCAACCCTTATTCGAAAATAAGTGACATAATCAATCTTTTGCCTGAATTTTACACATCCTCGGACAAATCGCTAAATTCAAATCAATTTTTAAAACGAGTCGAATTGCTAAGAAATGCGTACAAATGAGACGAAAAGCACTGACTGATAGTGCTTTTCACCGTGCAACAAAAGCTGTTAGGACCAGCGAAATATTGGGTCGATTCGCAAGATACTCGTATATTCATCAAGTGGCAACAATTCGTGGAAAAATTCCGGTTTGACTTTCCATGCAGTGAAAATATGGCTGACGTACACATAAAAATGGCAAATACGAAACGCAGCCAAAGTGAAACGCCACAAGAATATTACTACAAAATGGTGTCAATCGGAAATAAAGGTACATTACCAGATACAGCCATCGTTCGGCATATCATAAACGGTATTAACGAGTCCGATGAAGAATTTGAAGAAGAAAATTTCAAATGATTACTAGACGTGTAATCAACTTTTACGTGACATTAACAATTACTGCAGTTACAATGAAATTAAAACTCAAACCAATCGAATTGTGCCAAACAACAAATATAATGTACCAGTTAATAAAGCATCGGAGATTGGCATCGGCAAACCCGTATCTATAAAAAAGGTGGATGAGACCAATTTCAAAAAGTCTAGCGGAAACCGTATCGCGGAATGTTACAACTGTTTTCAACTGGGACATTATGCGAAAACGAAGGGAACTTGTATTCATTGTTAACGCACTACCCATAAAAGCGATTCGTGTCACAGAAATCTAAATCGAACATCCACATAGTCGAAATTTCATCCGAATCATGTGATAATCACGAAACCCATCAAAATCAACGGTTTAGACATCTTTTCATTCATCGATCCTGGTAGCCAATACACACTTGTACGTAAGTCATTTGCTCAAAATTTTGATAGGGTAATAAATTGTACGAAATCACTAATTTTTTTTCGCGGGCGGTAGATATGTTTGTACCAGCAAAGTTACGGTAGATCTCGAAATTGATGATAACATCTATACCACCGATCTCCTCATCGTTGAAGACGACTACATAAGCCAAGATATCTTACTGGGCTTGGACATTCTATGTCGGGAAGGTAATCGACTCATCATTGAAGGTGATGACTGCCGCATAGAAACCGTTGGAAATTTAAGAATTTCGACACTTTTAGCGCCTGCCGAAGCAGATGATTTGAGGAGTCTACTATCATTACATCGCCATTGTTTTGCCAAAAACGTCTCCGAATTGGGTACATGCACCGTATCGAAAATGAACATTACTCTTAAAACCGACGAGTCCGTAAATATGAAACCATACCGCATAGCTTTCGCCAAAAGACAAATTGTAGCTGATATTATCAATGACCTTTTAGAAAACGATATAATCCGTTCTTCAACGGAAAAGAAAAATGGCGAACATAGACTTTGTGTCGACTACCGAGTCCTGAACTGTAACACCGTCAAAACGCCGTTCCCAATGCCTATAATGGAAGAACAATTTCTCAGCTGGCCGGAAATCGGTACTTCTCTACTCTTGACCTGCGTATGGGGTATCATCAGATCGAAATCGAGCAGTCGTCAAAACAATTTACTGCATTCGTCACCACCGACGGTCAATTTGGACTTGTCAACGCACCTGCTGTGTTCCAGAAAATCATGAATCAACTCGTTGCTGAAATGGGACGCAGTGAGGTTTTGGCGTATCTAGATGATGTCAGCATTCCCAGTAAGAGTGTCGCCGAAGGTCTCACTCGTCTCGACGGATTATTGACGCTCTTAGACAAATATGGCCTTACTCTTCGGTTGGACAAATGTGAGTTTTTGTCGACAGAAATCTCACATCTGGGTCACATCATCAACGCTAACGGTATAACACCTGGAAAAGAAAAGGTAAACGCTATCACGAACTTCCAACAACCAACCAACGTTACCGAGGTAAGACGTTTCCTGGGACTAACGGTATTTTTTTAGAAAATTTGTGCCTCAATACTCGTTTATCACAAAACCGCTGATGAAATTGCTTCACAAAAATGAAATTTTCAATTGGGGTGCCGAGCAAGAAAAAGCCTTTATGAAACTCGTCAAATGTTTAAGCAGTACGCCGTTGCTTGCCTTATACGACTCATCAGCGCAACACGAAATTCACACCGACGCTAGTAGCTTCGGTTTTGCTGGAGTTCTTTTACAGTCCATCGACGGAAAGAAATGGCAACCAGTCATGTACTTAGCCGCCATTGTACCGATGCCGAAGGTAGGTACCACAGCTACGAGCTCGAAGTGCTCGCCGTGGTTGTATCATTGGAACGTTTCCGAATCTATCTCTTGGGTAAAAACTTCCGACTAATTACCGATTGCCCCGCTATCGCCACAGTCAAGGAGAATAAAGAATTGAAATTCAAAATTGCGCAGTGGTTGCTGAAACTGCTGGAATTCGATATTGAAGTCGTTCACCGACAAGGCAGTCGTCTAGCTCACGTAGATGCTCTAAGCCGTTCCCCTGATGAACAATCATCTGATGTAGAGCCCGCTGGTTTTATTTATAACTTGGCCGTGGACGTAAACGATTGGGTGCTTTCAATGCAACTTCAAGATGAACGGATTCGCAAAATCGTAGCAGTTTTAAGGGTATATCAGGCATCACAGCAAGAGAAACAGCTGAAGAATGAATACCATCTGCAGAACCACCGACTATATCGAAGAGATGGCAATACTCCAAAATTCGTTGTACCTAAATCCATTCGATGGAAGATCGTTCAGCATTTTCATGACAATATGGGTCATTTCAGTCTGAAAAAAACTCTGCAACGCATCCAACAAAACTTCTGGTTCCCGAAGATGCGTAAATACGTTAAGGACTACATTTCTGCGTGCATCCAATGTTGTTACAACAAATCTCGTGGGGGTAGGCTTGAAGATCGATTACACTATGACGACGCGGAGCCTATACCATTCCATTAATGCATCTCGATCATCTGGGACCTTTCATTCGATCTCGCAGTACGAAAACCGCTCGTGTAATCAATGTTTTAATCGATATTACCAGTTATTTCGGCTTACCAACACGGATCGTCACTGACCGAGGTACTGCTTTTACCTCGAAAACATTCGAAGCATACTGTAACGACGACAACATTCAGCACACGAAGACCGCTGTACGTACACCAAGAGCCAATGGGCAGGTCGAAAGGGCGAAAGGAATTATACTGTCCTATATTCGAACAACAGCTGAACATCCAAAAGTCCGTCAACTCGCAAATAAGTTCAACGATTGGATTTACTCCGAATGAGCTCGTGTTCGATTTTCAGCTCAAAAACGTCATTCAAAATCGACTCGTCGCCGCAATACAAAATGACGTCCAAAGCACCGAGACCAGAAATGCCAGTCAAAAATGAGAACAAGCTGCTGAAAATATTCATTGTGAACGGGAGAAATGGAAAGCAAGCTTTGATAGCAGACATGCCAAGCCCGTATACTACAACGAAAACGACTTGGTGTTAATTCAGAACGAGCCAACCGCCACGGGTGAATCGCGTAAGTTGTAGCCAAAGTTTCGTGGCTCATATATGGTTTCCCGTGTTTTTGGGAGTCATCGCTACCTAATTGAAGACCCTCTAGGTATTATTTTATTGGTCACTTTCTAGTGTTTACGCACGAAAATAGTAATTTTATAAGTTATTTTCGATCGGGTGCATTTAATTTTTTTTGCTACTTTAGTTACTTTGGACGCGTCTGGCAAGAACTTGGCCGCGCGCAAAACGTCTGGCGTTCATATTTTTGTTATCTGGAAGAGTTAAACTATCTTTGGAGAGAAAAAAAAATGGTTATGTTAGTTATGCAAAAATGGAATATTTGCTTATTTTAACGGTGTCTGGCACTGCTTTCAACGCACCGTAAACGTCTTGGAACCGTATATTCATAATAATATAACTCTGTCATATGTTTTATGTAAAATTGACATGGTTACCTTAATTATGCAAAATTGGACATAATTCAAACACTTTGATGGCGTCTGGCGTGGCCTTCGCCGCATCCTAAACGTCTGGCATAAATGAATCTAAAGCAAGCAAATTCTGCTCTATCGTTTTCAATAAAAATTAAATGGTTATCTCCCCTATTCCTTTTGGGCATAGTTTCGCAATTTAAAAGTACGTACTGTTATTTTCCTCTGCCGTCAGTGAGGACTGCCAGACTGCCTTATTTGAAATCACACTAATAAATACTACCTATGAATGTACATATTTTTTGGTTATCCTTCACTGCCAAATCTATACTGCGGGCTCTTGGTCTAACTGTCTTACCTCTGAAATCAGCATGTCATAACGTCAGGATCAGTTGATTGTTTTACACGGACTTGTTTTTTGATTTCTTATTTTTATTTTTTTATTTTTTTTTAGTGGAAGATACGATCACGGTGCACAATTAAAATTTGTTATTAATTTATTAACTTAGATCACTTGAATATTTGATGTCTTTTTTCGATTATTTTGTTAATTCTTTTGGGTCTTTTTTTCGAATGAACTTTGGTTCATTTTCCCTTTGGTTTTATTTAATTTTGTCTTTTTTTGGCTTACAGGGGCGAAAAAGATGAGACACGAGGCTCAGATAGGTGGGGATTTGGCCACCGTGGATACCTGGGAGGTTGCGCAACAGAGATCTTTGAAGTCAGTCTTCCTTATGTTGTGGTAACTAGTGATGCGGGTGCTCCATGTACTCCGATTGGCAGGTTTTTTCCCTTACGCTTTCTTGTTCAGGTACCCTTTTGAAGGCGCTTGTTCGGAGCATTATCTTGGCGGATGGGTCGTCAAGTATGTCGCCGCTCTTCTCTGATCCAAAAATCAACCCGCCTGTGTCGGGTGGGATCTTATCACAACCACGAGTACAAAAATAAAACTAGCTCGGATTTTTACAACCTTAGGAAACACAGTATAAAAAATATTAATTACGAGAAAGGCTAAGAATTTTACATACCTTAAAAGTGCGTCAGGATGAAAATCTTTAGAAGACGTTTTACCGCCTTGAGAGATCAGATCGAAAGGAGGAATTTTTTTTGGCGGAAATGCAGCGAGCATGTGTTAGCGCAATAATGTTATTAGCGACCTCTAGCTGAAATTTCTGTTTAGGTACTCGTTACTTATTTAAATATGTGCGTTCAGTGATAAGTAATAGAAATTTTGTGTTATTAAGAAAAGGATATATTTTTTTTTTACGAGTGCTACACACTCCAAGAAAGAACAGCCATTGTGTACAATCAGAATTGAGCCCCCGCATACTATTCCCATGCAATTGGAGAGTAGTTAGATCGCGTGTATGAAAATTCGTGGATGAGGTGGATGGTCCCATTCTGTGGTCTCCTAGGTTTCCAGACTTCACCTCAATCTATCATACTTTTGTTTATGGAAACGGATGAAGAACATTGTTTACTCATCAGAAATAGCAACATTGGATGCCTTGAACCATATAATTGATTAGGCAGCTACGAAAGTCCGAGAAGAATTGAAAAGAATGGACATTGTTAGGCCTCACATTGATTCATCAATTCTAGCTGTATAACTCGTTTATGAAATGCCCTACAGAGCTTTTTATATCCGCCCCATTGCCACCTGTCAACATTTGCAACCAACGTGCATCGTTATTTTTCTTTCTTTCTGCCTTCCTTGGTCGCTTTATGCAAATATTTTAGAGATGTTCATAATCCCTTGTGCATGATTATTATAAAAAAAAACAAAGGATTTATTTATGTTATTTAGAAGTCGAGTCATTTGGTGTTTTTAACAAAACCAGTAAACCTATTGACGGTGGAACGAGTAAGAGAATTGCTTAGTAGATACATGCAACTCCAGTTGAACAATTAATATGTTAAAAGGTTTGATGAAAAATAAAAATGTGCAATAAATATTTGTATTTTTTGTAATTTTTAATTTAATTTTTAAAGTCTTTCAATAAGTTGGGTCATATCTTGAAAAGTACTGACTAAATACTAGCTACGCGTTTAAGAAATGCAAAATCTTAAGATTAATAAGATATTTTTCCGAAAAAATGACAAATTTAAATTTAAAGCAACAAGCAACAAGCAACAAAACCTCTGTACCTCGGAGGGGATGCATTCCCGACACCCCTCCTCACGACTAGCACTTCTACAGCCTCACGAACATCAGAATTTTCACGGACTCGGTCACACATTACCGCATTAAATTCATCAATTTATGTCCGAATGTTTTTTTTCAGCTGCGCAATTGTTGTTGACTTATCAACACAGACTTTACTTTTCAAAAAACCGCAAAAAGTAATATAATGGTGTTAAATCGCATGATCTAGGTGGCCAGTTTATGTCATCATTACGTAAAATTAATCGACCTGGAAACTTTGACTGCAATAGCTCAATGTTTACAAGTGTTATGTGACTCGTAGCGTGCACTTTATAGTTTACGAGACCTTTTTAGATCCTTAACAGAACCTGGTTCTCAACATTTTTCCACTAATCCTTGAAATGTTGACTCATTTGGGCTATTATTTAAAACAACAAAAATCACGAATTTTACGATATGTATTTAAGATCGATTATTTTCATAATAAGTATATAAGTATATGAGTATAATAAAATATATATAATATATAATAAATACAGTCAACTTCCCCTAACTCAAAGTCCCTCTAACTCGAATTTACAAAAACACTGTGGCATGACCAAACAAAATACATGCAAAATATGTTCTTTAAGTCGAAATCCCGTAAGTCGAAATCCCCTTTACTCTAACTCATTTCTGCGCTTTCAGATAGAAATTCGTATGTATTTTCCCTTCCCTTATTCGATTTTTTTTTTAACTTCTCATTGAATTTTATATTGTTATGCTGTGTGACAGTTAATTTATTGTACTTCATACATGGCAATACCGCAGAATAGAGCCATCATCTGTAATATCGCACTGGGTAACTAACTATACATATGCATTAGTTCACTATTGGGGGATTCCCCAGTTACGTTTGACATTTTGTTGAGACCATTTTTGAAGAAACCATTTCACATCTCTTTTGTTAATCTAAAAGGCATGTTCTATTTTCTACACAAAATTTTGTAAATTTTTTTTCTGTTATTATTTTTTACTCCGTTTTATTATTTTTTTGTGCATAGATAGTACAACATGACAGCGCGTAAATGTAAAACTCTAACTTTAGAGAAAAAGGTAAATCTTATTGAAAGAATTGAGAAAGGTGGTAAGAAGAAAGATATTGCGCTAATATTTGGTATACCTCCAAGTACATTGTCGATTATTTGGAAAAATAGAATCGATGTCCAGAGAAAAGTTAGCTTAAGTAACCATGGAAAATTAAGGAGGGCACGAGCTTGCAATTTTCAAAACGTCGATGCTGCTGTTATTCAGTGGTTTCCATCTGCAAGATGGAAATAAAACGTAAAACAATTCAATTTGTGCAGAGGTTGGGACATACTAATTTCTCGGCTAGAGAAGGATGGCTGAATAAATTTAAGACCAGGCATAATATTGTGGGAAAATTTTTGTGTGGAGAAGGTGCTGCAATAAATCCTGAGGAGACAATAAATTGGAATCAAAATTTATCAAAACTTAGGCTATGAACACAGGCTATGAACCAAGAAACATTTTCAATGCGGACGAAACATTCATTCAAAGGTGAAAAGTGTTTCGTTGGAAAACACAGTACGGAGCCTGTAACGTGTATGATCGGCTCAAAACTTACGGGCACAGAAAAATTAAAAGTTTGGTAACGTGTAAAAGTGTCAATCCGCGATGTTTTAGGGCGATCAAGTCAGTCATTTGGAGTAGATTATGTCGCAAACCGTAGGGATTGGATGACTGCAGAGTTGTTCACGACCTGGGTTAACAAAAATTTGCTATAGAAAACGCGTAAAATACTCTTGTTCTTAGACAACTGTCCAGCCCACACTAAGGAGGTTGAGTCGGAATTAACATGGATTCAATTGAAGTTTTTTCCGCCAAATATGAAGGCAACAATTCTACCCATGGACCTCGGTATTCTAAGCAGCTTTAAGATAAATTACAAAGGAGAATTTTAATGAAATTAGTGACTGGGAAATTGTTTTGCGAAAGCTGGTTTTATTCAACCGGATAGCGTTTGGGATAGAGAAGATGACTTACCACTGACGATCGTGAGGGATCAACTTACATATGTTGAACAAGAAATAAGAAGCTTTTGGTTTGGATTGTCGGAAAGAGGTGCAGCTCTCGAGAAAAATAATTTCCAGGACTATACGAGTATAAACTTTGACCACAACATTTTAATTTTCGATTATGCTGATGATAATGAAGCACTAGAAGATGTAGTCTCCAGAACAGTTACCGAGGCAGATAGTGATGAAGACGCTGTCTCCGTGTTATCTAATGAATTAATACCTCAGCTGGGCGATATTCAACGGTTTTTAGAAACGATCCAAGCAGCAATTGAAAGGCGTAATAGTGTTCCAGATGATATTCATTTATGTTTTAACAAAATTGAGAAGTTCTTGAATTCAAAAGAATATATTCAAACCGAAATAACATATTTCTTTAAATAATACCGAAGTGTATCGAATTTCTTTTCATGTAAGTTTTTTACCTTTTTATAATTTTTAAATGAATTCAATTAATAAAACTGAATGTTATGAATAAAACTGAATTTGTGTTGAAAAACTGCGTTATTGCATTTAATTCCCTTACTCGAAGACATTTTTGTGGCTTATGGCGATTCGACTTAGGGGACGAAGTTGACTGTATATATACATATATATAATATATATATAAAAATCAAAAGTGGCCTTCGTTTGACCTTGAAAATGGGGCTCAAGTTCAAACTAATATATATTAAAATATATATATTAAATATATATATTAATAATATATATTATATATAATATATATAGCAAGCTAAAAGAAAAATACATGTATACATACAGTAGCACTGAAAAACGAGTAAATTGTAAAGTGGTAACACTATATGATATGAGAGCCTGTTAGTAGGCAGGTGACAGTTGTAAATTAGATCGTGACCAGAACAAATACGCGTTATATATATACATATAATATAATATATATATAATATAATATATATATAATATAATATATATATAATATAATATATATATAATATAATATATATATAATATAATATATATAATATAATCTGACAAAATATTTTATTATCTAACAGTTTATCAGCGTTTGACTGAGTTTAGAAAAAAGGGACATAACCGCAATAGTTCTGTAAAAGAAGGGAAACAGGCTGGACAAATCTTCTTTTCCTTCTGCTCGAAAAGAATACTTAAGTAGATCCTTAAGCACTCTTCCTCTTAAACGTTAAGTTTTTTAAGTATAAGTGGATTGGTCGATGCACTCAAGTGCAGGCAGACATACTACATATATGACAAAATTTGGAAGCTCTCCGCGAAATGTGCAGTAAGCAGATTGGTCTTGTGCATAGAGCTGCAAGCTGGAATGTTAGTGTAGATGAACTTTGGATCGAAGAAAAATATCTCCCTCTCTTGAGACATTGTGTTTGAAACTTCACAAGTTTAAAATGAGCGTTGCTGTTTTCCTGTCCTTTATTTCGGTTTTGATAATTTACACATCAGACTCTATATTTGTAGCCTAAGTCATATTAACCCTTTTCCCTCGATTTGAAAGTCACTCAAAAGTGACGTCACAGTGTATAATGACCACTTAAAATATATACAATATATATATAAATATAGATATAAATTCTCAGTGAAGTTCTCACACAAAAATATAATAAAGTAATGCAGTTTTTCGACTGACAGCGTAAAACTCTTTTCTTATTTTTTCCATATTTTAATATTAATGTTATATAGTATTTAAATAGTATAAAGCAAATAAGTGAATATGTATGTATAGAAACTAAAATAGATTTAATAAAAAATAAACGAGATGCGATAATTATAATGTATGTAAAGGCGTTTACTTGTCTTAAGAAAAAAAGCACTCGTGAAATAGGATTATTTCTTATTAAAATACAATGTGATATATTTGATTAAAACGTATGCTCTGCATGAGAAAAGGACGTTGTTCCTTTAAGTGCATCCTGTAGTGCAATAGGAATAATACTTATATGTGTATGAAATTGACATGTACCTATTTGTTGATTTAACTATTAAGTAAATTACCATGTTTGAGCAGTGTTTCTAATTGTATAATTCCTTTTTAAAAATGCAAGTTCTCTTCGCCAAACTTATAGAATACCTCGTGAGTTTTGTGGTGCGTATGTTAACTATTTGAACGTGAATCATTGGACTTTTTTTTCTGCTGAGTGAAATGATATATTAAACGAGGAAAGTGTACGAAATGGTAAGTGAAGATCCAGAAATGTCAATCCTTTATCGTTTTCAAGTTAAAGATAGTTCAGGAATCGCGCTGCCCTGAAATGTGTTCGTTGTTGAGTCGTTAATGAGATAAATATCGGTTTCAGCATTACCATACACCAACCGAGTTATTGTAACAACAATTGAGTGTCAACATTCTTTTAATATTTGGTCTCGATTACCTTTATTTTGGAAATATGATTATCCACGGTCTGTGCTAGTAAACCTATAATTTTTGAAGCATTACAAATCAACATACGAGTATGATTACATTAATGAAATAATACCGAAGAAGTGGCCACAAATTTATTAATCGAACAGTTAACTTTTTGCAAGACATTATTTTCAAAAATTAAAATTATGAATCATTCTTTAAATAAGAATAAAAAATAATTCATGAATTCAATATAGTTCGCCTTTATTTCAATTTACATTTTGGATACAGTTGGAAAAACAAATTGTTTTCAGAAGACAACACTGAAGTTTTCATATCAAAAAGCTAACAAATAACATAAATATTTCGGTATATTGTATGTTTACTGCTTAGTAACGAGACATCCACTAAGAAAGGTGAAAGGAAATTTCTCATTCTTCTTATAATTGCCTTGTATGCTATTATCATATAACAATGATATACATATTCGTTTATCTTGAAATTAAAAATGTTCGCTTCTCTGCCATTTATTCTACGAGTATGGTATGTGCTCCTAAGTCGTTTTCCTTGCCATTGCTTGTTTTATATTATTATTTAATAACCGAAAGATTCATTTCATTTTTCATTCATTCATTCATTTTTCCGTATACATTTGTCTACCAAATATCAAATCTTCAATTCAGTTGTGAAGTCAACTCTGTGCTATGCAGCTCAAGTTTGGGGAATGGAAGAGTATGAGGTAACTGAGAAACTTCAGAGGAACTTCATCAGAAAAATTTTCAATCTACCAATCAACACACCGAATTATGCGATTTATTTAGAAACCGGCTTGCCAAAGATATTTACCAGCACCCTGAAACTACAAGCTGATTATCTACTTAAAGTCTTAGGTTTTCGAGATGAACGTCTGAGTAAAAAAATGCTGCTATACGAAGTTAGGAACAAAGACTGGTGGTTTAATAAATGGCAACAGATCGCCACTTCTTTTGGCGAAGATATAGAAATTGATCCAAACAACATTCTTGGTGTAAAGGAAAAGCTTTATAGAATTATTCAGCTGAATGAAGACTCGGTTCGAAATCTGCTTGTAGAAACAGCTACTGAATCTGAAAGCCGAATATTATAGAGTCAGTTGAAATTCAATCTGTGTAACAATAATTATTTTCAAAATTCTCTAAGTCCCAAAGATATTTCTCTAATATTTAAAGCAAGATGCGAATTATTATGCCTCAACGGAAGACCTTACAATGGGAGTTACAACCAGTTTTGCACTCTATGCAACACAAGATCCAAAGAAGACTGCTTCCACTTTATAAGTATCTGTCCAATTTTTCGACAAGAGAGATTTGCGTATTTTGGAAAATTCTCTCTCACAATGCAGGAGACAATACAAATATTGGATGGACCAGATTGGATAAAACTTACCAATTATCTAAAGGAAACTTGCAGATTTAGGAAACTAATCATGACGGAATATGATTGATCTACGATAAAAAAAAAAACATAATAAACAAAAATATTAAATGAAAACTGAAAATTAAAATAATAAAGTATATTTAAAATCAATAGAAGAAATTAAAGTTGTTAGTCGAGCTGACGGCAATGCCAAAGCGTTTATATTCATAAATAGTTAATGTAAATGTATGTTAAAAATTGTTTACTTACTTTACTTACTTACTTACATTCATTTTTTCAGTTAACGAAATTCAAGTAAGATGAGTAGTTGACTAGAAATTAACAACAAGCCAACTTCCAATAAGAATTTAGTCTCCCTATTAACTGTTGGATGCCACCCATGGAGCGAAATAATCACTAAGTCCAAACATCTTTCTTTTTCTGTCTATTCCACTGAGCACTTAACACGTGCTCAGACACTTTACTCGTAAGTGTATTCATACCCACTTGGTGTTAAGTTCTTAAAAAAAAAAAAAACAAATGTTTGTATATATTGGAATGTTTTTTTTTTATTTTTATCTCAGTGAAATTATAAATTGTTTACTTTCTTCGGCAGTTCTCCTATTTTTTTAGATGTTGGTATTCTATTAATTTATCTATACAAGCTAATAAAAATAGATTCTAGGTCAATGATGAGTAAGAAGAATATAGTGAAAGAATTAACAACGCTTCGCACAAAAATTGTAACTGTTGTAACGGGTGTGTTGCTTCTTCATGACAACGCTCCTGTTCACACGGCGCGAGTTTCCAAGGCTGCTGCACGAGATTGTGATTTCGAAGAAATCCAACACCCACCCTATAGTCCAGACCTTGCCCCTAGTGATTATTTCCTGTTTCCGGATTTGAAAAAATGTCTTCGTGGAAAAAGATTTTCGGATGATGAAGAACTCAAGTCGGCAATAAATGGGTATTTTGCAGAGAAAGAGGAAATTTATTTTTTTGAGGGTTTAAAAAAGCTTATCTCAAGATGTAATAAATGCATTGATGTTAGGGGAGATTATATTGAAAACTAAAAACAATTTAAATTGAATTCGCATTGTCCTTCATATCTATACCGAGAATATATTGAACGCCCCTCGTAGGTTGTGCGAAACAAAAGCATTAAAACATAAAAGCAAGAAAAAGTGAACGGTGCTCTAGTTCCGTACACTTTTTGCTTTGACAAAGCAAAGCTTATTGTATGATCAATAAATTGAGGTGATAACTAAACGGTGAGAAGATTGTTTTAGTGAAAACTATGCGGGAAATAAATACGGCGAAGAGTTTAAAAACCGGGTTATTTTAGATATTTTAATTGGAATGTCACAAAGTTGCGTTGCGAAAAAATATAGAAGTAACCGGTCTATTGTCTGTCGGTTTTTAAAAAAATCCAGACAAACGGGACACACTAAAGTGGTCACACTTTGGTGTGACCACGAAAAACAACAATTAAAACCGCTAAACGGATTAGTAGATTGATTAAGAACGAACCGTTTATCACTTCAAGACAAATTGTGAATAATCTTAATTTAAATGTTCATCCAATGTTCATCATGCTTTGGATAACAATTTAAAAAGTCACAGGCCAGTAAAAAATCCAATGTTAAAAAACATTCACTTTCGTCGAAGGTGTTTCAGCACGACAACGACCCGAAGAACACAGCGAAGCTCGTAAAGGACTATTTAAACGACAATGGGGTTCAAGTTTTTGATTGGCCGGCATAATCACCGGACTTAAACCCCACTGAGAACCTTTTCGGGATTCTTAAGCGAAGAGTTGGGCGCAAACAACTCAGGAATAAGAAAGAGTTGTACCAAACACTAAAAAGTGAATGGTACCAAATTCCCGAAACAATAATAGCTAATTTAATATGATCACCACGGGGTGGCCGTGGTGTAGTGGTAGTAGCAAACGCTTCTCACTCGGAGGGTCCAGGTTCGAATCCTGCCCATGGCAAGTCAGTTTTTCATTGTGTAATTGGAACTCAGACAGAAAAATTCTGCGTGTGAAGGCATAACACTGACACGTAGATTTGGCTGTTGTAGAGTTTCAAGCACAGAAAAGAAAAATACTGTGATATACCTCAATTAACTCTGAGTGAAGAAAAACTCTCCGTCCTATTCGGACTCCCACCCCTGGAGAGCAAACATAGAAACCAAACACAACTGAGTTTCAAACCACTACAAAAACAATTTTCCTTTCTCCTCCTTCTATCTTTCCGCCCGCGCCATGGCAACAGTAAAAGGGTATCTAACCCCTTAGGCGCGCGTAAATTATAAAAAAAAAAAAAAAAAAATGCCCTGAAGATGTGCGGAAGTAATTACAAATAGAGGCTCATACACAAAATGATGATTTTGTTGCTTTAGTTTCGCACAACCTATTTGAGTACTTTTTTTTGTTTTGTTAATTTTTTTTTTATAATTGAATAGTTTTTGTATTTGTAAATATACCATTATGAAGGAGATTTAATGTTCTTTTGATGCATATTATTAAATTTTTCCAAAAACCCCTACAGAAAAAAATTTACGCATTTAACCGTTAAAGTAATTTTTGTTGCTAATCTTTCGAACAGCACTGTATGGTACCATATGTGTTTTCTCACACATGTGCCCCTGTTTGCATATATTATAGAAATACTTCGTATTAAATAAATAAAAGTATGAAAATTTACTTTAAAGTGTTATGGAACAAAGAAAAAAATAATTCTAAATTAAAAATAATCAAAGGGGATGAACGTGTTCAAAGAATACATAAACATAAAGGCATTTTACGAAAAATAAATGAGACCGCATACAAATTATTTATTTTTTATTAAATGTATGCCCTGAAGAGGTTATGAATACTCACAAATTGCTTACATACATGTCGACAATAATAATGGTGATATTCTGCAATAATTTGATAACTAAGTTGAGTAACTTTACATATAAATGTATGCTATGTATATAAAGAAGTGTATGGTGCTGTGAAAAACTTAAAACCAGATATGATCCGTTCTTTTCTTTGCCGAGTGTGCTCCTTGTTGTAGACCAATGGCAAATTCTCAGTATAAAGTAACAGAGGTGATTGGTTTTTGATTTACCGACAAATGTATGTGTGTCATAGGAAGCGTTGGGTGCATCAAACCAATATGTATAATATAATTATTATATTAATTATTAATATAGTTATACATATGCATATATTCTATTTATATATATATATATATATATATATTATATATTATATATGTATACTATATATATTATCTATATGGGGAGAGTACGGTAACTTTGGCGCCAAGAATTGATAACGGTATTTTGTAGACGGGTTAAAAACTAGCATTTTTTACTATGGGGGTCTATCTCGCCCCGTTTAGGAGTTAGGGACAATTTTAGAAAAAAATGACTTAAAATGGGAAAGAAATTATTAAAAAACTACGGGAACACTTACAATAAAGTACTATACAGGATTTGAAAGCCTACAATTTTGCTCTTTAATATAAAATTTACATCAAATTATTCGTGTGAATAGTTTTTCAATAATTCGCATTCAAACTTAAATTTTTGGTAAAATATTAAAATTTTTTTTTTTAAATCAATATTATTCAAAATTGTGAGGTGATGTACCCAATTGGTTTTTTGTGTTTATGCGCATATCAATTCTGAATCGAACACAGAAAACCGCATGGCTTTATATCTTCTAGTTTTTGATAAAATTGAAAATTACTAAAACTATTTTTTATAAGACTTTTTTTTTTGGTATTTATGGTGATCTCACTTTGAGGATTAGTATTGATGATAGGGTCATCTTTGTAAGTAAAGTACAGCAAATCATTTAGCGTGACCCAGAATGCACCACGAGAAGGTAGATTTGCATTGCATTCCGCGTCCCAGTCAGTCAGTTTGTGAGTAAGTTAGGTGTTAGTTAAGAGTAGTCAATTAAATGTTCAATGTACGAGTACATATTAAAAAGGTATGTAAGTTTCGTCAATGAAGTCATCGTCCGTACTGGTGTCAATCGAGTTCGTTGAGTTCGTCGATGATGGTGAAGAGCCGAGGTTCTTTTGGTGGTAAAATACCTTCTAAGTGTTCATTGTGAACGGTCGGAGGGTCGAAGTCCTTCAGTTGCAAACCCACACTTTCTTTACCTTTGACAAAACCTGGGTAAACTTTTTTTACGTCAATTAAAAATTCCGTGATTTGGGAGCCCATGTCGTCCTTATAATTTTTTTCAAGGCAGTATTTCCGGTAAAAGAAAAGTGCAATATATTGGTGAAGGTGCTGCGTTGTATCGCGGCATAAAATTGATTTTTTCAGAAGTTTGTTCTGATTCTCAAGATCATTTATAGTATTGGTTGCATCGGTCTTGTCAACATATTCGCCTTTGCTGTGGTTTGTAATTTCATGAGTCGTAGAAGTAGGGAACATTTTTTCAATACCTATGTATTGGCTTGCGCTGTCGATACAAATACGACTTCTGTTGGGGTTAACGTATTTGTGTGTATAAGGCCACAAGTCTTCTTTACTTTTGGAGTTCACTTTAAAGAAGCGTCCGACCTTATCTTCTTTACAAAATAACCCCAACACTACGATTTTCATTTGTTCGGTTGCACGGCCTCTGTGGTATTTCCTTTTTGTAAGAAAGGTCTCGTCGATTTGTACAGTTTTTCCTTCGCCGCCAATGTTAACATCGACGTGAGATGCTATTATTTAGGCTATTTTACGACAATAGTTATAGTAATCTATTATAGTAGATTTACTAAGCTCACTTTTATTGTCGTAATGGCGCCAAGCGATTTTATGCTAATTTTAAAATAATAACATACATGTAATAATATTTTTTAAAAATCCTTAGGTTATAGCTTAAGGTTTAATTAATTTACCTGAAAAACCGTTTTCACAGGCATTTTGATAACAAAAGCGATAATTATCGCGAATCTCTAGCCGACATTGAGGTCCATGGAAAAATGTACCGATAGATGGGTTATTGTATTGCTACAATTTTTGTCACCTTTTTTTTTAGAGCTTTTCTTTGAGCATCGCCACATCCAACATTTCTACACTTTTCTACCTTCATAGGTAAGTTGCAACACAGTGGAGGAATGGATGTTTTAGTGGGAATTAAACCAGATTCTTCTAAAAATTCAATGCTTCTTTCGTAGGTCGACACCAAATCTCCGAACGAACAAAACACTGAGAAGTTATTTAGTTTAGGATGGATTAGGGGATGCTTACCCGTAATTGCTTATTCACAAAAAAATATCACTTTATTCGCACTACGGTTGAACACAGAGTGATCTTTGTGAATATCAATAACTACACGCCTTATCACAAAAAGAAATAACGGTATAAAAGCCAAACGTTTGTTCGGTTATATTTTTGCATCATTATCAAGTGCATTACATATTACATACGTACAAACATAGATATTTCGCAAAGTAAATAATTTACTGCAACATTGGAACATGTGAATTTTCTATAATGCGAATTAGTGAAACTTTGTTATTAATGGGAACTTTGTAATTTTGTGATGAGTAGTGTGGATGAAGAGTATTGATGACACAGGCGCCTGCCTGACGAAAAGCACATACCCCGAGCGGAGCAACGAAGTTGCGTGAGCGGGACCTGCAGCCTGCGGAAAGAGAGTTGAAATCCCTTAATCCTGTGAAGCGGGTCACCCGTGTACTCATAATTAAGAAAACTATTGATATAGGCGTCTGCGAGATGTTTAAATAATACTCATTAATTTATTCAAAGGAAGACTACGCACATAAATGCCAAAAAACAAAACTAAAGTAGTAATTTCAATTTGCTTAAAAACTAGAGGACATAAAGCCATGCGGTTTTTCAGAATTAATACGCGCATTGAATACAAAAAAACAATTTGGCACATTATTTATATTAAAGAACAAGTTTCGGGCTATCAAATTCTGTATAGTACTTTATTGTAAGTGTTTCCGTTGTTTTTTAATAATTTTTTTTCCATCTTAAGTCATTTGTTTTTAAATTGCCCATAACTTCTAAACGGGACGAGATGGACCCCCCCTCCCATAGTAAAAAAATGCTAGCTTTTAACTCCTCTACAAAATACCGTTATCAATTTTTGGCGCCAATGTTATCGTGCTCGTGCCATCTATATTATATTTAAAATTATATATATATAAATATATGTACATACATGTGTACCAGCTTATACCCGCAATTTCGTTCGGGTTGATAATAATAAGTCTGGCGGTTGAATATTACACAGGCCTTAGAATATTACATAGGCTTTTAATGAATAAGACTTTTAGTGGGTGGCCGCAGCTTAATCGGTAGTGCATTGGCTTCTCAATCGGACGGTCCAGCGTGTTCAGTTTCAATCGGGGCCCGAAAGATCAACGTTTTCGCAGGCAACTAAAATCGTGTCAAGTGTTTAGTTTTAGTTTAAAGAGTTCTGACATCCTCTTGTGAGTTGAGTTCTTAAAAAAAAATTAAAAAATAATTTCACGTTTTACAAAGGTAAATCCAAACTAAATGTTTAACTAATTTGTATTGAGTTTACATTAGTATTATTGATTCGATGGTTTCCAGTTTTGCATCACTAACAGCCAGGTTACATTGTCCAGTAAACAGAGACCCTTGGAGTGAAGTAAATTCACTCCTCTACTTGCCGGTGATAATCCAAGTTGCGCATGAGCATTATAGATGCCCCAGATTTTAGCTTCAGCTAATGCGCAG
The DNA here is from genome assembly GCA_949129095.1 of Volucella bombylans. NCBI lineage: Eukaryota > Metazoa > Arthropoda > Insecta > Diptera > Syrphidae > Volucella > Volucella bombylans. The sequence continues at coordinate 37,846,188 of OX422144.1, read as the reverse complement.
GAGGCCGGACGCATTCTATTAAATTCATAACGTATCCGGTTATTCCTCACAGCGGTCGTTAAATTGTTTTACATTTTTTTCACATTTGCACATCGATTACTCATAAACGGTGTATCCGATTTAATTAAATTTTAATTCGTTATAAAGTGCTAGACTTATGAACAATTTTCAAGCATCACTCATTTCTATACGTAACCCTAAACGGTTAATATTGGTTGATTTATTTACCTAACAAAATCAAATTACAACCCAGCGAAGATCATTGAAACCGATGATACACCAGTGAGCATTGAAAACAAAAACTTGTTTTGGTGTTTTTGTTTCTTATTGGAGTGGGCGTTTTTTTTTTTAATTTAAAAGATGTTGCGAATTATATGCGGATGAAAACTTTTACTCGCATATAGTTCGCGACGGAACTGTAGCACACAGACACAAAACTGGCCCATTGTACTCCATGTGTTCCGACTGCCAACAGCACGCGGGATTGGTACCGGGGTCCTACGCAATCCTCCATCTAGGTACTTACCGCGCCCAACGCTGTTTGATTTCGGTGATCTAGCGGGGGCCGATGAATTCATTTAATTTTAAATTCATTAATTAACACTCACAAACTACAAAAAAAACGCTTAAAAATTAGCTTACATAACTAAAAAATAATCTTATTATAACATACTGGTCCCATGCGGGCACTCTAAGTTAAACATAATACTTAATCTATGTCTTTCGAGGTTTCTTACAGTGTTTTTATTTTTACATTTATTAAAACTAAAACTAAGAAAACAAATTTTGAGTAAAAAACTTAGTAAATGGCATTTTTTTTGTTATAATATAAAACTTAAAACTAAACCTATATAAAAATATTGTATCTATATAAACATAAATCTAGGTTAAGATAACCTAACCTATTTAACCTACTTAAACTATCTAATTGTAGACATGCATATGTCGCGTTGTAAACTGTATACACGTATGAAATATATTTAAAAAAAATAAATAAATAAGGAATATGAATTGCGTTCAAATAAAATAAAGATTGTCCCACTGTAGAATACACCTGTTTTCCACTTTTTATTTGGTTGTTCACATTTCGTCTCTTTTCTGTTGTTGTAAGCGAGACTGAGGGGCACTGCTTCTTGTCTAGGGTGGCCGCAGCTTGATCGAGTGAGATATCAGTAGAAAAGCTACAAGAGTGTGTGTGTTTGTAGAGGAGGTTGATTGCGGTTGCTGGGTAGGAATTGGAAAATTCGAGAACGGCAGTTGTTTAGCTACACTTGAAAAATGAAAATGTCGTCAAGCTTGCGGACTCGCTCGGCTCGCGCAACAATTAGAGACAAAGTAATACTACAAATCCCTTGTCAGGATGAAACTGTTCCTGCTCCGACACATACATATATATATACATATAAAACACAATTTTTTTATTACTTTTTTGTATGGATTATCCCTTCTTTTAGAGAAAGTTATCCACCTCTTTGATCTTTTATAATTTTTTTTTCTTAAATCTATCCTAAGCCTACCTATAGCTATGTAAGCCGGCCACGGCTAAAAAATTAGGCTGACCAACTTTGCTCCCTAATGACGATACCCTGTATTGCAGGAATTAGACGAAGAAGCTTGCTCTCCTCCAACAAGTCACCAAATTTGTTGGTGCTGCCGAGCAACATACTTCATATCGCGACTCCCTACCGCCCTACTGAAACATGTGCGACGTCTTTGTCGTAGTTGAGTCACCTGTCCGCAGCTGTTCGATCGACGTGGAAGGATAGCGGCACCGCTAATCTGTCTTGGATCAGACCTTTCATGTCGAGGCAGAGGAACGCTTCTGGAGGAATAAAGTCTTGACGGCGCACTCTCTCATGATACATATAATTTGGGTAGTAAACCCCGGAGATCAGGTTATTCGATGAGTTCATTGCTCTTGCAATGTGCCTTCGAGTTAACTTAATGATGATATTGTCCACTCTTATTAGGTTCGCCTTATTGTACAAGACCCCATTAGGATAGGATTTTATGTACTCAGACTCTGGTGTTCTGTATAGGCGAAGACAAGCACTAGGGCAAGTCCTCTCTAACACCCAAATCTTTTCCAATAAACTTGCTCCCACCACACGGTCCAAATACAAGTATAGGCAGGATAAGGCCCATGTAGTAGATCACCTTCACCCTCGCATCGAGTTGGCTGCTACAAAACAGTCTCTTTGTAAGGGCAAAAGCACCTTTGGCTCTGGCGAGAGCAACTTCTATATGTTTGTTAAAATATAGATATTGATTTGGCTAGATCCTAAGGTATCTGACTACATTTCGACAAGTAAGTGATTGTCCATGTTGTCCCACGATTGATAACTTTCGCCAATTCTTTCTGGTGTCCCTAAAGGCCCCAGACAAATGCGTCCTAAAAAGAATGGTTTCCGATTTCTCGCATCATCGTAATTTTATCGCAATATCGTAATTTTATCTATGTCACGTTGCAAAAGTATATTAATGATCTCGATCTTTGGACCCGATTTGTACGCGATGAAGTCGTCTGCATACTCTATGGCATGGTGAAGTGAACATATCAGATCACTTGTGTAAATGTTGAATAGGATCGGCGAATTTACCGCACCTTGTTGCAAACCGTTTTTAATGTGAAATGTTGCAACAGAAATCATATCGCCATTTTTCATGATGGACTATCTATCTGAATATTGAATATACAGAAGTGACTGCCTCTAACCATAAGGTATCGAAGACTTTGCCCAAGTCAATTAGGCAGGCACCAGTGCACTGGTTCTTGCCTTTGTTCCATTGGATATCAGAAAACAGTTTAGACGCTGCATGATTGACATCGTGCTTCGCCTTGAAAACGAATTGATTATCTGGAACTATATTTTTGTCCTCAACCCACTTAGCCAGGACTCTATTGGTCACTTTCTCTAACACCTTACTGATATTTAGAAGAATACTGATCGACCGGAGATTCGCAGGATTGGATGTGTCTTTATCCCTTTTGGGGATGGGATGTACCACCGCAGTTTTCCAATGCGCATTATTCATTGCATTATTAGACAGGGTGGTATAAATATCCACCGCTTTTAGTGGGAGATGTCGAATCACAACATTTGGTATTTCATCGGTTCCTACTGATTTCTTACAAGTGTTTTGCAGATCATTTGGAGCTTTTCTTTCAAAGTGAACGGGGGTAGTACCGATGACATTATTACCATATTCTCGTCATTGAACTGCGTGAAACCCGAGTTCTCAAATTGTTAGAGTGGGAACCGATGCTTTCAGTGTGGCGAGGCCGTTGGCTACAGCAGATGTAGTAGTAGTTCAAAATTTGAAATATGTATTTATATGTTTCTTTAATTTCGGCTTCCGGTTCTGTTCACCGAAACGTAACGAAACGTATCGCAGTTTTTAAGTTGACGTGTGGGCTATCGAGCGGTGAATCCCCCGTTAGAATCGGTTCAGCAGTATTTTTGTGATGCCCCGACAAACACACACGTCAAAAATTCAAAAAAAAAAAAAAATAATAAAATAAAAAACAATTATTGGGGTACAGAGAATTTACACATCCATACGATATAAACCAAGTGTTTTTTCTCTTTTTTTTTGAAAATATCTTCAATGTACAGACATGGCTTCATTACAATTTTATAATGGTAGAAATATTTAGAACGTACAGATATCTAGGAAGTAGCAACAAAAAATTGGCCTATCGTAATTCTTTTACTGTAGTTTCTTGCCGATTCTTTCACTCACTTCCATTATCTTTGAGATCAATAAATGTCCCGAGTACCTTTGTGAAAACCTTAAAAACTGGCTTCTCGATATAGTGGTGAACAGATTTCTTGTTTGTTATTTTAATTTTTTCTATCTCAAAACTAAAGGGTCCGCCATCTAACGTTTTTTTTTCAACGAGTGCTTATTTCGTGAATGGTAACACTTAGCTCATGTCTGATTTGACAGATAATTAGTTTTATCCTTCCGCTGAACGAATATGGTTGTGTATACGCTTGAACAACGCTGGGAAATATTGCCTGCGATCGACTTAGAGAAGGTGCCGATTTTGCCAACAAAATCATCTTTTCAGATGAAGCTCATTTTGATCTTGGTGGGTATGTAATCAAACAAAATTGTCGCATTTGGGGCACAGAAAACCCGCACGCATATATTGCAAAGCCGATACACCCAAAACGAGTCACTGTTTGGTGCGGATTTTGGTCCAAAGGCATAATTGGGCCATTTTTCTTCGAAAATGAGCAAGGAGTGGCCGTTACAGTCAATGGCGATCGTTATCGGGCCATGTTGAACGAATTTTTGTTCAGAAAAATTTAAGAGGAGGATATTGGCATCATTTGGTTTCAACAGGACGGCGCTACGTGCCACACAGCTGAAGCTGCCGTAAGATAAGTGCCGTAAAAGATAAGTGTTACGCCGACAAGCCAGAGACAATTGACGCTTTAAAGGACAATATTCGTGAAGCCATTGGTGAAATACAGCTGCACATAATAGATAATGTGCTTAAAAATTGGACCGATCGTGTAGGCTACTGCATGGTCAGCCGAGGCAGGCATTTGAATGAAATTATTTTCCATTATTAACCGGAAGGATAAAACTAATTATCTGTCAAATCAGACATGAGCTAAGTGTTACCATTCACGAAATAAGCACTAGTTGGGGAAAAAAATGTTAGATGGCGGACCCTTTACTTCTTACAGGGATTAGTGTGTTGATGTTATGTTATAGTGTTAATAATATTATTTGTCAGGTTGTCAAAAAACACACCCAAAATATTTTGGGATAATAAATATAATTCGAAACAAAATAGTCGGATACGCCGATGAAGTGTTGGAGTCGTATAACACCCCACTCAATTGGCAATGTATCTCAAAGTGCCTGACGGCACACTACGCCGACAAGCGCGATTTAGGTACGTTAGAGTACCAACTCACTACTTTAGTTAAGGGTAATAATACGGTTGAACAATACTATCAATCAGTTTATTCGCATCTTACCCTTATACTGAACAAAATATCTAGCATGGATGTCTCCTCAGATGCCATGCATCTGTTGACCGACACCAACAGAGAAAAGGCATTAGACACCTTTATAAGAGGTCTAAAAGTTGACTTACGAAGGTTATTAGGCATTAGGGAACCAGAAGATCTCCCACAAGCCCTTTACCTTTGCCAAAAACTCGAGAACCAGTGTTTCCGAGTACAGCAAGCCACTCACAGTAATAACGCGCTAAGGAGACCAAATCCTGCTCCACCAGTACCTCCGCATAGACCAACTAACCAACAACAATTTTAGCCACAACTAGCTTATTTACCTCAACCACAGTTTTACTACCCGCAGAATTTTAGTGCGCCTAAACCGCAGTTCCCACAAGGGCTTTCCAACAGAACGCGCAACAATATCACCGACAAAATTTCCAACCTCATCAGTACCCCATTCCGCAAAAAAAGAGTTCAGGTAAATAATACCTGAACAGAATTCACATCCACAAGCGGAACCAATGGATGCAAGCACAATCAGAACTAACAGACCACAAGGAAAAAATTGGCCACCGGCTCCTAAAGGACCAACAAATCCCTCACAACAATTTCCTCCGAATAAAATGCAACGCAATTTCCATCTAGACACTACTACTTCCGATACTGACCAGAATACAGATGCAAAATCCATGGATGAATATGAATCTTTAGTCGAGCAAATGGCAAGCCAGTCATTAAACGATCAACTTCTCGATGAACCTCCAAGTTTTGAAACTTATCCCCAACAGGCTGACGAACCTACCAACTTTTTCGACGTCTATTTTTTAGGCTGACGAATTCGTTCTTGCATTATTTTGAGTGCAGAACGACAGACAATAACACCTTAAAATTCCTTGTTGACACCGGCTGGAACAAAAATTACCTCCAACCCAGCTTGGTAAAAACACCTATTCCTAATGAACAAAATTTGTACGCTAACTCAATAGGCGGAAATATTGAGATAACACACCACACCATACCTAATCCTTTTTAGAATAAAATCAAATCTAAAATTTTTCCTCATGCCAACGTTAAAATCGTTTCATGGCATCCTGGGCAATGACAGCCTTAAGGAGCTGTTAGCTGTTATTTGCACACAGGAGAACTATATGCTTTTTAAGAATGGTCTTAAGATTCGTCTTAAAAAAATAACATCTGAGACCGTGAATCTCGTTAATATTAGAAACGAGCACATGTCACAGAATCAAAGGTCCAAATTAAAATCTCTAACTAACACTTTTTCCAATCTTTTCACTGATCCCAACGAAAAACTTACTTTCATTACGACTGTCAAAGGCAGAACTCGCTCCACAACGGAATAACCAATCCACTCCAAGCATTATCCATACCCAATGCAATTAAAAACTGAGATAGATAACCAGATCAACCAATTGCTAAATGATGGAATAATTAGACTTTCACGGTATGGATTGTACCTAAAAAGGCTGATGCTTTAAATACAAAAAAGTATCGAATACTTTTATTACAGGAAACTCTGTAACAGTTCCTGATCGTTACCCAATTCCCGAGATAAATGAAGTCTTATTTCAACTGGTAAAAAACAAATGGTTTTCGGTGTTGGACCTTAAAAGCGGTTTCCACCAAATACCTCTTCACGAGGCAGATGTAGAGAAAACAGCTTTCTCCGTCAACAACGGGAAATACGAGTTCTTAAGACTCCCGTTCGGACTCAAGACTGCTCCTGCCATCTTCCAGAGAGCATTGGATGATATATTGCGAGAGCATATTGGAAAGATATGCTATGTCTATATAGACGACATAGTCGTATTCAGCGAAGATTTTAAGCATATCGGTGCGTTTTGGATGGAAATGTAACACTTGTTTGCCAGCAGCGGGTGGCACGCTTGCGGTTGCGCGGCGTTTGCTCGTCGAAGGGGTAGGAGCTTGCTGCAATCTTTCACTGAAGCTTACTAAATTTGTCGTGCCAAATAAAATAAGTATGAAAAATATTTGGTATATTATGCTGGGTCAATACAAAAGAAGTAACGGACATGAACTTGACTTAAACTTCAGGTGGTGTTGTAGAAGTTATAACACCTATAGGAACCCACCCACGGCAATTGGTATCACCATTTGCACCATGACTACACCTTCTTAGTTTCTATTGGAATAGTCCCTAACTAATAAATTTATCGAACCCCTCTCTACGCGATCATTTCCACGTTCTACAACGTGCTAGCACTCTGCCATCTCAAGGGAAACAAAAAAAAATCATTTATCACAAACGTAGAAACTGGTAAAAATCATAAACGCGATTGTTTTAATTCACTTCATTGCGTACAGGTATATTTCAATGTAAATATGAATTATATTTATATTAATTTGCATGGATAATAATACTAAGCATAAAAAATTAAGTTGACTTCAATACATATGTATATAGATCATAAGGTAGGTAAGAAAAGGTATATATGTTTATATATACATACATATAAATATATATATGTATATATGTATGCATATTAAAATAGCTAGGAGTGTATTGTATATGTAATATTTTACAAATATAATAGACTAAGTATACAAGTATAGGTAGGTACTAATTATTAATTCGTTGCATTTGTATTGCAAATAGATATTAACTGTTAACTTTTGACGTAATCAATTTTATATTTTAAATTTAGATAATGTAGTAATTAAGATATATGTCTGAAAAGCACGTTTGATATAAGACTCGAGAAAATTTACAGAATCGTTAAAGAAATTTAAATTAATTTTTGTACTCACGATTTTGTGCACAAATTTCAGCCGACATGATCCAATTTTACCTCTGTTTTAATATGTTTAAATATAAATGTATGATTTCCTCTGGTCTTTATGTTTGACAATGTTTTTTTTGTTTAGGATTTTTGATTAATTAACAATACAACAGTAACAAAAAAAAATGAATCGAAAGATTTAAGCATATATATATATATATATATGTGTGTGTATATATATATGTACATATATCCATATATAAATGTACAGTAAATTTTGAATGTAAGAACACGAATTTACAGGTATACGTCTAGTTTTTTTTTTTTGACTTAAGTTAAGTTTGAGGTACTTCTGTAAAGGCTGGCTGTACACTGGACTTGATTTTGCTTGATACTATGTACTCTTATATATTTGTGGCTATTGGGGTTATGTGAGCCGTGTGCTCAGCAATTTTGCCGTGGCAGTTTTTTGGCCTGAACCGTGGTGAATTCATGGATAGGTCATTCCCAAGGTGCGCACTATCACCCCTTTTCCATAGGTAATCTGGAAGTAAATGCAGCACTAGGACATTGTCCACCAAATTCATCACCTATCCTGAAAGTGTATTGTCACCATTTTGTTCACATGCTAAGCAAAATGTCTTACCTTGTAGTTTTTCTTGGTTTTTTTTTGATGGCGCAAACAGTACGATGCAGAAACGGTTTATTGTGTTCTTGCTATCATTGTGCCGCGAAAAGGAAAAAAACAAATCTTTCAATAAAAAGTTTATTTTCGCGCTGAAATACCTCCAGTCTTAGGACGTGGGTGCCAAACACGATGACTATTTGGAGTCTGGAAAGATTGCAGGGTGGCTTAGGTAGAATCTCTAAGCCAGTACAACTTTACTCAGATTCTTCGCAGTCGATTATCGTGGAACTTGGCCCAATTCTGGATTCCTTGAAAAACCAAGTATTTCTACTTGGGCGTTGGTGATCTAGGAACGTCGTCTAAATCACTGATGACTTCCTCCAAATAGTCCGGAGTTCCGGGAGATAACTAGGTAACTCTTCTAGTTATTAAAGTTTCGACGAAAGGGTGGTGAGACTAGGAAAATCATCTAGTACGCGATGTTAAATGAAAACACTTACTTCGGTGTTCAAAACTTAACTGAGTTTATTCAAAAATCTGTGGTTCTTTTATACAATTTTTTATCCCTACTTAATTTACAAATACATGGAAATACTAATTCCACTGCGAACTATATACATGCTAATGAGTCAAAAAAGAATACAATGTATTTACAGTGATTGTTCTTATCAATATATATATCGAGAAACAAACAAAAACATCCCAACGTGATGATTCAAAAAAGGTAAACATGGTTAGGAGACCATAAAATGTGAGTTTGCATTGTTTACCCAGACTAGATATGCTGTCAGTCAGCATATCTAACGACGATAACCGGATGTTTTGATTACAACAATGCTTTATCAGGATTCTACCGACAGGGGAACATGTTTTGCGATATGTTTGGCCTGAACATCCTCCCCCACGTTGCGACTAGCAACCTCTAGTCTGAAGTCCTCCTTTGTAAGTGTGAGCGTACTTGGTGATAATTATTACGGCCATGACGATTGTCATTATAAGCGCAGCATAGCTTATGGTGTATTGATGTTGATCGGGGGTGAATAGTGTTGGGAAGTTAGTCTGCTTGTTACGTATTTCCTTGAGTTTCCGCTGGAGGTCTCTCAAGTCAGCCTCGAATGGTCCTTGATCCAAGTTAAGTTGCTCTACTATTTCCTCTTTTGATAAGGTTTCGTTGAGTTCGGCTGGTAACTCTACTACCGGTTGATCCTTTATACTCGTAGTTAGTTCGGTAGTTGTAACGTGATAGGCTTGAATGGTTAATTCATCGTCCTTTAATATGCAGTTTTCGCCCATTGCCACTGCCGCTGAGTTTAAGTTGAATCGGGACACCATCGCATACCATGTAGTAGATGCTTTCTTGATCCATCGAGAATAACCATCTGTTGTCTTCCCTCAATTCGATCCAAGTTTTTTCTGGTTTTGTGACCTTTACCTGGCATTGTTCCGCTTTTTTCCGTTGAGCAAGGAGCTGGATTTCACATTGTAGTTGGGGTGCCTTCCTTGTATATATTGGACCTTGCTGTTCGCAAATGTGGTGCCTCTCCCTGATAGTGGAGCATTTCTCGAGGTCACTACCCTTTAGCGAGTATATTGAATCTCGATGTGAGTTGATCATTAGGTACTCTGAACTTGGCAGTATTCTCAAAAAACTGTGCTTAGTTTTAGTCGGAAATGGTACGAGGTGAAGTAACTGGAACTGTGTTGCAGATACTAGCGGTATTCGAAGTACGAACATTGCTAAATTGGTCGATAGTTTGCCTTTGACTGCAACCAATTGGTAGATCTGTTTTGTTCGAGGGATCTCTAATCCTGCCGTTAGCCTTTTCTGGATTTGGCTTAAATGCTCGTTTAGTTGCTCTAATGCGGCTATCCCAGGGTTGACCTTCCCCTGGTGTGCGTCGGTAAGGATGTCTGTAAGAGTCTGTTGTGTCCTTTGTACCTCATCAATGATTAGAGCGGTGTATTGTGCTAATACTAAGGCAGTATTGAATAAGTTTTCTCTCGTGGATTCCGCTGCTATATTTTTGACTAGATAGGCTATTTTCTCTATTTCTCTTTGCATGGTACCGAGTTGCCTTTGTCTCTCTTCCTCCGATTTCTGCATTAAGTTTGTGGAGCCTTCCATGACTGATGTTTGGTTTTTCATTAGCTCTAATACGTAATCATGTCGACCTTGAATGCTCTTAATGGTACCTTCTATTTGACTGGCATAGTTGTCGTCGAGTACACCAAACAGCTTATTGGCTATGTTTCCGACGAAATATATTAGTCCTCGCTTCTTTCGATGTATATTCGTGCCAAACAGTAGCTTATTGCCTTCTTCTACCTCTTTTAGCCTGTGCTCATATTGTGCGCAGATCATTGTGAGGTAACCTGTTTCGTTCGTTGACTCAGTCAGCAATTTAAGCCTGTAAGTTGCCTTTTGGGCTGTCCTAAGTAGCTGCCAATATGTTAACAGGTTTTGGTAGATAATAACCTTCCAATTTGTTGCCGTCAGTTGTGCTGTGCCTAAGTCCTCGAAATATATGCCGGCATTATTGTGGACTTCCTTTATTTGGGGGCTTCCTAGTGCAAATAAGGGGAACATTAAGATTGCGAGGATAAACATTATATGAGAGCAATGTCTCGATCTTTTTGGGCGCTCTTGTCCTGGCCTTTGCTCGTTTGATCGCAGTCTTCTCGCCCTTTTCCGCTCTAAAATAGTCATTGCCTGTTGCTGCATTTTGGTTCTTGTTAATTTCTGAATTGGAGGGTTCAACTGGTAGTAATGCTAGTCGATGGATCGCTCTTTTGTACGTGCCCGTTGCCGTTCTCACTATTGCTACTCGTGCTAATCCATCGTTACCAGTAATTACTTGCTCTATTCTACCCAAGGGCCATTTTAACGGCGGTGTATTTTCCTCTTTGAGGATTACCATCATGCCTGGTTGGACGTTGGCCGCATCGTCTTTCCATTTGTACCTAGGCTGCAGTCCACTAAGATATTCCTTGGTCCACCTTTTCCAAAGTTCTTTCTGATGGCTGAGATCAATTTCCATCTGGTTAATCCGGACAAGTTACTTTGGACAGCGTTCGGCTCGGGTATTGTGGTAAGTGGTTCCCCTATTAAAAAGTGGCCTGGGGTAAGTGCGCTCAGGTCGTTTGGGTCTGACGACATCGGGGTTAAGGGTCTTGAATTTAAAATTGCTTCTGCCTCTGTTGCTACCGTATTTAGCCCCTCGAAAGTTAGAGAGGCCGATGTGAGTCAGTAGTTAGATCGGACACTACCTCCAGATGTACTGCCTTTGTTGTGAAACAGCAAAATACCGCTATATAGCTCTTCGCTGGTCTTTTGCCCCTTAGATGATAGTGTGTCCATATGGGTCCGCAGAAATCCACACCGGCTGACAGAAATGCTCTTGTGGGTAAGTGGGTAAGTGCACCTGTTGTCGCTCTTATGATTTCGATCTGTGCTTCCTTCAGTTCCAGGGTGGTAGGCCATTTGATGTCTAATGATTCACCCTTTAAACGTCTCGTGGCTCTTGCTACGTATGCTAATACTCTTTGCAGGAATGTGAACGAGTTGCGATGGTCTATGATGAACACCGGGTGTTGAGTGGCTTCTCTTACTTCCCTGCAAGTTGTTGGCATACTGGTTACTCGCTCCTCTTCTTCTATCCTGGTGTGTGCCGTTTCTCTCTTTCGCCATTGTTCCTCGTGCTTGATGAGGAATTCGGGACCCCAGAACCATAGCTCTGAACCTTTTAGTTTGCTTGGTAGAGTACCTCTTGATACCAAGTCTGCCGGATTAGCCTTTGTACTGACATAATTCCATTGTCCTATCTGGCTTTTCTCTTGTATAGCCGCAATTCTGTGAGCTACATAAGTTTTGAAGGTGTATGGTTCGCCTTTAATCCAGGATAGCACGACTTGCAAGTCTGACCACAGATAGGTTTCGTGGATAAGTCCTTTTAGTGCCTTCCTTACCTTAACCGCCAATTCTACCGCCAGCTGAGCTGCGCATAAATCTAGTCTTGGCAATGTTATTGTTTTAACTGGAGCCACACGTGATTTAGAGCATAGAATTCTTGTTCGTATTTTTCCTTTGAAATCTATGGTTCTGATATAACTGACAGCTACTTCACTTGCATCGGCAAAGACGTGCATTTCAATTCTCTTAGCGGTGCTTGCATCCATAACGTTACGCCCTATTTTCAGTTGGTGGAGAGTGCTTAATTCCTGACGGAACTTCAGCCGTTCATGTTGGAGATCTTCATTGAGTTCCTGATCCCAATCTAACCTTTGCTTCCAAAGCCTTTGGATGAATATTTTCGCCGTCACTATAACTGGACCCACTAGCCCTAACGGGTCGAATAGCCGAGCCACTTCGGATACTATCTGGCGCTTGGTTATCTTCACTGGGACCCCTGGCCAGGTTGTCGTAAACGTGAAGTTGTCTTGACCCTTTTGCCAGGATAGTCCTAGTGTCTTTATGTATCCTGAGTCTTCATTGTCGAACAATTTTTCCTTTTCTCTGTTCACCGGTGGTATTCCTGTCAACAGCATTTCATCACTTGCTGCCCATTTATGCAATTCGAATTTTCCTGCTGCTAGCATCTCAATTATCTGGTTTCGCTTCTGGATGCCTTCGTGAAACGTGTTGGCACCTGTTATGATATCACCCATGTAGCAGTCCCGTATTGCTGCTGAACCTAGTGGATATCTAACTTCTTCCTCCTCTGCAAGCTGCTTCAGGCATCTGGTTGCTAGGTATGGAGCTGCCTTGGTGCCCTATGCCACTGTGCACAATTTGTAGTAGCGCACCCTGTCTTTTGGTGATGGCCGCCACATTATAAATTGTAAGGGCTGATCTTCTGGTGCTATTTTTATTTGACGGAATATTTGCTTGATGTCACCTATCATAGCATATTTGTATGTCCGGAACCTGAGCAGGATATCCATTAGATCATCCTGGATCTTGGCTCCCTTCAGCATTATATCATTTAGAGAAATGTTTGATGTCGTTTTGCATGATGCATCAAACACTACTCTCAGCTTTGTAGTGCTCTTGTCTGGTCTCAGAACTCCGTGATGAGGCAAAAAATAATGGGTTTCCGGGATTTCGCTTACCCCTATTTCGCGCATGTGTCCCAACTGTAAATATTCCTCTAAAAATAGTGTATACTGCTGGCACAGCTCTGTGTCTTTTTGCAGCTTCCGCTCTAAATTCATATACCTTCTCCAAGCTATGTTCCGTGAGTCTCCCAGTGATTCTGACGCTCCTAGGATCGGGAGGTTTACTATGAATCTTCCGTCGGTATCCCTGGCTGTAGTATTTTGGAAGAATTCTTCGCACCTTTTTTCGTTGGCGCCTTGTACCTTCTCTGAGGGAATTTCCTCTAGTTCCCAGAATTTCTCGAGTTCTTTTTCTAATTGACCGTTTGATATTCCTGTGAAGACTCCTGGCTGTTGCACCTGTGATACCTTGCCCAAGATCATCCATCCAAACACGCTGTTGTGGAGTGTTGGCAAGTTTGGGTCCAATCTTATTTGTCCAGAACGTATAATTTCCCCGTACATTTCTGCTCCTAGCAACATATCCACCTTCTGAGGTTTATTGAAGTTGGGGTCGGCTAAGGTTATGTTCTCAGGCCATTGCCATTGCGAAATATCTATATATTTTTGTGGCTGTACGTTGGTGATACTTCTTATGACTTGGGCCTCGATCGCTGTATGGAAGCTGCTGGTTTTGGACTGGATTTCCACTGTTACTCTGTCCTTGGATTGTGACGCTGCGTTTCCGATGCCGTATATGGTGAGCTGACTGTCTCTCTTGTCAAGCTGTAACCGCCTTTGGAGCCTCTCTGAGATGAGGTTGATCTGGGAGCCTGAATCTAATAGGACTCTGCAGTCGATCGGTTTATGCTCCTTGTTAAATACTGTCACTATTGCCGTTGCTAAAAGGACGTATTCTGTTCTCTTATTTTGTGCCGGTGCTGCCACGTTTACAGAGCCCTGTAATATTTCTTCTTTCTTTTGCTCTTGATGTATCAGAGTGTGATGCTTTCGGTTACATTTGGTGCATCCTTTCGAGTTACTTTTGCGCTGGCCATGACCTCTCCTTAAACAGTTAAAGCAAAGATTATGCCTTTTTATTAATGCTTCTCGCTGAGGTATGGTTGCCTTCACGAAACTCTCACATTGAGCAACGTAATGTATTTTACCACAGATCGCACACTTGAAGGGATTGCTGCTTACGGTACATGTGGTTGCCTTCAAGTTCCTTTGAGCAGGCCTTGTTTGATTTCCTGCCTTTGTGCCCAGGGTTTCTAATGACTGGAATCTTGTTTCAATGAATTGCAAAAACTCATCCAATAGCTGTAACTCTCTAGGGGCCTTTAGATTTTGCTCATAACTGGAGTGCGAACTACGGCCTAACTTCTTAATGAGGATGTGCAATAATATAGGGTCCCACGTGCCCTTAACCTTTATTCCGTTGTTCTCCAGCATGAGTACACATTCTCGCGTGGTATCGTACATCTTCTTCAATGATCTAGCGCAGTCCGGCAAAACTGTGGGCTGATTGAGAAGCCTTTCTAGAATTGAGGATACTAACAGTCTTTTGTTATCGTATCTATCGCTCAATATTTTCCAGGCGACGTTATAGTTCTGTGCTGATATAGTCAGATGTTGTATCAGCCTTCTTGCTTTCAGTTTTTTTCTGTTTAAATGCATTTTTATTTAACTAATTAATTTACTCTTACATGCTAGACAAAAAAATGCTTAAAAATTAGCTTAAATAACTTACAAATAATCGTATTCTAACTTACTGGCCCCATGCGGGCGCTCTAAGCTAAACCTAACACTTAAACTATGTCTTTCGACGAATCTTACATTCTAATTTTATATTCAATTTAACATTACTTAATACTAGAACTAAGAAAATAAATTTTAACTAAAAACTTAGTAAATGGACTGTTTTTTTATATTATAAAAACTTAAAACTAAAAACTTATAGACTACCTAACCTACTTAACCTACTTACATCTAATACATACACACACATACATATACATATACATCCATAATACCTATATACTTAATATATAAGTATATGCATATATATATATATTATTTTATTTATTTTTTTTAATTTTTCATTTTTATTTATTTTTTTGTGTTTTTATATATATTTTTTTTCTTAAAAACTAACTTAATCCTACCTAAAGCTATGTAAGCCGGACATGGCTAATAAAATAGTCAGACGACCGACTTTGCTTCCTATGGAGCTACCCAGTACTGGAGGAATTGGACGACGAAACTTCCCCTCCCTCAACCAGCCACCAAAATTGTTGGTGCTGCCGAGCAACATCCTTCATGTCGCGACTCCCTACCGCCCTACTGAACCGGAGACGCTCCGCACTGCCGTGTGCGACGTCTCTGTCGTAGTTGAGTCGCCTGTTCGCAGCTGTTCGAGCGACGTGGAAGATTAGCGGAACCGCCAATCTGTCCTGGACCAGACCTTTACTATCTAGATAGAGGAACGCTTCTGGAGGAATAAAGCCGTCAAAGCGAACTCTCTCGTGATACATATATTTGGGGTAGAAAGCCCCGGAGATCAGGTTGTTCAATGATCTGCTCTTGCAATGTGCCTTCGAGTTAACTTAATGACGAAATTGTCCACTCTTATTAGGTTCGCCTTATTGTATAAGACCTCATTACGATAGAATTTTATGTACTCAGACTCTGGTGTTCTGTATAAGCGAAGACAAGTCCTAAGACAAGCCCTCTCAAACACCCGAATCTTTTCCAATAAACTTGCTCTCACGTTAAACCACACGGGACATCCAAATACAAGCATAGACCGGATAAGGGCCATGTAGCAGATCACCTTCACCCTCGCATCGAGTTGGCTGTTATAAAACAGTGTCTTTGTAAGGGCAAAAGCACCTTTGGCTCTGGCCAGAGCAACATATGTTTGTTAAAATACAGAAATTGATCTAGCCAGATCCCAAGGTATCTGACTACATTTCGACAAGCAAGTGGCTGTCCGTGTTGTCCGACGATAGAAAACTTTCGCCAATTCTTTCTGGTATCCCTAGAGGCCCCAGACAAAGGCGTCCTAAACAGAATAGTTTCCGACTTCTGAAAGTTGATTTTCAACTTCCAGTCATCGCAATATTGCTTAATTTTGTCGAAGTCGCGCTGCAAAAGCATATTAATGACCTCAATCTTTGGACCTGTTCTGTACGCAATTAAGTCGTCTGCGTACGTTATGCATGGTGAAGTGAACCTATCAGATCACTTGTGTAAATGTTGAACAGGATCGGCGAATTTACCGCACCTTGTTGCAGACCGTTTTTAATGTTAAATGTTCCAGCAGAAGTCACATTGCCATTCTTCACGATGAACTGTCTACTGGAGAGCATATCAAAAAGAATATACAGCAGTGGTTTACTAATGCCCAACCTGTCCAGCTTGAAAAAGAGTCCCTCTAACCATACGGTATCGAAGGCTTTCTCCATGACAATCAGGCAGGCACCAGTGCACTGTTTCTTGCCTTTGTTCCATTGGATATCAGAAACCAGTTTAGACGCAGCATGAATGATATCATACCCCGCCTTGAAACCGAATTGATTATCCGGAACTATATGTTTGTCCTCAACCCACTTAGTCAGGACTCTATTGATCACCTTCTCGAAAACCTTACTGATGTTTGGAAGAAGACTAATCGAGCGGAGATTCGCCGGATTGGAAGTATCTTTATCCCTTTTGGGGATCGGATGTACCACCGCAATTTTCCAATGCACTGCATAATGTGCATTATTCATTGCATTATTAAACAGGATGGTATAAATGTTCACCACTTCTAGAGGGAGATGTCGAAGCACAATGTTCGGTATTTCATCGGTTCCCGCTGATTTCTTACTTCTAAATGAATCGAAGATCATTTGGAGCTCCTCCTTCGAAATGAACGGGGGTAGTACCCTATCGTTGGTGATGGCATTATTTGCCATATTTTCGTCACTGAACTGGGTGAAACCCGAGCTCTCGAATCACCAATTCGCAATTTCATTTCGAAGGTAGAAATTGTGCACAAGGACTCGATTCTCCAGATCGTGGTTCGGGCCAATGATAACATTCGCCTTGTACACTTCCTGGAAAGTCGCTCCTATAGCCTCTACCTGCTCCTGCGGATCCTCGATCACAAAGAAGTTATCATCATCAACAGCCTCATTTGGATCTATGCCCGCTGTTACCAGTATTTGTTCGTTGTTCGTCGTTCGGGCGATTTTAAGACATGGGAGGTCGTTCTGATTATTTCTCCGAAATATTTTATTTATTTGCGGGAACATATTCGGGTTGCTGGTATTTACAACCCGAATTTTATTGTTCCAATACAAGCTTACAGATGCTTTGTAATTTTCCTTTATTAATGTTTGCAGGTTTTTAATCGACGACTTCCAATACAAGCTTACAGATGCTTTGTAATTTTCCTTTATTAATGTTTGCAGGTTTTTAATCGACGACTTCAGTGTCATGATCTCCGGGTTATGTCTGTCAGTAAACTGTCTGTACAAGGTTTGTAGTCTTGACAGCAGCCTACTTTTATGTCGGTGCAGTGCGTCAATAGTTGCGTTGCGGAATAAGTTTTCTTCGTCAGTGTGTTGGTACCGAGGTATCGTTTTGTCCATTGTTCGTTTTATTGTCTCGTCCATTAGTCTTAGATACCTGTCAATCTCCTCGTTTGACAGATTTCTGTTGGACGGTGGGTAGAGCGAATTCGAGGAGAGTGCTCTAGTCAGTATTCTGGTGAAGTGTGTCCAAGGCACCCTACTATAATTGTAGGAATGCCTTTGAACAAACTCATCCACTTCCGCGATTTCGTTGGGAACAGTTATTTCGGTGCTGAGACCGCAATGGTCACTGTCATACACGAAAGTGCGTAGACAGTTTGTAGTTTGTTGGTTAGTACATGTCAGTTGTATTCGTGAGTCGAACAGCAGGAGATCCAAATAGGACCCGTGTCTGGGAAACGACGGACTATCCGTCGCCTTAAGCCCGAGTCGATACATCACACTGTGCTGACCCCACCAATTGAATAGTAGGTTCCCTCTAGTATTTGGTGTATTATTTCCCGAATCACTATGTTTGGCGTTGAAATCTCCGCCGATAATAAAATAGTTATCTTCCAATTCCAGCCTCAGGAATCGAAAAAGCGTTTCGAGCTCTGAGATGAATAAAGTGGATTGAGTAGCCGTAGGCGCATAGATAGACACCATGCACAGCCGCTTCCCACTACGGAGGGGGATATACACGATGCATGCCTCCAGCACCTGGAATCTACGTACTACACGACTGTATATTATTTTAAAACGTATACCTTTTCGTACGAAAATCGCAACGCCTCCTCCCTGAATGGAGTTGGGCCGGTTTCTCCGTACTATTTTGTAACTTCTGTGCCTCATTTTGTGTCTCTTGGTAAGCTTAGTTTCGCTAACCAAGAGCACATCAGGGGCTTGGTCTTTAAGCAACTTAAATAGTGTGGCTCTTCGTTCGAGCCAAATCAGTGAATTAACATTCACAGCAAGGACCTTCAGGGATTGCTCCGCCATTAACATACCCATTACGGCTGTAGGTGCGTTAGGCCTGGCAGCAGCGCGTATATTTGATCTACCCGCGTAGCTTGTTTTGTTATCTGACGTTGAAGCTGAGCCATATGCCCCTGAATTGAGAGTAAGATTGCTAGCATGTCAGGTACCGGTTCAGCTGCTCTAGGCGATGGGGCCTGAGAAGCTACCTTTGTTTTTTGTGCCGTATTACCCCTACCTGCCGCCATTTGGGCGTAGGTAATGTGGGGAGTAACGGCTGGTGTTTGTACCTGCACGAGTGGTCGCTTAACTTCCACTGTCTGCTGCCGAGCCAGATTTACTTTTTTTATGCATTGAAATTTGGGACAACCCCGATAGTTTGCGGTGTGTCCCGTGTTCCTACATAACACACAAGAGAGTTGGCTTTTTTCAGACTCTCCGTCCTTACCTAGAGCACATTCCTCGGATTTGTGGTTCTTTCCGCACTTCACGCATCGAGGCTGCATTTCGCAGTTCGACGTGGCGTGCCCGAACCTTTGGCAGCGAACACATTGTAAAATGTTTTCGCTCCTCTTTAATTGTTCCCAGTGTACAACCTGGTAGTCTAGGACTTTGATACTCCTTAGACCATCCAGATTGCTGTCGGGACTTAGTTGGACCAGGAGGAATGGTAGTTTCCGCTTCTCCCTTTTAGCTCTAGCCGTGACAAACGGCTTGACCCCCATGAATTTGAGCCCTTCGCACTCTTTCTCTTTCAGCAGTGCGAGGAGTTCCTCCGGATCAGTAGACGGCTCTAACCCCCTCAGCAGCATAGTTTGCAGCTTTTCACCCTTCGGTGTGAAGGAGAAGAACTCCGTCGTCGTGTCCTTCAGTAATTGTTTTATCTTATTATAGCGCTCCACTGTGTTGCAGTGGATCGCATGTCTATTAATACTTAAACGCTTTATAAAAAAATTATTTCCTATAGCCGACTTACATAGCTCAATGGTGTCTTTTAATTCCATGTTGAAGGTGTTGATTGGTGGCACCCTTTGCTTTACTGTTTTCTGCTGATGTTGTTATTGTTTTTGCTGCTGGTGTTGTTTTTGTTGTTTCTGCTGTAGTTGCTTTTGTTGTTGTTGATTTTGTTGTTGTTGGTTTTCTTGTAGTTGCTGTTTAGCTAGTTTTTTTGTTGTTTGCTTTACTTTTTGTTGTTGTTGCGGATGTTTTTTTGTTTTAATTTGGGATTGTTGCTGTTGAGAGCTCTGTGGCTCTTGCTGTTCCCTCGCCCTTCTCGCTATTTGCTTAGCTTTAATATCCAGAACTCGTTGTAGCAGCTGCTGTATGCTGTTGTTTATATTTTGTACCTCTTCTTCTTTGTCGTCAGATTCGGAGGCAGCTAGACAGGCGACAGACATGTATAGGCCTTCACCACCGTCGGAGACGTGAGGGTATTCAGCGACCACAGGTGTGTCCTTCTTCCTAGCTGCTGTAGTTGATGTTTTCGCCTCTCTCCTGACTTCAACCGGCAGCATTTCGGTTGAAGCTGTTAGGGAAAGGCGCTTAACAATTATAGTTGGGCTTAGCTTCGTCCTTCTTTTTGCTGTCCCTCCGCTCTCTGCTGTACCTCTCTGGTCCGGCATTATTGCCTCATCGGCTGATTTGATCACGCCATATATTGGATCCGCTATTGCGTGAGCGGACCGGTCGCCTTTATCCAACTCTTATGTCTTGTTTTTTTTTTTCTTTCTTTTATTAATTATAGAGAGAAAAAAAAAAAAAAGAAGTAGTTTCTCCTCCACCAGGAGTCGAACTCGGTTCACTTTATCGCCGATCGATTGTCACTTGCACTAGGCCAACTTGCCTCTTTTGAAATTTGTGTCAAATACTTTGTTTTTAATATGTGCACTGTTATAATTCACAAGTAAATCCGAAACACGTCTCTTCGTCACGATGGTCGATGGACGAATACTTAAGAATTTGTGTGATGGAACGTTGCTTATGTTAAGAATGATTTGGTTTTTAAAAACATTGAGAGGTTCTTCAGCCATTTGTATTAAATTCTGTCCAGAACGTTCATCACTGTGTTCCGTTCCTGTTAAAGAATTTACTTGAGTATTTAGAGGTGGTCTCGATAGTGCATCAGCAACAACGTTAGATTTCCCAGGCTTATATGTAGTTTAACTCGTAGTTGTACTCTTCGAGTACAGCCTTCCAATGCTTCATTTTGTTGTTAGTATTTTTCTAGCTTAAAGCGTGCGTAAGGAGTTGGTGATCGGTAAATATTTTTAGTTTTACCGGACCGTACAGGTAATTCCGTAAGGTCTTTAAAGCTCACACTATAGCCACCACTTCTTTCTCATTGGCGGCATCGTGCTCTTCGGTCTTACTAAGTGTTCGTGATATAAAGGTTATGGGCTTGTCCCCTTGTGACAATACAGCACGACGCATCCGACGCATCTGTTGTTAAGTGAAATTCTTTATATATATCAGGAAAACTAAGGACAACATCTTCTGAAATCAAGAAATTTTTCATTTTATTAAAGGCTTCTTTTGCATCTTGAGTCAAAGTATTCGACTTCGGATTTTAGAAATTCGCATTTAGCAAGTTGGACTTTGAGGTTAGCCTTTTGAAGAGTTTCGAAAATTGTTGCAAGGTTTTGAAAATGCGTTTCAGTATCTTGTAGCGTGATCCATTTAATAATCATTAGCTGAATCTGTTTCTTTTCTTTCTATTTTTCAACTCGCTTTTATCCAAAACATAGCAATCGACTAAAATACCGAAGACTCACACCCAATTGATTAGCTTGAACTCAACCTTTATACCAATCGCCATTTTAAGTTTTTTAACCAATTCAAATTGGCTTAATTCTCATACCCCACTCCTGGTTATATAAGGGAGTGCAATTTCTAACATCTTTCTTTTACTCTGCTCTACATTTACTTGGAGACTTAGTCCGGAAGTCAGGCAATTTTGGCGGAAATATTGAAACCAAATTGTGGCTTAATCGTGAATTAAACTGTTCAGGCCAAGCATATCGCAAAACATGTTCCCCTGTCGGTAGAGGCCTGATAAAGCATTGTTGTAATCAAAACATCCGGTTAGCGTCGTTAGATATGCTGTCAGTCAGCATATCTAGTCTGGGTAAACAATGCAAACTCACATTTTATGGTCTCCTAACCATGTTTACCTTTTTTGAATCATCACGTTGGGATGTTTTTGTTTGTTTCTCGATATATATATTGATAAGAACAATCACTGTAAATACATTGTATTCTTTTTTGACAGTGGAATTAGTATTTCCATGTATTTGTAAATTAAGTAGGGATAAAAAATTGTATAAAAGAACCACAGATTTTTGAATAAACTCAGTTAAGTTTTGAACACCGAAGTAAGTGTTTTCATTTAACATCGTGAACTAGATGATTTTCCTAGTCTCACCACCCTTTCGTCGGAACTTTAATAACTAGAAGAGTTACCTAGTTATCTCCCGGAACTCCGGACTATTTGGAGGAAGTCATCAGTGATCTAGACGCCGTTCCTAGATCACCAACGCCCAAGTAGAAATATTTGGTTCTTCAAGGAATCCAGAATTGGGCCAAGTTCCACGATAATCGACTGCGAAGAATCTGAGTAAAGTTGTACTGGCTTAGAGATTCTACCTAAGCCACCCTGCAATCTTTCCAGACTCCAAGTAGTCATCGTGTTTGGAACCCACCTCCTAAGACTGGAGGTATCTCAGCGCGAACATTTTGGTGACCCCGACGTGATCGACGCAGCATCGACGTGATCTACGTAATCGACGCATCATCGACGTGATCGACTTGAACTACGCAGCATCGACGTGACAGCGAAATACATCGATACAGGAACATCAATCTCAGCAGTATGATACATCATCCGGAGGATTGAACACTATTACAGTTCATCATGGATCAGCTGGCCAAGGCTCAGTCGGACCTCTCAAAGAAAGTCAGCGCTAGCTACCTCGCATACCAACGTCTCGCAGAAGAACGAAAGACTGCTGAAGCAGTAAAGGAGAATTTAAAAACCCTTGAAGAAGCATGGGCCACGTTTGAGGCAGTGGATGACCAAATACGCAAAAATTATCCGAGTCGAATCGACCATCTATATTTCACCGAAGATCTGCACGGGCAGATGATGAAATTACACGAAGACTTCAAGGGCGAGTTTGAAGTAAAGTTGCAAGCATTGAGCGGATTATCAAAATTCAGCTACGAATGCATAAGCGGGGCCTCAAAAACTAGCAACAAAGTTACAACCGAAACCGACTTGAACCGTGAAGTACAACGAGCGGTGAGGAGATGCCACATGAAGCAAGCATCAATACTGAAGCTAATGGAGCGCTTGGAAATGCAGAATCAATCTACAGAGTACTATGAGGCTAAAATAAACAGATAGAAGGCGGATTGGGCCAGCATTCAAGAAGATAATATGAAAATACATTCAGAGGCCGAAGATCCCACTCAGTACGGATTTGACATAAGTGACATTGATGAACTTGATATGAAAGTTCAGGATGTGGTCATCGCCTTAAGCCAAAGGTTAAATGGCGGAATACAGGGGAAAATATTGCCAAGGTATCAGAAAATCCGACACCCAGAACGGCGGTAAAGCTACCCACTATAACCATTCCCCAGTTTGACGGGGACTACTTGAAATGGACGCAATTCCACGATATGTTCCTGCAGATGATAGACAAACAACCTATCGAAGATGTAGAAAAGATGTGGTATCTTAAGAGCAACGTCATCGGAGAAGCAAGAAGGCTGAGATTCGTCCATCGACCATCGTGGCGAAGAGACGTGTTTCGGATTTACTTGTGAATTATAACAGTGCACATATTAAAAACAAAGTATTTGACACAAATTTCAAAAGAGGCAAGTTGGCCTAGTGCAAGTGACAATCGATCGGCGATAAAGTGAACCGAGTTCGACTCCTGGTGGAGGAGAAACTACTTCTTTTTTTTTTTTTTCTCTCTATAATTAATAAAAGAAAGAAAAAAAAAAACAAGACATAAGAGTTGGATAAAGGCGACCGGTCCGCTCACGCAATAGCGGATCCAATATATGGCGTGATCAAATCAGCCGATGAGGCAATAATGCCGGACCAGAGAGGTACAGCAGAGAGCGGAGGGACAGCAAAAAGAAGGAGGAAGCTAAGCCCGACTATAATTGTTAAGCGCCTTTCCCTAACAGCTTCAACCGAAATGCTGCCGGTTGAAGTCAGGAGAGAGGCGAAAACATCAACTACAGCAGCTAGGAAGAAGGACACACCTGTGGTCGCTGAATACCCTCACGTCTCCGACGGTGGTGAAGGCCTATACATGTCTGTCGCCTGTCTAGCTGCCTCCGAATCTGACGACGAAGAAGAAGAGGTACAAAATATAAACAACAGCATACAGCAGCTGCAACAACGAGTTCTGGATATTAAAGCTAAGCAAATAGCGAGAAGGGCGAGGGAACAGCAAGAGCCACAGAGCTCTCAACAGCAACAATCCCAAATTAAAACAAAAAAACATCCGCAACAACAACAAAAAGTAAAGCAAACAACAAAAAAACTAGCTAAACAGCAACTACAAGAAAACCAACAACAACAAAAGCAACTACAGCAGAAACAACAAAAACAACACCAGCAGCAAAAACAATAACAACATCAGCAGAAAACAGTAAAGCAAAGGGTGCCACCAATCAACACCTTCAACATGGAATTAAAAGACACCATTGAGCTATGTAAGTCGGCTATAGGAAATAATTTTTTTATAAAGCGTTTAAGTATTAATAGACATGCGATCCACTGCAACACAGTGGAGCGCTATAATAAGATAAAACAATTACTGAAGGACACGACGACGGAGTTCTTCTCCTTCACACCGAAGGGTGAAAAGCTGCAAACTATGCTGCTGAGGGGGTTAGAGCCGTCTACTGATCCGGAGGAACTCCTCGCACTGCTGAAAGAGAAAGAGTGCGAAGGGCTCAAATTCATGGGGGTCAAGCCGTTTGTCACGGCTAGAGCTAAAAGGGAGAAGCGGAAACTACCATTCCTCCTGGTCCAACTAAGTCCCGACAGCAATCTGGATGGTCTAAGGAGTATCAAAGTCCTAGACTACCAGGTTGTACACTGGGAACAATTAAAGAGGAGCGAAAACATTTTACAATGTGTTCGCTGCCAAAGGTTCGGGCACGCCATGTCGAACTGCGAAATGCAGCCTCGATGCGTGAAGTGCGGAAAGAACCACAAATCCGAGGAATGTGCTCTAGGTAAGGACGGAGAGTCTGAAAAAAGCCAACTCTCTTGTGTGTTATGTAGGAACACGGGACACACCGCAAACTATCGGGGTTGTCCCAAATTTCAATGCATAAAAAAAGTAAATCTGGCTCGGCAGCAGACAGTGGAAGTTAAGCGACCACTCGTGCAGGTACAAACACCAGCCGTTACTCCCCACATTACCTACGCCCAAATGGCGGCAGGTAGGGGTAATACGGCACAAAAAACAAAGGTAGCTTCTCAGGCCCCATCGCCTAGAGCAGCTGAACCGGTACCTGACATGCTAGCAATCTTACTCTCAATTCAGGGGCATATGGCTCAGCTTCAACGTCAGATAACAAAACAAGCTACGCGGGTAGATCAAATATACGCGCTGCTGCCAGGCCTAACGCACCTACAGCCGTAATGGGTATGTTAATGGCGGAGCAATCCCTGAAGGTCCTTGCTGTGAATGTTAATTCACTGATTTGGCTCGAACGAAGAGCCACACTATTTAAGTTGCTTAAAGACCAAGCCCCTGATGTGCTCTTGGTTAGCGAAACTAAGCTTACCAAGAGACACAAAATGAGGCACAGAAGTTACAAAATAGTACGGAGAAACCGGCCCAACTCCATTCAGGGAGGAGGCGTTGCGAATTTCGTACGAAAAGGTATACGTTTTAAAATAATATACAGTCGTGTAGTACGTAGATTCCAGGTGCTGGAGGCATGCATCGTGTATATCCCCCTCCGTAGTGGGAAGCGGCTGTGCATGGTGTCTATCTATGCGCCTACGGCTACTCAATCCACTTTATTCATCTCAGAGCTCGAAACGCTTTTTCGATTCCTGAGGCTGGAATTGGAAGATAACTATTTTATTATCGGCGGAGATTTCAACGCCAAACATAGTGATTCGGGAAATAATACACCAAATACTAGAGGGAACCTACTATTCAATTGGTGGGGTTAGCACAGTGTGATGTATCGACTCGGGCTTAAGGCGACGGATAGTCCGTCGTTTCCCAGACACGGGTCCTATTTGGATCTCCTGCTGTTCGACTCACGAATACAACTGACATGTACTAACCAACAAACTACAAACTGTCTACGCACTTTCGTGTATGACAGTGACCATTGCGGTCTCAGCACCGAAATAACTGTTCCCAACGAAATCGCGGAAGTGGATGAGTTTGTTCAAAGGCATTCCTACAATTATAGTAGGGTGCCTTGGACACACTTCACCAGAATACTGACTAGAGCACTCTCCTCGAATTCGCTCTACCCACCGTCCAACAGAAATCTGTCAAACGAGGAGATTGACAGGTATCTAAGACTAATGGACGAGACAATAAAACGAACAATGGACAAAACGATACCTCGGTACCAACACACTGACGAAGAAAACTTATTCCGCAACGCAACTATTGACGCACTGCACCGACATAAAAGTAGGCTGCTGTCAAGACTACAAAACCTTGTACAGACAGTTTACTGACAGACATAACCCGGAGATCATGACACTGAAGTCGTCGATTAAAAACCTGCAAACATTAATAAAGGAAAATTACAAAGCATCTGTAAGCTTGTATTGGAACAATAAAATTCGGGTTGTAAATACCAGCAACCCGAATATGTTCCCGCAAATAAATAAAATATTTCGGAGAAATAATCAGAACGACCTCCCATGTCTTAAAATCGCCCGAACGACGAACAACGAACAAATACTGGTAACAGCGGGCATAGATCCAAATGAGGCTGTTGATGATGATAACTTCTTTGTGATCGAGGATCCGCAGGAGCAGGTAGAGGCTATAGGAGCGACTTTCCAGGAAGTGTACAAGGCGAATGTTATCATTGGCCCGAACCACGATCTGGAGAATCGAGTCCTTGTGCACAATTTCTACCTTCGAAATGAAATTGCGAATTGGTGATTCGAGAGCTCGGGTTTCACCCAGTTCAGTGACGAAAATATGGCAAATAATGCCATCACCAACGATAGGGTACTACCCCCGTTCATTTCGAAGGAGGAGCTCCAAATGATCTTCGATTCATTTAGAAGTAAGAAATCACGGGAACCGATGAAATACCGAACATTGTGCTTCGACATCTCCCTCTAGAAGTGGTGAACATTTATACCATCCTGTTTAATAATGCAATGAATAATGCACATTATGCAGTGCATTGGAAAATTGCGGTGGTACATCCGATCCCCAAAAGGGATAAAGATACTTCCAATCCGGCGAATCTCCGCTCGATTAGTCTTCTTCCAAACATCAGTAAGGTTTTCGAGAAGGTGATCAATAGAGTCCTGACTAAGTGGGTTGAGGACAAACATATAGTTCCGGATAATCAATTCGGTTTCAAGGCGGGGTATGATATCATTCATGCTGCGTCTAAACTGGTTTCTGATATCCAATGGAACAAAGGCAAGAAACAGTGCACTGGTGCCTGCCTGATTGTCATGGAGAAAGCCTTCGATACCGTATGGTTAGAGGGACTCTTTTTCAAGCTGGACAGGTTGGGCATTAGTAAACCACTGCTGTATATTCTTTTTGATATGCTCTCCAGTAGACAGTTCATCGTGAAGAATGGCAATGTGACTTCTGCTGGAACATTTAACATTAAAAACGGTCTGCAACAAGGTGCGGTAAATTCGCCGATCCTGTTCAACATTT
This sequence comes from Volucella bombylans, assembly GCA_949129095.1. Taxonomy (NCBI): domain Eukaryota; kingdom Metazoa; phylum Arthropoda; class Insecta; order Diptera; family Syrphidae; genus Volucella; species Volucella bombylans. Next base: position 37,818,327 of record OX422144.1, on the reverse strand, counting down.
ACACAAGTGATCTGATAGGTTCACTTCACCATGCCATAACGTACGCAGACGACTTAATTGCGTACAGAACAGGTCCAAAGATTGAGGTCATTAATATGCTTTTGCAGCGTGACTTCGACAAAATTAAGCAATATTGCGATGACTGGAAGTTGAAAATCAACTTTCAGAAGTCGGAAACTATTCTGTTTAGGACGCCTTTGTCTGGGGCCTCTAGGGATACCAGAAAGAATTGGCGAAAGTTTTCTATCGTCGGACAACACGGACAGCCACTTGCTTGTCGAAATGTAGTCAGATACCTTGGGATCTGGCTAGATCAATTTCTGTATTTTAACAAACATATGTTGCTCTGGCCAGAGCCAAAGGTGCTTTTGCCCTTACAAAGACACTGTTTTATAACAGCCAACTCGATGCGAGGGTGAAGGTGATCTGCTACATGGCCCTTATCCGGTCTATGCTTGTATTTGGATGTCCCGTGTGGTTTAACGTGAGAGCAAGTTTATTGGAAAAGATTCGGGTGTTTGAGAGGGCTTGTCTTAGGACTTGTCTTCGCTTATACAGAACACCAGAGTCTGAGTACATAAAATTCTATCGTAATGAGGTCTTATACAATAAGGCGAACCTAATAAGAGTGGACAATTTCGTCATTAAGTTAACTCGAAGGCACATTGCAAGAGCAGATCATTGAACAACCTGATCTCCGGGGCTTTCTACCCCAAATATATGTATCACGAGAGAGTTCGCTTTGACGGCTTTATTCCTCCAGAAGCGTTCCTCTATCTAGATAGTAAAGGTCTGGTCCAGGACAGATTGGCGGTTCCGCTAATCTTCCACGTCGCTCGAACAGCTGCGAACAGGCGACTCAACTACGACAGAGACGTCGCACACGGCAGTGCGGAGCGTCTCCGGTTCAGTAGGGCGGTAGGGAGTCGCGACATGAAGGATGTTGCTCGGCAGCACCAACAATTTTGGTGGCTGGTTGAGGGAGGGGAAGTTTCGTCGTCCAATTCCTCCAGTACTGGGTAGCTCCATAGGAAGCAAAGTCGGTCGTCTGACTATTTTATTAGCCATGTCCGGCTTACATAGCTTTAGGTAGGATTAAGTTAGTTTTTAAGAAAAAAAAATATATATAAAAACACAAAAAAAAAAAAATAAAAATGAAAAATTAAAAAAAATAAATAAAATAATATATATATATATGCATATACTTATATATTAAGTATATAGGTATTATGGATGTATATGTATATGTATGTGTGTGTATGTATTAGATGTAAGTAGGTTAAGTAGGTTAGGTAGTCTATAAGTTTTTAGTTTTAAGTTTTTATAATATAAAAAAACAGTCCATTTACTAAGTTTTTAGTTAAAATTTATTTTCTTAGTTCTAGTATTAAGTAATGTTAAATTGAATATAAAATTAGAATGTAAGATTCGTCGAAAGACATAGTTTAAGTGTTAGGTTTAGCTTAGAGCGCCCGCATGGGGCCAGTAAGTTAAAATAAGATTATTTGTAAGTTATTTAGGCTAATTTTTAAACATTTTTTTGTCTAGCATGTAAGAGTAAATTAATTAGTTAAATAAAAATGCATTACAAAAAATAAAAAAATCACACAAATTCGAAATAATTTTCCCAACCTACCATCCCACGTAATTACAGAAACCAGATACGATTAAGCTAAGGTAATTAAAATTTTAAAAAGATATCTTAATCCTTCTGTCACTAACGGTCTAAAAATCGAAGAAAGGATCCTCGGAATAATTCAAGAAGTATTTCTCCACCATCTCAGTCAGTATAGAGTTCGATTTACAAGGAAAGTTGTTACAGATCTTAGGGATGATTCTCAGCAAGAAGCTGAAATTATTAACGAACATAGCCGAGCACACCAAAATAGTAGAGAAAATAAAATTCAGATACTGCAAATATTCTATTTCCCGCCAAAATAGAAAAAATCGTAAAGCTTTGCCAAACATGCAAATTGCACAAATAAGACAGACACCCTAACAATCCCATTCTTCAGGCAACACCAATACCCCAATACCCATATTGTTCATTTAGACATATATTTTACAGAAAAACGTATCATCCTCACTGCCATAGATACCCGTACATTTTCCAAGTACGCTTTATTATATTATATTAGCTAGATATAAAGCAACCATTAAGGGAACTTATACTATCTTTTGGAATCCCTGAAACTATTGTCGTAGATAATGAGAAATCGCTAAACTCAAATTCCATTTTATTCATGATTGAAAACTTTTTTTAACATTAAAGTGGTCAAGGCACCACCGTACACCAGTGCCGTCAATGGACAAAACGAGAGATTCCACTCTACTCTCTCTGAAATAATGCGTTGCTTAAAATCCGAAAATACCGAACAACCACCGAACTTCTTGATAAGTCAATTGTCGAATATAATAACTCCATTCATTCAACAACAGGATGAAAACCAATAGACATATTCTTTACAAGACACCTATTTAAGCAACCAGAAAAAATTGAAGAAGAAAGGCAAAAAACTATGAGTAAACTCAAAGACAAACAAACAGCTGACTTACGATGGGCGTTCAATATATTCTCGGTATCGATATGAAGGAAAATGCGAATTCAATTTAAATTGTTTTTATTTTTCAATATAATCTCCCCTAACATCAATGCATTTGTTACATCTTGAGATAAGCTTTTTTAAACCCTAAAAAAATAAATTTCCTCTTTCTCTGCAAAATACCCATTTATTGCCGACTTGAGTTCTTCATCATCCGAAAATCTTTTTCCACGACGACATTTTTTCAAATCCGGAAACAGGAAATAATCACTAGGGGCAAGGTCTGGACTATAGGGTGGGTGTTGGATTTCTTCGAAACCACAATCTCGCGCAGCAGCCTTGGAAACTCGCGCCGTGTGAACAGGAGCGTTGTCATGAAGAAGCAACACACCCGCTGCGAGTTTACCCCGTCTTTTCTTTTTAATTTCCTCCCGCAAATTATGCAAAGTGGAAGCGTAGGATGTGGCGTTGATGGTTTCACCTTTTTTTTGTACTCAATGAGCAAGATTCCCTTTGAGTCCCAAAAGACTGTGGCCATGAGCTTCCCGGCAGACGGAGTGACTTTGAACTTCTTCGGGGGGTCTGTTCCTTTTTTATGCCACTGCATGGACTCTTGTTTGCTTTCAGGGCCATAGTGGTATACCCATGTTTCGTCCCCAGTACCAATTCGATCCATAACACCGTCCGCGTTCTCACTACACATCTCCAAAAGCTCTCTACAGCATGCGATTCTCACTTTTTTCTGAGGCGCTGTGAACATTCGTGGGACAAACCTTGCACTGACCTTTGAAAGGTTAAGATGGTCATGAAGAATGGTGTGAATGGTACCAATTGAAAGCTTGGTGATCTCTGCCATCATTTTCACCTTTATTCGGGCATCCTCAAGAACAAGTTTTTCGACTTCTTTGATGCTTTCTCCCGTACAAGCAGTAGCCCTGGCGCCGGGGCGCCGGAGCGGGGGGTCGGCTTCAATGCTCTCTCTGCCTCTCTTGAACTCACTTGACCACTTTTGCACAGTTGATAATGAAGGTGCGGAACCCTGGTAAACAGCCACCATCTCTTCATGAATAGTTTTTTGACTTTTTCCTTGCTTAGTGAGAAATTTAATTACAGCGCGATGCTCAATTTTCACCATCATCGTCTCAGTTGCCATTATGATTCTGTTTAACTAGAGATAAAACGCGAATTAATAATCACATTTATATGAAATTTTACGTGAATGCACTAAAATAATAGTATTACTTGATAAATAAGTCAATCTATATATGTATACAACTATAGCTTCATCCCGATACCGAGAATATGTTGAACGCCCCTCGTACTCTTACTAACTTACTTACTTTAAGCGATTACTCATCTCTTTACGAAAACTAACAAATTCTATCAAGCGAAACATGCAAGAAGTGCAAGAGACTAGCTTTCTGTTTAAGTATATATCTGTCTAACAGAGGAAAAAAGTTAACCTCCTTGGTTTTTTGTTAGGTTGTTTATATAAAGTCCTGAATATTAGTGAATGATTAGAGACATTCATCCCACATGTACATAAGGTCTTTATCGGTCTTTAACAACTACCTTTTATTATCACAGTCACAGGTACGCCGCATGTCCGGATATTGGAACGTGTTTGGATGAAAGCCAATAAAAACCTTTTTATATATTTTGGAAAAAAATTCTATTAGTGGTTTGCTAAGTAAAGTATTATAGAAATGAAAAATCAATATAGTTTATCGTTTCTACGACACAAATATATATATATGTGTACATAGTAAGTATCCTCTAGGTAGCGCATAAACGTGTACTAAAAAACACAGCAACGCTGATAGATGATCCTTACATTGAGACTCGTAAACAATTAAATTGTGTTTCTTTGTGTTACTAGTTTGATGATTGGCATATGATAGTGATGAATTTTTCGATTATTATGCTGAGTTCAGCGTTAAAATTTAAATGGCACATCAAAAAACAGGAAAACTTTCATGACATCACCTACCCTTTTGATAAGAAATGATAAACTTCCAAAAGTCAAAATTTCTGTCTCTTATTTTCTCATTGTTTTTGAGACCACTAGGCTATGAACCTCATCAATTTGTTTTATAACTTGTTTGACCTTAACTTTAACTATTGTTTTTCATCGTTTCTTATAACAACCCTGGTATAAAAGATGTTATTATGAATAAAAAGGCAATGAATATGTACAAATACACATTCATATATCTATACATATACAAGTGCTAGACAATAGACACACACTCGTAGGTACATACTCGTAAATACATCGTTTAATTTTGTAAGCTGTCGTAAAGTAAAAATGTTTTGTTGTTTCAGCGGTGTTATGAGTACTAACAAATTGCAATGTTTACTATATTCAAGCACTATCTTGGATTGCATTGCTTAGATGAAACCAAACTTGTTGAGCAGATGACTACGTTTTCGCGTGTACAAGTATTTAATGAACTGTTTACTTTCATAAAGTATCATTAAAAACAAGTTTAGTAAATATGCAGGTGTGTTTATTAATTCTTATTTTTTGATGAGTTAGGTTTAAACAAGTGCTTAGCTTGCCCCATAAATAACACCATAATTCTTTCATTTCGCTTACATACATGTAACTGAAATTATTGTTGCTCTAAGTTTTTGAAAACAGTGGGGCTTTTCAGCTTATGATGGAATTGATGTACTTTTTAAATAGGGTTACATTTATTGATTAATTGCCGTCGTCTATCTCTCTTTTTCTTGTCATTAAAACAGAAAACAGATGGGTCCACGGCAGGACTTTGAGGCCTGATATCGAGTCTTGTTCCAATTAAGCGAAATCTTGCGCTTGCCGCTTATACAAGGTCTTTCACAAGTCGAGCCTAGATTTTATTTTTATTTTTTTAAAGAACTTAACACTCAAGAGGGTATGATTACTCTTAAAATGCCGGAGCACGTGTTAAATTTTTTCGGAAAATTGGATAGAGAGAGAGAGAGAACGATATTTGAGCTCAGTTGTTATTTTGCTCCATGGGTGGCATCCATGCCACCATGCCTAAATACTAAATGTAGTATTTACGCAACCATTCACTTCACAAGATTTCAGTTGCCTGAAAAAATGTCTCGGTCATGGCTGGTACTGAACCCCGAACCGTCCGAATGGGAAGTCAATACCACTTGAGCCACGACCACCCATATGTTGTTGGTGGTGAATAATTTCTCAGCGTTACCTTGTCTTTATATGATTTCTGACATTTGTGAAGTTGGCAAGTAGGTACAATTTTAGCCGTGGATAGTTACACGCTAGAACAACGCATTAAAGTTATTCAAACTTATTGTATTATGAAAACGGTCGATCTTTAAAAAATACATATCGTAAAATTCGTATTTTTTTGTGGTAAATAATCGTCCAAATAAGTCAACAATTCAAAGGTTAGTGAACAAATTTGAATAAATTCGTCCTGTCGAGGATCTGAAAAGGTCTGATAGATCAAAAAGTGGATGCTCTACTGACAACATTGCTGCTATAGCACAAAGTGTCGCTGAAGAATTTTTAACATCGATATCACGACGCTCTCAGGCATTTGTATACTTAAAAATCCAAAAACACAAGAGTTGAAGCCAACAGATCATAATCAACGTAGAACTTTCGTCAATTGGTTGTTAGAACATGATACTGCTTTTTCAAGCAAAATCATCTTAGTAATGAATCTCATTTGACATTGGATGGATTCGTTAATAAACAAAATTTTCCCATCTATTGAGAAGAAAATCTTCTAATAATTTCAGAAAAATCATAACATCCACAAAAATGTGCTGTTTGCCCATTATTCCATTTTTCTTCGGAGATATAAATGAAAGAGCTGTTACTGTCAATGCAGAGCGCTATAGACAAATGATTAAACATTTGTTGTGGCCTCAAATTTAAGAATGACCGTGCAATTTCTTACGCATGTGCCCTCTTTTCCAGTCTTTCCAGCAATCCTGGAAGTGATCCAGACGAAATTCGAGCGTAACCATACTTTGATGTTGATTGCACTGAGTCTCAGCGCGTATAGTCCGTACCAATTCAATTTGTCAACGGTTAATTGCGCAGAGAGAGGATTTAAGAGAACAAAAATGGTAAGAAAGTGCAAATGTTTTTGCTTGAAGTTTACAATGCCTAACCCAACTTTACATGGCTATGCACTAAAATGCTGTTGCATAAATTATGTTACTTTAATTTTTTTATTATGGGGTCGATCAATTTCAACGCACTTCATATGTAATACTACCTATTATCTAGGGTGGGATTGGCAAAAAATTCAGGGCATAGGTATATTTATTGAATTTGTATACTCGTACACTAGTCCGATCGTAATTGATTAGGTTCTCAACGTTGTTTATGTTTTTATTATTTGTGGCTTAGGTTTAGGTACCTATGTATGTGGCGTGTTTCCATTTATTTTATGGTGTTTGCTTCTACCTGTGGGACTTTAGTTCATAGGTTTTAGGATAGGATTTTAGGTCTTAGTGTTTTATTTCCTTTTTTTGGTAATCACTTAAAAAAATTATTAACGCCATAGATAGCCTCGACAAAAATCATCACGTCTTTGCCATGTTTATAGACTTTAGCAGAGCATTTGATACCCTGAATCATGCGAAGCTGATAGAAGCCTTAAACCGACTTGGAATCAGAGGTACCTTAGCCGACTGGCTTCAAGACTATTTAAGTGGAAGAACTTTTAAAGTTAAAATTAAAAATGACCTTAGTAAAGAGACTAATGCCCCATTTATAATCCCTCAAGGTTCAAAGCTAGGACCTCTGTTATTGATACTTTTCGCAAACGAGCTAATGCGAGTCTTTACAAATAGCATTCCATTCGCGTTCGCTGATGATACAGTTATAGTCGTTAGACATAAGTGTCCTGACACTGGTTTACAAGTAATGCTTTATTTTTAATTTAAACCATAACACAAAAAAGCTTAACTTAAAGTAAATATCTGCTCTTGAAAAATAATCTTCTGCAGATAAGCCAGAAGGCTTCGCAGGAACAAATGTAAATATATATATGTGTTTAGCTTAATTAAAACTAGGTTTGCAATCATCCTAACCTTCAAAGCGTGCACTTGTCGTTCCACTAGTATCAATCAGTACTAATTTGACATTACTCATTCCAAAAGTCAAATACACATACAACCATCTCTTTTCCTCCAACTTCTTTAATAGTACCGCGACCACGTGTTTAATATTATCGATGAACGGTCAAACCTTTCACCAAACACGATGGCCCCGGGGCCAGGAAGATAAAAAACCAGGAACAGATTTGACTTGTTAGCAGATTCCATTAATCTGGAACCTAGCGCAAAGAAAATCAAAATCTCCTCACAAACGCACACACAGGCAAGTTAATCCGACGAAACCTATCCTTCAAACAAAAACATATGCAGCAAAAGCAAAAGAAGCCTCTACTGCTCCTTAGACAGCAACTAATAAACTATCATCAACAAAAGTTAAACAGCCTCCTAACACGCCTGTTTACAACAAAGACACGTACGCGAAAGCAAGATCAACGCCACCTGAACCATCAATATCTTCTGCAGCCCAACTGAAAGCATTGCAACAACCAAATGCCCAAATCAACCTAAAAACACAAAACCAAAACCGCTCGTTTCCACCACCATCTCACAATACCCAACCTACAAGCCCACCAGAAACCTTAGCAAACAAAACAAGCCTTACCACCGAAAATAATAACAAACTAAACTCACCATTCTCACATACTCACTAAACTTAGGAAAAGCTGATCCCAATATTCCTTTGTAGGTAATTCCCGTCATTTTTGTGCTCTGAACATTTAACTCAAATTTTCCATAGTAACTGATCGCACCCCAGACCATTACTCCACCCTCTCGGCTGTGATGACGAGTTAAAAACCGTTGTTCTTTCCGTAAATCATGAAAGTAGAAGTTATATCCGTCTAGATTAAACTTCTTTTCATCCGTGAAAACAACTATTCGCCAGTCATTCTTAATTTGACTCTGTCTTAAAGTCCAGGCCATATGGTCTTTTGCGAATTGCAGTCGAAGCTGCTTACGTGCAGCATTTAAAGGAGGTTTTTTTAAACCAACTTTATCCGGCCTCAAATTTAATTTTTGATATTGAATCACTTGAATTAGAAGTGCAACGAATGATTTTGCGCCTGTCAGCTGCTGAAATCACTGTAGAAATTCTTCCTTTATAGTTTTTTCCATAAGAATCTGGATTCTTTAAATAATTGTCAACAGAAGTTGGGCTTCGACCAATTTTTTTCGCGATGTAGCGGTTGGAATAACCTTCTGAGTGGTACACATCTATTTGGGCTTTCTCGGATGTAGTTAAAGTGTTTCCTTTGCCCATTTTTGATAACAACTGCACAAAACTTGTCTACTTTAATTTAAACTTCACTCTACAATAATCTAACACGGATTTTTCTAACAAACTTTCTTTAATGTTATTAACTTCGCAACTGCCTTTATTCAACTGAACCAATTTTATTGCTTGCATTTCCGACACTGTTTACGAATTTTTATAATGTCCCGTTACTTTGTACAGTAGAGTGAACCTTGTTAATGTATTCTCTTGAACAATTCTGAAACTGTTATTTTCATTCGCTGCTGATAATTTTCTATCGAATTTACAGAACAAAATGCTCTGTTTTGTGAAATAAAATAGTTGCATTTATTCAAGTGAACCGGAGTGTATAACTAAAAAGCTTATTCAAGAAAAAAATTACTTCATGTCTGCATCAGATTCAGAAGAAAATGAATATTAGCAATACCCAAATAACCTATCAAAGGTCGTGGACTCCACTGGCTGGAGAGATAGCGGGGGTGGTCAACCTCCATGCTCCCCCCTCAGCCAGAGAGGCCCACGACCAACAATAACTTATCAAAATCGAAACTTAACAACAACAAACACACATATAACAAATAACATTAAAATACTCCAATGGAACATACAAGGATACTACAACAACCTCCCATATTTGGACATTCTCGTCCAAATGTACAACCCCGACATCATAGCCCTGCAAGAAACTAAAATCCTTGTTGAAAAAGCACCATCAAAATACAAAAAGTACATCGCTTACTTTAGCAACAAACAACATGAACGCAACAAAGATGGTACTGCAGTACTAATTAAATCGAATATTCCACATACATACACGAGCTGTCAACATGGAATGCTCACCCAGACCTTGAAATTGCACCTACCCTCTTATCCGCTAACGATCCAGAATATTTATAGACAAACAAACCAAGATACTTCCCAACAAGAATATCAAAATCTGGTAGCAAATCACTTGCAGCATAGCATAATACTAGGTGACTTTAACGCCAACAACACAATGTGGGGTTCTCCACAAACCAACAGTGCTGGCAATATAGTAGCTAGGTGGCTAAACAATTCAGATTTAGTGCTCCTCATTGATGGATCTCCAACACGTTTCTCCACAAAAAACACTTTTACGGCCATTGACCTGACATTTGCCTCGCCGGCAATAGCGAATATAGCCACTTGGAAAACCCACAAAAATTTAGAAGGAAGTGCCCACTTCCCTTTAATTATAGATACAGATAAAAAGGAAATTCCAATCCCGATTCGTCGAAAAAAAGCTGACTGGACAAAATTCTCTGAAAAATCAGGTCGCAAAGTGTTAATAAAGAGGCAGCCAGTATAAGAAAAATAATAAGATAAATAACCATCGAGAAGAGACATGCCTGGCATATAGCAAAAAATCACCCCACCAATAGTAACATCACAGCATACAGGCGCCTAGCAGCCAAAGTTAAACGGACGGTACATGAAGCAAAAATAGCAACCTGGACGAATTTCTTATCTTCAATAAATACAACGATGGACTCGACAACCCTCTGGAGGTCAAGGCTATAAATAATAAACAGACTCGAAGCAACATCACGGCAATCAGAAAAGACTACAGTGACAACTGATCCAAATGCAATCGCGCGACTTTTTGCCACTAAATGGGCAGTTCAGATGAAAACTTTCCAGCCCATGTTGTGCAGCTCAACAATAAAATGAAAGTAAACAATCTTTTACCTGTCGAAAATGTACCACCAATTACTCTACCAGAAATGTTGGAAGCCCTTTACGCAACTAAAGGATCGACCCCAGGCTCGGACAAAATAACTTTTAATATGTTAAAAAATTCGCCCAGCTTAGGCATGTTGAGGTTATTAAAATTATACAACAACATCCTAAGAACAGGAATATTCCCACATGAATGGAAAAAAGCAAACTTAATTCCTATTCCAAAACCAAATGCGGATCCGCAATGCATCGAAAGTTACCGCCCAATTTCCCTCCTCTCAGTTCTGTCCAAACTATTTGGAAAAATAATTGTAAACAGGCTAAAAGGAACTCTCGAAACATGTCTGGACAATTGCCAACATGGCTTTAGACCTCAAAGAGGCACAAACACTCTGTTGCATGTGCTTGACCAAGCAATACGTACAGAAATGGCCTCTAGAAACCACTCTGTGCTTCTTTCCATGGACTTGGAAAAAGCTTTTGAAAAAGTAACAACTTTCGGTGTTATTACACAACTTCAAAAATGGGGAGTGAACTTGGTAAATAAAAGCCATTTTAACGTTCGCAGACAACATCTTGATTCTTGGGTCTGGAAATCCAGATAAAGTTGCCTATGCTTTTAAACAATCTGCACAAAAACGTGGAAATGGAATGCTAAGTTAGTGGAAGAGAGGTTAAACAAATCTCTAAATTTAATGAAAATCATTTGCCAAAAACACAAAGGACCTCACATCGAGATAGCCAAAACACTCACAAGAGGAGCAACACTACACGGTTTTACTATCTACACCAATTGGACTAAAAACAAAGATCAATTAATTCAAACCAAAACCAACGCCATACTGCGAAAAGCAATAGGTGCCTTACCATCTACACCTATCGATGCATTCAAATACTCAACATTTTATAGACATGAAGAGAATCCACCAGAGTTAGCTAATCGCAAAAAGCCTCTCAGACTATAGATACCCGTTACATGAAATTTGCAAAACAGGTTGGAAAATTAACGCAAAATCAAACATAAAAAGCTCCATACGTTACCTCACCGCCATAAACACTTTAACACCCAAAACTTGTAAATATGAAATAGACACCTCCCCTTGGTCATTCCCAATAAGCTGTATAAACACATCAATGAGCAGAATGCCAAAATAACACACTCCGCCCTTAGTATTCAGGAAACAATTTGCAGAAATTATAGAAAAAGGAAACTTAAACTTTGACTGTATTCTATACACCGATGCGTCCACTGCAAATTCAATAACTGGATACAGTGTTTATAGATACGACAGCAGTCATGACAAAATTGTGTCCCGAAAACTCACAATCCCCAATCAAAATCCATTTATTGGTGAAGTAATGATATTAGTGGATGCATTCGTAATCGCCAACAACAACAATTATAAAACGGCTATTTGCATTGAATCCTTGAGTGCAATACAAAGTATAGCTAACAACAAAGTTAAAACTCCCATAATCAAGTATATAAGAACAATCATCCGGTCAAACTTCCCGAGAATTCATTTATTATGGAGCCCAGGCCATGTTGGGATAACAAGCAACGAAAAGGCAGACTCGACAGCCCGCGAAGCTACTAAAATGCCATTAATTTACAAAACTCCCCCTTTTGCATCATCAATATATAATAATATATTAGACAAAATAAAAGAATGTGAAGCGGAACGTTGGTATAACTCAAACACCTTCTTGAGGAAACACAAAACAACTTTAGGACAAGTTATATACAACATCGCTTTGAGCCGTTCACAAGCAATAGCACTATTAGATTAGGGCATGCACTGTTTAACAAAGTATATCTTTACAAAAAAGAACAAGCACCACAATGCAGCTGTCATCAAACTTTAGACATGGACCATCTATTGTGCAATTGTCTTGTGACAAAACAACACTTCCAAAACAAGACATCAACTTTACAAACCCTATTGGATACCACGCTCAATCCATAACACTCATCACTTTTCCCCTTACTTAAAAAACTATATAGCACTTAATCAAATTTAAAACTAACTGTTCAATGTAAATGCTATATGGGCTTGGTTCCGCGGCACTGTCATGTATTTTGGACAATGTAAATTAATTTGCATTGTACCGGTGAAAAAAAAAGAAAAATAATAAAAAAAAAACAGAACTCAAATCGGAACAATGGGAGCGCCACACGGTGGTTATTCCGGGTTATTGATCAAGGTGGTATATACCAAATACTAATTTCAACAACGGTTTAGATTTATGTACGAGTAACATATACTTTACATTTAGTTGCACTTAATTTTCGATTTAAAAGATCAAAAGTGCTTAATGAAAACTTGTATTTACTTCTAATATATATGTTATATCACAAATACTAATTTCAATAACGGTTTAGCTTTATGTACGAGTAACATACTCGTTACATTTAGTTGCACACTTTACATTTAGATCAAAAGTGCTTAATGAAAACTTGTAGTTATTTCTTAGCAAAAAAATAAACGTACTTTTCATAACACTCTTGTAAGATTCTGGTATTATTGTAACTATTTCTTTTTGAATGTTGTCCTTAAGAAACAAGATTTTGGTTGGTTTGTTTTTGTACACCTTTCCCAAATTTAAAGAAATGCTGGGAGGTCAAATTTGGTCAATTGGTCAATTTGATAAATTATTCATTTGTGATTGGCTTGATTAAAATTGTCATTAATTTCACTATTTCTTTGGGGAGTGATGTCAAATTGACAGAAAGTGCTTGCACATAAACAAGCCATGACTCAGAAAACTATTGCTCTCACCTTTAAATATTAAAACAATATAAGGTGGAACATTTTTTTCTTGGCCCTTTACCCAACTCAAAAGAGATTTGCATACACATATGCTGTATAATTATTTTCAATATGTGCCGTATGTCAGGGATAAGTGATAAGAAAATGCTGTAAAGTGCTCTTTTAAATGTACTTCAAGTAAATTAATTTTCGGAAATAAAATATAAAAATAAATATGTATAATACAGAGCGCTACAGTCCGGTATAGGCCTGGGCCTACTGTTGATGCGTAGTCAACATAATATTAAAAAGCCTTGAAGCTGGGAACTTAAAATATCAGCCAATCAAGAGTGTTAATAAATGAGTTAGAACAAACTCATTTACGGGATGAGCTATTAAGTTTAAAATTAAAAATGTTTTGCACTTTTGCACAAATGGTGAATTTTCCGCTAGACGAGAAAAAATTTCTTTTGGATAGATTCTTGGTAAATAAGATCTTAAGCATTTCAAATGGTAAATAAGATCTTAAACATTTCAAATGGTAAATAAGATCTTAAACATTTCAAATGAGATAAAAATCGAACTAGATATTACAAGATTGTATTACAATGTCGACGAGAGATTTAAAATGAAATCTCTTCCTCCTGTTCCTTTTTCTGTTTTCACTTATTTCGCATTGTACTTTATCAAATAAAATATCATATGTTCAAGACTGTATTTTTTTAATTTTTGTTAAAAATCATCTTCCATCGTTTTTAAGAATGCCTTATATGTATGTTATAGTAGAACAACATGCCCACAACGGGTGCTAAACTTTATAAGGAACCTTTCTAGGACATTAGAGTGTTGGAAAATTGGGTGCACTCCATACACGTGTCAATTTATTATATTATTTCTGAATTTCCGTTAAGTTAGCCATTAATAAAATGTACTTTTTTTTCATTGTCAGGATTTTTGTAATCAGTTGAATTTTGAATGAAACAAAAGAACAAAATGTCTCGCGATTAAAAATATAGGTCCTAAACATTTCACCCGCTAACGCTAAGGATAGAGCAGATAGAATTGTATATCCAAATGTTTATCCGGTGTTTCTTAAAACAATATTTTGAAACAGGTGACTCACTTTTCTTGAAGATTATTTATTTTCGTTATAGCAAAAAATAATTAATAATCTTGTTACAACCTCCCAAAACAAGTCCAATTTTTTGATAGTTCGAACTCGCGGTAAGCATCCTCAAGTTCGTTTGTCGAACAGTGGGAGTAAAAATGAGTTTAAATCTGGTAAATGCTCAATGATATCGTAATTAGAAAATCAACTTTCTGTAGTGCAGCTTATGCTTTACTTTTTGGGATCTGGTATATGTGCATATATAGGGTTTTCCAATAAGGACTTGACAACTTTTTTTTTTAAATAAAACGCAAACCATGTGCGATATTTCACAAACTTTATTGTCGGCTTGAAGTACAATCAAAACATTTATGAATGGAACTCGACTTCGTTAATGGCCACCGCGAGCACGTTTGCAGCGGTCTATTCGTTGGACCCAATTCTCAACGACTCGGCCACACATTTCGGCCGAAACGGCCGCTTTTTGGCGTTCAATGTTGGCTCTGAGCTCTTTCAACGTCGTCGGCATGGCATAAACCAATGACTTAACGTAGCCCCACAGAAAATAGTCAAGCAGCGTTAAATCGCACGAACGAGGCGGCCAATAGACTGGCCCATTTCTTGGGATAACACGCTCACCAAATGTGGCTGTGTGCTGTGTGGCTTGTGGCATCATCCTGTTGAAACCACATGTCGTCCAAGTCCATATCTTCCAATTCGGGCCAAAAATAATCGGTGATCATGGCGCAATAACGCTGACCATTCACAGTAACGTGACGATCGTTAACGTCGACGAAAAAATAACACCACCGGCATGCAAACCGCACCAAACAGTTATTTTTTGTGGATGAAGTGGTGATTCATGAAGCACATGTGGATTTTCAACCGACCAATAACGCATATTTTGCTTATTGACGAACCCATTGAACCAAAAATGAGCTTGGTTACCGAAGATGATTTTGCAGCGATATTTTCTACACTTCGACCAACCCGTTGTCTCACTGACACGGCAACATGACTCAACGAATATGTAGACTCAAATTTTTTGCACTAACTTTTTATTGCCTGTCTACTAGGGCGAGAATTACGACCGAAAATTGGAGTTAACGCTCTTAAAGTTGCAGTCACCGACTCCGAATTTCGGTAGAAATTTTTTATAATTTGCAGACGTTGCTCGTTAGTATACTTTACCATGATGAAAATATTGAGTTTACTGAATAAATTGACAGTGACAGTTTGATGATTAGTGAAAGAGTGCGTTCACAAATGAAATTCAAAGTTGTCAAGTTCCTATTGGAAAACCCTTTACATATTTATTTTATCAATTTAAATCTGTCTTCAAATGCATTACATATGATTTTTGACCTATGAAAGTTAATCAGTTTATCGATAGGTACTGCTATACGGCAAGCATTTATTTGTGCATACAGAAGTAAAACAGATCTAAGTTAAACATAGTTTACTATTTGAATCAACGTTATTTTTATATGATGTTAATCCATAAGCATATTTACATCTTTGCACATTTCTTAAATTAATTTTTGTAAACATGAGTAAATATATATATATATATGTCTATTTGTATTTTTCTAGTTCATCTTTCACATATACCATGAAGAATTCTTCGTATTTGTGTCATTACCAACTGACTTGATTACCTGCCAGATTCTATTCACAACTGGTATACTTAACAGCATTCTGCACTTCTACGTACATACCTACATATTTATATCCAGTTAAGCGACTTCAATGTTGATGAACAACCATTGCAGAAAGATCAACTCAACTAACCTGTTTACATGTTGCTAAAACGGAACCAAGAGGTAAGATTTTGTTATGGATATATGTATATATACATATGTATAGGATTGAATACACATGCACATATGTTTGTATTTATGTATTGTACTTATTCGTGCTTAGGCTTCAGCATAAATAGCCATCCGCTTTGACGACTGACACTCGATTTAAATTCCTCATGAAATATTCATATCAAAGATATTTTCTTTTTTTTTCACGGAAGTAATACATATGTAAGATGTACATACATATGTACATCTGCACTTGGGTGTTTTATAGATGCAAGAAGACACAAAAAGTAACCAGATATTAAAATTATACAAATTTCCTTTTATTACATTACATTTTTTAGGTGGCATTTAGTTATCATTGGAATGTTAATTATTTGCAATTTGTTTTAAATGTAGGATATGATGGGATAATAAATAAATGCCTTTTAAAGTCTAACATTTTTGTCTAGTCCTACACTTGCCTTCCTATACGTATATGTAGCTACCAAAATCAGTATGTGGGTCATTCCACGAAAGATCGCCCGACGTGCTGGAAGACAAACCTCTGATTTGTCTCAAAATTGGTAGAATTACTTATGGGATATTGGTACGAACGATAAGGCGACCAAGTTCTTTAGAATTCGATATAGATTGTGTGTAATGGAGATTTAAAAATTGGAAAAAAAAACAAACAAATTCAAGGTTTTTTCTATATTTAAAAAAAAATCATAACTTTGGTTCTGACTAGGGATTTCAATCCCGGGATTTAGAAAAATGAATCCCGGGATATCCCAGGATTGGACAGAATATTTTTTTTTTAAAGAAATCAAACCAAAAATTGATGTCATTTTTTTAACAAAAAAAATCGACTTCCGATAATTGCTCACAAAAATTGAGAAATTAATTATAAGTGCCCTATCTTTTTAAATAAAAAACAGCGTATCTAATATGCTCTGCATTTTTTTATTGGTAAAATGTATGAAAAGAAACAAAATTTAAGAAGTTTATTTAAATTAATAAAAACTTAATTGCTAGGAAACAAACAAATATTTACACTCCATAAATGTTGATTCTTGCTCTTGGTCTTCGTCCGACCTTTGGAAATAAAACCGCAGTAAAATAAGGGCATCGAGAGTATCATCCCCAAGCCGGGTTCTAAATTTGTTGCCAATATAACTGGCCGCTGAAAAAGTTCGCTCTGCTTCTGCGCTTGTTGGTGGAATGGACAGTAAATATTTGTGAACTAAATCCAGATGATGTTCTCGGGTACCTCCATTTTTAAAGAGATTCAACTCTTTTCTGAGGCACGCTGTTAAATCCGATTCTGTTTGTGTTTCTTGTACAATGGTTTGCATACTTTTTTTATTTCTGCTTGTAGCTGCTGTTTTAATGTGAGTTGGATGGGTGGTTTCAATACATTCGCACTGTTTTCTTCTTCTTTATCATTGACACTATTATAAATGTTTTGGTGTTGGTTAGTAGCAGCAAGTCTCTCAATTAACGATTTTATCTGTTTTTTTTATTGTAATTTGACTAGGTGAGAAGAATACTTCACTAGAATATTGTGGATTTTGGAGATAGTTTAGCAAACCTGTTAATTCCGTGCGACGTCTTTGTTTGATTCTTTCTGACAATGATTTTGTAATTTTTTTGGCCAAAATTGTATTTTTACTGGCCAATTGATCGAAACAAAATCTTAATGCTGCATCAGCTGTACTCAGATTTGATTCTTGGCGGCAGATTCCTTCAACAGTTAGTTTTAATGGAGTAAGAACATCGACGATTTCACCTGCTAAATCAAAATCAGCATCTTTTAGCTGAACAAAATGGTTGAGATCAATTAAGGCCTTTTGAATGCTAGCTTTCAGAAGGACGAATCGTTCTAGCATAATCAAAAGGCTATTCCACCTAGTCTTGCAATCTAAAAGTAATGACAGCTCTTTTCCATGCTCGGCCTTACCATATTTTTGGAGAATCTCATCGTTTTTTGTCGGCGACCTCTTGAAGTACACAACAACTCTGCGAATTTTTTTAATGACTTCGTTTATATTTTGCTCGTTTTTGAAATCTGGAACATGTTCGATTGCATTATGTGGGGAAATCACAACTAAAGCTGCTTCTGAGTCCTCGAAACCCTCGATATCATGGCCGTTATTGTCTACATCTTCAGTATCCATTGTTTCGTTTGTTGATTTATCCAAAATTAATTCTAGTTCGTTTTCGGCTAATGCTTTTTTGTTGTAAAGGACGTCACAAACAGCCAAATGTATACCGTGCGCAAAGCAAATTTGATGTTATGTGTGAAGCTGGTTTCCCACACTTATCATAATATTCAGTGATAATTGCGACTATATCTTTTTCAAGATCAAGGTTGTGAAGGGCGAGACGATCCTTAAGCAGATTTATACACATTTTCGCGTTTAGTGATCCAGAAACACGAATTATTCCCAGACTCCAGATTTTATTACGCGAGTGCACATTGATGTTCATGTATCTCTTATTGGCATGGGAGGTCCATTCATCGAATGTCAAGCTAAATCTTTCATCCATCTGCTTTAATTTATTAAGTTCTGTGGTAATCTGGTGCCTTATTAGAAGGCTATAGTCAACCACACGTTTCCGAATTGTCGCTGCCGATTTAGGTAAATCTGTATAAACTTTGGAAATCAGCAGTTTTCTCAAGTCTGCTGATTTAATAAAAGTGACAAACGCCAGTCCGTCCAAAGCCGTCATACGTGACAAAACTTTATCCAGGGTGTCAGTATCAGTTTTAAAAAAGTAATTATCCATTTTGCGTTTAACCGGTGGTCCTGCCGTTTGCTTCTCTCTTGATGGTCGACTAGTCGAAGCAATACTCAGTTCACCTCCCACTTTGGATTTATGGATGGCTAATAAGTGCGTGTGTAAGCCTTTAGTTGAACCTCCCAAAGTCTTCAGCACAGCCCTACATTTTTTACACTGTGCACTTTTTCCATCTTTTGATGTGTAAAAATGATGCCAATCTGTTGGTGACGGGTCAGATTCACAATCTTTTTTATGCTTGGTAGAATGAGTTTCACTTGACATTTTTCAAATCACACAATAGTTATAGGGACTAGTTCTTTATTTAAAACGCATGCGAGAACACCACAAACACAATAGAAACCAAACTGATAACTAAACTTGTTTCCCTTTCTCCTTTAACCAGGCGAGAGTGTGGCTGCCGGCTGGGTATGACATACCCACCCTGTTATTTACATAACCGTAATTTCTTAACTGATCACACAAACGCATTGTCTGGCGTGAAAGACAAGCGGGAGGGGATAGTGGTGTGTTCGCAGTGTCGCGCTTGTTATCGGTCTAAATGAGATACACGTGTGCAAACATCTGTTGGGTACAAAACACGCATATACAGCCTGTGGAAAGGCCATATATATGTGGAACATGTAATTTGTGTTTTAAAAGTTTAGTGTCTTCAATCCCGAAAATCCCGGGATTGGTGACTGGCAATCCCGGGATCGTTTAAGAGCAAAAATCGTTCGGGATCCCGAATCCTAGTTCTGACCCATCAGAATTTAGTAAAATAACTATACCTTGTTGAATTCAGAAAAACGTTAACTTTCCAGGTTTCAACATATTTCAGTATATTCCGGAATGTTATTTTTATTTTTTGAATAACTCAAATATGGTATTTTATTATTTTAAGTTTAGTTTTTTATATATACAGTGGAACTTCTCTAACTCGAACTTTCCTTTAAGTCGAACTTTTATCGTGGACCCTGATTTTTCGTTGCATTTTGCATACATTTTTTACTCCCTAACGCGAATTTCTATAACCCGAACTACTCGAAGAGATATTCCAAACGTAACTCGAATTTTTCGGGGAATTTACTCACTGAACTGATAGCTGCTGATATGGATGATGTCACATTCGAAGAGTATGCTAATGTTGATAAAGGTTAAAAGCGTTAAAAGATAACTCAGACGCAAGGCTTTAAAATTATTTAAAAAAATTAAAGAAATTTTGCAGATTCAGAGGAGGATGAGGACGAAGATACAGCACGGAATAAAATACCAACATTTGAGCAACTTTCCTCGTCCATTGAAAAGATAAGAGTTTTTGTTGAGTGCAGAAGTAATGTTCCTGACAATATCTATAATACTTTTTATTTAGTGTAGGATTTTGTAGAAAACTAGAAGTGGTCGTGAAAACCCAAAAAAAAAATTACAGAATTCTTTAAAATAAACGAATAATTTTATTCCCGTACATTTTGCGTATTTTCTATAACTCGAACTTATTTTCTGGTCCCTTGAAATTCGACTTAGGGAAGTTTCCCCTACATATTATAGAGAGACTCACCCCCTCTCTTCATTTAAAGTTTCAAGTTGGGATCTCTATGGGTTCGGCTAAACTAATTTTTTGGCGGTGAGGTGGTTAAAACAGCGCGAAAAATCCGCAGTCTTTTGAGAGAGAAAAATGCGTTACATAACCATGGTGTATTCGCTAAGCGCATAGAAATGTTATGAAATGTGTAACAACAAAATTGCAACAACTGTTGTTGGCATGTTCTGTTTGTATTTTTTGGAGGTTCAACATTCACAGAGGTATTGCTCCGCGATGTCGACATCACTTTCACAGTAAACTTCGGAGAAGTGTTGTATCGCTTATTTATGTGCTTAGCAAAAGTTTAGAGCCCCATCACGACGCCAGTAAGCAACCTGCTGTCTTTCCTGCTGAGTGAGGGAGATTCATCTATGCGTCCAGAGCTGATCCATCAGGCGTGCTAGGGAAGCCCAAATGCACTCGAGACAGACAGATGATTCAGGCCAGTTATATACTTTAGCCTGTATACCCTTAATATCACAATTAATAATCTAAAATCTGTTATTTACTTTTTGATAAATTTTCTTTACTGACTTTAAGGCCGCATAACACATCATCTAAAGGATATTTTTTTTATTGGTAGATCTTCCAATGGGGAAGAGTTGTCAGCTATAGGGATAAGAAGAAGAGAGACCACCACATAAAAAGGAAGAAGAAAAATGAATAAAGTCAACGAAGAAAATAGTTATCGTTTTCTGTGACATAAGTGGTCTGCGAACGAGCGGTGTATTTATAGACGTTGTGAGGGATGCACGAAAACAGGAGACCTTCTAACAGAAGAAAACAGCGGGACAAGCAGAAAAGAAACGAGGCATATAAAAAGGACAGAAGACATATAAAAAGGCAGAGGAAACAATAGAAACATTGAAGACAAATTAAATTTGGACGAACGAAATAAAATAAAAAAATTTTTTTTTTTAAATTTACCTCTCGGGAACAACAATTTCCGCAGTTTGATATTAATCACTGATTAAAGGCTTTCTTAGGCTTGGGCGAATTTCGTTACACTGGCGTCAGGTGCGGGGTAGTGATCGCTTGTCAGAAGATAGCTAGCCTAATAGATAGCAGAATGGATCCGAAAAAGTCGTGCCAGAAAAGAAGACAAATCCATCAAGCTCAAGTGAATCGTCATCATTACGGACAATGCTGGAATATATGGGAAGTCAAAGTAGAAATAAGAGCTTGTGTCTTGAAACTGGGAGATCGAAAAGAAAATGGAGGAGTTAGAACGGAAGGTGAGTTCTTTTTCTTTTACCAACGCCTAAGTATAGTTCGAATGGTGTTAGCGGCCATAAAGGTGCCCAAAACGTTTCATCACATCGAGATGGAGGTGATAAAGATGACGGCTACAGCTTTACCGAAGGTGCATGGTATTCCAACCACTGCATCAGTTTTTGATGCATCTCAATCTTTACCCGAACGGCCACCTATTCCGCTTCGTGGACAGATTACCAACGGCAACTTGAGATTACCGCAAGATATGTCAGTTGAACAACTGAAGAGAAAGCAACCGTCTTAGCGATACAGTTAAGAGGAGACTTACTTTCGGTATTGAGTGCCTTACCTGTGGACTGTAACCCAGACTACGAAGCACTAGTTAGTATATTGCGTCATCGATTCTGCGAAAATATTAGGTCTAGCTTCACTCAGCTACGATGTCGTGTGCAGGCGCCCAAAGAGTGATTCTCCGAATTAATTTGCTTTAGCCCCTAAGCGACTGGTAGCTTTTGCTCTTGCTAGATGCCCAGCAAAAGTCATACGGGTGGTCATGGTCAGCCAGTTTTTAGAGGGAGTGAGAGATGAATCCATCCAGGACTTGATTACGGTCGGAAGTCGTTATACTTTTACAGATGCTGTTAATCTCGCCCAGGAACTGAGTACGCGGAACAAGCGAAGGAGAGTTTTTATGGTGGAAAACCGCAAAAACTAAACCACGGTGGCAACAAAAGAGGTGGTGGTCCACCATTAAAAACTTAAGCGCTTCTAAACAAACAATAACGAATCTGAATTGTACAATGGACTATGAATACGAAACAACGAGTTACAGATATGAAAAGCATAACCGGTTCCAAGATAAAAGGTAAAAAGCATCCCTAAAGTTACCAGCCGTTCTTCTAAACAAACAATAACGAATCTGAATTATACAATGGACTATGAATACGAAACAACGAGTTACAGATATAAAAAGCAAAACCGATTCCAAGCTAAAAGGTAAAAAGCATCCCTAAAGGTACCAGCCGGATCAGCATCACAACTAGTAAGACTTGCGGGCTCCGAAACCGTTATAACTGAAAGTGAAGACCTGGTTGAAGTAAACCAACCGACGATTGTTAGAGGGGTGTTAGCACTAGTGGTGGGAGTAATGGAATCGGTAGAGTTATGTGATATTCCAAAAAGTGTGGTAGTGGCAGGAATAAGTGATCTGTTGTAGGAAGATCACCCCGATTTTTCCAAAGAGCAGCTGAATGAGTTTGAATTTCAAGAAATTTTCTCAAGGACCAGAGGATTTCGGACGAACGAGAATCGCGAAACATAAAATCGACACTGCGATAGCAAAACCAATTAAGCTACCAGCACGAAGAGTTCCAATGGCCAAATGAGAAGAGATGCGTTCACAAACGGTAATGGGCTATGGCACTTCAACGTCATGCCGTTTGGCCTCACTACGGAGACTCACATGGAAGACTGCACTAGTCTACTTATACTATGATATTGTTTACTCCCGGACATTCGAAGAGCACCAGAAAAATGTAAAACAAGTATATGAGTATTTACAAACGGCTAAATTGAAGTTAAGTCCACGTAAGTTAAAAACTAGAGTTGACTACCTTGGTCATGTTGTGTCGGTCAATGAGCACTGACACGCAGAAAATTAAAGCTGTTCAACTCTGGCCAAAGACCAAACGACAAGTTCGATACTTCTTTGGTCGTTGTTCGTATTACAGGCGATTCATTCAAGGATTTCGACACTTGCAAAGCCACTCTCAGAACTCACAGAGGAAAAACTTTTTATTCTAGACATGGATGCATCAAACGTTTGTATCGCTGATATGCTCTGACTAGGAGAGTCAGAGATAGTGATTGAGTATTACAGCCTCACGTTGAGCCAAGCCGAATGAAGTTATTGCGTTACCATGAGGGAGTTGCTTGCTGGGTTACCAAACCCACGATTTCCACCACTACCTCTTCAGATGGCGATTTCTCTTACGGACAGATCGCGCACGCATTCGTTGGCAGTGCAACTTTAAGCAACCCGAGGGTCAGATGGCTAGGTGGCTCAAGCGGTTGTAGCAGTTCGATTACGAGATCCAACATCGTGTTGGTTCTCCACATGGCTATACTGATGCCCTTTCCAGGAGACACTGCTGAATGCAAAAATTTCACAAAAACGGAATTTAAAGAAATGTAGCGGTTGATATCCTACACCTGAAGCCAAAAAATCCACGCTTGCAGACAAAAAGCAAAAATATCTAACATTAGCGAATATCATCAAGTAGCTGAAAGAAGGAAAGCGACTCAATAAAGAAGATATTAGGGATGAAGATCCGAATACGAAAAGTTTGTCAGCCCTCATCAAACAGACTGGGATCTTTTTTTACAACCAGCTTTACTGGCAGAGCATGAAGCAACAGGATTCTCACCAGCTATGTTGAACTTCAGAAGAGAACTGAAACTGCGATCGATGTGCCGTTCGGATCACCAACAGAAATAGGACAGGAAAGTCAAACGTATGCAACGGAGTTAAGAAGGGGTCTGCTTAAGGTATACGAAGTAGCGCGAACAAACTTAAAAATAATATCCATACGATGAGGTATGACCTAAAAACTAATGGTATCAACTTTACTGCAGGGGATGGCGCAAAGGTCTTTCTCCAAAACTACAGAGTGATTGGGAAATGCCCGGTCAAGTTAATAAAGCAACTTTCGGATCTTGTCTACAGAATCGAAGTACCTGGTTAAAGAAGACAAAAAATGGTACACGTGAACCAACTCACGGTGGTACATAAATGTGGTACGTAAACTTACCTATAACACAGTCAAACCTTTGAATTTTAAGGAGGGGGTAGTGATGCGAAATCAAATTTGTGGGTGGCCGGGGCTCAAGTGGTAGTGTATTGGCTTCTAAATCGGAAGGTTCGGTGTTCGAATCGCAGCCTCGCCCGAAAGACATTTTCAGGTAACCTAATTCACGAACGACGAATGGTTGGCTATAATACAACAAGAAGTTCAATAACCACTGAGCCCAATAATCTTTCTTTCTCTCTCTGTCCCATTTTCCTTAAAACTTAACACGCGCGCAGGCATTTTAAGTGTAATAATACCCACTTGAGTGTTAAGTTCTTTAAAAAAAAAACAGATTTAGAGTCAGAAAAACATACACAACACACAAAATTACCAAGAAAGCAAGAAAAAAAAGAAAACAACTATTAAACTACTACCTACGATTACTTTACGTTTTTATTTACACACCCTGATTGTGACAGTTTGTCGAACACTGTTTTATATTCTAGATGACAAAAGATCAAGTTGTCAGCTATAGGGTAAGAAGGGGAAAAGAGAACACTACATAAAAAGAAAGAAGAAAAATGAACAAAGTCAACGAAGAACATAGTTATCGTTATCGTTGCCTGTGGCGTAGAACTTTTCCAACCAAAAGCGGTCTGCGAACGAGCGGTGGATTTAAAGACGTCATAACTGATGCACGAAAACTGGAGACAGCGGGAAAAAAAAGGATCCAGGCATATAAAAAGGACAGTAGACTGGGAAGAAAAAAAGTTACGAGTTGGCATCCAGAAGAAACATTTACCCAGTTTATCTGACAGCTCAATGTGCGTTGAAGCAATTCGCATTAGTTCAATACCCGTAGAAATGCTGAGAAAATTGAGAGAAGCTTAACAAACAGCTGGTTGAACTGACACTTCACACTAACACTGATACATACCCAGTTTATCCGACAGCTCAATGTACGTTGAAGCAAACCGCATTGGTTCCATACGTTCATATAAACACTACTTCAAACCGCATTGTAATATTCAACATGCATACGTTCATTCCTGCTTATAAAACGCATTGAAAATTTGTAAGAGCTTTGAAATATCTTATAAACATTTTCAAATCGCATTGAAACATTTTACTCTCTCCCGGTCTTGTCAAACTTTCATCATCGGGCAGGTGTTAGTTGTGTATTTAAAATGTGGGATTGCAAACGAAATATTTGGGAAGACAAAGAAATATGAACAATGGATCAGTGTTAGTGTCAAGTGTCAGTTCAATCAGCTGTTTGGTAAGTTTCTCTCGCTCAATAATTTTATATAAACACCAGATTTTCTACGGGTATTGAACAAATGCGGATTGCTTCAATGCATATTGAGCTGTCGGATAAACTGAGTAACATTGTTCTTATTTCTTTGTGTTTCCAAATATTTCGTCTGCAATCCCACATTTTAAATACACAACTGATTACCTGCCCGATAATGGAAGAATACATTCTTTTTATTTCTTTGTCTATTCAAATATTTCGTTTGCAACCCCATATTTTAAATACACAACCAATACTTGCCCGATGATGAAAGAATGATGAGAGCGCGAGAGAGTAAAATGTTTTTATGTGATTTGAAAATGTTTATACTCGTATGATATTTCAAAGCGGTTACAAATTTTCAATGCATTTTTTAAGCAGGAATGAACGTATGCGTGTTGAATATTTCAATGCGGTTTGAAGTGGTGTTTATTTGAGCGTATTGAACCAATGCGGATTGCTTCAACGCAAATTGAGCTGTCGGATAAACTGAGTAATTGAAGAAAAATTAAAATTGAACGTACGAAATAAAGTTAAAACAAAAAAACAATAAAAAAAGTTTACCTCTCGGGAACCACAATTTCCCTAGTTTTATTTTAATCTCCGATTCAATTTTTGTTGTTTTCGTTTGGATTTCGGGCGAATTTTGTTACAGTACTTTGAAAATAGGTTCGCGAAACGTATAGAAGATTACGTGATTTGTTTGATTCTTACTAACTAACTCAGATCGCTTTTTGTCGTGTGATAATAAATGACGTGAATAAATTTCTCACCATTACATGACGCAAAGTCAACAATGTGTCTATGTAATGAGGGTAAAGGAATATATCCTGTAAACTCTGTGAATGAAAGTGTGGCCTTTGTGTAAAATTTTGCGAAAGATCTCTGGCTCAGAAACATGAGCCACTGGATCATGGCTTGACTGGGGTCGGGGATTGAGGCTTTGAGCAGCTTGAAGTCGATCCTTATTTGTTAACAAAAAATCATGTTTAAATACTAGGCCTACTTTTGACTTAATGGTTTTGAAAACAACAATCAAAACTACCGTTTCTGGAATGAGGGAAAGCCAGGAGAGATTAACGAGTCACAAAAGCGCACTGTTTATTTTGATATTCACGTAAATTGGATCACTGGCATATATTCAAAAAATTAGATAAGAGCTCGCGTTACAGTCAGTAAAAAATATTTCTTCAAAAATATTATCCGGGCGATATGTGGTTCCAGCAAGATGGCATATGGTGCGGTACTATCCATATTGGCCTTGGAAGCCAATACAAATGCTCAAAATAATAATTGCAACGACGGGATGCCCTTCGTCAAAAACAGTTGATGAAGCCGTTGCTTTAAGTCGTGTTCAAAACGTAATGTCATGAAGCAGTCTTAATAATGAATGAGTATTTTTGATTCAAATTCAATTTCTTTCGTTTGGTTTTGAAGCAACCTTTATACATATGTACAGAACTATATCTAGTTCTCGAAACCCTACGGAACTTCTCCAAATGTGTACTGTGGAATTGAAGAACGATCATTGGTCCCCAAAGGTCTGTAATGGCATCATCGAGAAGTCAAAAAAGCGCTTAGAAAACCAAGGGATTTTTTAAATTTTGTGTTTAAGAAAATTCTGACATTTATGGACCAATTATCAGAGGAACACCTGATACAACGGGAACCCTTGAAGGACATGGCGAACAAATTATATCCTGGAGTATTGCTTTATACTAATACTAATAATATTTTGGCTCCTTCTTTATCTCTTTTGGTCCGTTCGCGGTTGCTATTACTCATTGGTGGTTTCCAGAATGATTGGGTTCGAGTTTTTATAGGCAGTCAAATGTCTTCGATTTTTGTTTTTTGCGGTATTATTTTCAGCTGAATTTTTAAAGCAAAGTATTACGCCACCTCATACAATTTTCTAAATTGGTTTGTATGTTGTTTCTCTTTCTCGTTAATAGTATCTGTTCGAAAATGTTGATCCTTTGGCTTTAAGGTTCTGCATAGTTTGTTCATTGCAGTAATCAAAATTTTAGCTTCCTCGTTTATACATATGTATACTAACACTTGCGCAATGTATAATCGGATGCAGAAAGTGTGCATTTCGAAATTAGAATTTTAGAGTTAGCTTTTGCTTTACTTTTATAAAATTTTTTTGTGAAATAAGGACGAAATATTTGTACAACTTTTGAAATTAAAATATGAATAAAGTATTATATTGTACTTCGATTTGGATTTTTTGATGTACATTTTTATATTTATACTACTCTTACTAAAAGCTTTTAGATGCAGGGTGTCCCCTAATTCGTCAAGGTTAATTTGGGAAATAATTCTTGGATATATTCTAAGAAAAAATCGCTCTGCAGTAAGCGTTTATCTTTAATGTTGACATCATTTATCAAGGATTTTAGAAAACCGTTTCGTTTCGGACCTTATTTTTAGAAGAATTACTAGCATTTAAATAACGTTGATATCTTGTTTGAGTCTTCAGGTATTCAATTTCTAAGCCTATTCCATTTGTCTTGCCCATGCTGATTTTTGACTTTGATGTCATTTTTATCCAGAAAATGCGTAATAAACATAACGTTTTACTTCTTTTTTCTTATGAACGTGACAATAATAATAAAAAAACAAGTTTCCAGAAAAACCCATAGATTTGATGTTATTTGGGAAAACCAGCAGCAGGTATGTATAAAAAGAAAACAGCCGGTGGAAAATGAACAACTAAAAAAACTATAAACAATTTAATCTTCATTTGGACGACTTAAAGGTTTCAAATGCGAATAGAAAAAACATTATGTTCATTGTATTTATAGGGATTACTAGGATAAAAGAAAGATAATAAAAGGTTGAAATCCACAAACGTTCCACAGTTTTTAGAAACATAGGGTGACAGCTAATTTTTAACATCCTCCAAGCGTTCAAGCGGATAGAGTAATTGGGTCGCTTCAATCTTTTTTCATCAGCTAGGCTAATCAAACATGACCTGACCTTTTGATCCCTAACAAAGAATTCATGTTCCACGACGGCCATTTTCCAATGGATTCTTGAAATCGATGGATCCGATAGGAATACCACATCACCCACTTTAAGCTGAACGGAAGGAACATCTGGACGGAAATGAGTTTAGAGAAGTATTTTAAACGATTTTTCTACCATCACGAAGTAAATCTGCATCAACTCGTCTCGGTGTTGAATTAGCAACTAAAACTCTCGACTCGATCAAAAAAACTTGCCGGCGTTAAAGGGGATAAATTCAATTAACGATTGTTAACAATTTTTTCGGCTTCCACTAATATCGTTCTTAGTTGTTCGAAGTTTAGTTTGGCTCTTCCAATCGTCACCTCCATAATGTTTTTCATGGTACGGATAATCCTTTCCCAAAATCCGCCCCACCATGGAGCGCGTCCCACTATGAAACACCACTTTTCTTCGTGAAAGAAATCCTTGCACCATCTCTTCATCTCAAAGTCAATTTGAATTTTGTAACTCGACTACAGCTTTTCGAAACATTTTAGCGTTGTTGGACAGTATCAAGGATGGAACACCTCTCCCTCCAATGAAACGCCACAAGGCCATTATGAAATTCGCAGTCGAAAGGCTGGTAGCTAGCTCCAAATGGATGGCGCGGACTGCAGCACATGTGAAGATGACGATGTAGACTTTAGCAGCATCACATTTTTCTTCGTAATAATAAAGGGGTCCAGCAAAATCTACGCCTACTCTATAAAAAGGTAGCGATAAGAATATCCTTTCGATTGGCAATGGTGCAAACGGTTGGGAGACATGGGGGCTCAAGAGATTCTTGAAAATTAAGCACATCTTTAAACGTTTTTTGATAGCTTGTCGCCTCCGATTACCCACAGATGTTTCCGGAGCTCCGTCAGCACTGTGTTAACACCTGTATGGAGTACACGCCGATAACAGTCATCAATAATTAAGTTGACGACACGGGAAGCCGAAAGAAGAATGACAAGATGCTTTGTATCCAAGGGTCCATCCAATGTTTGAAGTCGACCGCTCAATCTAAGGATCCCATCTGTGTCTAGGATCGGGGCTAGTTCTTGTATTTTTGATGCCTTTATGCTCTTACTGCAATAGCAAGATTTCATTATAAAAATTCTGTGTTTGTACGTACCTGACCCATCATTTTCTGAGGCCTGGATCTCTGTAGCAGTCAATGGAACCATTGTGCGCTTTCCTTCTCGGATTTTTGAACCAATTTTTTTCATCCTCGTATTTCGAGCGAAATGTACTACAAAAGCTGTTACTCTTAGCAATCGATTCCAAGTGCTATAATTTTCGAATAATATAATTGAATTTGTTTTGGAGATATTTGATTGTGGACTTTAGGCCAGAAGAGCGGCAGCAACCGAAGTTGGTTTACACTTGAAGTCAGTCTACAGCTTCGTTGCTTACAAGCCATTGCGGGCAATGGGTCCAAAGAGAAGATTCTTTAAGAACTTCGCCTGAAACTTATTTTGGACCTGATGATTGGGCGCAACAATTCTTATGTACGCAACAGTGCCATATGCTTTAATACTTGCGTCAGCGAAAATGTGTATCTGAATCAGGGTTTGGTCAGAGGAATATGACAAGGCAGCTCTCGGGAACGTCATCTCCCTTAGTTCCAAAACACTTTTCTTGCAATCCTCCCATTCGTTTAACAAGTCGTTAGTAAATATCTGGTCCCAGTGCAGCTTTTTTTCCATAGGATCTGAAAGAGAATTTTTAGTTTTACAATAGTAGGACCAAGAATACTTAAGGGATCGAAAATTCTAGCAATTGCTTGCAAAACATTGCGCTTAGTTGGCCTGACCGCAATTGACTCAATCATTGCTTCTACAGACAGATACAGATAATTCATCGCTGTAGACGTACCAAAGGAGACCAAGAACCTTCTGTATAGGTGCTTAGTGCTATTTGAATTCCACTTGTGTAAATTCATGGTTGCTCGTTTAAATATACTGTTGGCTTCTGTACAAGTCCGTAACGTTTCCTGTTCGGTATTTGTGCTGATGGCTAAATCGTCCAATGTATATATTTTTCAGTGCTGCACATGTTTCAGGTGTTTTTCGCTGTCGAGATGTTTTTGGATGGTAGCAGACAAGAGAAGAAGATTACTATTCACGCCAAATGTGACCCTGGTCATTCTAAATTAAAAATGACTACAGTCCATTGGCAAACCACAGAAGGCGATGACAGTCACGGTCTTCTTCATGCAGGACTACTTGGAGGAAGGCCTTTTCGATATCTGCGACCACGGCGTAAGGACCCAAGCGGAAGCAAGTTGGCTCCCGTCCAAATCAAATCATTAAAAGATCTCTCGTTGTCTTCATGAGCAGAGGCATCGAATACCACGCGTAATTTTGTCGAAAGGCTTCCTTCTTTATATACCGGTCGATGTGGTAAATAAAATATTTTCCGTTGTTCTTGCCTCCTATCTCCCGCACATGTTCTGCGATTACCTCTTTGATAAGTTTTTGTAAAGCAGCGTCATATTCCAATAATTTCGCAGGATTTCTAGACAAACGTCGGAAAAGCGCACTCAGACAACTATGTGCTTGTGCTTTATTGTTATTTGGGTTGATGTTGTGATCTCTACAGAGCAACTTGGCAATGTAGATTTGTCGATCAAGGTTTTTGTTAGTGCAGAGTTTCCATCTTCGTTGCTTTTTATTCCAATTGTTTCCAGCGACCAAAAATTGTAACAAGCCTCGGTTGTTAAGCTCAGAAAATTATTAGAAGAGAAGCAAAAATGTTCGTTAAATGCATAACTGCTTTCACTTACGAAGGTATGGAGTCCTTGCAGTGCCCAACCGAAAACCGTTTCTATCGCTCTTAAACTCTTTGTAAGACGACGCTGCCTGCCAGGTATGATGGAACAGTAAAAATCAGAGCCAACGAGGAGTTTTAGGGCAATACACCTCACGGTTTTCAAAAAAATGTTGAATTGAATATTATGTGCGCACAAACTGAATGCACTATTCCGAGTTGCATTTGATTTTTCTTCACGCTGCCCTTGAATTTTGTCATCTGTCATCTGTAGGGAATTATAGTCATATGCTTTCCATGATATTTCTTACATGAAGGAAATTTACTGCTTCGGCATTTTTTTGAAGAATGTCCGCGCTTTGCACAGCGGAAGCAACGACCACTCGAACGGAAGACGTTTCGTTTTTCTGAGAGAGTGGTATTGCTGTCACACACCTTCGTCATATGAAATTTCGATTTACAAAAGAGGCAAGCAGCAGTTCTTACCTCATCACCCCTAATCTGTGAAGGAGACGGCACACTTTGATTGGAAGATTGTGCTGCTTCGTCCAATTCTTCTCTCTGCTCTATTTGGCGATGATAATAAATTCTCATATTAGTTGGTATGCTACGTAAAAGAATTGACCGGAGTATGAATAATGACAACTGGGCACTTGCAGTGCCATGAGAGAACGAGTGCATGTTATGACTTTTCCATATAAGTTGCGAAGGCCAACAACGTGTGTCCGATGGTTAACAGCGCTTAGATTTACAAGCTGCTGGATCCATGAGTTTTTCGGTGTTTCCATATTGTTCCTGCAACAAGGCTAAAGCATCTTCATAGCACTTTTCGGATGGTGTAGATCCGGCAATTATTTTCTTAGGTTCACCTGTTAATACTGACTCTAAGTAATTACATTTTTCTGGAGGAGAGAGGTTCGAATTTTCATCCACTCCGCATCGAAAATGTTCCCAAAACGGCAACCAACTATCGTAAAATGTCCCCTCTGTAGGATGCAAATTAAAACATTTAAGATTAAATTATTTTAAAAAAAACTTTATTTTGGCAGCGTAACTGCCTTGTCAAAAATTACTTAACAACTGAATTCAAAATTCTAAAACTAAGAGCTTAAATACCTAAATAATGCTGACCAGCTAGCTACCTGTCGTGGGAGCGGATGTGATTATCTGAAACGGTGTCATATTGTCATTTAATGGATACAGTGTTGCTTGCTGCTTGTTGTTTATGCTGACGTCTGATGAATACAGTGTTGTTTGCTGCTTGTTGCTTGTTGTTTATGCTGACGATGTTGTTTGGACTGTTGCCGGTGAAACGAAGGTATCATGTATCGAACTTCTGTCGTTGACTTGTAATGCTGTTTATGCTGACGAATCGAATGTTGAGTTTGTGTGAACTTATGCTGTGTTAACTCCTCCCGTCTTAAGTTCCAACGTCCTCGTTGGACATTCAAAAATAAGGAATTTGGTTAAAGCTCATAATTTTGGGTGATTCGGGATATTTTATCTCTTTGAGTATTTCCTCTCTTTTTGATCCTGTTGGTATGTGAAATGAAATGGGTAATGCGGGTGATCTTGGCTTAACGCATCTTTTAAAGCGCGAGAATGGCGACAGCTATTATTATGAACGTTGTTATGCCAAAATTTGCCGTCAGGCCTAGCTGATTCCTTGTCCTCAAGAGTTGTATTTCCTGCGTATTACGAGTATTAGCATGAAGGTCCTTCATTGTTTCTAAAGTGAGGATTTCTTTGAACGCATTCTGGGAAGTAACGGGCTGTAATATGGCTGGTAAAGGTTTGTATCCGGGGATTTCTTTTGAAGTAAAGATTTTACCATCTATCATGATACTTTCGTTTACGAAATGAATGACAAATGTTCCGGAGAGATTTGTTGTGACGTTGTTGACAATGATGGAACCATTGTATTGATTTAGCAGGAGGGTTCCTGGTTCTATTACTTCTATCGTTGGTACGTGCTGGTTACTAGTTTTAGAGCAGGATGCTTGCTGGCTTCTAAAAAGTCTAGGTATACAAGTTGTTTCAGTTATATCTATTACCTTATTACTATTACATAATCTTAAACTACCGTAATCTATACAATTTTCTCTTAAACCATAAATTCTATCATTACAATTTAATATATTTTCGTATGGGATTTTATAAATTGATTTCTGTAACTTAACAGGCTTAACCAATAAGACTTGACATTGTTTATCATCGGTGATCGGAACACCTATAATATAGATTATTGATGAGTTACTAGATGCAATTTTTATTGTAGCAAATTCAATTGCTTCTTCAATGTTTATATATTGTATTTTATTTTTTTCAAATGTTTCATTTATAATGTTTAGTTCCTTATCATCTAAAATGAATGAATTTATTAGGCCAGTTTTTGCCCAGTGTACAGCATATTCTGTGTTAATTATTTCTTCTTTTATTATTTCTAACTGGAATTTCAAATTTATTGCCAGTTGGTTTCTAAAAGTATCGCTATTTTGTTCGTATCTCAAAATTTGGTTAGTTACGTTATTGAGTTTGTTTATTCTTTCTAATATTACTTTGTTTAAAATTACTTGTTTATTGTTATTCTCAAGAACATTATTTATTTTTTCTGTTAGGATAATTAGATCATCGTGGTCTGGATTCCCAGCAATCCATTTCCACGTCTTGCCTATAAAATCCAAGGATCTTTTGGCCTTTTGTTTAGGTTTGAGTCTATTTAGGTGGGTTTGGATTTGGGAAAGTTCATGGATAAGGAAAGGATAAATAGGGTCTCTGTTGGTCACTCGTGAATTTATGGTTGCCTTAATTTCATTAACTTTTTCCTGATATTCATCTAATGCAATTATGTGTATTAATCGGAATGTTCCTGTCTGAATTCGTGCGTTTCCCATGTGCTATGCTATTGCTTGCGAATTTGAGTAATCCAAAATTTGAATGCTGCAGAGGCATGGAGTCAGGAGGAATCTGTAAGGATAAATGCTAACTTTTAATGCGGTTTTTGTGGATTACCTTTCCAGATTGTGTTAGGACTGTTGTTGTTTTGTCCTCCTTAACTGTTTCCTTCTTGAACCTGGGAGATAATTTAGTTCCTAGACGTTTGTTAATCTTGACGTAGATAGTCTCACCGGGCTTGTAAGTTTTAATTGTCTGTTTACTCTTGTTGTAATAAATTAGATCTTGAGCTTGTTTAGCTTTCAATCATTCAACGTTTTCTTGCCTGGCTTTTTCGTAAGTTTCAGGGTTAATGCTTACTGCACGGCCAAAGAACACTTTTGCTCATATCTGTCGTTGAATGGGTTGAATAATTGTACTCGTATACTGAACGATTGAGTAACTCCTCAAAAGATCTGTGTATATTATCAGTTTTGAGGCAACACATGATTTTGGATAGCGTTGAGTGGAATCGTTCCACTTGTCCATTGACTGTACTCGTATAAGGGGGAATCGGGTAGACTTCCATTCCTAACTGATCTTGGAGCAGGAATCGGATGGATGCTGAGTTGAAAGATTTTTCGTTGTCAAAAACGACGATTTTAGGGACGCCAAAGGCGAAAAGGATCTCTCACATCCTCTGTGGCTTTAGACTTCAGAATTCGGGTCTGGGCATATTTTGAGAATTTATCCACAGCATTCAGAACTAAATTCTTCTCAGTAGAGTAGATATCTATGTAGATACTGTGACCGGCACATTGAGGGATTGGCGTAGATTGTTATTCTGGCCTATTAAGGTGGTGATCGATTTATATTCCTTACAATCTGAACATTGTCGGACTGTCTTATCCACATCGGATCTCATTTTCGGGAAGAAGAAATGTTGAATTAGTTGGTTTTTATTTTCTAAACTATTTCGATGAGCTCTTTTGTGTTCCTTTAATATTTCTATTCTCATTCTATTGGATCTGTAATATCTTTTACTAATGTTTGTGCAAACCTAGATTTATAGGACCTGAAATGCAGTGGATAGATTTTTTGAATCTGTCCCATGATGGGTTCTGAAACATATAAGCCATTTATAACACTAGGGTTTAAATATCTTTTTAAAATTATCCGTATTTATTATCTTCTTCAGTGTAATTTTTTCTAACGATGGTATGACGATGGTAGGTTGGAAAAGGGATTTCGATATTATAACTTTCTTCATCTCCAGTTGATAGCATTATCTGACTTTTGAATACATTTATGTGTGCTTCCACAGCTGGTATTAGTTCATGCAATGAACTTTCATCACTGTGTATAGTGGGTGTCATTGAGTTAATCTGAGTTATTCTTGAAAGTGCATCAGCCACTACATTGCTCCGTCCGGTTTTATACTGGAGCTCATAGTTGTACTCCTCTAGAATAGCTTTCCAGCGCTTCATTTTGGAGTTATGGTTTTTAGAACTCAATGCATAAGTCAGCGGCTGATGGTCTGTAAAAATTCGAACCTTTGCTGTACCGTAAAGGTAATTACGTAGCGTGTTGAGGGACCATATTATGGCGAGCATTTCCTTCTCATTTGCCGCATAATTTTCCTCGGTCTTACTCAATGTGCGAGAAATGAATATTATTGGCCGATTGTCTTGAGATAAGACAGCGCCTAAAGCTACATTTGAAGCATCGGTTGTCAGTTCGAATGGTTTTTGGAAATTCGGATATGATAGAATTAAATCTTGTGATACTAATGTGTTTTTAATTTTTTTGAATGCTTCTAAACCTTCAGAATTCAGAGTAATGGATGTCTTTTGAGATTCCGTTTTCGAGATTCGTCCTTCTTCTCCTCTTAGTAGGGAAGTTAAGGGTTTCGCGAGTTGCGCATAATACTTAATATATCGTCTGTAGTAGCCGGTAAGGCTTAGGAAAGATCGAAGTTGTTTTAGTGTTGTGGGAACTGGAAAATTCGCGATTGCCTCTACTTTATCAGGATTCGTCCGAATTCCATGACAAGAGACGATGAAACCAAGGAACTCCACTTCATTTTTGAAAAAATTACATTTGTCCAGTTGGACTTTCATATTGGCGTTCTGAAGGGTTTCGAATATTTCGGAGATATGTTTGATATGTTCCGTTTCATTCTCACTATAGGTGATGATATCATCAATATAGACGTAGCATGATCTTCCTATAAACGCGCGGAGTATATCATCTAGGGCTCGTTGGAAAATTGAAGGCGCGTTCTTCAATCCGAACGGAAGCCTAGTGAACTCGTATTTTCCGTTATTAACAGAAAATGCGGTTTTTTCTATGTCGGAATCTTTTAGCGGTATTTGATGAAATCCGCTGCAAAGGTCGAGAACTGTGAAATATTTACTATTGCCAAACTGGGAAAGAACTTCATTAATATCCGGTATCGGATATCGATCAGGTATTGTGACGGTGTTTAATTTCCTATAATCAATCACCATTCTGTATTGCTTATTCATTTGGAAGTCGCATTTCTTAGGTACGACCCATACCGGTGAATTATAGGGCGACCGGGATGGTCGAATAATGCCATCAGTTAAGAGTTTCTCAATTTGGGTTTCAATTTCAGATCTTAAGGATGCAGGGTACGGATACGATTTTGTATAGACTGGAGTATCAGTATTAGTGCGAATTTCACCTGTGACCCTGGTCGTATAGGTGAGTCGTTCGTCAGGTTTAGAAAATAAATTTGAAAATGTTTGTGTTAGTACTCTTATTGAATCTTTTTGCCGATCTGTCATGTGGTTAAATTTGGTTTCAAGAGAATTAACTGAAGGGGACTTGAGTTGATTTATTTTGATTTTGACGTTGTTAAGGACTTCCATATAGGTATCCTTTGCGTAAATTACCGCAGATAGAGCTTTTAAGCTGTCGTTACCGATGATGCCATGGAACGACTTTAGGGTAGGTAGAAGGAAAAATTTTAGTTTTATATTATTGTTAAAGAGGTTAAGAAATGTGTGTTGACTAACTTTAACGTCTCCCGCAATAGACTTAGCGTAGAAGCAAGAATTATTCAAGATGGGTTTTTCCACCAGGTTCGACTGGATATAGTTCTTACTCGATCCAGTGTCTATTAGAAAATTTAAAAACTCGCCACTCTTCGTTCTACACCGGAAGTAAGGTAACGAAGAGTACGTTAACCTAAAAAATTCAGATCTGTATATTCAGGAACGGTCAAGGTATTTATAGCGCTGTTAGTGTGGTTCTCTGTAGAGCTAGGGATTTCTTCCGTGGGTGAATACTGGTTAAGAGTTTGGTTGTAATTTGCGTCTTCCATTGCCATAGCTTGGAAATAATTTTCAAGGTTTATTTGCTCTGTATCTATATGATTGGTGTTTATTTGGTATATGCTGTTGAGGGTGAGGTCCAGGAGGTCTCTTTGTGGCAAATCCAAATGGTGCGGAAGGCTTGCTTTGGTGATTTGCAGCTGCTGTTTTAATCGTTGAAGCGTCCATAGGTTCCGGCTTCGGTTGAGGTTTCGTAACGATTTGAGGGACTCCATTTGGTTGAGGGAAGTGTGGTTGATAATCGTATCGGGGGAACTGTGCATTTTGTTGGTTTCGGTCCCCCTGCGGTTGAGTTGTCCAGGTTGGTCTTTGTTGAGGAACTTGGTAAAATTGTGGTTGCAGATATTTCAAGTGAGGATAAAATTGCTGGATAGGAGTGTGTTGATTGGGTTTACGTGTTGGCTGCTGAGGTGGTAAGCCGTTATTAGGCTTCTTTACCGAATTTTGATTGTTGTTAGCATATGCGGCACGAAAGTTTTGGTTCTCAAGCTTAAGGCACAAGTGCAAAGCTTGAGGGAGGTCTGCTGGTTCACGGATACCCAACAATCTAGGCAGATCGCCTTTGAGCCCTCTTACAAATGTGTCTAGCGCTTTGTCCCTATACACTTGTGTGAGAAGGTTCGTAGACTCTTGAGAGACTTCCATACACGCAATTTTGTTTAAGATTAACGTCAAATGATTGTATACGGCTTGATAAAATTCGTGAATAGTAGAATGCCCCTGTATAAGCGAAGTCATTTGGTACTCCAAGGTACCTAGATCTCTCTTATCCGCGTAATGTAAGGTCAAGCAACGCGATATAGCTTTCCATTCTAGCGGTGTGTTATATGATTCGAGTGCATTATCTGCACTGCCAGTTATTTTATTACGGATCACCGATAGTATCCCGTAATATTTAGGGGTTCCTCTGAGGTGTTCGTAAATACGCAGAATCCGATCCACGCTTTTCTTCCACGAAGAAAACTCTATCGGGTTCCCTGAGAATTCCCTCAGACTTTTTACTATGTCGGGAATCCTTTCCAAATCGGATAGGTTCCCTGGCAGTTCGGGTCGGATTTCCTGATCCCGTCCTGTTGCAATGTCGGCATTTGGGTTAAGGATAGAGTTAATGACTTGTCTGCCTTCATTCTGAAAGACTCTATTTACTATTTCCGTCACGAGGACAACTAATTCTGGAGTTAGGTTCTGGGTAGGTCTGGAAGGATTAGGTTGGGCTTATTCTGGGTTAGACATTCTTGTATTATTGGAGAAACCGAGTTCAAAATGAGATAACGAGTTACAAATATGAAAAGGATGAATTCAAATAATGGCACAAAATAATAAAGAATGATTTCTTAGAATTAAATTTCAAAAACGATAGATATCTAATATTATTCGTTGATTCAATTAGTATTAAAATATATTATTATATTAATTTTATATGAATGGATTTCTTTTCATTTTGATTTGCATGTGTTTTAATTTCTTAAAAATATATATATATTAAATTTTCACTTTTCTTAAACAATATCAACTTAATTTAGCTTGATCTAACTTACAATAATATCGAAAGCATCTCCTGGTGCTGTTGAATTCTCCTTTTTGTCCGTTGGTTTGCTTGGATCCCCCGGTGACTCAGGTTCAAACTCACGCACTAAAGGGCGTGGCTCACTAAGGGTGTTCTTAATACCGTCTTAACGAGACTTTCGTTTGGACCGGTAACCGAATGTTCTGAACGCACTTGAACTTCTTGAGGACTGTTGGCGATTTATGTACTCTTCCGCACACGCACTTGAACTACTTTAGGTCGTTTGGCGATTTATAAGTTCGTCACGCACTTGAACTTCTTGAGGACTTTTGGCGGTCAATATCGAACTTATTCGGTCGAACACTACTACAAAACATTCGCGATACCGGTCCCTGCTCGGGCACCAATTAAAACATTTAAGATTAAATTATTTTAAAAAAAACCCTATTTTGGCAGCGTAGCCTTATCAAAAATTACTTAACAACTGAATTCAAAATTCTAAAACTAAGAGCTTAAATACCTAAATAATGCTGACCAGCTAGCTACCTGTCGTGGGAGCGGATGTGATTATCTGAAACGGTGTCATATTGTCATTTAATGGATACAGTGTTGCTTGCTGCTTGTTGTTTGTTGTTTATGCTGACGTCTGATGAATACAGTGTTGTTTGCTGCTTGTTGCTTGTTGTTTATGCTGACGATGTTGTTTGGACTGTTACCGGTGAAACGAAGGTATCATGTATCGAACTTCTGTCGTTGACTTGTAATGCTGTTTATGCTGACGAATCGAATGTTGAGTTTGTGTGAACTTATGCTGTGTTAACTTGCACGTGTTGAAAACTCCATTATGAATCGCAAGTGAACTTTATGAAAAAAAACCCTTTCTTTTAACGATTTTCTCGTCTCGGGTTATTTGGACGATTTCAAGGTTTCAAATGCGAATAAAAAAAAACATTTTGTTCATTGTATTTATAGTGATTACTAGGATAAAAGAAAGAGATAATAAAAGGTTGAAACACGTTCCACAGTGTTTATTTTATTTATGTAATTATTTATTAGAATATCAATATACAATTGAAAATTGTTACTAATATAAACAATAGAGCAAGCTAGCAGCAACGGCTTTCGGCTCTTTTAGAGTAAAAAAGAAAACAATTATATAGTTACACTGAGATTTTAAGTAACATTAACATTTTTTTTAAGATCACAATATTTCTTCCTTTGGGTACCTTGAGGAGTTCCTGTGGGTCTTGATCCGGACTAGGGTTGTTTTGGAGTGGTGATGAAAGGAAGCAAGGGCTTAGTAGATGAGAACTTGTTACTCTGCTGAAGCAAGTGGGGCAGGTTGGTGGTGGTTTCTTTTTGAACAGGTGTTGATGTGTATACGCAGTGTGAACAAGGCGGAGTCGGATAAACATTTTTATGTCAGATTTGGAGATCGGCATGAGAGCTGAGAACATCTTTCGAATTTGTATGCAGTGTGGAGTAGGGCATCTATGCACCCTCTTCTTAGCCTGAATGCGACTTGGTTAGGACTTAACCGCTTTTTAAAGTCGGTTAGCCATAAAATTCTGTTTGCAATTGTTTTTTCAAGAACCTTTGATATGGAAGGGAGCAGTGATATTGGACGATAGCCATTTACATTTGCAATATCGTTCTTGGGTTTCGGTATGGGTATGATGGTAGCTATTGAAAATATTATTATACAAGGATAAAAGTCTTAACTTAGCTGAGTCTGGAAGATTTTTTTATCATAAGATAGGAGATCCTATCACGCCCTGGTGTCTTGCCTTGTAATTTGCATAGACAGCTCTCAAATTCAAGCATAGTTATATTCATTGCAGGTATTGGAATTATATTGAGGCTTTCCAATCGATTGGTGTTGAAGGCCGATGGAAAGTTGGAGTTTCTGAATTGGATAACAAGGTTTGGGCAAAGAAGTTGGAGATTTCGATAGGGTCGGTTATAGAGCCAGCTTGCGTGTTATTAGACAATATGTTTTTATATGTTGAGTTGCCTGTCGAAGTCCTTATTTTTTGCCACACTGTGCTTGGGGATGAGTTTGGATTAATATTTCCCGTAAAGTCCTCAAAGCTTTTTGTCTTGCTGATTTTTAGCAATCTCCTAAAAAGAGCATTCGCTTTTTTGTAGGCCAATAGATTGACTTGTCGTAAACTTTTCGGTTCTTAGCCTAGTCAAATCTGCCTGGTTCCACCAGGGCACGTATCGCTTGGACGTTCTGGGAGACGATTTTGGGATGGAGTGATTAGCAGCATGCCGAATGTATTTAAGTAAAATCGCAGCTTCCCTGTTTATACAAGAGGAGGTTGTGGGAACTTTTGCGAGGTGATATACAAGTATATTTTTAAATGAATTCCAGTTAGCCAGATCTGTTTTGTATTTTGGGGTATGTTTGATGGTTTCATGCCTAGGTGATAGCAGCAATGAAATAGATATTGGGAAGTGAACGCTACCATGCAGATCATCTGAGATGTGCCAAGTTATTTTTGGGAAGAGCATTGAAGAACAGCATGAGACATCAGGATGGGTGAGTGAGCTGTGCGTTGACAAGTGGGTGGGAGAACCGTCATTTAATATGGTTAGGTCGGATTTTGTGATAAATTTTTCAATAACTGCACCCCTCTTGTTAGTTTTAAGGGAACCCCAAAGCACACTCCATGAGTTGACATCACCAGTGAATATGTATGGTGGTTGAGTCTGCCGAATGATATTCTCCAAGTCAGAAGGAGTGAATGGTTGCCCAGGAAGAATATAAACACAGATAATCGTGACCTTAATACCCATGTCGACTTATACGGCAGTCGATAGAACATTTGAATTTATTTGTTTGTATACATGAGGGTTATTGTTTTTAATAAATATTCCGAATCCACTAACTGCTTTTAAATTGCAGGGTAAATTAACAAAATACACAATATATGGCTTCGGTTTTATGGGGTCTACTTTGTAAGGCAGATGGGTTTCTTGTAATGAGATTATATCGTATCTACGCTCTTTTATTAATAGATTGAGTTCGTCATAATTAGTTCCCCTCCGCAAGTGCAGCCATAGATGTGGAGGTTTTAGAGATCTTATTTTTGTGAGCTTTCATCTGTATTAAGAGAGTACATCAGATCGTTATCTTTGGCGTTTGTAGAATTGGTAAGAGAGTTGATTTGAGAAGTGTGTGATTATTGTGGATGGAGTGTGTGGTGGAATCGGTTGTTTTTGGTGAGGTTAATTTTTTATTAATGGTAATGGGTTCGGTTTGCTCTAAGAGTTGTTTTGGTTTGGGAAAGGGAGAGGGCATTGACTGATAATTATGTAATTCTGTAGTACGAGATGGAGATGGGGTAGGGGGCGATTTTGAGGTACATATTGCCGCTTGGTTTATTGTTTGGGCTGTATTGATTTCGCTGAATGTGGTTTGAGAGAGTGGGGTAGGAGGATGAGTGTTTTGGAGTTAATAAGTATTGCTAGCTACTTTATTTTTAATTCGCTCAGATAGAGATAGTGAATTTGTAATGCGCTCTCGATTTTGTTCATTGTATGTGCGCCTGGCCTCGGCCATACTGCACTTATTTTTGATTTTGATAGTAATTATAACTTTGC
The DNA here is from genome assembly GCA_949129095.1 of Volucella bombylans. Lineage (NCBI taxonomy): Eukaryota > Metazoa > Arthropoda > Insecta > Diptera > Syrphidae > Volucella > Volucella bombylans. The sequence goes on along the minus strand of OX422144.1, from coordinate 37,775,313 downwards.
TTTGAACAAATTTGGGGCAATCTTTTGAAGAGGATGAATGTTTTTCAAAACAGTTTGCACACAGTAATCTTGTACAAGGTACAGGTTTGTGGGGAGGCAGAATATATTCCTTGACCTTTGCCTTGTACCAACCAATTTCGACAGTCGTTGGAAGTTGGTATACATTGAAGGTGAGGACGACGAGGCCTGTGGGTTCGAGTTTATCATTGACCATTTTGGTGAACTTGTACACCTCGGTTACACCTTGCGATTTCATCTCCGCAACGATTTCGGATTCTGACTCATTTTTCAACCATGGTGCGTATACAACACCTTTAGAGGAGTTGAGATATTTGTGAAGGCTAACTGTTACTAGGAGTTGGTTTGCTAGAACACTTGTTTTAAGGAATTTATCCGCAATTTGTTGGGTTTTTGCTAATAAGAGGACGCTTCCATCTTTCAGCATAGATATGTTGTCGTAACAGGTGCTAATAGCGTCAATTGATTTTTTTAGAAGGAAAATACTCACGCTTGATAAAGGTTTATTTTCATTTTTTGCCGCTATCACTACAAATTTAGGGATTTTTGTGTTGCGAACAACGGGTAACTCTGGGAATTCAACCGGTGAAAATCCACGTTTATTCTTCTTTGCCCTGGGTTGTTCAGAAGACATATCAGTAGAATGTCAAACCGGTTTCCGGGCTTGTTCATCGGCCCCGGTGGGTCCATGCCGTAAATACAACCACAAAGGGAGATAAATTTATTAACCGCAATAAAGAGAAGAGGAAAGAAAACAGCCGATTAGGGAGTGTGAGCGAGGTAAGAAAGAGAACTTTCACGAAGGAATCAAGCCACAAGCAGAACGCAGTGGGAAACAGCTAACAACGCGATGTGTACGCTACGAGAGCCAGACGATGACTGTCCACAGTGTTTAGAAACATAGGGTGACAGCTAATTTTTAACAAGATAAAAAAAGGAATTTATGATTTTTTGCTTACGTTTTGAACAACAGTTGACAATAAGAATGGTTTTGCAAGAATTAATAATTTTCCCATAATTTTTTTTTTTAAATTGCATAGCTATTAAAAAGTTTAGTTAACTGCTTGTCAAAACCCTCATTTCCTTACTCTGTTTCTTAAAAGTTCTCAGAAAGAGTTATGTTTGGGGTATGAAAGCCTATCTGGAAAATTTACGAATCAAAAATGGTATAAAAGATTAGGAAAAAAATATTAGAAAAAAAAAGATTAGAAAAAAGTTTAATTTTTTACGACAAGGATACAGTTGCTTAGACACGCTATTTGAAATGTCTGCATTTACAAATCAAGAATACGCAGACATTATTTACGTTTATGGGCTGTGCAATCGAAATTCAATTATAGCGTGACAAAGGAACCTTTTCTTAGCCGACGACTTCCTACTGAAGGAGTATTTGGAAATACTTATTGAAGGCCTCGAGAAACGGGATCAGTTTCATATACAGGACCTAACGCGGGAGCTTGTCAAGTCAAAATAATTTCGGCTCATGAAAGAATACTGGAAGCTGTTACAACTGTAACAGATGCTCAATCAGTATCAGATGCTCTGCTTTGCAATTCAATGTTTCCAAACATAAAATTTCTAATGTACTGCATGGAGAAAATCTTTATCCATACCACCTGTGCAAGAACTGCTTCTCGGTGACTTAGAAAAGAGACTTGAGTTGTTTAACTAGTTGCTGGAGCGGAGCTTGGTTGACAACGAGTTTCTTAGCAGAAATCTTTGGACTGACGAATCACAATTTATTGTACAAGAGATGGGATCACAAATTGTCATAATCTTCATACATTGGCTGGGGACAATCCACAAACAAGGAGACGTAAATCATTTTAAAACAAATTCAACGTCAATATGTGGGCAGGTGTAATTGGAAACAAGTTAATCGGCCCTTCAAACTACAACATAGGCTACAAATTATCTGAAGTTTATGCGAAATTATTTAGCAGAACTATTGGAAGACATTCCACTGATCAACTAGCTTCATCATATTTCCAACAGGACACAAAATAATTTTTTATTCATAGCCTGTGGAGCTTAAGCCGGTATTCTGGTCTAGAGGCACAAATTTTAGGGTTTGTTTTTCAATTCTGATGAAAAAACAAACAAATAATAGTTTTATAAATATTTATTATAATTTAAGAATATACAAAACAATTTTACAAAATTCTGAAAATTACAGGTTGGTAAAGTGGTGGGTTGAAAAAAGAAATATATTATTTAATAGTAAAAATGTTGTAATATCCCCTACTTCAGAGAAACGAAGACAATTTTTTTTCTGTTAAAAAAAAAAATCTTTTTTTCATATTTTTTTACAGTTTTTAATTTTTTAAAAACAGAAAAAAAATATTGTAACCAAAAGTGGTGTGTACCAAATTTCAAGTAAATCGGTTCATTAGAACTTGAGATATCGTGTCAATAGTTTTGAAAAAAGTAGTTTCGAGAAAAGCGTGTTTAAAGATTGGAGCATAGTTTCAAGCAGTTTAGGTTATGTTATGTTGCGTTAACATAATTTCGTTAATCGGCAATTCCTGGTTTTTTCATCAAAATACGTTACAATAACCTACGGTTAATAGATTTCTAAGTCAATACGGAGTACAAAGGGTTTTCATGGGGGATATTCCCACCCGCTGGTAGTTGGGGAACATCTACCGCTTATTGTTCGATTCGCTCCATTAGGACCGCTCTAGTTGCCACTAAAGCGGCTATAACTCCGTAATAATTGGAATCTTAAATTAGTAATCAGCGGATGAATCTTTTTTTTATCGCAAACCCTAACTCGAGTAAAGAATGCCTCTTCTTGGATAAGCTTACAGACTCTAGCTTATGCCAAGTTAGTGGGGTCTCCAACAATATGGGTAGGCAATTAGACCTTATTTTCACCACTGATCCCATAAACTCCTCTGTCTCACTCTTTGCCTTTTCACTATTGACCATTGATAGCTTTCACTCGCCACTTCTTCTTTCTCTTTTCCACCACTCTCCTATCCAGCTTTCCCCATCTGCAGATGCCTTCTCTCACGACTTTCATAAAGCGAATATCCGCAAAATCATATCTTAGTAAGTGTTTTTTTTAATTTCGCCAATATGTCCCTCAGTGGTGCTCTCTCTGTCTTCTACAGAGAATTATTCAATTCTATTTCTCTCTACGTCCCCTTTTCGCGCAAAAAAAAACCTTCTTCGAACCTCCCTTGGGGGCTCGTGCCATTGATAAACGACCGTTTTCTTTAGAGAATCGTTGCCGAAACACTTTTCCAACATTTCCAACGTTCGCGCACCATTAAATCCGTTTTTTACGCAAAATTTAATACAAGTTCTTTGTTGCAAATTTAAATCCATTTCTAAAATTGTAAAAAATCGCCAACACACACAGAGATAGATGTACTCTTGGCTACGTAACTTTTGCAAATGTCAAGCTATGACGCTAAGATTTAGTGGGAATGTCAACAACAGATTGCTTCACGTAAACGTCTCATAACGCCCAAATAATGCTCTTTGTTTACTGTCTGGCCTTCTGGCAAAAATTCATGATGCACAGTTAACACGCGTAAGCATCCACCTATCTGACTGAAATACGATAAGGCTCAAGTATCCAGTCAGACGCATCGTATGCATTTTTCACCTGCATGCGCGAACCTGCATGAGCTGTCCCGTGGGAACCAAGGCCATTGGAATCAATTGTGCCGAGGTTAGATTTTAAGTATTATATTCATTGTTAGTCAGTCTTACCAAGTACCCGGTCATAAATGACATTTTATGAAGTATTCTAGAAATCGTGTTTCATTTTAAAAATCCACGTTGCGCGGCTTGTTCGCGCGGATTTTATTTTTAGAAAAACTCCTTCGAAAGGACTTTTACTGGCGCCCGAGCAGGGACAGCCCAAAACTCGTGTGTTCTTAATCGTTAACCGTTAATCCTTTATCCAAAATCGGAAAAAGTTTTTACATATCATAATTAAATCTGATAAATGAAGTGAACGTAAAAAAAAAAAACTCAAAACATAAAAGAAAGAGAAAGGAAAATTATCCTACAAAAAGAGAAAGTATAATCGTAAACCTACAATAATAAGTGAAGTTAACGAAAGGCTTGGAAGTGAAGTGAATGAGAAAAAAAAAGTAAAACCCGAAACACAAAAGGAAAAAGGGAAGTTATCCTACAAAAAGTGAAATTATAATCCCAGACCTAACGAGTGAATTTAAAGAAAAACCTGAAAAGTGGAGTGAACGAGGAACCTGATTTTCAGAAAAACCAAAAACTAGAAAATTAAAATAATTTCCAAAGGAAGACGACTAAGGATCCAAACGATGAGGGGCTGTCCTATATTCCTAGGATTTTAGTAAGATAACTTTAAGAAAATAGCAGTAAGACATATACCATATATTGAACACTCACAAGACTAGTACATAGTCTCTTAAACTAACGAAAAAATAAGAAAAACTCAAGTAGAGTTACTTTCGTACTAATTTAATTTCATAGCTTAAAAATATGCCTAGGGGCCAACTCTCATGAAAAAAGGGGCCGGCTTACTGCGGAATTAATTAATTTTAATCGCTGGTGGTAAAGATCCTCATACCCTAGTAGGCATCTAGGGAACTGATGTTCAAAGTCATCCTTTTGACAAAACAAAGGAAATTATATATATAAAAAACTCAGTCATATTTAAAAAAAAAAAAACAAAAAGCATTGATATTGATTGCAAGTAATATATAGTTAAGAAAACATAAAAAAAATCAACTTTTAATTTAAAATAAAACCATTTGCCACTTCTGTCGTTATTGTGTTTTTGTCGTTGTATTTTCTTTACCTCTAATTTCTTACTGCGTACCCTCGAATATTTCTTAGTTTACTGTTTAGAATAGATGAGATTGAGAACTCAGTTACTCAGCTCACGGGAGCTATAAATTCGTTAATAGAAAAACTCAGGGTAATAGAAGGCCGAATTAATAGAATAGAACAATTTAATCCACAAGAGTCCATTAAAAATGTTAATGAACGCTTGGCGGTTATCGGAAATCGGCTCCAGGTTGTGGAGCAGGGAGACAATTCGGTCCCACGAGCGGACGATGCGGTGCTACTATGTGGGCCGACATGCGAGCAAGACTTGAAGGATATTTGTAAACTGCCTGATTCAGTGAAGGAATTACAAGTCTTTGACGGCAATCCAGTCCAATATGTCTCCTTGGTCTACAGCGTGGAGACGATTCTAAAGGACTATGAAATAGTCCGGAATAAACCCATCTACCGTGCGATTTTACAACACATACGTCAAAAAATAAAAGGCAGGGCAGATTCTACTGTGGTCTCATACAATATATTCGATAACGAGTGGAATGAAATTAAAAGCATTCTATCGCTCCACTACGCCGACAAGAGGGATATCCGTACCCTCGAACACCAACTTAATCAGCTCACACAGGGTGGTTCAAGAGTTTATGATTTCTACGCCACAGTGAACCATCAATTCTCCCTGATCATAAATAAGATCAGGGCTCAGATGTACTCTACCGAAACAATGAATGCTTTGGTAGAAACCTACAGAAACCGTGCACTGGACGTATTTATTCGTGGGCTTAATGGGGATCTTTCAAGACTTCTCATTGTTCAGAAGCCAAGAACCTTGCCTGAAGCATACTCCGCCTGCTTGGAGATGCAAAATCTTAACTTTAGAAATAATTCTCTTCATGTCAAGGCACCCAACATGATATCTTCCCCTGTAAACTACGACTTTAGAGGTAGCTCAGGACCTCATCACAATCCTGGAAACACCAACAAGTCATTCCCTCCGAGAGATAACCCTGCTCACAATTCACATCATCTACGGAGGTCAAGTTTCCAGCAACAGTATCCACCCCAAAGGCCGACAGGACCGAAACCTCCGGTAAAAATGGAAGTGGACAATTCAACAAAATCTAGGAGGGTAGACTACATGAATTTGCCGAAAACAGTTAAGAGGGAATCGAGATCCGATAACTACCCTCGGAAGCAGCAGCGTCTAAACCACGTGGTATCCACAGGTCCAGAGAACACCACGGGTGCGGAAAACTCAGAAATAGAATCCGTTGAACTTCCCAATGAAGAACCTAGGGAAGAAAATTTTATGGAAAGCGCCTCGTTTCCAGCGTATCATATATAGAATATGTAACGCGGGACGGGGACATACTGGGGCGAATTAGAACTTCATCAAACAAAATTTAGCTCCCTGTCCTAAACTCGTCAAAATCCCATTTCAAGTCAATAGTCCTGCCGGAAATACGAAATAATATGAAAATGCGATTTCAATTTAAATTGTTTTTATTTTTCGATATAATCTCCCCTAACATCAATGCATTTGTTACATCTTGAGATAAGCTTTTTTAAACCCTCAAAAAAATAAATTTCCTCTTTCTCTGCAAAATACCCATTTATTGCCGACTTGAGTTCTTCATCATCCGAAAATCTTTTTCCACGAAGACATTTTTCAAATCCGGAAAAAGGAAATAATCACTATTGGCAAGGTCTGGACTATAAGGTGAGTGTTGGATTTCTTCGAAACCACAATCTCGCGCAGCAGCCTTGGAAACTCGCGCCGTGTGAACAGGAGCGTTGTCATGAAGAAGCAATACACCCGCTGCGAGTTTACCCCGTCTTTTCTTTTTAATTTCCTCCCGCAAATTATGCAAAGTGGAAGCGTAGGATGTGGCGTTGATGGTTTCACCTTTTTTTTTTGTACTCAATGAGCAAGATTCCCTTTGAGTCCCAAAAAACTGTGGCCATGAGCTTCCCGGCAGACGGAGTGACTTTGAACTTCTTCGGGGGGTCTGTTCCTTTTTTATGCCACTGCATAGACTGTTGTTTGCTTTCAGGGTCATAGTGGTGGACCCATGTTTCGTCCCCAGTACCAATTCGATCCATAACACCGTCCGCGTTCTCACTACACATCTCCAAAAGCTCTCTACAGCATGCGATTCTCACTTTTTTCTGAGGCGCTGTGAGCATTCGTGGGATCCACCTTGCACTGACCTTTGAAAGGTTAAGATGGTCATGAAGAATGGTGTGAATGGTACCAATTGAAAGCTTGGTAATCTCTGCCATCATTTTCACCTTTATTCGGGCATCCTCAAGAACAAGTTTTCCGACTTCTTTGATGCTTTCTCCCGTACAAGCAGTAGCCGGGGCGCCGGAGCGGGGGTCGTCTTCAATGCTCTCTCTGCCTCTCTTGAACTCACTTGACCACTTTTGCACAGTTGATAATGAAGGTGCGGAACCCTGGCAAACAGCCACCATCTCTTCATGAATAGTTTTTTGACTTTTTCCTTGCTTAGTGAGAAATTTAATTACAGCGCGATGCTCAATTTTCACCATCATCGTCTCAGTTGCCATTATGATTCTGTTTAACTAGAGATAAAACGCGAATTAATAATCACATTTATATGAAATTTTACATGAATGCACTAAAATAATACGAGTAGTATTACTTGATAAATAAGTCAATTTATATAGACAACCACAGCTTCACCCCCATACCGACAAAATGTTGAACGCCCCTCGTATACTAGTTAAAAACAAAATCTGTGGGAAGTTCTTTAAGTACTTAGGCTGCGATCTCGAGATAACATTTTTCGTCCTCCCAAATTTGAATTCGTTCGATGGTATAATAGGAGACGATACTCTGAAGCAGCTGAAGGCTGTTATAGACAGAGAAAAAAATATGATTACCATTGAATCAAATAAAATCATCCCTCTCAAATACCATGCTTCTGCTGAATTAATTAGTCAAATGCTTACCTTCGGCGGAAATGTTTCTATGCTAGGAAGGTCTAGATTAGGGGATCTTTACATGAGGTTCGAGAGTCTTTTCGGTCCAGTAGGGAACGAGAAAGTAAAAACCAACATACGTGCGGAAATTCGTACAACCACCAACGAACCAATCTACTCCAAAAGTTATCCTTACCCCGCTTGTATGAGGGAAGAGGTCGAAAGACAGGTAAATGAACTTCTGTCAGAGAACATCATCCGTCCATCTAACAGTCCATATAATTCACCTATATGGGTTGTTCCTAAAAAGCCGAAGCCAAACGGAGAAAAGCAGTACAGAATGGTCATCGATTACAAACGTCTAAACGCTGTAACAATTCCTGATAAATACCCTATCCCTGATATTAACAGCACACTTGCCAGTCTAGGTGATGCTCGATTCTTCACAACGCTTGACATGACCTCAGGGTTCCATCAGATCCTCATGAAAGAAAAGGACATTCAGAAAACAGCCTTCTCAGCAATGAATGGGAAGTATGAATATTTAAGTCTTCCAGCAGTCTTTCAGGCATGATAGATGATGTGCTTAAGGAGTTGATAGGTAAGATTTGCTATGTCTATATAGATGACATAATTATTTTTAGTAAATCAGAAGAAGATCATCTAAGAGACATCGAGACCGTCTTCTCGAAATTAGCGAAGCCGGGTTGAAAATCAACCTGGAAAAAACTAACTTCTTGGCCACTAGCGTCGAATTTCTTGGCTACCTTGTTACTCCTGATGGTATTCTCCCAGACCCTAAAAAGGTTAAGGCTATCGAAAAAATCCTTCCACCGACAAACTTAAAAGAACTGAAAAGCTTCCTCGGGTTAACTTCCTACTACAGGAAATTTATCCGTGATTATGTTAGATTAGCCAATCCATTGACGAACATTACTCGAGGGGAATTTGCACAAGTTCGAGCTAACCAATCTCTCTCAATGAAGATGCAATTAAGGCTTTCGAAACCTTGAAGGAGTTACTCACTTCTGCAGAAGTACTGGCATTTCCGGACTTCGAGAAAACCTTCAATTTGACCACAGATGCTTCAAATTTTGCAATCGGTGCTGTGCTGTCTTAAGGTGAGCATGGCAAGGAGAGGCCAGTCGCGTATATATCTCACTCTCTGAATCGAACAGAGGAAAATTACGCAACCAACGAGAAGGAGATGCTTGCAGTAGTCTGGGCTCTGGATAATTTGAGAAATTATCTGTATGGAGCAAAGAAGATTAAGATTTACACCGACCACCAGCCCCTGACATTCGCACTGAGTAATAGAAACCACAATGCGAAACTCAAACGCTGGAAAGCGAGAATTGAGGAGTATAACTACGAATTGATTTACACACCAGGTAAATCGAATTTCGTGGCTGATGCTCTCTCACGCCTGAAGACGGAAGTTAACCATCTGCCTTGTCTACCTAACGCAGCCGGAACAGCTGGCGAAAAAGACACAAGTACTGAATCTGCAAGCGAGCCGCAAGAAGCACTCTCGGAATCCGCCACGGATACTGCAGGTGAAGGAGAAGCTTCAGGGGCAGACTCATTGACTGGTACGGCTGAAGAGGGACTTTGTGAGTTCTCCAACAGCGATACAGATTCTTGCACTGTGCACAGTGCTGATCAGGATAATTCCGACTTAATACTTCATGTAGAAGCTCCAATTGATGTTTTTAGAAACCAGCTTATTTTCAGAATTGGCATCGATCTTTGTGCTCACGAAGAACCGCATCAGGGCTATCATCGCCATTATATTTCCGCAAGAACCTTTTGTCAGGCTAATCTCATAGAAATGCTTAGGGAAAACTTGAACCCAAATGTAGTTAACGGAATTAAAATTCCGGAGAACCCAGATAGTTCTTGCTTCAAAAGGTCTATCTGGAGAACTTCGAAAAATACAAGATTCACGTGACGCAAAGAGTTGTCAAGGACGTTGCTAATGAAGACCGCCAATTCCTAATTATAGAGAAAGAACACAAAAGAGCACATCGGTCGGCAAGAGAAAACAAAGAGCAAGTCCTCGAACAATTTTATTTTCCACATATGATGTCTAGAGTAAAAAAATTAACTTCGTCATGCGAAATCTGCAATACCAATAAGTATGATCGACACCCCATAACTCCCAATTTCTCGTTTTGAAGTTCCATGATATCCATATGAAGAATTTCGCATGGATACTTGGGAATGGGTGTTTCCTGCAAAGTGGGAGTATCGCGAGGGGGACGTGGTTTATACCGCTATTAAACGCACCAAAGGAAAAAATAAGCCCTTGTTTAATAAATAGATCGTTGCAAAGAATAATCGCGTTACCATAACGACAGATAGTGATAGGAAAATTCACAAAGCTCATTTAAAAAATATTAATATCCAAAAGAACAATTAACAGAACTGAGATAAAAAAAAAATAAAAAAAAGGGGAATGTTTCCTATACCATAAAAAATTTTAACCTACAACAATTTCTACATATGTAACACATATAAGTAATTAATGATAAGCTTTTATTTTTATAGTAATAATAATAATGATCTAATCCCTAAATAAAATAACAAATTTGTATTACAGCAAGAAGCCTTGCATATTTTTTCATATAAATCGCCAATTGTGACAGTTAGGGAAGGTGATGCCTGGATAACGAATGGGTATTTCAAACTTATACACGTTATTGACTTAAAACTTTACGACGGACTTGTAGAACAAACTGAACAACTTGTTACGGAGCAGGTATGGGATGAAGAAACACGTCTGGTTTTAAACTATCACCTAAACCAGACTAAGGATCGCTTAAGAGAACCTCGCGACCCACGAGCGAGAAGAGTTGGATCCATTAATTGGATTGGAACCGCCTGGAAATGGCTTGCGGGTTCCCCTTATGCAACTGACTGGGACGAACTTTTACAAACACAGACCGACTTAGCTAAGAACAATGACCACCAATACAAAATTAACGAGAAGTTGTTTGACGCAACGCATGAGGTTATGAACAAAGTTAACAAAATAATCGACCGCTACAATAACGCCTTACAGAAGGGAGAATCTGAGAAACTAAGACATGACTTACTTGACAAGATACTTATACTAAAGGAGGGTGTAAATGAAGTTATTAGGGCCTGCCAGATGGCTAAGACAGGGATAGTAAATAGCAACATATTAGACTCTGAAGAGGTCAATACCATCTTAAACGAGCTAGAAACCCTACGGGCGACCGTCTGTGTTCACAAATGGAACTTTACTGCTTTACGTCTTATCAACTCCGAAGGTTGGGCCTAACATTGTTCATCTAGTGAACGCTCGCGCTGCAATTAATGACGGACAACAACTTGACTTAAATTTTATGAAACTACTTATCAACTACGACGAAACGTACGGACTAGAGGGTGACTGCCTTCATATTCATATAGGGAATACTTCCGTATGTGAGGAAAGTGCAGTAAAAAAATTACCAGAAGATGTTTGTCTACCAAGAATCCTCAAAGATGGTACTGCAGCATGCGACTTCAAAAAGAACAATGCAGACATCATTAAATTGATCGAAGAAAACACTATTTTTGTTACTAACTTTAATAGCTCTCTTTTAGATAGAAACTCCTCAATTCCTTTAGAAGGCACCTACTTGATCCAGCTGGACAACGAAACAATCAGCATCAAGGATCGGACATACTCCAGTACAACTTCTAAGGGTCTACAAGCACTCCCTCCTGTCCTGGTCAACGTAACTAGCAAAAGGGTGAAACTTGATATAGATCATTTACATGACATTAGTGTTAAAAACATAGAACACATTAAATCCCTAAAAGAAAGTCTTAGTTCTTCTATAATTACAGAAATTTGTATCATCATAGTAATCGTCATTTCAATCTGTTTGCTGTGTGGAAAGATCTACGGGAGAGCTAACATTCCAGAGCTTCGTGCGTCCTTTCGGCACTAACAAGTCCCTTGCCCAGCGCAGCGCATTACCAAGGAAGTTCAATAACCCGATGGAAACCTAAGCTGCTCAACATGTTCATGTGTAGATCTGCGGGGCGCAGATATTTGAAAGGGCGGCAGTTAACACGCGTAAGCATCCACCTATCTGACTGAAATACGATAAGGCTCAAGTATCCAGTCAGACGCATCGTATGCATTTTTCACCTGCATGAGCTGTCCCGTGGAAACCAAGGCCATTGGAATCAATTGTGCCGAGGTTAGATTTTAAGTATTATATTCATTGTTAGTCATTGTTAGTCATTGTTAGTCTTACCAAGTACCCGGTCGAATAAATGACATTTTATGAAGTATTCTAGAAATCGTGTTTCATTTTAAAAATCCAAGAAAACTCCTTCGAAAGGACTTTTACTTGCACTACACCGTTGTAATCCATGAAAACCGTGAGCATTGCCTTCTTTTTTGACTGAAAACGACGTAGTTTTTTTGGTCTCGGTTCATTTGGTGAACGCCATTCACTTGCCTGATGTCTGGATTGCGTGTCGTACTCATAAACCCACGTCTCGTCTCCAGTAATGATCCTTCTGATGAATGTGGGATCGGATTCAGCCTAGCAAATCATCTCTTTTGCGAAGTCAACACGGTCTCTTTTTTCCATGAAATTGAGGTCTTTTAGTACCAACTTTGCTGCTCCACTACGGAAACCAAAATGTCTTGGACGGATCCATAGGCAAGGTTCAAGTCCTCCGCTATCTCTCTGATAGTTAAATTGCGGTTATTGACCAACATTTCTTTTAATCCATCAATGTTTTCGTCGGTTTTCGATGTCGATGGTTTGCCACTGCGTTCATCATCTTCAATTGATTCACGACCACTTTTTAACCGCTCGCGCCACTAATAAACGACCTTCTTTAGAGAATCGTTGATGAAACACTTTTCCAAGATTTACAACGTTCGCGCACCATTAAATGCATTTCTTACGCAAAATTTAATACAAGTTCGTTGTTGCAAAAAATCGCCAACACACACAGAGATAGATGTACTCTTGACTATGTAACTTTTGCAAATGTCAAGCTATGGCGTTAAGATTTAGTGGGAATGTCAACAACAAAAAAGACAGAACACAAATCGGAACAATGGGAGCGCCACACGGTGGATCAAGGTGGTATATCAACCACCATCATCCATAGCCAACCTATTTGCTACTTTTTTTAAGCAATCTTTTGCCGATAATTCCTTCACACCGGATCCCTCTTATTTCAAATATCTACTTAACTTCCCCATTGGCTATCTCTATTTCTCAAAGTTTTGATCATACAGTAATAGAAAATAAATTACAACAACTTAAAATTAATACTTAGGCGGCCCAGATGGCCTTCCATCAGCACTTTCCCACCCCCTTTCAAATCTCTTCCAGTTATGGCTCTTTCAAGGTGAATTTCCACAGACATGCAGGTCGAAGTCATTAATTGCCGCCCCATAGCTAAACTTTCACATACGAGTATGTATACCCAAACTTCTCGAAAGCATTTTGTACAAATCTCTTATTTCCCCTAATCAACAGGGCTTTCTGAAAGGTAGATGATCCTATTGTTTTTTTCGACGTTATCTTTATGAATATTACGTGTAATAGGTATGTAACTGGTGAGGTGGCTGAGGTTTAGGTTGGAACATTAGTCAAAATATTATCAAGTGCGCGCGAAGGATTTAAGATTTGTCATTTCAATGCTTGGCTAAATTAGATCTTGTAAAACACATTTTTACTGACTCGGGTGTTGATGTTATTTGTGTTAGTGAATCTTGGTTTAGGAACTTTAAAGATAAAGGGGATTACGAAAAAATATATGGCATTCCTGGGTAAAAGTTGGTGCCACATAATAGAATAACTGATACGATTAGTGGATGGATTGCGATCTATTATAAGAATTTCTTACATTGCAGAACTTTAGAAAAATCCGAGGGAAATGATACAGAATTTATATTTATTGAAATTTCAAACCTCAATGCGTAGTCTATAGCCCCAAACGTTTTGGTTTTTTCGATTTGTTTTTCTCTACACTGCAACAGTTTTCCGCATCTTATGAAAATATTGTTCTCTGTGGAGATTTTAATGCTGATCTCCTCAAAATAGATAGCAGATCTCGCTCTCTCTTGGATGGTTTTGCTTCAACTGGGCTTGTGGTTATTAATCAAAATGCTACTCGCTTTGGATCTAACTCTCCTCCTAGTCTCCTTGACATATTTGCGGTATCTGACCATTCAAAAGTACTGCTGCAGGATCAGTTGTCTCTGGAGGGTGTATCTGATCACGATCTGCTCTTCTGTACCCTGAATATTGACTTCTCATGTGATCTCTTACAGGAATTTTTCCAGTTTCGAGACTTTTCATCGATCAATCTCATTAATCTCCATTATCATGCAAGCTCACTCCCATGGAACTCATGCTACCTTTTTACGGATATTAATGATAAAGTAGAGTTTATTCAGACATTAATAAATGATATTTATAATCAACATGTTCCTCTCAAAACGGTTGCTATACGCAATAAGAAATGTCCTTGATTTACTTCTGAGGTACACAATGCAATAAAAAATCGGAGATACTCGTAACTTTATGCGAAGTGGAGGAAGGAGCCAAACAGTCACAACCGGGAGGTCTTTTGTAGAGCGAGAAATTATTCATCACATGTTACCAGCAGGGCTAAAAAAAGATATTTCCTCTCTAAATTGAGTACTGACTTAACATCTAAAAAGCTGTGGAGCAACTTGCGTTCCATTGGAATAGGGAAAACCCATATCTCTACGAAAACACCTGATGCTGATGAATTAAATAAAGCATTTTTATCAAGACCCAGTAGCAATTCCATCTTTCTTCCGGAGAGCAATCTTTTGTTTGGTTCCCTACCCCAATTAGAATTAGAAGTTGTTACAGAAGATGATGTGATTTTTTTCTTTCGAATACTTAAATCAAATGCCATTGGTAATGACGGTTTGCATTTACGTTTCGTTAAAATTTTACTTCCGTACATAATAAGCTGCATTACACATATCCTTAAATATTGTATTACATCTTCGACTTTCCCTAATCAATGGAAAATAGCCAAAATTATCCCTGTGCCCAAAGTAGCAAGCCCTTCAGTGACGTCGTATTTTCGCCCCATAAGCATCTTACCCTGTTTATCTAAGATCTTAGAAAAAATTCTTTCGAAGCAAATCTCTGCTCATCTTGCTCGCTTTAACTTACTATCAGAAGTTCAATCAGGTTTTCGTGCTAATCACAGCTGCTCCACGGCTGTAGTTAAAGTTCTTGATGACATAAGGCTAAGTATTGATAAAGACTATTTAACGCTACTCTGTTCAATTGATTTTTCGAAAGCCTTCGACAGTGTTAATCATGAAATTTTATGCATAAAGTTGAAACTATATTTCGGTTCTAGGGAATCTTCAGTGAGATTAATTAGGGACTATCTATGCAATCGATTCCAAAGAGTGTTTACTAATAAAACGTCTTCGCAACCCCTGAAGATGCTTGCTGGTGTACCCCAGGGTTCGATTCTCGGTCCTATTTTTTTTTGTCTATTTATTAATGATCTGCCCAATATATGCCACAATGCTTCAGTTCATCTTTACGCTGATGACGCACAGATTTACCTGTCGCGTCCTATTGGATTAATCGATGACCTTGTGGTAAGATTCAATTCTGATTTATCCGCAATAGCTAAATGGTCCCAGAATTAATTCTTATTTCTAAAAAAAATTGTATGATACTGAAGACATTCCACGAATATCGCTAAATTGCACAAGGCTTAGGTTTGCTAATGTAGTTAGCAACCTGGGATATAAAATAAACCGATCCCTCTCTGCTACCGACCATAGCAACTATGTTGTGTCAAGGATTTACGCAGGTTTAAGTAAACTGTGGCCTTTTTCCAGCTTTACGCCAATTGGCACCAAACTGAGGTTAAAAAAATCGCTACTTGTGCCAATCTTCGATTATAGCATCCTTGTCTATAGTAAGCCAGATTCGCACTCTCACCACAAACTACTTGTTGCTTTCAACGATATGGTTCGGTATACCTTTGGAGTTAGAAGGCATGATCACATATCCCACCTACATAAAAGTGTCCTTGGGTGCTCTTTTTCTAATTTTTGGCAATTAAGATGCTGTGTTTTCCTGCATAAAATTATACAAAAGCAATCCCAAACATACATTTTTCAAAAACTTATATTTACGCAGTCGCTGAGAACGCTTAATTTAATAACTCCGTCTTGTAATTATTTGAATACGTCGCGTCTTTTCCTTGTCCACTCCGCTAGATTATGGAATACCTTGCCAACAACGATGAAACATATAATAGGAGAAAAACAATTTAAAAAAATCACTATTTGCTCACTTTGATTGATTACGGTCTATGCACCTTATTTCTTTCTTTAACTCTTTTAACTAGCCCCTCTTTTTTTCTTTTTTTCTCCTTTTCCCTCTTTGTTAATTTCTGATTTCTCTTCCCTTTTTTCCTCTTTGTATTTTTTTTTTCTTTTTAGTTATTTTCATTATAAGTTTTTCTTTAACTAATTTTTATTAAATTTTCATAACCGTGCTCACAAATTATATTGTGTAAACTATAAATGATTCTCTAGATTTAGCTGAGCTCTATGTACTATAAAAGACTTTGTTCTTATTTGTACTTTTAATAAAATTAATTAATAATAATAACTTAATAATTAATAATAAAACTACCACTAACCTCGTGGAATTCGTGTCCTCTGTTCTCTCAGCCTTAGAAAGTGGTAATGAGGTTGACGTTATAACAAGTGATTTCAGTAAGGCTTTTGACGATATATCTCACAAACTAATCCAGTTCAAATTGACCGTCCTGGGCTTTGAACCCATTTTGCTAAAATGGATATTTTATTACCTGGATAATCTTTTTTATAGTGTTCGATTCAGGTCTGCCCTATCGGCCTCTTTCTTGGCCACTTCAGGTGTTCCTCAAGGTAGTCACCTAGGTCCATTCCTCTTCATCCTAACTATTAACGATCTTGAAAGGGTCATTCAACACTCAGCACTTTCTCTCTATGCTGACCAAATTTTTTAAACCCATTTCCTTACAACATGACCCCAGCCTCCTTCAAATAGCTCTATATAGTTTTTCCACCTGGTGCATCAAGAACTGCTTGGAACTCAATGTCACCAAATGTCAATCGATTACCTTCTCACGTCTCCTCCCCGAATTGACCATCTCCACGGCCAACCTATATCCCTTGTTGAGTCTATCCTTGTCATATTATGCGACAGGGAACTTAATTTCCGCTCGCATATTGATGAGATAATTACTAAAGCAGACTCATCAGTTGGCTTCGTTAAAGATGGTCCAAAGAATTCTGCAACCCGTACGTGACCAGATCACTATACATCACTAACGTTCGCCCCCTTCTCGAGTACGCTAGCCAAGCGTGGTGTCCCTTTCAACGAGTTCACGTATCTCGTATTGAGAGCATCCAGCGTCGTTTTTTTCGATGTGCTCTTCGAGGTCTACCTTGGAACAATCCTCTAATCTTACCTCCCTATCGAGATCGTCTCAAGCTCATTAACCTGAATACCCTTAAGGAACAAAGAGACGCAGCTGACATTCTTTCCATTCACCGGTTCCTCTCAGGCTCCGGCGATTGCACGTCTCTTTACAATTCCATTTTCTTTTACACTAACCCTAGAAATCTACGTTGGCACCGTCCTACCAATCCACCGCACCACATATGGCTCTAACGAACTAATCTCCCGTATGCTGCGTAAGGTAAACTCCAACCTTTCCGTTTTCGATATTAATCGCAGCACCCTCTCGCTCAAATCCAATCACCGACCTTGACCATCCCTAGCTTTAAGCCCTAGTGATAAGTCCTAGATATCCCTAAACCTTACTTTTTTTTTTAGTTTTTAAGTTTTAGCTTTGTATTAAGCTTGTATTAAGCCAACGCCCCACCAAAATTCATTGTACTATGATATATAAAAAGTAAGAATATTAGAAGCTTACGAGTAGCTAATTGTGAATCCATTATCTCAGTTTTTCTAATGCAAATCTATTCAACTCTTATACCAATCGGCTTGGTGCATGCTTTTCTGTGGTGGAAGTCTTAATGTATGTACATATATACCACTTTGCCAAGTATAGAAAGAAATATAGACAACTGTAGCAGACACACAAATAACAAAAGCAGTGTTTACTCCCAATTTGAGTTCGAATCTTTTGAAAACAGGAAATCCTAAGCCTTCGGCTTGTGAACGACTGCTTTGTTTAAATCCTCACCAACCCTTAATTCACAACATCGGCCTGATAGGCGCTCACGCTTCTTAGTAAGAATATGCGATAGAGGCTGGAAACGGTCTCAGGCTAACTAACCTCGTTGCGGTGTAGAGCTGTGGAGGAGGGACATATTTTTCTCTTAATATTCGCAAAGGGACATGACAATCATTTAAACTTAAAACATGTATTATAAATTAAATCTGCATTTCAGACGCAATCACAGCAACGGAAGAATACTACTCGTATTTTAAATCTTCAATCGAACAGGTGGTATTCCAGCAAGCATATGTAGCAAAACAAATAGCTTGCTTGCATAAAAGAATGAGGGGCGAGAAAATTGCCTTCTTCAGAAAAAGAATAAAGAGGCGCTAATCCAGAAACGACATTGTAAAGTTTTGCCAAAAAGTTAAAAATATCAAACAAGATTTATAGAGATGAACAAAAAAAAACTAAGTATGTAATAGAGTCACAGTTGGTGATTAAGATGTGGAAAACCGCGACACAAATCCAGTCAGACGGAAGAAAATTGAGTGGCGAAGGTTAAGTGGTTTACCCGCCTAAAACAAACCAAAGATAGCAATACCTTAACTTAGTATGACAAGATCGTTTGCCCGTACATTCACTCTGATGCTTAGAAAACCAAACCAGTCCAAATAGACCAGACCGATACAAACCATCTATTAAGCAATGGAACATGACTTCGTGAAAACAGTCCCCTTTAATTTATTATAATTGAGTTCATTGTTCTTCTTTCATTTTATTTAGCATCTTCCAATACGTTGGAAGAGACATCTGGTAGTGCTTGGGAGTCAAAGAGTCTTCAGTTGTATCTGTTAATGAATGTTAATGGCTATAGTAATATCTGAGAATAATATAGAGAATATCTTAGAAGAGCCTAGTGCCGTATTTTATTACTTAACGTGTTTTGAACTACAAGGTGAGTTCCGTTTGAAAATCAAGAAGCTTAAAAATGAGAATAAATTCGTTAAAAATCTGATTGAAGGCTAGAATTAGGGGCAATTATTTAAGTTGGAAAATGTGTAAAACCTCTTAAGAAAATCGTATTGGTTTTGGAGGAGTTGGGTTTACAGAACATATGGTTAGGCAATGATACACAAAGTAGAGAAACGGAGACATAGTCAACAAGTTTTCTTACTTCTCCAAATTTAATGTTAAAATGACGGAATACGTGTTAAGTTTTTTGTAAAATTGGATGGAGAGAGAGAGAGAGAAAGACATATGTTTGGGCTCAGTGGTTATTTCGCTCCATGGCCATGGGTGTCATCCAGCATTTAATGGGGGGACTAAATTATTAGTGTAAATTGACTTGTTGTTGTATTTTATGCAACCATTAACGAGATTTTATTATAGCTGTCTGAAAAAAAGTCTTTCATGCACGGCTATTATTGAACCCCGAACCGTCCGATTGGGAAGCCAATACACTATCACTTGAGCCACGGCCACCTACATATATACTTATGTACGCGCCGTGATTGTGTATGCCGAAGTTAATAATGATTTTGTGCATAGCCTGTCGTATAAAAATAAATAATAAGTTCAAACAACTTCAAAGTCGTTTGAAACTACGTTGAAGAGTGACTACTGGTAGCTACTCGATTTTATTTTTGTGTTATTGGTGTTTAAAAACAAGTTCAGATTTCATCCGATCTGTAGATTTTTTTTTTTTTTTAAATTTTTGCATAAACACGTTTTATTTAAACATACTTAATAAATAATATATATAGAAATATATAAATTTACAATCTATGACACTGACGTTTGCTACCAACCAGAAAAGAAAGAATTCGTACAATAAATAAATGGAATTCAAATTGTATACGTCGTTTTAGAAAAGATATTTCATTTAAATCGTATATATAGAGTATAATAATTACGTGTGAATCTAAACATTCACAAATGACTGGGTATTCGTTTAGAAGGACTCATTTACATTTTTTTATGGTACTTAGAAGCCGATTTTATCTAGGTTTACATTTTTAATGCGATTATGAACGTTTAGAACATTCTTTGTGCAGTTAGCCCGCCATTCTCCCTTTAAAACTGTGACAAGTTTGCCTTGAAGTATCGTACGTATTCTCTCTTCTTGAGGTTACCACCTCAAAAATGGTTTTAATAGAGGTTGTAACCGTCCTTAGGTTTATTTTTGAGGCATGCCTTATACCTGCGCTTTTTTGTTGCCCAGCTAGCAACGGCCACTAACACACCCTGGAGCCAATAGCCAGGCTCATTTTCAGCACGGTCCAGTGAGTGAATATACAGAAAGGAAATGATGTGGGAAAGATAGGGTGGGTGAAAGTTTTTGCTGACCAGAGTTGTGAGTTTGGACCTATTCAAGTCTCTATATCACGGAAAAGAAAGGACAATCGTCGTATACATATTGGAAAGTACATGCAATCCAAAAAAGACTACACTTTGGGCACCTGTATGTGAGCTTTCTTAATGCCGCCTTCTATATGTCATATGAATATACCCACTTCAATACCGCTTAATAGAACACTGTTCTGAAGGCTCCCGTCTTGACATCATCTATTTTTCTTCTTATATTTAGGGCTTATCTTCTTATTTAGCGCCTGTCGTTTGAAAAGCAAAACACCAAATCATTCATTTTGAAAAATAGTACGTATTTCGTCAGCCAGGTTGATTTTATTCCTTTTATTACTGTTTATTTTTGGATGAAGTCTTTGATTGTGGAAGGCATTGAGTATGGTATTGTGCTTTGTAAACTTTATTAAGAGCTATAGAACTTCCATATATTCCATATGCCAGCTTGTACCCTGGAAAAATTATATCACAACTTTGATTAATTCGTACTTTTTTTAAAAGGTCCTACCAAGTGAATAGTTCATATCCATTATTTTTATTACGTTTATTGATTTGTTTCCATATGGAATCAAAAATCCTTAAGTTTTTCCATGTATTTGTATATACATATGTGGGGTTGGAAGCACTTCACTTAGTCGATATAGTTACAAGAAAACAAAATAATAAGAAGAAGAACAATAAAAAGTCGGGAATAAACTACGATCAAAAAGAGGATGACCATTCAAGACAAGCAGATTTTGTAAATAAAACCACGAGTTCAATTTTGTATTTTTATTTCCTAGTATTTTTTTATTTTTAACTAAACTGTTATCTATGTATCTAAATCAGAAGTTTTTGCATTTTTTATAAAAATTTCTCGCTGGATCGCTACAGCATGTACGTATCCAGTGAATCTTTTAACAACTTTCTTTTTTAATCTTTTACACCAATTTTGACTATTATAAAGATTTTATATATATTTACTTATGTTCTAATCCGATAAATTTTACATTAGCTATATTCTAAAAAAATATATAAATATTTTTTTTTGTTTTTGAAAAATAAGAATCGACGATGTCACAGCGAGTTGACCAAATAGTGGGTTTTTTTTTGGGTGTAATCGAGTCCGACGAGTATGTTGTGAATTTTTTGTTCATAAACCCATTATTCCAAAAGGGGGACTCGTCACTAAACACAATTTTTCGATAAGGTTCGACTTGAAGCTACTCAAGAGCCTAATCTGCGAATTAACACGCGACTTCTGCATTACGTGGATCCTATATATGTATGTTTAACAAATTGACGGCTAATGATTAAAATAAATTTGAACGATGCTGAATTCTTCTGGCGTAAGGCTATTTATGATTGTTTATCAAACAAAACTGAAAATAAACGTCAAGAATAATATCACGGTTTTAAGATTAACTATTATAGTTATATTCAGTCAAATTTGCAATCAGTTTTTCAACATATTTACTTTGTTGCGCATGTAAATAAAATTGCTCAGTTACATTCATATGCACGTCTTTATACTGTTTGTAGTGCAGGCGGCTAAATTTTCTGGTAGCTGAATATGTGAATTGTTTGGAAAAATCATTCAACTTCAATAATATTTATATTTCTCATATAAACCTTTTTAAGGTACGAGTACTTTTAATTTTAACCTATTTTAAAACAAGTTATCCACGAAAGTTAACGGAGTAGTTAGCTTTGTATTTGGACGGATCGATAGATGAAAACCAGCATTTCTGCTGTAAACATGCGTATTTAATCGGACTTTCATCGTGTTTTTGTGTATTATTTTATTGACAAATATTTTGCATATTCAAATTGGCACTAATAGAATTAATTAATTAATTAATTAGAATTTCTTTTATTTCTATAATTCGATTATTTTCGAATCAATAGTTTTGTATTTATACGAGTATATCTAGAGTTAAAAAAATTATTATAACAATCACACTTTGGTTAACTAAATTTCTAACCATCTAAATTGTATCAATTGGGCGTGTACCTATAACATCGCACACATTTTACGTCCATTTTATCGATTGGTATGTACGAGTACATACCTCATAGTTAACAGCTTGTTCTAGATATTACGAGCATGTATGATAGAAATGATGAAATTGAATAAGGAACAAAAAATGAACATGGTCATGGAGGATTTGTCTGTGCTTCAAATTGTTTTCCTTCTTTATTAGCAAAATGAGATTTAGAAAATAGTATGATAATCTTACATCGCAAGACTTTAAAAAATAGCATATGGTGTAATGTCAAATACGAGTAGGTTCTCTTTTCACCAAAATATATCATATTACGAGTATTAATTGAAACTCTTTCAAATGTTGCTTTGTTGAGAAAAGTTTGATTTTATCTTATCACCGAACATTCTGTAGATATAGTAAAAAAAATATATTGCTATCTACAGACTTTTGTTGTTGGTTTTTCGAGTTATCAGTCATTTTTATTTTTGGTATTGTATTTTAATTGGAAATATGAGTTATCTCTAAAAGCTTTAGAACAGTGTCCGGTATTCGGCAACAAAGTCGACATTTTTCGCTTAGCAGTTAAGTGATACAAAATTCTTAGTTTTAGATAATCAAAAGAGTGTATGTGTATAAAGTATGTGCTTTCATTAGTTTTAAAAAACTCTTTGTATGTAAATAATGTTTTCAATTTCAGATTGAATATTACGAGTATCTCTATTAAATAAATCTGTTCCAAAAATACAAGTACAAGTATGTATGTACATGAAATACTTACTATTAAAAACACGATATATCTTTGTTTTTGTTTTTATCCGTCAATTTTTTTAATAAAACCAAAGTTGGGATGAATGTTTTATTTCTTTTAGTTAATTTACTAACTGTTAACCTGTGAACCTGCATACGTATACACATGCGGTTCAAAAAGTAAATTATTTTCAATTATTTTAAAGTTGCTCAAAAGAGACGTGGCACCGTAGTATTATATTAGTATAAATATCGGGAGTGTAGCAGATCGGTGATCTCGAAATTGATATTTTGTGCTGTGCGTTTAATTTTATAATAATCTTTTGAATTGAATTGTTGTGGATTGTTTGCTTATATTTTCTACGTTAAGTGAAACATCGTACATTTTTTACCTTTTTGCTCAGAGTGCAAAATGTGTTTAATTCGAAGTACAAAAGCAATTTAAAGTATTTTCTTTGATTATAAGTTATTTGTAATAGTTGAGCTGGCTTCTAAGTAAACTAAAGGATGTCATACCTCAATTCTTTACCAATGCCATTTTTTTCTTTAGTATGATGAGTTCTATTGTTTCTTTAAGTTCGGCTTAGTATTTTGTTACTTTTCCATTCAGGGAATGCTTCATTTCACATTCAGATCGACATAAATCATTGGTCAAAATCACTTTCCAAGGCAATCACTTTCTTCCATTGTATTTCTCAACTGAAAATTGAGTACGTATATGAAAAAAACTAATTTTTTTTTTTGAAAGAACACTCAAGCTAATGTGACTACTCTTAAAATGCCGGAGCACGTGTTAAATTTTTCGGAAAATTGGATAGTGAGAGAGAGAAAGATGTTTGGGTGGGTTTAGTGGTTATTACGCCCCATGGGTGGAATCCAACATTTAATGGGGAGACTAAATTGTATTTAGGCAACTACTCATCTTACGAGATTTTAGTTGCCTGAAAAAAAGTCTTTCGAGCATGGCTGGTATTGAACCCCAAACCGTCTGATTGGGAAGTCAATACACTATCACTTGAGCCACGCTAACAAATTTCTCGCTCGTCTAAGCTGGGCGTTTATGTGCGATTTTTCACTTTAGCTAATCCCTAGGTCTTGTACGAAATTAAGCAGTAGATTCATTCATGAGGAAAACCACTTCTACAGACTGTTAAATGGCGAAGCTTTTGGCGTGGGCGACGCAGTCCAATATTTCCGTCCAAGTTACTGACGAGGTACGAGTACTTAGGAAACGGGAGTTGACTTGCTAGGGAGCATACAGTAACTTATTTCGAGGATTTGATCTGAGAAAAGTTTACTTAACGAATGGAACATCAAAAACGTTTGCACCATATGAAAGACTATCTTAACTGCGCCAACTTAGTTGTCTTGTTTGTCATATTGTGTAAACGCATTTAGAAAATAGAGATTTGGAAAACCCAAGAAGTCCAGATGGATACTTAACACCTCTCTATCGACTTAAGAGTCGCATATGACAGCAGCTATAAAGGCGACCAATATAAAGGTTCCGCTAATGAAACAGACTGTGCAAAATGACGACCGACACCGTTCGTTGCTCCGTAAAGGTCGGAAGCAATCTCATGAGACATTTGATGGAA
Organism: Volucella bombylans; assembly: GCA_949129095.1. Classification (NCBI taxonomy): domain Eukaryota; kingdom Metazoa; phylum Arthropoda; class Insecta; order Diptera; family Syrphidae; genus Volucella; species Volucella bombylans. The sequence continues at coordinate 37,750,652 of OX422144.1, read as the reverse complement.
AAACAATGTAACGAAGTGATGCGCTGTAATGTGATTTTTTAAAACCAAACTTGAGAAAATTGTGCGAAACTCGCAAAGCAAAACCAGAGACACAATTTTTTAATACGTGATAATTATTGAATCATTGATAGAACACAACGAGCTGCCACTGGTTCGTTAGCAAGTATTGGAACAGGAGCGATCAAAACAGGTTTACTTGAGAATGAGAGTTTTATGGGTCAAGACCATCTTCCATATTACCGAAGCAGGTTACTGACCTGGTCGAACCCTTTTTCCCAAAGAGTCCCAGATAGCGTATAGCCCCCCAATGAATTTCGGTGGTGTTAATCCCATAGAAACTCTACTGCTGTGACGCAACAAGGAGGCTCGGATAAGGACGGACTCTCTTTTGATGAGTCTGCAAAATATAAATAATACAATTATGTGTGGATCTGCTCATGGAACGCGCAGTCGAACAACTTCAAGAGGATATCGCCGCAATCGAGGACTTTCGGTAGTATATGTAACTATAGGTACGCAGCATATTGTTTATAGAAAGCTAAGCACTTTTTTGCCGGATAGCGATTAATATATTGTAGAATGTTTGTGTGGGTACAAATGATAGAACTTATTCATTTCAATAGAAATCGCTTTATTCAATACAGTTAAAATTCACTATTTAATTGTTTCTCTTAATACAATCCAATTTCTCAACCACTTATACTTTTCTTATTTTTTACTTAAACCACTTAATCACTTCTCCTAATTAACACTTCAAATTTCACTTTAGAACTGATTTGCATACCTTGGGGATGCTGGTATTTATACTCGAATGGCATACTTCGAGAACAATCCTCGCCATCCAGCGTTCATCAATGGTCGAGACTTTGTTATTCAAGTATCGAAATCTTCTGCTCTTCGAGTATCGACATCTTCTGCTCAGTGAATCTAGATGTCGCTGCTCACATCTAAGTGGTTATCACAATATTTTCATAACCATGCATTTATTGGGTCACATATTAAATTGCTTTTGCTCTCTGTTGTTTGCTTGCTGTAATCTGCGAAATTGCATTTTACGAATTAAGTAATATTAATTGTTGTGATTATGCCAAATTGTACTTTTTAAGTGTTAAGTGTTAACAAAATTGCTTACTCATCTTTTAGAATTAAGTATAAATAGAGAAACTAAATAAAGATTATTCGCAGTGCAAGCAACCACCACCAGAACAGTATGTCTTATTCTCACGACTTATTTTGGACACTATGCTCTTCGTTCTATCATATAGCGTTCATGCTTCTAGAGGCAAACGACAGAAATAGCTAACGTTTTGAACCGAATGCTTCTAATAGGCTTCGTGAAGACACATAAATTGCTTTGCACTCGTAGTTAATATTACAAAGAGAAATTTCTTCTTTCACATATACTACGGTGATTACTAAGCTAGACATTCGTTACCGTCTACAGAAGAAATAGATAATGCTGCCAACCAATGTTTCTACGTGCTCCTCGACAAAACATACTAATTTTGACTGACTGATTTTACTGCGGGACGGAATATCGCTACAGCCATCATACAGCTTATTTACCTTAAGATATACAAAGAAACATGGCGGCCACCAGATAATACAACATTTAATCAAACTGATCATTTAGCGATAGACGCAAACCACTCTCCAGTATTATTAATGTCCAAACATTTCGAGCGGCTAATGAAGACTACGAAACACTTCTTAGTTGAAGCCAACGTACTTCTATGGATATGTCATCCGCCACAACAACAGAGAAGTGGTATGCAGAGATTTAACATTATATAGCAAACAAGAGCATATGAAGGGAAAAGAATATCGGCTTTTTCTAGCCGAAAAACTGGAGAGTCACTTTATCATTAACAAAACAATGTTTGAAAGTCTTCAAAAGGTAAAGAGAATGTGTTTTACTAAGAACCTCAGAACAGAGCCATGTAGAGATAGCATTGGAAATTAGTAGTGGAGTCAGTTGGTCATGAGGAAATAAAAAAGCTAACTTTGCCGATGGGACTCAAGTTTTTGGGTCAACTGAACAAAATGAAGTATAGCAAATTTGAATCTAAGCAAGGGATGACAACAACTAATTTTGAAATTCTGGTCGGAAGAGGAGGAGAGTTGAATTCAATTCAGCATTGTTTGCCTGATTCACCACAAAGAAGAAAATGCAAATGCATCCCCTCGGAGATACAAAGGTTATAAACAAAGCCGTGCACTGCCTGTTTTGACTCTTGTTGAAGATAACATCTTTAAAATTTAGCCATGTATGGTAATAAATGGGGTATCGTTGAACTCGTAATTATTAGTACTTCAATTGTTTTGTTGCTCTAAAATTAATGCGTCAACAGTTAATGAAGATCGAAAGTGATTTTTATTTTTTAAACTTAAAACGTTGACAAAGTGTCATAGTTTTTTTCGGAAAATTATCCCAAATTTTTGCAACTCCGAAACGTGTGCATAGTAAAGGGTGTTTTTTTAGAGGTATATAAATCCAACATGAAATAAAACACTTGAAGCTTTAGCTTTATTTAATGGATAACTTTATACCATTAGTGTTTAAATATAATATCGGGCATAAGCGCGCCACTGCTAGCTCGAATGAAGCGCAATCGTGAAGTCCAGTTTTCGACAACTTTATCGAGCAACTGCGGCCGTATATCAGCAATAACACGGCGAATGTTGACTTCCAAATCGTCCAACGTCTCTGGTTTATCGGCATAGACTAGTGATTTCACATACCCCTAAGGAAAGTAATCTAAAGATGTGAGATCACAAGATCGTGGAGGCCAGTTCACAGGTCCATTACGCGAAATTATGCGCTCAGCAAATGTTTCCCGCAATAAATTGGTGGTGTCGCGCGAGTTATGAGTAATGAAAATAATGTTGGAAAAAAAATCTATTTGATTTTATTGATCGAGAGGTAGAATACAACTGAGCTTACTTTTAATTCTTTATTGAAAATGTAAATTGTAGTTTGCAATATTTAGGTTATTCCAAGAATTACACGTGCCGGATGCATCTAGACTTCTTGGAATTAACCTGTACATTATTTGCTGAATGTGGTATTTAATTTATTTATTTTAACAAAAATGTTGATAAATTGTTTGATTTAGGGTTCTGGGAATTGGTTGAACTTTATAGGGGTAACGGATGTAACTCCTCCCCTCTTGGAGTAGAGCGAAGGCCACAGAGAATTCGATGGGGTTGGAGCGATGATGCCGTTGTCACTGATAAAATGTTGGTTTTTTGATCTAAAGATGTATACTGCCACAACTGTGATGATAAGTCCAATTGATATGAGAGAGCCGAATGAGTAATAGACCCTGGTGCAGGTTTCTTATCGGAGGTTTTTGATTTCTTCTTTGTTTTTGAAGTGCTATTCTTTCATTTTCTGCATGTTGAGTTTTTCGATTTTGAAACTGGGTTTGATGTGTTTTTGTGTATAGGATGCTGGAATTATGAAAATTTCGTCTCAAAAGGTGTTGGTAGTGTCACGGTAGATGAAATTGTTGATCTCGACAATTCTTATACTGAATGAGTACAGTGCCTTGGATTTTCTGTGGACTTTTACTGCAAGTAGATTTAATTATTGTTGTAGGTACATTTAGAAGTAGTATAAAGTTTGGCTCTGGTTGGGTGATGGTTTGTATTAAACCAACATCATTAATAATACAATTTGCTGGTTCGTTGTTTAAGAGGCAGCCAATACATGTAGAATGTTTTGTTTTCTTCTCGTATACTGCTGTTTTACAATAATATACACCTTCTACTTTTGGACATATTTCATCGAAATACTGAATACTCTCTGAATTATAAATTAAATAGGGTTTCGCTTCGATTTCCTTTGTTTGGTTTATGGAGCTTTTAGCATTATTTCAGTTTAACGTTGTAAAATTTAGAACAATGGCTCGAGGACAGGCCCTGACACTCTTCGAAAGAGGAAAAATTGACGCATACATGGAGCAAAACTGCAGTTTGAGAGAAATTGCGAGAAAATTGAAAAGATCATTTTGTGCTTTAACTACTGTGTTAAGAAATACTCAGGACGCCCAAATAAATTAACAAGAAGAAATATTCGCGATATAAGCAAAATAACATCTAATTCAATGATGAGCTGCAACGAGGTAAGGCGAAGTTTGGACCTTAATGTCTCAAAGTCAACGGTTTGGAGGGCAATACAATCTATTCCACACATTGTTCGATAAAAAATGAGAGCTGCCCTCGATTAACAGCAAAATATGTTGAAAACAGAATCACATTCGCACGACAAAACATGGGTACAGATTGGGCGAAGGTAAGATAAATAACACTCGTTCGAAAAAAAGACCGATTTTTAAAATCCTAATTTTTTTTTATACAAGATAATTTTTTCCGACGAAAAAAAGTTCAATTTGGATGGACCAGATGGATTCAGTGGATATTGGCGGGATTTGAGAAAAGAGCCAACATTTTTTTCAAAGAGAAATTTCGGTGGCGGTTCCTTAATGGTGTGGGGAGCTTTTACGGCAAACGGAAGATTGTCGCTAGCCTTCCCTTCTATGCGGATGAACAGCGATGAATATCAGGGAGTTCTCTTAGAAAATTTAATTCCGTTTTTAGAGAGCCATGGATATGAAAACTTTGTTTATCAGCAAGATAACGCTACAATCCATTCTAGTCGCAGCACTAAAGCGTGGTTTTCGGACCACAACATCGAAGTCGTAGACTGGCCCGCGTGCTCCCCCGACCTCAATCCTATGGAAAATCTTTGGGGCATTCTGGTTCGCGATGTTTATAATCATAATCGTCAGTTTGAGACAGTCAGCGCTCTAAAAATGGGTATCTTAAATGCTTGGGCAAATGTTAGTGACCAAACATTAAAAAAAACTATCAGCATCAATGCAAAATCGCTTGTTTGAATTAATATTAAAAAAAGGGAAACAAATAAATTATTAAAACATTTAAAAAACTTCTTGGTTTATTTATTTTATTGACTGACCTTATATTTATGAAACGCTTTAGTTGATATATTATTGATTTTTTCGTTTGTGCTCGCCTTAGAATCTTTTGTGAAATTTTAAAATTGGTGTATTTGCTCTTCAAAAGTTGTGTTCCAATAACTCTTAACCTTATTTTGACAAGAAAAAAATTTTGTTGATAAAAAACAAAAGTTTTTGTCTTGAACCTATAATTATGAAACGCACTGTAGTAAGCTTGTTGGCCCAAAAGCTCATAAATATGTTCATTAGATTTAATATCTATTAACTGTTTCTGAAATATATCATACTCGTATATTTCTTCCAACTCATTTGGATTTAAAATGAATTTTGAAATTATGTTAAGTCATGCAAGCAAAATAGCTTCTGCCACATTTCAAATATGACTTGTCAAAAGGTCAATATTGTAATTAATTATATTGAGTTGGTGTGTGTAAGATATGACATTTTCATTGTATTGAATTCTGTTTTTCACAGATTCTTGATAATGTGTGAGAAACTTTTCAATATTTTCTTGTTCTTTGTTAATGAATCTTTGAATCATCTCCGAGTTTAAGTTTATCTGACTTAACATTGGGCCCTTGATATTAGCATTTTCGGATCTAAGTTTTTCTATTGCAATATTTAGTTTGTGTGCATCGTTCGCATCCATGCTTCCTGTAATGCATTTAATTATCGTCATTAATCCGTCAAAAAGTGCACTTTTATTTCTATTTTTTGGGAAGAGTGAGTTCAGTTTAATTTCTAGTTCGTGAAGAATAAGATTGGTTATGACAGTCGAATAATGTGTAAATTGTGTTTTTCGAAAAGTGTTATTAAGTCTTTTATTTGTATAATACTGTTTTCATAAGATTCTAAGTCAATTATATGTATAAGTTTGTATTAGTTTGTTATTTATCTTGCCGGCCCTAGTCTTAGTGGAAGGATACTCCATTTCTTTCTAAGTCTCGAATTTCTAGTTGACCTAAAATTTGTAAAATCCTGAGGAAAATATAGGAAAAAATATAATAATTATAATATAATATAATATTGCAATTTAGGGTTTAAAGCATTTGTCTATTTAATAATTTTTTTTAATGTTACCTTGTTATTTGTTTTAACTTTATGTCTCGTAAATCATGCTGTAATTTCATTTCTTTTACATTATTTTCTAAAAATAGTCTCATTTTCGTCCCTATCTGTGGGTTCTTCCCTAGTTTTGTTGAGTTTATCTATTCTTGAATTATATAATTTCTCAACTTTTTCTTTTATAGAAGGATATAGGATTGTTTGGAACTCGTTGAGCTTTAGGAGGTAATCGTGTTCATTGTTAAAAGTAATATTTTTGTCAAATGTGTAATTTCTGCCAAATAAAAGTTCGTAGGGGGTGTGTTTCGTTGCTGAGTGAATAGCATTATTGTATGTGATTATTGTTTCTGATAAAATGTCGTCATGGTCTGTACCTAGTTTCTTTTCTTTTCTCTTAGATAGGACAATTCTGTATTATTTCCGTAAGAGTAGAGTGGAGACTATCCACAGGAGAATTACTACTCGTTTGTTGGAATGTTGTATAATGCAGGTCTATTTTGTACTGTTCACAAAAAAGGCTATCAAGCTGATTACTCCAACGCGTCGAAAGTATTGTTGGAGGATGTGTACATAATGAAAGCGCAGATTCCGCGGAATAGTTGATCGCACTAAAGTCGGAGTTAGTGTCGTTACTGTTTAGGGCAAGTCTTCAACTTCGTAAGTGAAGTTCGAATTGCTGGCATTTACACTCTACGCTGCCAACGGTAGAATGTGAATACTCTGCGCTTGATCTCGAAGCATCAAACTCGCTTATCAAAGTTCTTGGTACGTTTTGGAACCGCTCTAGTGACGAATTCTGCTTTCGTGCATGGAAACAGGATTCGCAACTCGTCGTACCCTCCTTTCGGAGGTGTCATATTCGATCCCCTTAGACTTCTAGCCCCATCCATAATCCTCTTTAAAATGGTATTCCAGGAGCTTTGCTCGACAGCCTTGAATTTGGAATTGGACGATCCGTTACCTTATACCTTGGCCCAACGTTGGATGAATTATCGATAGGAACTCTACCACCTTGAGTCAATTTGAGTTTCAAGACATATCTTCGCATCGTCAAAGGGGTATGAGCTGCTTGGATTCTCGGATGCATCATCGGGAGCGTACGCGGCCAAGATGGCTCCGCTTAAAACAATTTCCTTTCTGCTTTTGGAACTCTGTGGAGCTTTGCTATTGACTCGTCTATTGCAATCTTATAACTTCGTCCCTCACCATAAAGCCCAGCCGCATATGGTGTGACTCGGAAATCGTCTTACATTGTCGTCATCCCCTAGTTTAGGGTGACCTTCGTCGTTAATCGAGTATCTGCTATATTGGAGGACCTTCCACGCCATTACTGGCAATACATTTCGTCTGAATCGAATTCAGCAGACTGGGCTTCGAGAAGTGTTGTTCCATCTGATCTCCCGTCACATCATCTCTGCTGGACTGGACCCTCATGGCTTTCCACATATCGTAGTTCCTGGCCTCAATCGAAATTTTACATTGATATAGGTCAACATCGACAATCTTGAGGAGTGGTTGCATCCCAAACATTCGTTGATCGCGTCTATTAATGAAGAAAAATCCTACCAAAAAACAGATGATGACCCTAAGATTACCCTAGACTTCGAATTAGTCGATTCTTTTTTTCGTAATTTCTTGTCGTAGTTGCGCTTGTGTCATGTAATTGCTGCATGTCTTCGGTATCGTATTAATTTCCGCCTACATAAACTTGGGCTTCCTCGTCTCACCAATACCTTCTCAGTCCAGGAGCTACGCGGGAAAAAATTTTGTATCATTATACTTGCTCATAACATTGATTTTGCAAACGACATCAGGGTTCTTAAACGAGACAAAACTCTACCACTCAAATCTAAACTTCTGAAATATGCTCCATTCATCGATAAGTATGGTATACTTCGAGTTCAACATTCTCACCTCTCCATTGACATGAAACATCAAATTATTTGCAGTAAACAGTGCAGCAACATATTCGGAATACTAATTTCCAGGAGGCTCGTCGTTATCTCTCCGAAATGCAGAAGCTGGCCTTGTAGTATTCCCACAACAACCTCATTGAGGCTGAACTCGCTGACGGCTCCACATTTTGACGGGGAAGCCGGCGTAAAGTCGGTGAAATTTCACTTGGGCCGCGTTATTGGCTCTGCTGCTCTCTTGTTTGAAGACCTTTATACAATTTTATTTCAAATTGATGCTCTATTAAAATACCGTACTCTATGATTGAACAGATTCCAATTTAGATCCATTAACTCCAGTGCCAGAGCCGAGCTATATCGATGTCCCAAACAACCGACTAGACCACAACAGGGTGGTCGTGGCTTAAGTGGTAGTGGACAGGCTTCCAAATCGGAAGGATCTGTGTTCGAATCTCAGCCTCGCCCGAAAGACATATTCATTTTTTCAATTAACAAAAATCAAGTAAGCTGAGTAGTTGACTAGAAATCAACAACAAGCCAACTTCCACTAAGAATTTTGTCTACCCATGGAGCGAAATAACCACTGAGCCCGAACATCTTTCCTTCTCTCTCTATCCCATTTTCCAAAAAAATTTAACACCTGCTCAGGCACTTTAAGTGTATTCATAAATACTTGAGTGTAATATTCTTTAAAAAAAAAAAGAAAAAAAAGTCGGTTACAAAGCTTGGTGCAGGGATTTTGTGCGACGATGGTACGTCGAATATCTGTCGTCTCTTCAGGAGAGAAGCAAGTGACAGAAATCGATAACTAACATTAAGGTCGGTGACCTAGTGTCCTCACTCAGTGGTCGTTTAGTAGATGTCAATCAAGACCGAGACGAACGTGTGAGGGTGGTGAAAATGGCGAAAGGTATCTTCAAACGACCTATACTAAAATTGCTGTACTGCCTGTTCCCTGAACTAGTCCACAGGGGCAGTTATTAACTTTTAATTTTAAATTAAATAAAAAAAAAGTTATTTTTAGACAGATGTCTTGCTTTATTCACTCTACGAGTACTTAAATCTGACTACAATTTTGTCTTACAGTACTATTTATAACATTTTACTGTGGGAAAATACAAATTCTGATAATTACATGAAGTCAGCATTAATACTAAAAATACAAAAATATTCCGGAGAGATATCTGATCCATATCCGCTGAATATGCATGCAGGTGTTTGGCGCGTGTGCTGACGAAGCTGGTTTGTGTGTGATAACTCTTCCCTCCTTAGGTCTATGTCTCATGGATCAGAAATTAAGTTTGATGGGTTGTGGTGAAAGGTCATTGACTTGTGGAACAGCTGTTAATAGTTTAATTTGAAATGGAGTTTGTTTTTTCTCGCATCTGCATCTAATATGTATGGCTATAATGATTATAAGAACAAAAAAGATAATAACATCTGAAACTACTGATAAATGGTTGACTAGTGCAAATTTTTGTAACTTCTTAATATTATCTATATGTAAACTATGTAGATATTCTAGATCTAGTCTAATTTCTTTTACTGTTAAATTGGCCTGAAGAAGTGGTGGTAGGATATGATACGTGGTGACTTCTTTGTTTATATATTCTTGGTCGTTGATAAATATAGAGTCATTATTGAACTGCAACAAGAATGTTCCATTTAGAATTTTGGTCTCCTCTTGATGTTTAATGATTCCGTTGAAATTGGTTAGGAATATGATGTTTTCGTTGATGAGTTCGATGATTGGTTTTTTATAGAATTGGTGTTCGCATTTAGCACTGATTCCTTTTAGCAGCTGACTGATGCAATGGTCTGCGGATAGATTTTGAAGTTGGTTGCTGTTGCATACTAGTATGCCGTTAATTTCTCTGCACTGTTCTTTGATTCCATATTGTTCGTCTTGATTTACCAGAAGTTCGTTTGATTCTAAGTATATTCGTCTATTGTCTTTAACTGAAGATCTACGAGTAATTAGAAGATGATTGGAATCCATTGGTTTTGTTTTTGGTAAGGAAATAGCATAAAGTATAATTGAATCTTTTTGTAGCACTATTGGTTCTGCATACTCGATAGCTTCGACTTCATTATTATATGGTAGTGTCTCCATCTGCGCGAGAATATTCTGGATCTCGGTCTTGTCGAAAAGGTTTGTGTTCACAATTCCTTTTTTTGCTAATTGAACTGCTGAAACGATTTCATTGACTTCATCTTTTATTATTGTAATATTGTTTGTTCAAACTTATCGACACTTGTATTGTTAATTCTCTGAATGATCTTATTGTAGTTATCCAAAATTCCTTGAGTTACTTCGGTAATGCGGTTATTAATTCGATATTGATTATTGTTGTTTTCAATAATGACGTTTTGAGTTTTGTGTTCCGGCGATCCGTTTCCATGCAGATCCAAGCCAGTTTATCGATGTGCCAAACCTTAGTCTTTTGCCCTGCAATTTCTTTAATGATTCTTCGTTTTGATGTAATTGATACAGTATTTGAGGTCTGAGCATACTATTTTTGTCTATTTGTTGTTCAATTGTAGGAATAGAGGCGCTGACTATTTCATTGTGTGAGATTTATAACGTGGATCATTTTAAAATTGCCGTTAATGATTCGTCCGCTTCCATGTTTTATAGTTATTAATGGTGTATTGTATTCGAATATGCTTAGGATTGCCGAGGACAATCCTATTGACCTAGAACGGAAAGAGAGAAAAAATTACATTGTTACTGCTTTGTGTTCTTAATCTGTGTTTTATGGATTCTTTTCCCAGTTTCGGTTGTAATTGTTACGCGATTATCTTTCTGAACTTTTTCTTTTTTGAACTGTTTCTGTTTCACTTTCTTGATAAGTCCTAGGTTTGGTTCTGTTCCGGTTTCTTCTACTGATTTTCTTTCTTTGATTTTTACGAATAAGTTCCGTTAAATCTTCATTAACTCCGTGCGTAAGCATCTGATCATCTCAATTATTGTTGAATGGACTCTTTCGATTGTGCCGTTGACTTCACTTTTTAAGTTGGTGTTAAATATATTTGAACTCCTAGCGTCTTGATGTAATTCGAAACAATGGGACTTATAAAACCACTCTCATTATCCATGACTAGTATTTTCGGAACTGTAAAGTAGTGGAGGATTTTTATTATTTTGTTTCTCAAGTACAAAGCCGATTTTTCTTTAATACGGAAGAACTTCGTGAATTTAGTAAATTTATCGATGCAAGTAATATATTTTTCATGGTCTATTTCAAAGAGATCGATGTGCAGAATTTCTGAAGGATAAGTGGGAATTGGAGTTTGTTGGAATTCGGGTTTTAAAGGATGGCGATCATATTTATCCAAATTGCAAATATCACAAACCTTAGTATATTTTTTTATTTTTTGAAGTTTTCCTTGTATATATCCTGCAGTAATTGGATGTATTTCTCGGGGATTTTGATGCCATTGAGAGTATTGGGGCTAAGCTTCTCCTTCAATTGCTATGTTAAGTTTTCCTTATGTATTACAGGGAGTCCTATAAAGTGGCGATGGTAGTTCGGATGTGGTTCCTCGTAAGCACACATATCAGTTCCTGCCTTAAAGATCAATTGATTTTTGAACACATTCATTGGGGCTTCGCAATGAGGTGTTAGTTCGGAACTGTCTTCTTCCGCACTGTGCATAGTTGCTGCACTGGAGGAAATCAAATTGTTCACATCCGTCTTCAGTCTTGACAATGCGTCAGCCACGAAGTTGGTTTTACCAGGCCTGTAGACGAGCTCATAATTATACTCTTCGATCCGTGCCTTCTATCTTTTCAGCTTTGCATTTGTGTTTCTAGTACTTAGAGCGAAAGTTAAAAACTGATGGTCAGTTAAAATCCTAATCTTTTTCGCTCCATACAGATAGTTTCTCAAGTTATCTAAGGCCCACACTATCGCTAGCATTTCTTTTTCGTTTGTAGCGTAGTTCTCTTCGGTTTTACTGAGTGATCTGGAAACATAAGTGATGGGTCTGTCCTTTCCAATATCGCCTTGAGATAGTACTGCACCAATTGCTGTGTTCGAAGCATCGGTTGTTAATATGAATGACTATTCGAAGTCAGGAAAAATCAATACTTCAGATGATGTAAGAAGTTCCTTTAAGTTGTTAAATGCTCTAAGTTCTTCGGTATTTAGTTCTATTTTGATTTTTTTTTGGTTGCGTGGCTTTGATCTGAGCCTTCTCTCCCCTCGTAAGATTTGTCAAGGGCTTTATTATTTTCGCAAAGTCTCTGATAAATCGTCTGTAGTAGGAGGCAAGGCCAATAAATCCTTTTAACTCTTTAAGGTTTTCAGGAGGTCTTATTTTTTTCAATGCCTGTATTTTCTTCGGATCTGGCTTAATACCTTTATTCGTTATAAGGTATCCAAGGAATTCGGTTTCTTCTTTCAAGAATTCTGTTTTGTCCAAATTTACTCTAAGGTTAGCTTGTTCCGGTTTGGAAAATATTGTTTCTATATTTTTCATATGTTCTTCTTCGGTTTCTCCTATTATGACAATATCGTCTATATATACAAAACAAATTTTCCCTATTTCCTCACGCAAAACATCGTCTATTGATCGTTGAAAAATTGCTGGAGCATTCTTCAGTCCGAACGAAAGTCGTGTAAACTCATACTTTCCATTCATTGTGGAGAATGCTGTCCTTGCTATATCTGTATTTTTCATTTTAATTTGGTGAAATCCTGAAGTTAAGTCGATAGCTGAAAAATATTTTGATTTTCCTAGGCTGGCTATTGTGTTTGAGATATCCGGAATCGGATATGTGTCGGATATTGTAACGGCGTTGAGACGTTTGTAGTCAATCACAATTCTGAATTTCCTCTCTCCTGAAGCATCCATCTTTTTCGGGACTATCCACAGAAGAGAATTGTAGGGGCTTTTAGATGGTCTTATAATGTCATCCTCTAGCAATTTTTTAATTTGTCTCTATACTTCGTTCCGTAAATTTACTGGGTAAGGGTATGATTTTGTATATATAGGTTCGCTTGTGGTTGTTTTTATTTCGGCTCTTACGCTTGTCTCAATAACTTCTTGATCGTTAATCGGACTAAAGATTTTCTTATGTTTCTTCATTATGGATTGGAGAACCTTCTTAGTTTTTTGAGTCAAATGATTATCTCTAATTTCTATATTATAAACTTGAGTGGATTGATTTTCTTTCAGTTTTATTTTTACATTTGGTTTTATGGTGAGTATATTATTCTTCCTGTCTATAATGGCTTCCAGTTCTTTTAACGCATCATCTCCAATTATACCATCGAAAGATCTTAAGCCAGGTAGAACAAAGAATTCTAAATCTGTGTTATTACCAACACTTTTAAAGAATTTACCATTCACCTTGCGTTCTATTGTCACTTCACAGCCTGCTGATCGAATTTTGAAAGGATTTTTTAGGTGAGTAGCATTTTCGCCTAATGCGGGGCAAATAAAATTTTTATTTGCTCCTGTGTCCACAAGAAATTTTAAACTGTTGCCTTCTCTGGCTCTATACTCTAGGTATGGAATGCTAGAGAGGCATCTGTCATAAAATTTGCTTCGGTGGTTGGTTCTTCATTTCCTATTTCTTGGAGGTATTGCAAATAAGCTTCCATTTCTTCAGCATCATTTTGTGAACATTCTTCCAACTCTTCATTATCATTACTTTGTTTGTCTTCTGCTTGCGTGACTATGTTAAATAGCCTTTGCTGCTTTGGACGAAAGTTTTCTGAATCATTCGGTCTTTTAGATTGGAAATTCTGTCCTTGATTTGTCGGCCTATTTGAATAATCAACCTGCTTTCTTTGGATTGACCTGTCTATTTCCATTTGCTCTAATGGCTTAGGCCGTCTTGGTGGAGGAGGATTGTTTCGTCGATGTTGGTTATTATACTGTAAGTTAAATGCCTTTATCATTTGTTGAATGGGAAGTGGCCTTGGAGGTAGACGATGCTTTCTATGCTCTTGTTGGCTCGTAAAAATTTGGTTGGTAGGAGCTGAGATGGTATTAGATACATTTCTGTTATGAATTGTTACGTTCCTGAAATTAAGGTTTTGTATCTCCAAGATGTGTAGGCTTCTGGTAAGGTTTGCGGTTTCTGTATTATTAGCATTTTACTCAGATCACCGTTCAGTCCCCTTACAAACACATCTAGTGCGCGGTCCCTGTAATTTTCGGTGAGAGCCCTTATAGTTTCAGCGGAATAGTCTTCGGATTTAGTTTTGTTGATGATGAGGAAAAGCTGGTGGTTTACACTAGCATAAAATTCATCTAATGTCGAACTTCTTTGGGACATAGTGCTTAGTTGATGCTCTAGTGTCCTAATATCTCTTTTGTCGGCATAGTGTAGAGATAAACACCTTTTTATCGATGCCCAGTCGTTATCTAAAATATTATAAGATATGAGGGCTGTATCGGCATGTCCTCTGATTTTTTGTCTTATACTTTGCAGTATAGACCTATAAATGGGTTTTTGACGGACTATTTAATAATCCCTAAGGATATTTTCTACGGTGTGTATCCATGACAGGTACTGCACCGGATTGCCATCAAAGATTTGCAATTCTCTGGCGCAATCTGGAAGTTTGCTTATCTCCTTGAGATCAGACTCAGTAAGGGGATATTGCAAACTCATTTGCGTTAGATTCGGATCGCTTATGACCTTCGTTTCCAATATAGTTAGTCTATTATCTATTTTTCTTACTAGCTCTATATGAGCATTAAGTGCTCCTGTTAGCTGAACCAGAGCGTCTTGAATTCCTTCCATTATTATGAATTATGAATTACTTAATTAGTTAATTAAGATTTTTGTTTCGTTAAAGTGAAAATTATTTATTTATAATTTGATTTGGTATACGAATAAATTTATTGTTTCGTAATGGTTACAATTTCAATATATTATATTGTAGATTTATTATATATTTATAATAAAAAACTTTGTACTCACATGAGTAGGGTGGCTATCTGCATTTGAGATTGAAGTCAGCGAAGTCCAGCGATGTTCGGATGACCTGTATTTTTCCTCTTTGACCTGTTACAGTCTACTGATTCTACAGTCTACTACACTTGACTCTGTCTATAGTTTTTTTTCTCACGAACTGTCTATTTGTCTTTTCGGATTTACTCACGACACTGTTTTTGAAGAGTTGTTCTTACGGTTAACACTCGCGAAGCAGTTTTTAAGCGATGTTCTTACGGATTTATTCGCTACACTGTCTTTCAAGAGTTGTTCTTACGGATAACACTCGCGACACTGTTTTTCAAGAGTTGTTATTACGGTTAACACTCACGAAACAGTTGTGTTGTTCTTAAGTTAGATTATTTATGACATACGTTTTAAACTCATGTCCCTGCACGGGCGCCAGTTATTAACTTTTAATTTTAAATTAAATAAAAAAAAAGTTATTTTTAGACAGATGTCTCGCTTTATTCACTCTACTTAAATCTAGATATCTGATCCATATCCGCTGGATATGCATGCAGGTGTTTGGCGCGTGTGCTGACGAAGCTGGTTTGTGTGTGATAACTGGGCCGGGATGCTGCGGATTTAAAGAATTTATTTATTTACAATTTGTTCAGTAATTCATTCCTTGTAAGAACTCGGTGGTGTGGTGTGTTACTGCAAACGCACCGGTATTTAGTTTTTTTTTTTTTCCTAATTGCACATCGAGCATTATTATCAGCCGATGCATACTCTTTTTTTCGCTTCCCGTTTCCTTTCAACTTGCGTCGCCAGCTCTTTGTTTATTGGCGTTGGTTTTCACAAGCTGGTGCATGTACGGATTCTCTAAAGCAAGTGTTTGTATTGGTACCATCAACCAATACTGTCACACATATATTCGGTATAACCCACACTTCCGTGGGAGATGTTTGTCATCTATGATATGCAGGAGAAATACAGTTTCTTGTTAACGATTACATATATATTTATTTATTTATTTATTTTTCAAGGGATCGGTACAAATGAATTTGTAAAGTCCGGGATTTTACGCCGGGGTACTAGCCCATGTGGCGTTTTGTCAACAGCACGCGGTGTACCGAGTTCCCAAAGCATACTATCTCGTGATACATATAATTGGGGTAGCAAGTACCGGAGATCAGGTTGTTCGATGAGGTCATTGCTCTTACAACGTGACTTCGTTGACGAAATTGTCCACTCTTATTAAGCTCTCCTTTTTGTATAAGACCCCATTAGGATAGAATTTTATGTACTCAGATTCTGGTGTTCTGTATAAGCGAAGACAAGTCCTAAAACAAGCACTCTCAGACACCCGAATCTTTTCCAATAAACTTGCACTCACGTTGAACCACACGGGACATCCAAATACAAGAATATGCCGGATAAGTGCCACGTAGCAGATCACCTTCACGTTCACCCTCGCATCGTGTTGGCTGTTATAAAACAGTCTCTTTGTAAGGGCGAAAGCACCTTTGGCTCTGGCCAGAGCAACATCTATATGTTTGTGGTCGTGGTGTAGTGGTACTAGCAATCGCTTCAGTAGTTTACAGTTTAGTTTTAAGTTTTAAATTATAACAAAAGTTCATATACTAAGTTTTTCTACATAAAGTTTATTTTCTTAGTTTTAGTTTTAATAAATGTAAAAACAAAAATAAAATAGTCTGTAAGAAACGTCGAAAGACATTGATTAAGTATTATGTTTAACTTAGAGTGCCCGCATGGGGCCAGTAAGATAGAATAAGATTATTTT
The DNA here is from genome assembly GCA_949129095.1 of Volucella bombylans. Lineage (NCBI taxonomy): Eukaryota > Metazoa > Arthropoda > Insecta > Diptera > Syrphidae > Volucella > Volucella bombylans. Next base: position 37,733,987 of record OX422144.1, on the reverse strand, counting down.
TAAGTTATTTAAGCTAATTTTTAAGCATTTTTTGTCTAGCTTGTAAGTGTAAATGAAGTTTAAAAATAAAAATGCATATAAAATGAAATGAAATGAATAGCAATCGCTTCTCACTTGGAGGGTCCAGGTTCGAATCCTGCCCATGACAAGTCAGTTTTTCATTTGTGTAATTGGAACTCAGACAGAAAAATTCTGCGTGTGAAGGAATAACACTGGCACGTAGATTTGGCTGTTGTAGATTTTCAACCACAAAAAACTAGAGCGAATTATAACTTCGAATGGAAAGTAAAATTCTCTTTTGAGGTGAAGGAATATTTCGTTCTATGATAATGGAATTCGTGATACTCTTTTATAATTCGATCTTGCTCGTCATTCTCTGTTATATCTTTTAGTATTTCGGTGCATCTTATTATTAAAAGAAAAAGTTTGTTCTGCGAAAAGTATTTTGAGTATGTAGACTGAAGAATTCGGAATGTGTTATTGTCTGTAAAAATTGCCGACAGTTTATTGGGTGGTGTAAATTTTTTTAGTATACTCGTATCTACAATTATCTCCTCTGTAAACTCAGGCTTCTTAATAATTTTGCGTTGCTTATTTCGAAAGGGTACTTTAATGGTTACTGAAGGGCTTTGGTCCGATTTTTCTAAAACTATCTGAAGGGCAAAATCGTTAAGAGGTCTTTCTGATATGTAAATCTCGTCGTCCAGATTTTCTTCTGCTGAATGGATTGTGGTACCAGAAGTTCCTTGCTTTGACGCAACGTCGTTGGTATTGATATCAATGAAAGTATTGGTCTTAGGGTCATTGAGTTTGATTCTGCTTAATGCATTGGCGTTTGTATTTAGTTTACCTTTTTTATAGACTATCTCGTAGTCGTATTCTTCGGAATTGAGATGCGAGGTTCTCAAAAGCTCTGCTATACTAGATTCCGTCGGGCTCTCATCACATGTTATGTTAAAGTTATTGATTTCTATAAAGTTATTAGAATGATAAGGATCTACTTTTAAAGGTTGCTCAATGAGAAAAATTTGGTCAAGATTATGTTGTTGGTTCCAATAGTATATTGGGTCGATTGCTGCCGGATCATAATAATACTCGTAATCTGGTAGTTGAGGTTCTGTTGGCTGGAAACCTGTTAGTTGGACATCTGTTTGGTTAAAATCTGTCGATTGGGAATCTGCTGGTTGGGAGTTGTTAGAGTCTGTGTTAAGGTTGTGAACCTCTTCCATTTTGTATTTAGGTTGTGTGGAATACCTTGTGCGATTGCTTACATTAGAGCTGTTATGAAATGCTGTTGGTTGACGGAATTTTGTCATCGCTGACAGAGTATCCATTGGAGGATTGGGTTTAGGAATGTTCTGTTGTGTGTTTGGGAAATTATTATTGCCGAAAATGTTAGTCGGTTTATTTAAATTTTTAAAGTGTGGATTGATTGGTCGTATTGGTAGGTTATTATTGTTAAAGGTGTGAATTCGTTGGTGTAAATTGTTATTGCTATGATTGAAATTAAATCGGGGAATAAAATTATTTTGAGGTGAGATCATATAATTATAGTTACGATTGTTTGTAAACGGTCTTTGAAAAATACCATGCTGTGCTAGGAATTGTCTGTAAATATTACTAAGTGTTTTTTGTTGAAATTGTGTTTGAGGTGGGCCTAAAAATTGAGGTTGTCTGGTTGGTTTTCCTTACTGGGTTCCATTATTCGCTTGATTAAGTTCTTTTTTCATATAAAAGATATTTTGTTCCTTTATACAATAGGAAAGAGCTAACGCAAGAGTTTCTGGGCGCATTGCTCTTATGCTTGATCCAAGTGGTTCTTTAAGTCCAGACAAGAAAATATTAAGGCACATTTCAGAAAAAATTCCTTTTTTTGCTTGAATGACATTATTATCCTCTTCATGGATCAAGATGTTATTATACAATGATTTTTGGGTTTCTACGATTTCACTGTAAAAATATTCTACGGACTTATGATTTTGTTTTAAGGAATGTAAATCTTTTATTAAAGATGTTTCGGTTCTCTTGTCAGAATAGTGGTTTGTTTTGATACTGTTATTTTTTACGAGTTACGAGTCGTTCCATACATATTTAGAACTTCGTTCTAAATCCTTCAATTTTATTTCGGATGGCGCGAAGTTGTATTTTTCCCAGCATCGTACCGTCAAGTGTTTTGATGTGTTCTACATTATTTAGAAATTCGTGCAGTAATCTGAGATTACCATCAAAACGTGGTAGGTCTTTAATGGTGTCCGGGATTCTAAGCGACTTACATATGCATCAGTATCAGGTACTATATCATGTTCTCGGTGTTCGTCTGCTGGGTTGTCTTCTCTTTTTTTTTGAACACTTGTGTTCACTTGTTGATTAAAGTTCCTATTACTACGATTCTTACTAAGGTTCGATCGGTTTTTTAGAGATTGAAATCCCGCGGTATGGCACTACTACCGATATTCCTTCGGTATTGATAGCTTTTACAATGTTCCTTTGTAAAATTAATCACACCACTTATCCTTTAGTGATTTGACGTTGATCAGTAATCCGCTGATTTAAGTCAATGCACAGATGATTTAAGTATTTTTTTTATACTATCAGTTAGCCGCTGATTTGAATCACTGTACGTATATACTAAAAAATTATACCGAAACCGGGACTACACGACTGCGCCAGTTATGGGTAATGGAAAATAATGTTGGAAAAAAAAATCTATTTGATTTTATTGATAGAGAGGTAGTCTCTACTACAACTGAGGTTACTTCCAATTCTTTATTGAAAATGTACATTGTAGTTTGCAATATTTAGGTTATTCCAAGAATTACACGTGCAGGATGCAGCTAGTCTTCTTGGAATTAACCTGTACATTATTTGCTGAATGTGGTATTTAATTTATTTATTTTAACAAAAATGCTGAAAAGGAAATTACAATTGTTTGATTTAGGGTTCTGGGAATTGGTTGAACTTTATAGGGCTAACGGATGTAACTCGCGCCGTGTGGCATGTTGCGCCATCTTGTGGCCAATGATTCCACCTGCCCATAAAACACACCAAACAGTGAGTTTTAATGGTTGTAAGGGCGTCTCAACAAAGGCTTCTGGGTTTTTTCCACTCTAAATTCGGCCATCTGGCAAAAATTCATGATGCACTACACCGTTGTAATCCATGAAAACCGTGAGCATTGCCTTCTTTTTTGACTGAAAACGACGTGGTTTTTTTGGTCTCGGCTTATTTGGTGAACGCCACTCACTGGCCTGATGTCTGGATTGCATGTCGTACTCATAAGCCCACGTCTTGTCTCCAGTAATGATCCTTTTGATGAATGTGGGATCGGATTCAGAGTCGCAAATCATCTCTTTTGCGACGTCAACACGCTCTCTTTTTCGCATGAAATTGAGGTCTTTTGGCACCAACTTTGCTGCTACACGACGGAAACTCAAATCATTAACCAAAATGTTTTGGACGGATTCATAGGCAATGTTCAAGTCCTCCGCTATCTCTCTGATGGTTAATTTGCGGTTATTGACCAACATTTCTTTCACTCCATCAATGTTTTCGTCGGTTTTCGATGTCGATGGTCGGTTTTCGATGTCATCATCTTCGATTGACTCACTTTTGAACCGCTTGTGCCACTGGTAAACGACCGTTTTCTTAAGAGAATCGTTGTCGAAACACTTTTCCAACATTTCCAACGTTAGCGCACCATTAAATCCGTTTTCTACGCAAAATTTAATACAAGTTCGTTGTTGCAAATTTAAATCCATTTCTAAAATGGTACAAAATCGCCAACACACACAGAGAAAGATGTAGGCTACGTAATTTTTGCAAATGTCAAGCTATGACGCTAAGATTTATAGGGAATGTCAATAACAGATTTGGGGGTTATTCCGGGAATCATTTTGATATATATACATACATACTCGTATTTTGGTATGTATGTTTGTTCCTTTGTGGCACTCTAGAGACCAAACGCGTGGGACGATTTTGATGTTTCTTACATCTATCGATTTGTCGTTATCTTGCGCATGTCACTGAAGACATGATATTAATTAAAATTCAATACGGCGACTACCAGCCACCATTTTGTGAAATGAATTTCCGAGTGTCACTGAAGACATGATATTAATTAATAATTAAGTATTAACAAAATTCAGTATGGCGACTACCAGCCGTCATATTGTAAAAAAAAAACGAAAAAGTGTAAAATAAAAAAATTAATTTAAAAAATTAAATAAACCCGACTGAGTAAAAAATGGACTTTAAATATGAACTAAAAAGAAAAACACAAGTCCAGTAGTCTAGAATTCTATTAAGAAATATTAAATAACCACACCATTGAAATGGTTTCATGGTGGAAACACACATAAAATAAATAATAAATTCTAATGCGGAACTTAGCAACTTAAACAGTCCTGACCCATTAAATATCTAGACCAGCTCAGGTCTTCCCAATAATGGGAAGGGCTAGAATTGCCAACGACTGTCGTCTATGAGTACACATGTGTCTCAAATACGTGACAACGAATCTCCGACAGCCCGATCCCAAAGATTGTCGTCTATGTGGGCACATGCACATCACCAAATTAATTTTTTTAGTAAGCACAACGTTTTTGATAGTACAATACTTTTGATACGATGTATATTATTGGATAAGACCATTATTTATCGCTATTTCTTGGTGCATTGTATAATCGTGCGAAGACAATTCACCATATCCTGACTTATTGTATAAAAGTTTTGACATTTTAAGGGCAAGCAAAAATATATGAGCTGAGATTCAGAGGAGTGAGATAACAATGATCCACAAATAGCTCTCAAAAGCGATGATAAGTTGCTCTGAAAGTAGTTTCGGAGATTTTATTCGATAGAGCAGTGGGACTGTTCTTATCGCTTTTGTGTTTTCACTTAGTCAATTAAAAATATATAGTTATTAAAAGTTTTATTACTATGTATTAATATTTTTGAAAAATGAAAACTACATATCTATACAAAATTTATTGTGTTATTATTTATCAGTAGAAAGTTTAACTCTTTAAACGTATTATATTTTCAGCTGGTACCGCCGAGAAATAAGGAAATATGACCCGTTATATTGGCTTCAATATAATTTGACGTTATTGTAAAATAACCTCAAACATATATAGAATGTGTTTTGTGGGGAAAGGATTATATCAGCTTAATACTCTCAATCCATAGAAAGAAACATATCAATTAATATAAAAAAAGTCAAAATTTATTTATCATATCCAAGATAAATTATACAATCTTGCAACATATACGAATTTTAAGTTTACTTTAAAATAGATTCAAAGTTACCAACAAAGCGTTTATAAAAGGAAAGTCTTTACTGAAATCATTTATAGTCAATCACATTCAAATCATTCTACACGAAGTGAACATATAAGAAAAAAGACTTACTGTATTATATGAATTTCATATAATATAATTAAAATATCTAGAAGCGGCAAACATTTGTAAATATAGTATGGCTTTTATATGGAGACGTCGTTCAACTTCAATAGTAAAGATTATCGCAGTTCTGACAGTGATTTGGTTTACAATAGCCTTTCTCATATTTACTGACGATACGAGACGAGCGGCAAAATGGAGTGGAATGTCACTCGGATTAAACAGTATCGGTGGCAAAAGTGCAAATGATGGTGGTGGATTTGAGGATTCTGGGCAAGCAGTTGTTGCTGTTGACATTCCCGTAGTTGGTAGAGCTGAATTTGGTGAAAACAATTTCTTGCGTGGAAATTTGGTTGATGCTAAAAATGATTTGAATGAGAACGAATCTGTTGCTGAGAAAAATAACGTAAGGCCTTATGGAAAAAATATTGCCCAAGAACATGGAAAAAGAAGTTCTGCTCAGAAACAACCGATTGATGATGGTAAGTTTAAAATTTAACACTATTGCCCCTTTACTATCATATTTAGTGACTAAATATTTCACCGTGCTCATTTTGTTGGGTTTAAAATATCACCGAGGGCTCATAGCTAACGTCATAGTTCATTGAAAGAAAATTATGTACTTTATTTTCGATTTGACACATGTCCGTGTGTATGTATGTATATTTATGCGATTAACTCTATATATTGGTCCATACCTATCCCTTTTGTCAAGTACTTCTATATACCGGCATTTTAATACAAAAATTGTTCATATAAGCAAAGATGACGTTGAGTAAAAGAAATGTGTAGACTAAATGCAAACCTTTTCAAACAGATTGTATTTATGGATGCACTATGGAGCACAAGCTTGGATGAACGGTTTAAATGGCTTAAAGTGGCTAGTGCTTTGCCTCTTTATATACATATTATACTATTTTACTTCTACCTGCATGAGATTACAATTCCTGCTCTTGAGTGTACATGCTTCGGGGATGTCTATTTTTTTTATCCCGTTACCGCTACAAATGCATCCAGTTTGATTATTAGCATTATTCTTCCGTTGTTCGTTATATACAGGGTGTCTCCTAATTCGTCAAAGATAATTTTGCAAATGATACCTGTGCATATTCTAAGAAAAAAAATCGTTCTATCTCCAATGTTGACATCATCTATCGAGGCTTACTTTGGTATACCCTGACCCATGTTAACGGAAATTGCTCTGTTAGTACTAATGGTAGAAACTTCGTGTAGGACTTTATATTTAGAAGAAATACTAGCCTTTGTAACGGCGTTTAAATAAAGTTGAGATCTTGTTTGCGTCTTTAGATATCTAATTTCTAAAGCTGTTCCATTTTCATTGCCAAGCTAATTTTTGGCTTTGAGGTCACTTTTCTCCAGAAAATGTCTAATTAATACTACGCTTTAACATTTTTTTTCTTATACTCTTACGCTCTTCCAATTCAATCAGAGTTGCTATTTCGGTTGAATAAACAAGTTCTTTCATTCCTCCCCATACAAAAAAATCCAATACTGTAAGGTCGTGAGATCTTGCAGACCAGTGAACTGGTCCATTTCTTCCTATCCAATGGTTACCGTACTCCTCATCTAGCCAACAGGTTGTTGGAGCACCGTCCTGTTGAAAATTTGACGAAGTTATCAGTGGAATGCCTTCCAATAGTTCCGGTAAATCATTTCGCAATTTCGTTTGTGGAATTCAGCCTAGGTGGTAGTTTGAAGGGGCAGATTAACTTGTTTCAAAGTACACCTGCCCACATATTGACGCAGAATTTGTGTTGAAATGATTTATGTCTCCTTGTATGTTTTTTTTTTGTAATTTACGCGCCTAAGGGGTTGATACCCTTTTAATGTTGCCAGGGCGCGGGCGGTAAGGTAGAAGGAGGAGAAAGGAAAATTGTTTTTTTGTAGTGGTTTGAAACTCAGGTGTGTTTGGTTTCGATATTCGCTCTCCAAGGGTGGGAGTCCGAATAGGACGGAGAGTTTTTTCTTCACTCAGAGTGATTCGAAGTTATAATTCGCACTAGTTTGTTGTGGTTGAAACTCTACAACAGCCAAATCTATGTGTCAGTGTTATGCCTTCACACGCAGAATTTTTCTGTCTGAGTTCAAATTACACACGTCCTATTCGGACTCCCACCCCTGGAGAGCGAATATCGAAACCAAATACACCTGAGTTTCAAACCACTACAAAAAGCAATTTTTCCTTTCGCCTCCTTCTACCTTTCCGCCCGCGCCCTGGCAACAGTAAAAGGGTATCTAACCACATAGGCGCGCGTAAATTATAAAAAAAAAAAAAAGGTGTATGGTGGTATGGATAAAGATTTTCTCCATGCAGTACATTACAAATTTTGTGTCTGGAAAATTGAATTGCAAAGCTAAGCGTTTGATGCTGATTGATGGATCAGTGATTACAGCTTCTAGTATTCTTTCATCAACCGAAATCCTACTTACTTGTGGAGCTCCCGCATTTGATACGTATTTCCATATGCTCCTTTACTAGAATGTCGTTGGTTAGGATACAGTTCATGGTACTCGTATCTTTGTCACCCACTAGTTGAACTTTCATTTTACAGGCCATAAGCGTAAATAATGTTTACGTATTCTTGGTTCGTAAATGCAGACATTTGAAATGACGTTTCTAAGCAACTGTAACCTTAGCGTAAAAAAATAAACTGATTATTAACTAATTATTTTTTTTTTAATCTATTATATCATTTTTGTTTGGTAAATTTCCGAAATAGGCCTTCAAATCCCAAACCTAACTCTTTCTGAGAACTTTTAAGGAACAAGGTAAAGAAATGAAGGTTTTGACAAGTAGTCAAATAAAAGAGCATGCTTTAAAACTCTTTAATATAATAGCTATGCAATTTTAAAAAATATTGGATAATTAGTAGTTCTTGGAAAACCACTCTTATGAGTATTGTCTGTTGTTAGAAACATTGGTAAAAAATCATAAATTCCTTTTTTTACCTGTTGTATGTTTTCCCAAGTATCATAAAATCTATTGGTTTTTATGCAAACTTGATGACGATTTTTTGTATTATTGTTACTTTCATAAGAAATAAATTTTAAAACATTATGTTAATTAGGCATTTTCTGGAGAAAACTGACATCGAAGTCAAAAATTAGCATGGGCAATGAAAATGGAGCAGGCTTAGAAATTGGATATCTAAAAACTCAAGCAAGATATCAACTTTATCTAAACGCCGTTACAAAGGCTAGTATTTCTAGCTAATAAAATAAAGTCCTACACCATGTTTCCGCCATGAGCACTAACGGAGCAAATTCCGTTAACATGGGCCAAGGTACGCCAATGTAAGCCTTTTCTTAAATCCTCGAAAAATGCTGTCAGCATTGGAGGTAGACCCTTACTGTAGAACGATTTTTTTCATATAGTAGAATATACCCAGTAATCGTTGACGAATTAGGGGACACCCTGTATATACAAGGCGGCGCAAATTTTTGAACTACTTTTTTACTAAATAAAAAAAATGATTTTGAGTGATGGAAATCTTAATTTGGACTTTTAAAATTGTTTCTGTTAAGTGGTGTAATGACCCGTAGTTTAATGTAGTGACCCTTGGTTTATTCAAATAAAACTACCAAATGCTAACCCAAATATTTAATTTCACTTCACAACAAAAGTCAACTCACATGTCTTGATCTAGTCTGCCACTGCCCGACCTACTCCAGCAAGTGTGTGTTAGATGTGTGCGGGATGAGTGTGTGTAACTGCTGCTGGCTGGTCATCATCCATGGTTACAGATCTCCACACCCCTCCCATGTTTTTAAGCTTCAGCTTCAACTTCCTTGAAGTTGATGGACCATCAGCATGTGTGTCATCGACGCTCGCTGGGAGAACTGTACCTTCTCCTGCAACGATAGAGAAACTAAGATTAGAATTAGACGATGAAATTTGATCTGATCCACGAGAAACCGGTATTCTTTTAAGATGGCTAATATTCGCCCTAACCACTTTACCATCTCCAAGTCCCCGAACCACCACATCGTTTCCTATTCTCTCAATAAATTCCAACTCTTGCGGACCAAAAGCGGGTGTTAGTTTGTTTGGGAAGATGACATTCCGAAGGACCACCTTGTCTCCTACCCCTATCTCAGAGACCCACGCTCTTCGATCGCTATCTGCTCTCTCTTTCCCCTTTTGCTTATTCATAAAGTCCAGATCTCGTGCCATATTCTAAAATATCCTCGCTGATGTTCCGGATCGAGGATATTTTGTCTCGGATTTTGCCATTAAATAATAGCTCTGAAGGGGACTTTCCGGTTGTCGCATGCGGAGTTACGTTGTACATCATAATGAACTTCTGACTCTCCTTTTTGTAATCACTTCCTTTAGAGTTTGCTATTTGTAGCCGCTTTAATATCGAACGATTCATATTTTCTATTTACCCATTGTTTGTGGTCAATATGGTGGTGACGTCATAAGTTGTATATTACTATTTAAAAACCTCACTCACAAACTGGCGTCGGTTGTCGGCTGTTATCGATTTCGTATACCCCACTGATGACGCTTGATGTTATCCTTTTAAGGAACTTGACTTCATGATACCTCGAATAATAATCGACGACTACAAAAATATAGTCATGATTCGGTAGGGGGCCCATCAAATCTATCACCAAACATAACGAATGTGTGTCGGTTCATCGGGGCTGCTTGTACCGGTCTCGATACCAGAAAACATTCCCTACAGTTCTTTACGATTTTTTCCACGTCCCTGTAAATTAATGGCCACATTACCTTCAAACGAACCCTGCGTTTCATCACTGTCTCACTTGGGTGCCCTTCATGCGCCAGATCTAAGACCTTCGACCTCAAGGAATTGGGTATCACTATCTTATTTCCACGTAGCAAGATGTTACCCAATGTTCACAACTCTAGGCGAAATAGGAAGAATCGACTGGTGCTATTCGATTTCCAGTAATTAGTCTTAACATTCTCTACTGCTTCCATTAATTCTGCGTCTGTATTGGCGTGCTCTACTACTTCAGCTATGGTAAGTGCTTTTTGTATAGCATTCTTGATCACTGCACAAATATTCTGCTCACACTGCTCGTCAAAAGTCTCAGGGTGCCCCTCTCTACATAATCTAGAGGAGGAATCTGCAATGTTGAATTTTCCAGCTTGGTATATGACCTTAAACTTGAAGGACCTTAAGACTCGTCGTTCAATACGAGCTGGAGGCTTCGACGTTGGCTTAAAAATTGCCTCCAGTGGTTTGTGGTTTGTAACCAACTCGAATTCTCTACCCGCCAAGTAGTAATAAAACCGTTCACAGACCAAACCAACGCAAGACTTTCTTTTTCTGTTTGCGAATACCTTCTTTCGACCTCGGACAAGCTTTTATTCTCACATGATATAACATGCGGGCTATCCCCCTCAAATTGTAAGAAGACAGCGCCTAACGCAACTGGGCTCGCATCAGCTATTAATCGAATTGTTTTTTTCGGATCGAAATACGTTAGAGTCGGTATCCTTGCCAATCGTTCTTTTAGTTTCTGAAAAGAATCGTTTTGGGTCTGGCCCCATGCGAATGTAACGTCTTTCTGTGTAAGCTTCCGGATCGGTTCCATTATGTCCCCAAGATCAGGAATAAATTTCCCAAGGTATGTCACCAGGTCTAAGAAACTCTGCAAGAAACCGCGTGAGAAACCAACGCAAGACTTCTTTTTTCTGTTTGCGAATACCTTCTTTCGACTTCGGACAAGCTTTTACTCCCACATGATATAACATGCGGGCTATCCCCCTCAAATTGTAACAAGACAGCGCCTAACCCACTGCGCTCGCATCAGCTATTAATCGAATTGGTTTTTTCGGTTCGAAATACGTTAGAGTCGGTATCCTTGCCAATCGTTCTTTTAGTTTCTGAAAAGAATTGTTTTGCCCCATGCGAATGCAACGTGTTTCTGTGTAAGCTTCCGGATCGGTTCCGTTATATCCCCAAGATCAGGAATAAATTTCGCAAAGTATGTCACCAGATCTAAGAAACTTATTGTCTCTTCTTTGCTGGATGGTGAATTCCAGGACAGTTTTTACCTTCTCAAGGTCTGCATTTATCCCGTGTGTGGACAAAACATGTCCCAGAAACTTCATGCTCTTAACCCTCCACTTATCCTTGTTTAATACCACGTTATACTCTTTAAAGGCTTCTAATACAGCCTTCAGGTTTGCATCAGGCTCTTCCTCGGTCAACCCAAAAACATACGTCATCTATAAAATTTAAATCATTCTCACACCCGGGTAAAATGTGTTCCACCGCCGAGCTAGCTCCAAATAGCAATCGTTTGTATCTGAATATCCCTTTCGACGTGATAAATGTTGATATTTTTCGATTTCGTTCGTCTAACTCAAACTGGTGGTAAGCGCTCTCTAAATCCAACCTCGAAAATCATTTTTCACCTTTTAATCTCGTCATGAATGAGTATAACGTTGGTAGTGGGTGATTTTCTCTCAATATGGCGAGGTTAGCTCGCCTCATGTCAATGCACAACCTGATGTCCCCAGTTTCTTTAAAAACTACCACGATAGAATATATCCAGGGACTCGGTCCCTGATATCTCAAGCAACTGCCTCTATCAATTTAGGCTCCACTTTATCTTCCAATGCAGATGGAAGCCTCCGCAACGGCTGTTGAACCGGCTTCACTGACTCATTGATTGATAGAGAAATAGTTATGCCTTTAATTTTTGGAAATGGCCGGAGGTTATCGACTCGATTGATATCAAGTCCTAGTTTTAGGACGTTCAATTTAATGGCTGTATCATGACCCAAAAGCGATTGTCTCCAATTCTCAATTATATAGAATGAGGTAATCAAATCCGTGTTTCTATTCACTCCTACCGTCACTTCGAAAACCATTTTTACCTTTAGCAAGTCATTTCCGGCATTGGCTCGAAACTGGTTTTCCGATTTCGTTCGAATATTCCATACGGCAGCCTTTTCCCTGCAAAGATCTTCTCAATTTTTCTCGTTTAGAAGATTATGATGAGACCCTGAATCTATCAGCATCGGGACTAACCGACCACCAATATAGCAATCAATTATCTCCCCCATCTCACCAGCAGGATCTCCCCCTTCAGATATTTTGAAGCAAATATCAAATGTCAAAGATAACACCGAGTTCTGGATTCTGTGCTGTTTCATATCTGTGTCATTAAAATCGGTTACTTTGCGTTTGTTGGCCTTTGTTTTGCATTTTACCGCAAAATGTCCAATAAAACTGCACTTGTTGCATTTAGCGTTTCTGGCAGGGCAAATTTGGCTATACGTTAGATGTCTGCGGGAGCCACATCTGCTGCATTCTGTTGTGAACTTATCCTCCCCCTTAGAAACAACACGGTTGATACTTATGGAGGTAGTAGGCAACATCATGGCCTCCGACTCGTTGTTAATTTCTTCATACACATGACACATTTCGATGATCGCCGAGTTTAGCCGATAATGTATGCTCTTTTTCCAGAAGTCGTTTTTTTAGATCTTAGTCGCCCTCGAATCTATCAGCTTATCCTTTAAATTTATCTCCACGATCTGTTCCCTTGTATTCCCAAATTGACACTTTGCCTGATTTCGCAATTCTAGCACGAATCTATTCAAGACCTCCCCTTGTTCAGGTTTCAGCGAACGAAATAAGTGTCTCTCGAACGTGGAATTTCTTGTGTCAAAGAAATAGCTATTCAGCTTCTCAACAAGAACTCTGAAGACATCCGTTTTATCTCCTACATCCTGTGGTTGACATAGTGCCCCCGGAATATTATAGATTACCTCCTGAAGCTGTATACCGCCCAAATGCAGTAATTTATTTTTCTTCTTCGTTGGATCGGTTATCTCTTCCGCTTCCAGATATAGAATAATGCTCGGAGCCACTTTTTCCACTCCGATCGGATCAAGGATTTCTCTATAACCTCGCAGAGAAATGGTGCTATCCCTGAGCCACTCATTTCAATACGCATGTACTGCAACACAACAGTTACACCCTGTTATTCGCAATTTAATGCCTGACAATGTAATGTCTCACCTTTCCGATTTTTGTTTTCGCAATTTAATGTGTGACAATTGAATGTCTCTGTACCTGCAATAGAATGCAAATAATTGGAATCGCCAATTAAATGGCATCTGCAAGCTTTATGATTCACCCAATTCTGTGAAAACTAAATAAAAAAACGATATTGAATCCAAACACTATTTATCTTATCTATTTATCTTTTGCTCTTATTTATCTACAGTAGATATGCAAATCGCCCATGATTTAATGTAATGACCCGTGGTTTATCTAAATAAAATTACCAAGTATTTCAATTTTTTCATTCTTTGTTTTCTTCACTTCACAACAAATGTCAACTCACGTGTTTTGATCTAGTCTGTCACTGACCGACCTACTCCAGCAAGTGTGTGTTAGATGTGTGCGGGATGAGTGTGTGTATCTGCAGCTGGCTGGTCATCAGCTTGTCATCCTGTCGAATATTCTCCTTAAGGGCTGCGATTGTCTGAGGCTTATTGGCATAAACCCGCGACTTCAAGTAGCCCCAAAGAAAGAAGTATGGGATGGTTAAATCGGGCGATCTTGCTGGCCATGCCAAATCACCAAAACGGGAGATTACGCGACCAGGAAGCAATTTATTCACAATATCCACTGTGGCTCGTGCTGTGTGTGCGTTTTCATCGTTATGTTCGAAACCACATGTTCACCAAGCTCCATTCATCCAATTCGGGCAGTAAGAAGTCGTTTATCATGACCCTGTAGCGCTCGCCAGTAACAGTGACCGTATTGCCGATGGCGTCTTTAAGAAAATACGGCCCAATCACTCTTCCCGCCTGAACGCCGCACCACACAGTGGCTTTGTGTGGATGTAATGGCTCTTCGTGCATCACACGCGGATTTTCAGTGTCCCAGAAACGAAGATTTTGCTTACTGACGTAACCGCTTAAGTGGAAATGCTCCTCGTCGCTCATGATAATTTTTGACACAAAATCGTCCTCTTGTTGAGGATGGGATGGTTTTACAGTAATTCACACGCGACTGAAGGCATTAACAGATTGTTTGCACTTTGTACGGGAACATGTGTAAGTTTTTCACTAAAATTCGCTGTAGGGTCCGTCTGGTGATGTCCAATTGCGGAGCCCGTCGTGTGGTTAATGTTTCTTTGTTCTCAGCGACATCGGCACCCATAGCCGTGATATTCTCGGCCTAACAACCAGTCCGGTGGCGGCCACGGCCTGCATGGCTTCCTTTCGTTCCACTCTGTTCGAGTCGAGTAGCTAAGCGCCGGAATGTTTGCCCAGTTGGCGCGACACGACTAGGAAATCGACGTTGAAATTCACGCTGCGCTAACACCACCGACCGATTATTGGTCAAAAACATCGACATAATTATTCCATGCTGTTGCAGAGTATAGCGCTTCATTGTTTGTTTTTTTGTATACAGCAGCTGTCTAGTTCACAAATGTCAAATATGATTGACGTACGACGCCATTTGCAAAAATTATACCATCTTCCGATAGGGGGATTCATTTTGCGCCACCTTGTATGTAAATGCTTAAGAAGCTTCTTTGATATGAAACCTAAATGGAAAAATGTAGAGTGTTGGGGATGTTACTTATATGAGTATGTCAACTTTGCTGACTTTTTGTTCTTAAAGGTTCAGACTTTTTTATTTACATAAAAAGAATGTGTTTTATTTTAAAGTACGAGTAAATGTATATTGAATTACCCTTGGTATAATGTTCATCTAATATATCTAAAAACATTTTCAAACTTCGGTTAATTTACAGACATTTGCCGTTTTGGCTCCTTGTACAGATTTTATCATTTGGTCTTCAGTTTTGATTACGCACAAGAACAGAAAATGCATTCGTAGGTAAATTTTACAACTGACTGCATAATTTGAGTTTGGAAACAATGTAAGTACTCGTACAGGGGATTGCGAGTTTACTTTCTCACTGATAATTTTGTTCAACAAAGTATGTTATTTTATTAATAATAAAAAAAAAGAAACAATAATTGCATTATTTACAATAATTGGAGAAAATAATAAAACAAATTGCTTGAAATCACTAAAGATTATTATGGGCAACTTAGGAATAAGGTTCAATTTAAGACATAAATTTCATTTTACTTT
Organism: Volucella bombylans; assembly: GCA_949129095.1. Lineage (NCBI taxonomy): Eukaryota > Metazoa > Arthropoda > Insecta > Diptera > Syrphidae > Volucella > Volucella bombylans. Next base: position 37,718,451 of record OX422144.1, on the reverse strand, counting down.
CGACTACTATAGTTTAGCCTTACTCCTCCATTAAAGCTTAGGCCATTATCTAAATTTAAAGTCCAAATTTAAAGCTCAAAAGTCCAACTGATGGAACTTACATATTTTCATGAAGTGAATGTTTACAGTTGTTATAAAATCCTCCGTCTTAATAATTTTGTACATTTAAAAATGGTTAATGGACCGTTGTAATTTAATCAGGTAAGGGAAAAAAATCCATTTGAAAGTGGCATAAACCAAATTGGCCTAATGTCGCCTTGTCGAAGTTTCATAATGCCAATGATAGAACATATGGCCACATTTTGAGACACCTACTCCATAAAAAAATTTTAAATTTTACTTGAGAATTAGCGAAAATATAAATGGGTCGTTTATCCTACTTTTCTTACTTATTTACTCAGATGGCGCTACAGATAGGCTGGGCCTGAATCAATAGGCGGTCTCTAGCTCACAGCCTCCAATTGTGCACTCTAAGACTTCAACTACTTCGTACTACATCCCTCTGGATTGGAATCGAACCCTCTTGGGGCTAGATCGCTGGTGTTCATTCGTTCTACATGTCCTAGCCATCTTAGGCAACTAATGTGCACTTTCCTGACCAGGTTAATCTCACTGTACAGCTCGTTGAGTTTGTCGTTAAATTTTCTAATCCTTAATTTACAGCTTAAGTCAAAACCATAGTAGAAGAATGCGTATATGTCGTGTGAACTCAAGGGATTTATTTCACAAGATCATAATGGCCAACATTTTTTATTAGACCATCCAGTCTAGCAGCCTTAAGCTTCGCCGGATGGATTTATCTCTTGACGTTCACCGTCACGTTCATTCTACCTGATTGTTCCCGCCGTGTAACAGTCTGCTTAGGTGGTTTTTCTGTATTCTCAGTATCGACTGTGGTCGACTCTGCTACTATATTTCATTGGTCATCTTTTCAGGCCCGGACAGAGGCCTTGTTACCATGAAACGTTCTTTTTACCTCTTTTCACGGGCCGCTCTCGTTTTTCTATGCAGTACTATCATGTAGAGAAAGTATGCTTGTATACAGCTTTCATTTTTGTATGCAGTACTATTATGTAGGGAAAGTATGCTTGTATACAGCTTTCATCAATCTTGTCTAAGTCTGGAGCTTACAACTAATCCACATACAAATAGACGTTGTTTGTTTTCTCTGTAGGAAGCACTGTAAGCACATGTCACAGTTTTCATGCTTCTTTTGCCCGGCCCATTCCACGGCGCTTCCAGAATGGCGGTGTAGTAGTCGAGAGCCTCCACTGTTTTTTGTTGTTTGTCTGCACGCCTTCAAATATCGTTGTCCCTTTTCCGTTCTGCAGGGTCGTCCTTATTCGAGGCTTTTGGTTCCTTCGCAGCTGTGAGCCGGATAGTTAAAGTAACACACTTCGGGGTACACTTGACCCATTTAGGTTTCATCCGCCACCAGTTATATTTCAGCACCTTGACTAGTCCTGAAAAACCTTACTGACCTCAGCTCCAAAATATGTTAAAGTAAATCCTATTAAGTATCTAGCATCTGACCCTTGAAACCACCATTGATTCAATTTTGTAACTTCATTCACCGTATATACTCTAATAGTGATGTAGCTTACCAAACTCTTCCACAATGTGATTCAAGTTCCAATCCGGAATTCAACTTTATGTGAATAAAATTCTATCTCCGTAAGCAAATTATCCACTATTGCTTTATTTACAGAAGTTTAATGCGCTGTCTGACTCCAAAGAACTGTACCCCTGTATCCTAATCCTGAAATCATTATTACGAGCGATTTCAATATACAAAATTCTGGATGGCTTCGACATTCTGGACAGACAACACCCGAAGGATGGTGTGTTAAGATCTTCCCTGTGGAAAACAGCTTGACCCAGCCTATAAATGAGCTCACGCGAATACCAGACGTTGATAGTCATACCGCCAACACCCTGGACTTGTTTTTAACTTCTCACTCTGATAAGTACATGTGCTCTCCCCTTTAGGCTTGTAGGACCATTGTGTCATATCAGCTAATTTCTAGTTAGAGGAAACATTCGTATGGCAATACGAGAATTCCAATTGGAGCGGACTTAACAGCTTCTTTAGGAATTTTAACTGGTTGTTATGTTTCCTCGATAACGACATGGATGCCGATGCTGATATGATCACAGACTCTATTCTCTTTGGAATGAGATCCTTTATCCCTCATCGGATGGTACGACTCGAGTTGTAAATAGGCTGTCAGGGTTAGAGCAATATTTTTTCAGTCCTTCAAGACCAGCCCGACAGAGGAAAAGTTCAAACGAGCCAGGAAAGACTGCGACGTCTTTCTTAAGAGGGCAAAAAATACTACAATGTCCCAAAGGTAGTAAAAGCTTTTAATCGTTTGTCAAAAACATCAGAAATCCTGCCCCAGCCTCCATACAAACGCTCATTTACAATGATGTTCCCGCTATCAGCTCTTTAGACAAGGGCAATCTGTTTGCTACACACTTTGCGGCCAGCTCTTTCAGCACTTCCAGATTGAACTTTGTCTCCGCCTACATTTGAGTGGACGAATCCAAGATCGTAACATACACTAATCCGCTGGTCCACATGGTATATCTCCCCTCCTTCTAAATAGGTTTTCTTCCATGCTGACAAAGCCACTGCGTAAGCTTTTTCATCATTACACTTATGCCCCTTTTTGCCAAGGTCATAGAAACGCTGATAAACCGTCAGCTCATGAAATAACTCGAGACACGAAAACTTCTCAATGACCGGCAGTATGGACTTCGTAACAACAGGTCCATTGGTGATTTAATGACATGTCTTACCGAAAGGTGGAACCAAAGCGTACATCAATCTGAGGAAAGCATGTGGCAGAGTTTGGCATCAGGCTCTTTTGTCGAATACGCATGTATTTTGGATGAATCTCTCCTTCAATGGATTAGAAACTAACTTTCGGAACGTTGAACTCAAGTTATCTTTGGTGGTTTCAAGTGCGAAATCCACAAAATAAATGCTGGTGTGCCCCAGGGCGCCGTTCTCTTCAACATTCTTTTTATCTTCATTAATGGTCTCTTGTCTGCTACTTCTAATCCAATATATTCCTTTGCTGACGACAGTACCATCTGCTTTTCATATTCGTTCCCTACTCACGTCTCTGCTCTTCGACTATAGAACGGGAACGGCAACGTATGATACGTATGATATGAAACAGCACTAATTGAGAAACAATCAACAGAGTGGAATCAGCAAGTGAAATGCAAACACCCAGTCATTATTCATGAATCGCAATGGCATCGTTGAAACCGATTCCATTTTCGGAATGTGTATCAATGACAACCTACGTTGGAATGACCACATATTTGATGTCGCCGCAAATGCTGCGAAATGTCTAGGTTTCCTCAAACGATGTATCAAATACTTCTCCCGCTCTGATCAGGCCGCAATATATAAGGTAGTCATCCACCCAAAATTGGAGTACAATGCACACATCTGGTCAGGAGTGCCTAAAACATCTCTGCACCTGCTAGATAGCATTCAAAACCGTGCGATAAGATTCATATGTGATGGTAATATCACCCAGTCAATGGACACCCTCGAAAACCGACGAAATGTCTCGTGTCTCACTTTATTTTATCGCTATTTCTATCACCTGTGCTCCATTGAAATCGCCAGTAGCATTGCGCTCCTTCAAGCCTTCAACCGTAACGCCCGTCTCGCTATGAATGCTCATCAGTATACCCTCAAGCCCACTTTCGGACGTACTCTGAAATATCGTGATTGGTTCCTAAGTAGCTTGCGGAATGCTCTGCCGTGCTCCCTATTTCCTAGTCATTATAACATTCAGACATTTAAAGCCAACGTACATCGGTATCTATCTTTCTTCCTTCCCTAATTTTCCTTCGCCCGCACTGTGTGCAAACATTTTAAGGGTACCTTAACTCCTTTAGCGCGCTACTTAAAAAAAATTGCGTCGACTGATATTTCTACCACCGCTTTTATGGCGTCGACGATGGATCGCGATTTTCTGAATCCAAACTGTTGATCTGATAATGCTCCCTTTTCTTCTGTCACAGTGAGCAATCTATCATATATGATCCGTTGAAGTATTTTCCCCGGTATATCTAGTAGACATATTGGGCGATATGATGCTGGTTCTCCAGTTAGAGAACTGGGAGCTAGGAGTGCTCTGGGAAAAGCTCCTCTTCCAGACACTTTTGCATCGTTGTTATAATCATGTCAGGTCTATTTTGTATGACGGCTTTCACTACCTTATTTGGGATGCCATTAGGTCCATGCGCTTTCTTGATGCCTATCTTCCTTCATCGGCTGAAAAGTTCGTCTGATTTTACTGGAACTGGCGTTTGAAGCGGCTGGCTTTACTTTCTTTTATCGCCTGTTTTTAGGTCCCTTCTTGCCCAGATTATTACACTTAAAATGCCTGAGCACGTGTTAAGTTTTAAGGAAATGGGCAGAGAGAGAGAGAAAGATGTAATTTTGAATCTAAGGGCAAGTCTAGCTTTATCCTCCATAGACCTTGAAATAAAATCTTCATGCGGATGACGATCGGTCCGTGAAAATCTAAGGAAGTTCTTTTTTGTTTAAAAGAACTTAACACTCAGGAGGGTATTACTACTCTTAAAATGCCGGAGCACGTGTTAATTTGACAGAGGGAGAGAGAAAGATGTTTGGGCGTAGTGGTTATTTCGCTCCATGGGTGGCATCCAACATTTAATGGGGGTACTAAATTATTAGTGTAAATTGACTTGTTGTTGTATTTTAGGCAACCATTCATCTCAAGAGATTTTCGTTTCCTGAAAAAAAGAATGTGTTTCGGGCACGGTTGGTATTGAACTCGGAACCATCCGATTGGGAAGCCAATACACTACCACTTGAACCACGGCCAGCCACATATCTTATATAGGAGCTATTACCTTAAGTACATTGCGTTTCGTGGCTATACTGATATCGTTCAAATCATTTTCTTTGATGTTTAACGACAGCTCGTCAGTGAACATGTACCATCTGACTTCCAAGATAGTTTGTTGTTTATTGTTTTTGACAAAAATTGTTTGACCTGGTGAGTACGTTTTTGGTTGCTGTTTATCTTTATTATGGTAATTAAGATCTTTTACCTGTTTTTCCTTCAGCTGTTTTATGTTATCTAACCTAGATTTTTCAAATTGCTCAGGATCTGTAGTGACGTTTCTACCATAAAAAAGGTCAATTGGTTTTTTTCCTGTAACAGAGTGAATGGTACAATTGTATTCATATACAGATCGTTCGAGTTCCTCGAATGAACGGTGTGTACCGTCGGTCTTTATGCACTGCATGATTTCCGACAGAGTTGAGTGAAATCTCTCAACTTGACCGTTGACTTCAATCTTGTAAGATGGGGTTTTGAAAATATTAATTTTTAGCTGGTCTTCCATCATGAATGTGATGGAGGCTGAATTTAAAGATTTCTCGTTGTCTATAACTACGTATTTGGGGATTCCAAAGAAAAATAATAGTTCTCTAGTTCTCTTAAAGGTTGTCTAATGTCTTCAATGGCTCGGGATTTAAGTGTTTTTGTTGGGCTAGTTTTGGGAATTTGTCTATGGCTGTCAATACCAGATGTTGTTCTGTTGTGTAGATGTCTATATGTAGTGTGTGTCCAGGATATTCAGGAATGGGAGTAGGTTTTATAATGGGGTTGTTAGGATGGCGATCGTACTTGTTTCCTTTACAAATACCACATTGATTAACTAATTTCTTTATTTTGGAGCTCATTTTCGGAAAAAAGTATCTGTCGATAATTTGAAGTCTGTTTTCTTTTGCGTTCCTATGTGCTCTTTTGTGGCATTCTAAAATTATGGTTTCCTGTTCTGTTTCATTTTCTAAATCTTCTACTTTTATTCGGGTAAATCTGATTTTATAGTTGTGGAAATACAAGGGGTAAATTTCTTGGATTACTCCCATGGTGGTTTCATCAGCCATAATTGCATTGATTACATTAGGATTAAGAAATCTTTTAAATATACCTATTAGATTTTCCTTAGTATATTGAGGTTCGGTAAAGGTATGTCTCCAGTATGTTGAGAAAGGTTTTTCAAGTTTATAGTGGGTTTTTTCCCCTGTTTCGAGAATGAGTTGGGTTTTGAATGCGTTAATAGGTACCTCAACGAATGGGATAAGGTTGTGTGACGAACTTTCGTCACTATGTTGGGTTAGAGTTATAGAGTTGTTATATCTGGAATTGAGTGACCAGATGATGGCGAGCATTTCCTTTTCGTTGGTTGCGTATGCTTCCTCAGTTTTGTTTAATGTTCGGGACAGAAAGGTTATTGGTTTGTTGTTTTGGGATAATACCGCACCAATTGCATGATTCGAAGCATCGGTGGTGGGTTCGAAATCTTTTGACAAATCTGGGTATGCTAATAGAACTTCTTGGGATACGAGTGCGTTCTTAATTTTCCCGAATGCTTCTAATGCTTGCTGGTTCAGATGAATAGGAACGTTTTTTGATATTTGTTTGGACACGCGTCCACGTCCTTCTTCCCCTCTTAAGAGATTGGTAAGGGGATTTGCAAGTTTGGCATAACCAGGAATGAAGCGACGGTAGTACCCTGACATGCCCAGGAAAGATCTTAGGTCTTTAAGCGTTTTTGGGGGTGGAAAATCAACTATAGCTTTTACCTTATCAGGATTGGTTCTGATTCCGTTTTCGCAAACAAGAAATCCTAGAAATTCAACGGACGTTTGGAGAAATTCACACTTATCCATTTGGACTTTCATATTTGCGAGACTAGTGTGAGATTTCTAAAGTGCTCTTCTTCATTACGACCGAAGATGATTATGTCATCTATGTAGACATAGCACCTTATTCCTATGTGTTCTCTAAGGATATCGTCGAGTGCGCGTTGGAATATCGAAGGGGCAATTTTCAGCCCAAAAGGAAGACGGGCAAACTCGTATTTACCGTGATTGACTGAAAAGGCAGTCTTTTCGATATCTGATTCCTTCAAAAGTATTTGGTGGAATCCGCTTTTTAAGTCAATAACTGTAAATAGTTTATTTTTTCCCAGATTGGACAATACTTCGTTAATTTCAGGTATTGGATACCTGTCGGGTATAGTGACTAAATTAAGTTTCCTATAGTCAATCACTAACCTAAACTTTTTTTCCCCTGAAGCGTCTAGCTTCTTCGGGACTACCCACACAGGTGCGTTATAGGGAGACCGTGAAGGTCGTATGATGCCGTCATCTATCAATTTCTTAATTTCGTTATCCACAAATGGTTTTAGAGCCATTGGGTAAGGGTAGGACTTTGAATAAACTGGGTTATCATCAGCAGTCCGAATTTCACCTCTTACTACTGTGGCATATGTCAATCTCTGATCCGGTTCCGCGAAAAGGTTAGGAAATTTTCTTAAAACGGAATTGAGATTTCCTATTTGATTTGGATTTAAGTGAGAAATTCTTACACGTATGTTGTTGACTGATTCTGGAATGTGTTGCTTTATAGGAATTTTGATGTTGTTTTGAAGGATGAGGAAACTTTTTGCGGTATGTATTACAGCGTCTTATTCTTTGAGGCTATCATTGCCGATGATGCCGTGAAACGATTGTAGTGAAGGAAGGATAAAAAATTTAAGACCTACGTTATTAGGACCAAAAAGATTTAGTATAGCGTGGTGTGTTATTTTTATATTGCCACCGACAGAGTTGGCGTAAAATGGGTTATCGTTAGGTATAAGGTTTCTTACACACTTCGGATGAATGTAGTTCTTGTTGGAACCTGTGTCTATTAAAAACCTTAACACATTGCCGCTCTCCGTCTGGTATTCAAAATAAGGCAGCGAAGAGCTGTTTAGCCTAAAAAATGGATATCTTGGGATTGGTGGGAAACTTCAGTGTTGCTGGAGGCACTAACTGCAGGCTCGTGGTGTTCCTGATGGTTGGTTTGCTCATGTCCGAAGTATTCGAGATAATTAACCAATGTTTGATTATTATTTGCATCTTCTATAGCGACAAGTTGTTGATATTCTTGCAATTCTCCATTCGGTTCGCAGGCTGTAGTATGGAAGTTTTTCTGCATTTTGTTTGGATTGCATTCCTTGAGCTGGAAGGTTTGGTCTCTTCGGTGCAGGTGGCCAGTTAGTCTGGGGCCTGGGTTGGTTTGTATAGTTTACTGCTCGTGTTTGTATGGTGCTTGTCTCCATTGGTTCTTGACGAGATTGTCTTTGTGGTGCTGGTGGTTGCCCATGGTTCCCTTGGTTTGGATAAGGATATTGCTGACTCTGATAGATTTGAGGTCGAGAACTTTGGTTTTGTTGTTGGTAGTTAAAATTAGGGTGGTAAACCTGATGAGGAACGAGTCTTTGGTTAAAGTTATTAACTGGTTGTGGAAAGTAAGTGAGTTGTGGGAAGAAAGGAGTATTACCTGCATAAGGATATGGGTTTTGGTTTTGTTTCCGTGGAGGAAGTGGAGGAGGATGTTGATGGTGTGGTTTTCTGGACATTCCATGGTTGTTGTTGGCGTAATTGGATCTAAAGTTTTGATTCTCGAGTTTTAAACACAAGTAGAGTGCTTGTGGAAGATCAACTGGTTCACGTATTCCCAGGAGTCTTGGGAGGTCTCCTTTTAATCCTCTCACGAACGTGTCCAATGCTTTGTCTCTATATGTCTTCGTTAGCAGAGTTAAAGCTTCGGTACCGACGTCCATACTAGCGATCTTATTGAGGATCAATGACAGATGAGAGTACACGGCTTGATAGAAACCTTGTATCGTGTCATTTCCTTGCACTAGGGAAGTCATCTGGTATTCCAGAGTTCCCAGGTCACGCTTATCGACGTAGTGCATAGTCAAACAGCGTGATATACAGTCCTAATCAAGGGGTGTATTGTAGGATTCCAATGCGATATCCGCATTTCCTACGATCTTGTTTCTTGTCACGTTTAGAACGCCAAAATACTTTGGTGAGCCTTTGATTGGCTCGTAGAGACGGATCATGCGGTCCACGTTCTTTTTCCAAGAGCTGAACTCGCCTGGCTGACCGGAGAATTCTCTCAGGCAGCGAACTATATCTGGGATCTTGTCAAGATCCGTCAGATTCCCACGTAATTCAGATCTTATTGTTTGATCAACTCCCCTACCAAGATCTGCGTTGGGATTGAGAATATTTTGGATTAAATTTCGACACTGGGTATTCAGTATTTGACTGATCATTCCCTCTATAACTACTCGTAACTCAGGTGAGACTTGGGGTTGGTTAGGTGCATTTGGAATATTAATTACGGGGGGTCTAATTATATTTTCGTTGACTATTTTTACTAGCTAATCACACACAGACCGAAAGAAAGGAAAAATTATGAAAAGGTAAAATGTAGCTTATGGAATACAAAATAATAATGAGTTAAAACTATTTTAATTAATTGGAACTATCGCTAAATATTATGTAAAAATTAACTCTATTCTTATTTAGCAAATAGAATATGTTTTAATATGTTGTGTAAAAATTTAATTATCTTAGCTATAAATTCACTTGTACTCTATGCAAAATAATGACGATTAAAACTATTTTAGTCAATTGCATCTATCGATGAAAAAAAAATCAACTCTATTTTATTTAACAATTAAAGTATGGTTTAATGTGTTGTGTAAAAATTTAATTATTTTAACTATAGATTCACTTCTATTCACTTATATTCTATGATTTTATATTAATTTGCTTAAAAAATAAACTTACAAAACTAACGCGAGCATCAGCATTCTGTGGAGCGGCAGCAGACTCTTGTGTCCTACGTCCCTTTCACGTTGGTTACTTGGGGGCCCTTTAGGTAATTTCTCCAACTTTGATTTGATCACTTATTCACTGTTTAGGAAACGCGATAATACCGATAGTCGCCTGGACTCTGGCTTTTGGTGCACTTCTATTTTCCCGTACCACTTGGGGACTTTTCGGATAATAGTTATTTTGTACCACTTTGGGACTTTCGCGATGTACCACTTTGGGACTTTTATTATTTTTAGTAATCGCACCTTTTTACCAGAGTCCCTGCTCGGGCGCCAATTAAACTAAATGTTAAAAATTTTGTTTAAAAAAAATAACTTTATTTACCGAAGATACAATACAGACTAAAAACTAAATATTACAAAAGCTAACTTATAACCTACTGCGACAAGGTGGAAACGGTGGATAGCAGCGGATCAGATTATCTGTTCGCATTGTCAGCATTACCTGTTGGGTTTCGGGTTTACTGCATTTTCTGGGAATTTGCATTTCTGTTAGATATGATGATTTGCACTTGATCCATTTGTTTGTTGCATTATCGTGGGAATGGAATGTTGAATTGGAATTTGACCGGATGCGAAGGTGATTGACTGCACGTGTGTGACTTATGATGTTTTATGATATTTTGTGGAAGTGTGGTGTTAACTTATACATGAATCTTTCCAGCTGGCTCAAGTGCAGCTCCTTCGATTGACTCCACTTTTTGACGAAAGAATCGTAATATATTTTTAACTTCTTTGTCAAATAAAAAAGTAGATCCAGTTTCAGATGATCCTCCTCCTCCTTACATTCCTCACTTGGCATACAATTTCTTTCTTTATTTTGTGGTAATCTATGTGCAACTCACACGGCGTGCATTTCAAAAGTGTTTTAAGCATTATATAACAGTGAGATGATGACACTCCAAGGGCGGTAAGGGACCGACTCGAAGCAATGACCGTATTGTACAGATGACGTAATTCTACAGCATGTGTTTTTTGATGTACTTTTGGTAAAGACATCAATTGTAGCAATTGTCAATTAGCTTCTCTTTATCTCCAAACTCTCTTGTAGAAGCGATATTGCGCCATCATAACAAGAATCGGAAGGCGTAAGACCTGCAATTGCTTTTAATGCGCTGACTGGAGGTAGTTGAATTTATCAGAGCCTGTGAGCGAACTATTGTCGTGGATGGTCGTACGAAAGCTTTTCCGGAAAGGAATCCACTCCTGATAAGGTGGGCAACTTAATGTGGGCGATACTTTTGCTAATGGGTAAGGTAGATGTATAATATTTATTTCAGGAGAATTAACTGGAGTAAGTCGAGACCGAATTTTTGCTAAGCGTGATTGTGATCGAGCAATAGCTCCGATAGCTACATCATCATATTCTGCGATTTTTTCGACATTTTTGTCTTCTAAGCCCTGCATAACCAAGTATATAGTACGTACATTTTCGTTCGCAGTCGACAAACGTTGTATTGTAAATAAACCGAAAGGTCTTCTTCGACATCTTCTAGAGTAGAAATATCTTCAGTTATGCTGGATTCCGCCGTTTTTAAATAATTATTCGATTCCTTCACTATTTTCGTAACTTGAATACAGAATCCGGCACGTGCAAGTAGATCCATTTTCGTTAGGTAGAATTTTGTTTTTAATATCACAATTATGCGTCCCGGGTTTCGGTACCAAAATATAAAATATTGTAATTCTATATAAAGTCCGAGGAAAATAACAACGCGTAATCTTTAGAGTTTATTGCAAATATAAATCGTTAATGACTACAAGGAAATATCAATTTGTACAGTTTATATACAGCTAAGTTGACAGTTTTTAAGTTTTATATTGTGATAACCACTTAACTGTGAGCAGCGACATCTAGCAGAAAATGTCGAAACTCGAAGACTAGAAGATTTCGATACAGGATTAGCAAAGTCTCGACTGGAGACTGGAATCGAATTTTCTAGCAAATTGGAAATTGTATGGGACGCTGGATGGCGAGGATTGTTCTCGAAGTATGTCATTCGAGTATAAATACCAGCATCCCAAAGGTATGCAAATCAGTTCTAAAGTGTAATTTGAATTGTTAATTAGGAGAAGTGATTAAGTGGTTTAAGTAAAAGATAAGAAAAGTATAAGCGGTTGAGAAATTGAATTGTACTGAGAGAAAGAATTAAAAAGTGAATTGTAACTGTACTGAATAAAGGGATTTGTATTGAAAAGAATAAGTTCTATCATTTGTACCCACACAAACATTTTACATTGGTGTCAGAAGTGGGATAGGACTTATTTGTGTGTAAAAAAAAAACAAAAAAAAAGGGTTTTCTGACTATTTGAAAAAGCTAGAATGGGTCGAAAACTATTGCAGTTGACCCTCGTCCAACTCAAATCCGAGTTGAACAAGAGAAGCCTCAGCGCCAGTGGAGGAAAAAGTGACCTGGTGCTCCGACTTCAGGAGGCTTTGAACAACGAGGGACATGATCCTGATGCATATTCCTTTGATGTTGACGAGGATGAACAGACAAGTACCGGCAATGACATGGCTGCGATGATGCAACTCCTCTTGTTAAAAATGGACGAACAAAAGAAAAATCTGGAAGAACAGAAGAACAGTCTGGAACAAAAAATGGACGAGCAGAAGAAAAATTTGGACGGTCTTCAACAGAAAATGGATGAACAAAATAATAGTCTCGAGCAAAAGTTGGATGAACAAAAGAAAAATCTAAACGAGCAGAAGAGCAGCATTGAACAAAAATTCAACGAACAAAAGAATAGTCTAGAACAAAAACTGGAAGAACAAAAGAACATTCTTCAGCAAAAATTCGAAGAAATCGATGACAAATTTGAAAGCATAGAGAAGAACGTTGATGACAAATTTGAAAGAATAGAGAAGAACGTTGATGACAAATTTAATAGAATAGAGAAGAATGTTGGCGAAAAATTCGAGGAAATGGACAGCAAAGTTCAGCAACTGGCAAAAGAGCTCGACACAGTGCGAAAACAGAAACTGCGAGAATGTTCTTTAAGCGGTCCAAGGAGAAAAGATTTGAAGCCTCCCTCATTCGATGGCCAGACCTCATGGTCTACTTATAAGAAGCAGTTTGAAATGGCTGCCTGTGCAAACGACTGGGACAATGAGGAAAAGTGCTTTGCCCTAACAATGGCCTTGCACGGTCCTGCAGCAGAATTGTTGCAAACAGTAGACATCGAAAAGCATAAAGATTATGTGACTTTAGTGCAGGCTATCGAGAAACGGTTTGGGGACAGCCACATGCAGGAGGTCTACAAGGTCCAATTGCAAAGCCGAACGCAGCAAAGAGGAGAAACACTGCAGCAGCTCCAAGCAGACGTGAGTAGACTGGCACATCTGTCATACCCCACCGCAGGACAGGAAATTATCGACGAAATGGCAAAAGATGCATTTATCAGGGGAATTGCAGATTCGAAGCTACAGTCAGCAGTAAGGATGGCCGGGAAAAGAACCCTTGCTGAAGCACTTGCCTTCGCTCTGGCGATGGAAGCAGCCAATCAGGCTTCCAGGGGAACACATTTCGTCAGGGAAGTAGCATCTGTCGAATGCTCCTGCACAAGAATTAGTGCCGAGGAACGAGATACTCGACGGGATAGACGAATAATGCGCTGCTGGAATTGCAATAAAATAGGACACCTTCAAAGGCAGTGTAAAGAACCGGTGCGACGAAAATACTGCCCTCACTGTGGTGACAAGCAAATAGAGGAAGAAACCCGCAGAAACAGCTATCAAGAAGCTGGTCAATCTTCCCGAAGCCATCAGTCGGGAAATGCTTAAGCACCAACTTCGGGGGGCAGAAGTTGGTAGCAGGAGTCGACGGCCCCAGGACCATCATCCAAGTCTCGCTGGCAAAACGACGCAGCGAAAGCCTTCTAGTAGAAGTAGTCAGTGGAAAAGAAAAATGGATGGCAACAATAGACACCGGTGCCACGGCCTCAATCATCAGGAGGAATCTTGTGCAGAAGTCTTGGCTGCATAACACTAGCAGCTGCAGCTTGCGAACAGCTACAGGAGCAACGATTAAGGTATATGGTGAAGTCCGCATAAAAATCCAACTGGCCGGAATAACATTCACTCACGCGTTTCTGGTAGCTGACATATGTAACGAGTGCATCATTGGTACAGACTTCATGAGAGAACATGGACTTGTAGTCGACTTGGGGGCACAAACCCTGAAATACGGAAACATGGAGATACCAATGATATACGGAAACGCCAATACCACAGTCTCAAATGTCGTCATCTGCAGCAATCAGAGTCTAGAGCCTTCGTCAGAAGCAATTTTGTGGGCAAAAGTGGAAGGTGGTCCTGGTAGCCACCGATTCTATTTGATGGAGCCAGAAAAGAAAAGAGACTTCATGGTGGGAAAGACCTTAGTGGAGCCAAAGAACAACATGGTCCCTGTAAGGATTCTAAATCCAAAGACATTCAGTGTAAAGGTGAAAAAGGGGGAGATAGTGGGAAAATGCGTACCTGTTGAGGCTATATCGACCACAACGGAAAAAAGGGTGCAAAACCGGTCACAACAGTTCAGAGCATAAAAATCAAGAACAAAATTCTCAGCCTCTGTAATCTGGACGAAGATCAGCGAATCCTGGCAGAAAAACTAATCGGTGAGTACGCTGATATATTTGCTACACAAGACGGAGAATATGGACGTACGCATATTGTTCAACACCACATTGACACCGGAGACGCTCGACCAATCCGTCAACCTGCAACGCGTCTTCCATTGGCAAAGCAAACAAAGTGGAAGATGAAAGCTGAGGGAGTGATTGAAGAATCGCAAAGTCCGTGGGCATCTCCAGTGGTCCTCGTGAAGAGGAAAGATGGCAGCCGATATTTTGTGTAGACTACCGACGCCTCAATGATGTCACTAAAAAGGACAGCTACCCACTTCCGAGAATCGATGACACTTTGGATATGCTTTCTGGAGCGAAATGGTTTTCAACACTTGACTTGAAGAGCGGTTACTGGCAGGTAGAGATAAATCGTACGGACGTGAGAAAACTGCCTTCACTACAGGAAGCGGTCTTTGGCAGTTTGCAGTGATGCCGTTTGGACTGTGCAACGCTCCGGCCACCTTCGAGCGACTAATGGAACGAACATTGCAAGGACTCACCTGGAAAACCTGCCTAGTATATTTGGACGACGTTATCGTCATAGGTAAGACGTACGAGGAGCACCGCGAAAATCTAAAAGAAGTGTTTGAGAGGCTACGAAGTGCTCATTTAAAGCTCAACCCGGAAAAGTGCGCCTTGTTTCGTCCGGAAGTAAAATATCTGGGTCACATTATATCAGCGGAAGGAGTAAGAACGGATCCTGACAAAATCGAAGCCGTGAAAAGTTGGCCTTCTCCAAAAGATAAACACCAACTGAGAAGCTTCTTGGGACTCGCCACGTATTACAGAAGGTTCGTAAAGGATTTTGCTGGCATTGCGAAGAGCCTGCATCAACTTACAGAAAAAGGCCGACAGTTCAGGTGGTCTGGAGAATGCGAAAAAGCATTTCAAGAACTGAAGCGACAGCTGTGCCATGCCCTCATCTTGGGTTACCCGACGCCCGGAAAAATGTTCATCGTGGACGCAGACGCTAGCAATGTTGGGGTCGGAGCTGTGATCTCCCAAGTTCATGACGGTCAAGAGAAAGTGGTCGCATATTACAGCAAAGTACTCTCCAGACCTGAACGGAACTACTGTGTAACCCGGCGCGAGCTTCTGGCTTTAATTCTGGCTACGAAGCATTTCCATAAGTACCTCTACGGACAAAAGTTCATTCTCCGGACAGACCACGCAGCTCTGAAATGGCTACTCCAATTTAAGAACCCTGAAGGCCAAGTTGCAAGATGGATCGAGCAGTTGCAGGGCTACGACTTTGAAGTGCAACACCGCCAGGGAACACTCCACTCAAATGCTGATGCTCTCTCTCGTCGACCGTGCGGGGTAAAATGCGAACACTGCAACCGTAAAGAAGCGAAAGAACAGGCAACTATCCAAATGATCAGGACTGAGCCAATAGAGGGTTGGAGTATAGACGAAATCCGTTCCTCCCAACAGGCAGACAATGACATCGAACCAATATTGGCCTGGAAGGAACACGAGGAAAGACCAAGCTGGCAGCAGATATCAGATCGGAGCCAAACTCTGAAGGCATACTGGGCACAGTGGGACTCGCTTTTTGTGCAAGATGGATTGCTGAAGAGAAAATGGGAAAGTGCAGATGGGACAACATCTCGTATGCAGCTAATTGTGCCACGGTCCAGAGTCAACCAAGTGCTCCATGAAATACATGACGGAATCTCAGGAGGCCATTTGGGAATAAACAAGACGTTGGAAAAGGTAAGGGAACGTTTCTATTGGCTAAGCGCTAAACAAGATGTCGAGAATTGGTGCAAAAAGTGCATAAGGTGTGCGGCTACCAAGGGTCCAAAAGTAAAGCCACATGGACAAATGCAACAATACAATGTCGGAGCACCTTTCGAACGAATAGCCATCGACATCGCTGGGCCGTTTCCCGAAACCTTTAATGGAAACCGATATACGCTCGTAGTCATGGATTACTTCAGTAAGTGGCCGGAAGTGTTTGCCATCCCAAATCAAGAGGCTAAGACCGTAGCCGAACAGATAGTCAACAACTGGATGAGCAGATTTGGGGTCCCAATGGAGCTGCACTCTGATCAAGGGCGAAACTTTGAATCAAAAGTCTTCCAGGAAATATGCCAATATTTGGGAATAAGAAAGACAAGGACAACGCCACTACACCCTCAATCTGATGGAATGGTCGAGCGATTCAATCGGACCTTGAATGAGCATCTATCTAAGGTTGTCAGCAACTGCCAGCGGGATTGGGATCGACACATACCCCTCTTCTTAATGGCCTACCGAAACGCGGTCCATAGCTCAACAGGGCACACACCATCCGAGATCTTATTTGGTCAAACAATTCGGTTGCCAAGTGAAGCAAAATCGGATCCCCACCGACGGAGCCCAAAGAGGTGAACGAGTACGTGAATGACTTACGCAGCAGGATTCGTAAATTGCATGAAGACACCAGAGAAAAGATGAAGCTAGCAAGCAGCCGCATGAAAACTAGGTACGATATCAAGGCGAAATCTTCCGGTTTCAACGAAGGAGATCTGGCTTGGCTGTATAATCCGCAGCGTAGGAAAGGCAAATCACCAAAATTGCAACAGGACTGGGAAGGTCCATACAAGGTGATAACCCGCATTAATGACGTTGTCTACCGGATCCAGCGTGGGGATCGAGGAAAATTGAAAGTGGTCCATTTGGATAGAATGTGTCATTTCAACGGGATGCTGAATGACGAAGTTGTTCGGGACGAACAACTGTAGGGAGGGAGCAATGTGATAACCACTTAACTGTGAGCAGCGACATCTAGCAGAAAATGTCGAAACTCGAAGACTAGAAGATTTCGATACAGGATTAGCAAAGTCTCGACTGGAGACTGGAATCGAATTTTCTAGCAAATTGGAAATTGTATGGGACGCTGGATGGCGAGGATTGTTCTCGAAGTATGTCATTCGAGTATAAATACCAGCATCCCAAAGGTATGCAAATCAGTTCTAAAGTGTAATTTGAAGTGTTAATTAGGAGAAGTGATTAAGTGGTTTAAGTAAAAGATAAGAAAAGTATAAGTGGTTGAGAAATTGAATTTTACTGAGAGAAAGAATTAAAAAGTGAATTGTAACTGTACTGAATAAAGGGATTTGTATTGAAAAGAATAAGTTCTATCATTTGTACCCACACAAACATTTTACAATATGTATAAGTCTGGCGTTAAGTATATAAAATAGATTTAAGAGTTTATGTAGATAAGGAAATAGCTGTATGTTTAAGTAAACTTATAAGGTATTACAAATCAATTTGAAGTTGGTTTCTCAATAAAAGATAAAGAAACAAGAGAATAATGGTCTAATTTTTACCACCTGGAAGATGGGTGTCCAGGAGCAGGTGAGGTCGTCCAAGAGTCATCTGTCAGCTAGGCGTCATAGGATTTGTAGAAAGGATTTTCTTAACTGCGATGCTCAGAGGTTTCTGTTATTTTGTCACAGAATGACTTGCGGGATTGTCGCCTTGCCTTCCTCAGTTCCTTTTTATATATTTTGAGGGAATCCTTGTATGAGTCCCAGTCAGTCACTTTTCTTGTTCTTTGTGCTCGGTTGAAGATTTTCCTGCAAATAAACGTTTTTAAGCAATTCCAGTGCTGATGTCCATCAATGCGGCTTTTTCTGGCCTCTAGATGGAATAAGAGGGCAGGAGGCACCCATTGCCTGATTTAGAGCCAGAGTGAAGATAGTCGTTCACGGACTTTCGTATATCCAGTTTATCCGACAGTTCAATGTGCGTTGAAGCAATCCGCATTGGTTTCATACCCGTAGAAATGCTGGTGTTTATATGAAATTATCCAAAATGAGCGAGAGAGAATTGAGAGAAGTTTAACAAACAGCTGATTGAACTGACACTTGACGCGAACACTGATACATTAGATGTGTTTTTTTAGTATTCTATATAGGCTTAAAAAAGTACTTGCCAATAAAACGTCTATTCAGGATAAGTAATTTCAACACATTAGTTTGGCAGCACCGCGAAATGACATTTCTGTTTACCTATTTGGTTTTGTTTTGTGATTTGTAAATTTTTCTGTTGGCTTTTAAATATACAGTGGCGAGCAAAACTAGATACGATGCCATTTTATGAGAAACAGTGGATGCAGAGCCAAGAAAAACGGTACGGGGCTTTGCACACAACATGGGAGTATCCCCTATGACAATAAGTCGATATCTCAAATAGGAAAAGTGAAAAAACTCGACAAGTGGGTACCCCATGAATTCAACGAGGCCCATAAACTACGGCGTTTAGAAACTTGTGCATCACTGAGCATAACACCCGTATTCACAAACAGTACTTCCCTAAGTAAGATACCAATACTGTGCAAAGAATGCTTTTTCTCAGTGCGTTCTTTTTGGCAATCCTTTCAATTCATAAACAATATTTAAGTAACATTCTGCTAAGTGAACGCACTGCGTTAATTACTACTCTGTGATACGTCCATTTACCAAGTTACCAAGTGTTACCAAGTTTGCGATTTGTTTGACAGAAGAGCGAATGAAAAATAAATAATTTAAAATGCGAGTGATTTGTGCTCCAACGAATTTATTTGAATTTGAAAATATATTAAATTAAATATAAACAATATTACGGTCACCATGTGGTAAATGAAATTTTAGAAATGTTCGTCTATTTAATTATAAATAATCCTAAGTGCTAATTGTCTGTTTTTTTACACAAACAATATTTGACAGTTCCTATGCGTTGGTTAAAGTAGCTAGCAAACTTCTTTAGTTGTGCGTTCATTTTAACGAACGCACAGTGCGCTTTGACACTTAAGTAATGTTTGCGAATTGAATTCACTAACCGCCTGTGCGCTCGTGCACACTAAGAGATACGGGTGTAAGACACCGAAACGCACCGTTTTTGAAACGTATAATCACATGTGATGGAAAGTGTATGACAACCGTAAAAGATCTGGGCAGTGGTTGGATGCAGACGAAAACCCAAAGCACACCCCCAGGCCCGATCTTTACCCAAAAAAGGTTATGGTGACAATCTGGTGGACATCGAAAGGACCAATCCACTTTTCATTTTTTCAACCAGGGGAAACGATAACTGGAGTCAAATATTGTGATGAAATCGACATAATTCATACGAATATGTCTGATAAGCAGCCTGCGTTGGCAAATAGACGTGGTCCGCTCCTGCTGCAAGACAATGCTCACATACCTCACACGTAACGGTACAAAAGCTTCTACAGTTGGGATTCGAAATTCTTCCGCATCCACCGTACTCTCCTGATATTTCTCCAACGGATTATTTCCGCAGTCTGGAGTTATTTTGTCGGCAAAAGGTTTCCCGAAACCGAGCAGAGGTCATAGAAGCCTTTGAAAACTTTTTAGCGTCAAAAAATCAAACGTTCTATAAAAAAGGAATAATGGGCCTTGAATCACGGTGGAAGAAGGTTATATAGTAGATGTCAATGGTTCATATTTTGACTAAATAAAATTTTATAAAAAAGAAATATTGACTTTTAATTATTAACAAAAAATATGACATTTCATATGGTACAATCTAATATTCTGCTTCTTTTTCAGGAATTCACATTTGTCAAGTTCGCATTTTGCAAAGTTTCTAGCACATACTTTGCGAACTTTGTTGTCAGAATTTTGCTGTAGATGATGATGTCATCTAAGTACACTGGCAATGAGTGCATATTAAATTGTTTAGGGTTCCGTTCATTCTTTTTTGGAACATGACGGGTGCGTTTTCGAAGGAATTCATAGTGACCAGTGCGGATCGAGAACGCAGTTTTAGCTATAGGTTTGTTCCCGCGAGAATTTTGTAACATCTTGTAAAAGTATTGGGTTGTACCACATGAAATGATATGCTCAGTCGGAAATAAGAAGTTCTCGAGTGAACATCTGTGCCAGAATGTTAAATTTTCTTTTTTTAATAAAATAAAGTGGTACGTGTGCTTGACATGTGAGAATTTTAAGGTTCGTTACAAGTACTGTTATTTTTTTTCTATGAATTATTTACCATACTGTCGGCAGTTGAAATTCGAACCCTCTTCCTTTACGAATTTAAATTGGGACATAAAGCTTCATTGGCAATTAAAAACATTAATGACGAATGCAAGATATAGCGGTAAGCGAACGCACTATACGACGTTGGTTTGGAAAGTTCCGTTCGGGAGATTTCAGCCTCGAAAATGAACGTGGGAAGCCGGAAACGTTAGTTGATGACGGTGGATCCGACCAAAACCCGCCTCCAAGCGCGATCTTCACCCAAAAAAGGTAAGGGTTATGGTGAAAATATGGTGGACATCGAAAGGACCAATCTACTTTTCATTTCTTCAACCAGGTGAAACGATAAACGCTATCAAATATTGTGAGGAAATCGACATATTGCATGCCAAATTGGCTGAAAAGCAACTTGCGTTGGTCAATAGGCACGGTACGATCCTTTTGCATGAGAATGCTAGACCCCATACCTCACAAGTAACGGTGTAAAAACTGTTGCAGTTGGGATTTTAAATTCTTCCGCATCCACCGTACTCTCCTGATATTTCCCCAACGCATTACCATCTTTTCCGTAATCTGAATTCATTTTGCCGGCAGAAGGTCTTCCGGAACCGAGTAGAGTTCATAAAAGCCTTTGAGGATTTCATTGCCTCAAAAAGTCAGTACTTCTAGGAAAAAGGAATATTTGACCTTGTATCACTTTATAAGAATATCACAGATGCCAACGGATCCTATTTTGATTGAATAAAAAATTACAGAAAAATAATACTGGCTCTTAAATTTTTACTATAAAATCGGACACATCATGTGGTACAATCCCCAATTGAAAAATAGGATAATAGGAGGAAGAATTTTAGATTGGTTATTATTACTATTTTATTGATATAATAAGCGTTTAATGAGTTCTATTGTATTAGGCGAACAATTCGCTTCACTAAGAAGCTCTTTTCTCTTCTTTATCCATGTCCAAGTCATCTTTTGAGTAAATTTGCATAAAATTGTCGCAATTCACACAAATTTAAACTTTTACGAATTTGACAGTTCTTTTAAAATTTAATCGATTTGACGTTTTGTACAATTCTTGCCCAAGCAAAAATTTCGTGCAGAAATTTGTAAGAATTGGTAGGGTGAAGAAATGAATTACTCTCTCAAATGCGTTCTCTTTTACAAATTTTTTCTCGCGGGAAGAGGTTTTTGTATAAATTTATAAAAATTTGGAGTCCTGGAAGAAGCCTATTGGCCAAGTTTCTCTAGCATTTCATCTATTAACGAAATTGGGAATTTATCACATACCGTGATATCGTCCAGTTTTCGGTAATCAATGACTATTGTCCATTTTTGTGCACCTGATGCTCTTTCGTTTTTGGGGACTATCCATAGCGGTGCATTGTATGGAGATTTACTTTTTTCTATAATACCTTGTGATGGCATGTCATTTTCTTATCTGCGTATAAACTGGCGCATCTTTTTCTACGCTTTTCAAGTAGTTCGTTGTTTGATCTCAGGAAATTCCAAGGGTCGTTTCTTATTTCTCTTTAATTTTTTGACTTCCTGTTGAGAAAATATGTACTTGTTCACAGGTAGTAAACATTTCAGGGTACAAAACTTCCAACAGGTATAAAGAGTGAAAATCTATTGCAAAATGTATGGCCGCATCCTAGTGATCGCCAGTGTATGTATGTGTTTTATGGATGTGAATATACCATGATGCTTGTGTAAGTAATATGACTCTTTATGATTACTGGTTATAGGATAAATACTCGTATATTGTGAATCATGTAACTTTATAAAGTAAGGGATTAAACGAACAATGACTGTGGTTTTTGTTCCATGACAGCATTCACAGTGTTGTGCTGTTACTTGCATGTCCAGACAGGGCAGTTTCAAAGGAATTGCCAGATCCGTCTTCTTCTTCATCTTACAGCAGAAATCGTTGTGAGAAATACTCCATCGCTGCTAGTGTCTTCTACAACACAGTTTCCCGTGATTATATTTGTAGTTTGGAGATATCTCTTCTCCTAAGGTTGATCCGCTCTGTTGATCGTTTCGAATCGTCGTTCCGGAAGAACGTAACTGCAAAATTTTGTCAAATACGGTTTAGTTGTAATTAATATCAGGAATATTATGGGGAGATGGATGAACAACGGTAGAAATGTAGTTTCTACCGAGCTGCCAATATTCTCGATCGATTACGCTTTCTGTAATAAAAGTTTTAAATAATTAAAATTATTTTTTTTCTCTCCTGCAAAATTACGTTTATTACAGTTACATCAATGTTCTTCTGAGATGGCGATATTAGGGTGTTTGATTGGATGAGGCCCTGATGCAGCGTGAATAAACTGTCATGCCCTACATTTAGCCTTTTCGATTGCTGAGTCTGAATGCGGAGTTAGTTGCAATCTGCGATCAGTAGCAAATGGAGCAATGTTTGCAGAGTCGCTGTTTGAGAAGTTTTTAACGCGTCAGTGAGGTTTATGCAGTCAACTTTTTAAATTTTTTCCAACAAGTTGATGTTAGTTCGTCAATCTATTACAGGCCAGCAAGTGGCTATATATATTTTGGGTTGTAGATCCCACCTTGACCCTGCAACCTTCTTGCAGGAGTTAAATGGTAATTAGAGCTATTTTATTTCACTATGAGACATTTTTTCCACCTCAGTTTGCTCTCTAGGATGAGGCCTAGAGAAACTCAGAGGTTTGCAGTTTCAGTTTTAAATGCATTTTATTTTCTTAACACTAACTCTTACATTCTAATAAAAAATGCTTAAATGCTAGCTTACAATTACATAATAATCTTATGCTAATTTACTGGCCCCACACAGGCGCTCTAAGCTACTCTAAATTCTTATAACTATGTCTTTCGACTTTATTTACATTTTACTTAGAACTATTTATTTTGAATACTTAAGGCTAAGAAAAAATATTTTTTAAGAAAAACTTAGCATATGGACATAATTTTTTATTTTTTATAAAAACTTAATATCTAACTTAGAATAAACCTTAGCCTACCTAACCTATATACACAATACAAACATACACACACATATACATTATACACAATTATATACATATATTAGTATATACGTTTCTATATACCAATATATATATATATTTCTTAAATGCTACCTAAACCTATGCAAGCTGGCCATCGCTATTCACAGAGAAAACAGATTGGTCAGCTCTGCCTCATTAGTGAGGCTGGTCCGTAATTGACGGAAACGACGACGAAACATCTTCCCCATCATTCAACCACCAGAAATGCTGGTGCTGCCGAACGACATCCCTCTTATCGCGATTCCCCACCGCCCTACTGAACCTGAGGCGATCCACACTGCCGTGTGCGACGTCTCTGTTGTAGTTGAGTCGCCTGTCCCCAGCTGTCCGAGCGACATGGGAGACTCAGAGGTTTGCCATTTAACTCAAGTGGTCTGACATAGGGAATCTTGTTTTTCTCGTGTAGAGGAGCAGCTCAGTTTTTAATTTTTTTTTAAAATGCCCGAGCATGTATTAAGTTTTTTGGAGAGTTGGATAGAGATATGCTCCATCTGTGACATCCAACATTTAATGGGGAAACTAAATTATTGGTGTAAATGGACTTGATGTTGTATTGCAGGCAACCATTCATTTTAGTTGCGTGAAAAAAGGCTTTCAGTCACGGCTGGTATTGAACCCCGAACCGTCAGATTGGGAAGCCAATACACTACCACTTGAGCCACGGCCAATTTTGACTTGTTATGTTTATAACAAATACATGATTTTAGTTGACTGACAAAAATGAATGTCTTAGGGGCCCGGTTGGGAACCGAATACCGAACGGTCCGATCTTTAGCAGAAACCACGCCAGGACCTACATTGGGCCCTCCCTTGTAGGTCCATAGGGACGTTTTGTAGGTTATATAGTCACGTACTGACCTACTAAAGAGAGTTTGGCACAATTATAATTATTCCTACTCTTGCATCGCAGTTATAGAAGGTCCAAGAAACTGTTCTTCATACTGTAAGTTAAGATCCAGCCAGTTTGGCACAAGCGATTTCGTTGTATTTCTTCCAGTTTGCACTCCGATGATTGCGACAGATTATAACGGGAAGCAACTGCTTGTTCGAAATGCTAAACTGTAAGTATCATTGGTCCGTGTGGAACAGTTCATCCAATATTTTACAATTATGTACATATTTAACAAGATATATCATTTGAGATATTAATGAATATAAGGTTAGTGCCTACTATGTAGATATTCAAAGGTTGATTCTTCACCTCTCAATTGGTGTCTATGCCGCACCATAAGTCGTAGTATGCATTTTCTTCACAACCCAGCACGATGTCTTTTTTATTATGATCGACTTCATCAACCAGCTTCGTGAAGTGTCTGGGTGGTGCAGGTTCATGATCATCTGGGGAGGTCTCCAAATGCGAACCATATCTTCTTGCCGTCTTTGGAGGTAAGTAGTTTTACTGCAAAATCGTTTATGCTATATTGAGGGAAGAGAGAGAGATGCGGTTCATATCTGGCAAGAATGCAAAGTCTGGGTATACCACCTTTTCTTGCATCTCTTACTCCGGTGAGATTATTTTTAAGATAGTATTTGTGCATCATTTATCTATAATATAAAAAGTAATTAAATTCTTATTTTTCTTAAAGGAAAGGGTGTTCTGGATGCACCAGTAGCAATAGAAGATGCCCCAGGAGAAATGGGTAAACCTGTCGTTCTCCCGACCAACATGACAGATGAATTAAAGAAAATTGTGGATGATGGATGGACGAAAAATGCTTTTAATCAGTACGCATCTGATATTATATCAGTACATCGCAACCTCCCTGATCCTAGAGATCAGTGGTAAGCAAACACTATTTACAAAAACATCAGTGTTGAATATCTTGAGACTTATTGATATAAATGCTTTTTAGGTGTAAAGAGAGTGGCCGCTATCAGGAAAACCTTCCACCCACTGACGTTATTATTTGTTTCCACAACGAAGCATGGTCTGTACTTTTGCGAACTGTGCATTCAGTACTAGATCGATCGCCAGAACATTTAATTGGAAATATCATACTTGTTGACGACTTCTCTGATATGCGTAATTATATCTTCTTCTTTTTTAACTCTAGTCAAAAATAGATAACTTTTTATGATCTTCCCTTTTTTGGTTTCAATACAGCTCACACTAAAAAACAGCTTGAAGATTACATTTTGGCTTATCCTAAAGTGAAAATTATAAGAGCACCGAAAAGAGAGGGCCTAATACGCGCCAGACTGCTTGGAGCGCGACATGCAAAATCACCTGTGTTAACTTACTTAGACTCACATTGTGAATGCACTGAGGGTATGTATGTTTATTTATGGAATTATTTGCAATAATTTCTAGAGTCTTTAATTATTTTTATAATTTTGTCTGTTAATACTCATATAAAAGCATATCTCTCAGTTGATGGAATAAAGTCATTGTTGGATAACTTTTTCTCTCAAATTAGACTCAGTATCGTAAAATAGTTTTAGTGTTATGAGAGTATTGCAGAAAATAAGGAATACATATACGAGAAATATTCAATGTATCTTGGCATCGGGTGGTAAGGAAATGATGTAGTAAATTGAATTATTTATTTATGTAATAATTATTATCTGAAGATGAAGAGTAGAAGATCATGCGTTAGCATTACAAATGTGCAGTAAACCGACACATATTAAAAGTTTTATCAACGTCTGGAAAGATCATACCCGCTAGGTTTTTTGACTCAAAAGAAATTTTAAACGAATGAAATCCTAAACGCAGCAGTTTATGCAACCCCTTTGCGCAATCCGAGAATAGCAATCAAGGAAGGAATGCGAAGGACACTGACCAGAAGTCTGTTGCATCTTTACGGTAATGCACTGGTTCACATGACGCGTGTTTGTAGTGCTGCTTTGAGAGATTTTGTTTTTAACTTTCAGTTCTGTGCCTTCTTTTGTCTTCAGATAAACAGGGTTTCTCAGGACTAATTGGTTAGACTTTCAAAGGACTTTCATTATTTCTGCGTTCTCATTGAATTTTACTTCTGTAAAACTATATTATCTTCTGCAATATTATTATTATTATTAGGTATTTATTAATATGTAATTGGTTTCAATATTAATATATTACAGAACATTACATATACAGTAATGACACTTTAGGTAGAAGGAAAGATTAAGCAATTTCGAGAACAGATTATGAAAACCACTTTGAATATTTTTTTTTATAATTTACGCGCGCTTAAGGGTTAGATACCATTTTGCTGTTGCCATGGCGCCGGCGGAAAGGTAGAAGGAAGAGAACGGAAAATTCTTTTTGTAGTTGTTTGAAACTCAGGTTTCGATATTAACTCTCCAGGGGTGGGAGTCCGAATTGGACGGAGAGTTTTTTCTTCACTCAGAGTGATTCGAAGGTTATAATTCACACTTGTTTTTTGTGCTGGAAACTCTACAACAGCCAAATCTACGTGTCAGTGTTATGCCTTCACACACAGAATTTTTCTGACTGAGTTCAAATTACAAATGAAAAGCATGTCATGGGTAGGATTCGAACCTTGACCCTCCGAGTGAGAAGTGATTGCTAGTACCACTACACCACGGCCACCCCTTAGAATATTTACAGATAATAAAATGGATAAAGGAAAATAGGTCAATTAAAAAGAACAAAGTCTAGTCTTTAGTAGTAGTTGGTTTCAGTCTATAGTCATACTTCTTATTAATTTAGATATAATGACCTTCAGTGCAGCAAAATTAATCAGATAAGGTAACTTAGCATTAGAAAAGATGACCAAATTTGTAAACTTGAACCCTTTCACCTATCTCAATGGAATACTTTAAAGTTGCACCAGAATTATGAGTTGATTACGATAGTTGGTAGTATTTGTTCTGCATCTGCAGAAACTGTACAAAGTCCGGACTACATTTAGTTTTAGAAACCCAAAAAAATAATTCGTGCAGGACAACGCACCACATCCACTCATCAGTCGACCACCGGCGAGTGCACAAGTCAACCAGTGCCCTCGCAAATTATTGTGTGCTGTGCAAAAAAAAAAAGAAATAAAAAAAACCACCCCCGCGTGTGCAAAAACAAAAACAGTGCAGTGCAGTGGAAAAAATAAAAAAAAGAAATAAATATCACCTCTCCCGCTCCTGCTCGAAGTACTGTTGCTTGCACTCAATCACTGCCATTACTGTATTTACCATACGGTACGGGAATTGGCTGAGTGTATGTAACAACTGATGTAAAGCGGGTTGTGAAAATTTTGTTGGTGCACCGTTTCATACAGTTGTAAGGGCATAACACCTATAACAATTTGAGCCGGTAAATCAATGTCAGAATTTTCACTTCGCAGCCTTGCTTAGTACCGTCGGTGTTTGTGTTTTCTGTGTTTGTCTGTGATTATGATTTGGGAATTCAGACGTAGACGTAGCCACTATACGCGGGCTAAAAAGTAGTCACTTTTCTGCGTACGTCCACGTCTGTAAGTACAGACCAGCTGTTTTGGCACTTAGTGAAACACAGGTAGATCCTCGCCCACACCTCTCAGATCATTCTGATCTGAAGCTACCTGGCTACGAACTAGTGCCATTATTCTTCTCCCATCGCGGTCTCGCCATTTACGTGCGTAGTGATGTAGCTTACCAAACTCCACCACAATGTGATCCATGTTCCAATCCGGAATTCAACTTCATGTGGTTAAAATTCCATCTCCGTAAGCAAATTATTCACTACTGCTTTGTTTAAAGAAGCCCAAAACAAGACAGCAATTCAACTTTTAACGAGTTTGATGCGCTGTCTGACTCCATTCAAAGAATTGTATCCCTGTATCGTCATACTGAAATTGTTATTACGGGCGACTTCAATATACACAATTCTAGGTGGCTTCGACATTCAGACAACACCCGAAGGACGGTGTGTTGAGATCTTCGCTGCGGAAAACAACCTAACGCAGCTTGTAAATGATCCCACGCGAGTACCAGACGTTGATAGTCATACCGCGAACACCCTGAACTTGTTTTTAACTTCTCACCCTGATAAATACACCATTGATGTGCTCTCCCTTGTAGGCTCGTCGGACCATTGTATCATATCAGCTAATTTCTCTTACACCGACCACACAGTTAGAGAAAAAATTCCTCACGGAAACGTATGGCAATACGAGAAAGCCAATTGGAGCGGTCTTAACGGCTTCTTTAGGAATTTGAACTCGTAGTTATGTTTCCTCGATAATGACGTGGATGCCGCTGCTGATATGATTACAGACACCATTCTCTTAGAATGAGGAATGAGATCCTTTATTCCTCATAGGATGAAGAGTATCAAACCAAAAAAAAAGGCATGGTACGACTCGAGCTGTAAAGCGGCCGTCAGGGTTAGAGAAATATTTATTCGGTCCTTTAAGACCAACCCGACAGAGGAAAACTGAAAAAAGTTCAAATGAGCCAGAAATGACTGCAAAGCCTTTCTTAAGCGTGTGAAATTCCAATACGACCAAAAAATACTGTAATGTCCCAGAGGCAGTAAAAATTGTTGGTCTTTCGTCAAAAACATTAGCAATTCCGCCTCATCCTCCATCCCAACGCTCATTTGCAATGACATTCCAGCTGTCAGCTCTTTGGACAAGGCCAATCTGCTTGCTGCACACTTTGCGGTCAGCTCAACACTCCCAGATTGTGCTTTGTCTCCGCCTACACTTGAGTGCGTCGAATCTTCAATGGGACCAATCTACTTTCGCACTCGTGTAGTAGCAAAAGTACTTAAAGATCTCAACATACATAAATCCGCTGATCCAGATGGTATATCTCTCCTTCTTCTAAAGAGGTGTTCTTCCTCGCTGGCAAAACCACTGCGTAAGCTTTTTCATCAATCCTACTCTTTAGGACTCTTCCCGAGCAGATGGAAAACAGCATTTGTAAAAAAGACGAATCATCTTCTCTCTCCTCCTACAGACCCATACGTCCCTTTTTTCCAAGGTCATGGAAACGCTGATAAATCGTCAGCTCATGAAATATCTCGAAACACGAAAACTTTTCTTACATCAATCTGGCGAAAGCAAGATAGTTGCACTTGATATTTCTAAGGCATTTGACAGAGTTTGGCATCAGGCTCTTTTGTCGAAAATGCGTGCATTTGGGATCAACGACTCTCTTCTTCAATGGATTAGAAATTACCTTTCGGAACGTTCAATTCAAGTTGTCTTGGACGGTTTCAAGTCTGATATTCACAAAATAAATGCTGATGTGCCCCAGGGCTCTGTTCTGTCTTCGACACTCTTTTTAATTTTCATTAATGATCTCTTGTCTGCTACTTCTAATCCAATATATTCCTTTGCTTTTCATATTCGTTCCCGGACTCACGGCCCTGCTCTTCGGCTGTAGAACAAGAACGGCAGTGTATGCTAAGCTCATTAAATTCCGATATCAACAGCATAACGAATTGGGGAACTATCAACAGAGTGGAATTTAATGCTTCCAAAACACAATGCTGTCTGCTGTCGTTAAAGCGAAATTTAAACACGCAGCCATTATCTATGAATAGCACTTGCATCGTCGAAACCGAAAAACTTTCCATTCTCGGTATGTGTGTCAATGACAACTTACGTGGAATGACCACATATTCGATGTCGCCAAAAATGCTGCGAAATGTCTAGGTTTTCTCAAGCGATGTAAGAAATATTTTACCCCCTCTGATCTGGCCTCAATATATAAGGCATTCATCCGCCCAAAATTAGAGTACAATGCCCACATCTGGTCAGGTGGCCCTAAAACATCTCTGCACCTGCTAGATAGGATTCCAAACCGTGCGATAAAACTTATTGATGATACTAATACCAGTCAATCAATTGACACCCTCAAACACCGACGTAATGTCTCCTGTCTCACTTTGTTTTATCGCTATTTCCACCGTAGCTCATCAGTATACCCTCAAGCCCATTTTCGGCCGTACTCTAAAATATTGTGATTCGTTCCTAAGTCTTACAACTCGCTTATGGAATGCTCTGCCGATCTCTGTATTTCCTGGTCGTTATAACTTGCAAACATTTAAAAACAATGTACATCGGTACCTCTCTTTTCTTCCTCCCTAAATTTCCTTTGCACGCCCTGTGAACAATCACCTTAAGGGTACACAAACCTATTGAGCGCGCGCTCATTATACAAAAAAAAAATCGCTCCCTATACTTTAGGTTTTAAAAATTGTGCAATCTAGCAGTGTTCATTCT
Organism: Volucella bombylans; assembly: GCA_949129095.1. Classification (NCBI taxonomy): domain Eukaryota; kingdom Metazoa; phylum Arthropoda; class Insecta; order Diptera; family Syrphidae; genus Volucella; species Volucella bombylans. The sequence continues at coordinate 37,687,887 of OX422144.1, read as the reverse complement.
CAGAAACATTATTGTCAATGTTAGTTGTTAGCAAAATATTTACATATAATTTTAAAAATACTTTGGGTACTCAAAAGAGAGAATTGTTTTCAGCATTTCTATCCTTTATTAGATGAAAAGCACTTCCTAAGACAAATAAAATGCTAGTGTCCTCCACGATGGTTCGTCATTGGCCTAGTACAATTATTAAAACAACTATTTTATTTAATCGATATCCCAAGATGTACTTACGATTCAAATATCTACCAAGAATTCGGTCCTGCTCTTATTGTACAAGCGAAGAGATGACTAATTCCAAGATATTTTGAATTGTAATTTCTATGTTATTTCATTAATTATTTCATTTGTATGAATTTCTTTAAACTATTTTCTTTTGTTTATTTTTAGGATGGCTCGAACCCTTACTTGATCGCATTGCTAAAAATGCAACAACGGTGGTATGTCCTGTAATTGATGTTATTGACGATACCACAATGGAATATCATTATCGGGACTCAGCAGGAGTTAACGTTGGTGGTTTTGATTGGAATTTACAATTTAATTGGCATGTTGTGCCTGATAGAGAGAAAAAGCGTCATAAGGTAATAGTTCTTGTAAATATGAATTAATCAACAACTATTTGCATTAATATAGAATTGAAGACTGTAACCGAGAAATAACACTAAATTTGTAGTCTTCATTTTAGTTTTAAACAACAATTGTCTTTGGAAAAAAGAGAAAGCCTAGAACATGAGAAGTTACCGGGAAAGATAAATTTAGTGACCCACTTCTAGCCGAAAATATGAAGATAATATACATTCGTTGAACTAACGCATGTTGTTCGATGGCGGGCTCAATGACGCAAAAGTCCAATGGAAATGAAATAAATTTTGTAGCTGGTACTTTTCTTTCACCAATGTTCAGTAGATGCTTTGAAAATATTTGTGCGGACCAGAGTTGCAAAAGCTTAAGTCATTTTTGGCTTAAATCTGTCTTTAATTCACAAGCCAATTGGTGGAATTTGAATTAAAAGAATTTTAATTCATAAGCTAGTCGGTGAATTATGAATTGCACCAATTTCAAGTCATAAGCTAGTCGGTGAATTATGAATTACACCAATTTCAATTCATAAGCTAGCTTATGAATTGGAGAATTCATAAGCTGGCTTTGATTCTATAATTTTAAACCAAAGTGATTCAAGAGCGCGGATTGTATATGTATGAGTTGTATATGTATGAGTAGCTGTGTATGCTTTATGCGTTAAATAAGCCAATTGAATTAGTAGCAATATTGATAAAATAATATGTTGAGCGTGAGCCAGTGGCTTATCGTGCCTCCTACTCATACTACTCATACATATACTCGTACAACTCATACATATACAATCCGCGCTCTTGAATCACTTTGGTTTAAAATTATAGAATCAAAGCTAGCTTATGAATTCTCCAATTCATAAGCTAGCTTATGAATTGAAATTGGTGTAATTCATAATTCACCGACTAGCTTATGACTTGAAATTGGTGTAATTCATAATTCACTAGCTAGCTTATGAATTAATTCTTTTTCAAATTATAAGTCAATTGTTAGCTTATGGCTTAGTGTTTTTTTAATTCCTAAACTCGCAACTCTGGTGCGGACGCATCGCTCTGGAACTGTGTGCTCATATTGGTCTTTAATGTGGCTTTTTGCACATATCTCCGAAGATGCGATGATTTGAGGCAAGAATTAAGCTTATTACTGGAAGAGTTTGTCGAAAGTCGCCAGATAATAAAATGAGAGCACCACCGAACGGTTGTGCATTTAATTGTAAATCATGAATAGTTCGATCAAGCGCTTCAAGCGATTTCTTATGCAAGCCATGGTGCATTCGTCCCAAATAATATTCCGCAAGCAAAAGTTGTTCATTTGCTTCAACAAATTCACGTAAATGATTATCATTGTACTGCTGTTCTCTCACTAAATCGATATCATTAAGATTAAGTGCAGAACGTGTAAGGAGTGCAGTCAGCCACGGAGGCATCCATGATGCAGGAGTAGATGGCAGTGGCACGCTCGCGCTTGCTCTGCTCTAGCTCGTCGGATGGGTTTGGTTCTTGCCACTACCTCGTGCATCTCAACTCAACTTACCTTTTTGTTTCGTGCCGAATTATAAAAAAAGGAAAACAAGGATAGCCTGGAGAAAGCTACGTTACTTTACGGACGGACTTAAAAGAAAGGAGGAGAGAAGACGATAGAGAAAAGAGGAAATGAAACAGCAGGATCATGTCTGTGTACCATCTCAACTGTGCAAGACCGGGACTTTTGCGCTTAAAACTAACTAATCCTACATTAACCTCAACCCTAGATACCGAACTTAAATGACGAATAATAAGTAAACCTAAAGCTAACTTAATCCTATGTACCCTACACCGAATAATACGTCCCAGGGTCATACAGCGGTGACAGCTCGTTACGACCTGAAATAAGCCAAGTGTTGTTGGCTGAAGATGGCCAACCCACCCTTATCACACTTAAACGCTACAATTTTGCCCAGATCTATGAATGGTAGCCCCTAAAATTAAGTTCTTCCCAGTCGCCGCCTGTAAAAAAAATAACCAGCGGAAGTCAGTCATGTAATTTGCGTTATGTCGTCATCGTTTGTACGTCACGTAGCGTCGCCGTCGGCCCCGTCGAAGGGCGGTCGGTCGCCCATCCAAACACCACTCGTGCTAAATCTAAGCCTTCATTATAAAAAAAAAACCTGATTACATATCACCATATAATTGTTGAGTTTATTAAACGAGTTTATTTAACATTAATAGGCTACTCTAATTCTAGCCACTTAAAACTTATATGCATATGACTTACCGGGTACTACCGATCCCTCGTCGTTCTGGGCCATCACTTCGAAGAATCGTTTATCCAATTTAACAAAAAAAATTTTCTTTTCTTTTTCGTGCACAAAAATTCAGAAATAAAATTCAATCTTTCTTTTCCTCACACTCTAAATAATAAATTAAAAAAAAAAAAAATACAATTCAAAACTTAACAAATATTAATCTAGGTATATACTTATATATATGTAATATGTATACTATGTTATATTTTATATGTAACTGTATTCTTGTTCACTAAGTTAAACAGGAATACACATTCGTTTTTTTTTTTTGTACATATTTCCTGAACTGGGAATTCACTAGTTTTTTGATTTCCTTTTAGAAAATCCCTTTTTGTTCCTTTTTTTTATATGTGTATATGTCTTGCAGGCGATGTAGCTTTGTATGGGGGATCGTATTTCGCACTACGATTTATTACTACCGCATTTAGAATTACTTTTCGCCAACCAGCTTATTAGTGGGTTGTCCTTATTACACCTTATTATTTTTTTCATCGTGGCAGTCACTTTGATTTTGGTTTCGCCCGGGGAGAATTTCTAAACAGAAACAAACTCGGAAACTCGATGGGTATTAAAAGGAGAAATATGTTCGCGTATACACTAAGTGGGACTGTATAAAATCTTTTCTTTTTTTAATTTATTTCGACAACTTTCCGCGCCAACTGTCTCAAACCAAAATCACAAAAAGAAAAAGGACTCGAATTACACGCAACCTTGTTGTTCTATCTCCAGACATCAACTCCCAACTTCAACTCGACAAAAGAAAAAAAAGTTCAATCCAATGTGACCTTGCCGCTATGTCCCCAGACACAAAAAAATAACCCAATCGCGTCTGTTGATTTGATCAGCTGATCAAAACTCGTAAAGGCTATTGACCTTTCTAATTGGTCTCGTTTTCTAAAAAAATCCCATTTCTTTGCTTCCTACTCATATAATCTATTCCTACTTTAGATTTTCTCTCGCAAAAATAGGTTCCTGCCTAAATTATATTCTTCATCACAGTACACAACTTACACATAAACATTTATATCTAGCTTACTCCCACACGATCTGTAAATTTAGCAAAACTTTCCACCTCTTCCACCAGAATTCGAAATACTCAACAGTCTCTAAATGTATTTATTTATTTATTTTTTTCTTAAAAGGCGACGCTACAAACGTTATGGTAAAATTATGCCAAGTTGAATGAGTGCTTTTGTTGGTTCCCAACATACAGGACTAGCTATCCGATAACTAGTCCAAACAATAATCACAGCCACTTTGCCAACAATTAATAAAGAACTCAAAACGAAACTACACAATTTAAGACACAGCCACCTTGCCAACAATAAATAAACAAATCAAGTGTCAACTGTCAAGGTGGCTATGTCAATGAGATTGATGAGCTGTCCTTCTCTCTCCTGAGGCGGAAGCATGGGGCATTAATAAGCACATCCAACAAACATATGTGTGCTATGTGTGATTATCAAGGTAGTAGTAGTAAATACATCAATGTATTCTATGTCAATTGTTAAGGAGTATAAATGTATTAAAACAGCATGTAAAATGTATACTAGTGTAAGTGGTAAGGTCATCGACCATGAACAATGTAAAAGAACAGCTGATAGGTTTCCTCTTAAAGACCAACAGACTGTTCTTCATTCTTGTATATACATCAGCCGAGACAAGCCAATAAATAATTTAATTATAACGACTGAACATTGTACGCCTTTTTATTCTTTTTCAAACCACAATTCTTCCTGACGACACCTCAGTCAGGAACAGCTTTATAACTACACACATTTTGGTGCCTAGGATTTAAGACCTGTTTCTAAGTACACATATAAGGGATTTTCTAGAGTAAAGTTGTCTTGGACAACCGCGCATAATTCCCCAGCAATGGTCTGCCATTATATGAACGTCCCATCTTCCTTGACACTTGTTCTCCATTCTTTTTATATCTTGATGAAAGCGTTCTCCTTGTTCTTCGCTAAGATCTCCTAGGTTATGCCGAAACTGATCTATAGTATTAGGTGGGTGAAAAGTAACCTCCTTGACCGCCAGAATGCGCTGCTACTGCAAAATAAGGTTATGGTGCCTTGACGTCCGTTCATATCTAGGCAGACATGCCAAATTTCAGCGCGATACTGTCTTTAGTTTTGTTTTGACAGCTGATTGTTGTTGACGTGTTTGGCACCATGTTGAGTATGGACAAAAACGATTTTCGTTTTCTCATAAAACATTATTTTTTGAGAGGCAAAACGGCGAAGGAAACAAAAGAAGAGTTGGATAAATATTATGGGGCTAATGCTCCGTCAGATTACACAGTCAAATATTGGTTTCGAGAGTTTCGTGGTGGCCGCAACTCCACTACCGATCAAGTCCGCAGCGGCAGGCCCTCCGATGCGGTTACAGAGGACAATGTCAAAAAAAATAAATGAAATGGTGTTGGCTGACCGGAAAGTGAAAGTGCGCTAGCTATCAGATACCACAAAGATTAGTACTGAGTGCACACGCCATATTTTAGGCAATATTCTGCATATGAAAAAGTTATCCTACCGCTGGGTGCCGCGCATGCTCACTCCTGACCAAAAATACGAACGCGAGAGCACTTCGAATGAGTGTTTGGACTTGCTGATGCGGAATCGGGCAGACTTTTGGCGTCGATTGGTAACTGTTGATGAAATTTGGATCCACTATTACACACCAGAGAACAGAATGAGTGCCCGGCAATGGACTGAAGCCGGCACGAGTGCTCCGAAGCGGCCGAGGGAGGTTCGATGGGTCGGAAAGTTTATGGCGTCAGTTTTCTGGGATTGTCATAGCATACTTCTTCATTCACACTACCTCGAAAAAGGAAAAGCCATCAACAGCGAGATTTACTGTGCATTATTGGAGCGATTGAAGACCGAAACGGCCTCACATGAAGCGAAAAAAAAATTTGTTTTTGCAAGACAATGCGCCGTCTCACAAGAGCATCACAACCACGGCTAAAATCAATGACTTATGGCTACAGTTGCTGTCGCATCCACCGTATTCTCCCGACTTGGCTCCCTCGGACTAATATCTCTTCCCAAACCTCAAAAGATGGCTCATCAATAAAAAATTCAGCTCACGCGAAGAAATCATCGACGCCACGGAGGAGTATTTTGCAGACCTTTCGGAAAATTACTTTTCGGACGGGATCAAGAAGTTGGAAAATCGCTGGAATAAGTGTATCAAGCTAAAAGGGGACTATATTGAATAAAATAAAAAAAACATTTAAAAAAAAAAAATTTTCATTCCCACTTTTCACCCCACCTAGTATATGACCATGGAGGTAGTGTACTTTTATGCTCATATTACAGCTAACATTTTTAAAGTTAAGAAGCATTTCCTTAACTAACTCTTCATAGTCATTAGCCTTGTAATTTCCGAGAAAATTTTGTACAAACGCTGCAAAAGATTTCCCCACGGAAGTCGTTCATTCAGTCATAGATGCCTCAAAATTAGTAGCGCATTTAATTAATAAACGTATTTGGGGTCCATCCAAAATGCATGCTTTTAACTTTTCATCACTTAATCCAGGAAATTTCTGAGAAATATACTGAAAATATTGTCCATTTTTGTCCAGAGCTTTCACAAATTGCTTCATTAGCCCGAATTTTATGTGCAAGAGCGGAAGAAAGGGAACTAAAGGCTCATACTAAATATCACATTGTTTTCACCAACGATCATAGTATCTCTCACAGGCCAATTTTTTTGTATCCAGTGTCTTGATATTGGTTTACTGTCCCAGAGACAAATAAAACATAGATATTTTGATATATAGTTGACCTAACAAAAAATTAACCATCTTCACATCGACACGGATCACCCATTTATGTTCGACATATTTTATTTTCTGCAGTAGAACTGAAATTACATCATATCCTTCTTTCATAAAGCCATTATGTAAAAGGACAGCCTTGAGACTTCTTTTACTGCTGTCAATAAAGAGACGCCAGTCACTTGCCTGATAGGCCTCCAAGCCCATGAAAGTCAGTAAGCCTCTCACATCACTGCAATATACAAAATTTTCACCAGAAGAAAAAAATTGCAATACGTTTTGTTCCCTCGTGCGATAGAAAGTAATTCGCACATCAGAGGCTAGGCAATTTTTTTCTTTTAACCTTTATGCCAGAAGCTCAGCACGTTACTTTGAAAGATCTAATACTCTGATGAGATTATTATTAGTCATTGCTTACTTGAGAAGCACTAGATCCTTCAATTTCTTCCTCCTGACATTGTGGTAGCTGATGAAAAACTGGTATTGGAACGTCTTGTGAATGAGGAAATGGTCTTATTGCTTAAGAAATATTAGGATATTTCCATTTGTGGCGATTGTTTTGGTTGATGCGTATTATAGTTGTCATATAGAAGTAACAGTGGTTATGATGATTTTTTCTCTTCTCGCCAAATCATCGGTACTCCAAATTTCAAAGATTTACGTGCACCTTTCTCCCAATTTCGCAAATGTTCAGTGCACATTTTACATATACTATGAGACGCCCACGCTTTACCGTGATTGCAAATTTCAATATTGAAGTAAGCAAAATAGAAGCGGATCACAGCTTTTTTTTTTATTAATTTTCGCTAATCTTTTAAATATATTCACCACAAATGTAACAAAACTTATCACAGGGTCGTCAACACAACGTCTTAACTTACTAGCCATTATGAAATATTTAGATTCATTTTATCAGTGTTATTGTGAAATCGAATTAGGCTTAACTCAGACTAAAACGCGAGGAAATTGGCGATTCGATAAAGCGCTGATATGCAAGGCGATAACGGATTCAAGAAATGCATACTGCAGCTTCAAACTTAGTTAGCTGTTTTAATTCAATTGGTTTAATTCGAATCCATGGTGTCATTTTTATTTTCAATTTTAATGGTTTCATTGAAAAAGGGCGCGCAAGACGATCTTTATATGTGTTGGTAGATAGTAAGCTAGAGGTGGCAGGATAAAAAAACTAATGGATATTGTATGTATATTACTTTTCTTATCTACCACAGATACATATAACCAAAGCTGCACCATTTTTTTTTTTTTTTTTTGTAGGCTTACGTTATTGATGTGTAAGCATATGTCTTTCATTTCGATCAGAGCTTGAAATATTTGAAAATATTGTCCGAAAACTCAATGGCTTTGTCATTGTTAACGGTGCGGACACGGTGCAAAATCTCCTCGCTCAAATCCTCTGACACATGCCTCCGTCAATGTTGTTTCCCAGTGTTGACATTAACCAATAGCATTCTAAAATAGTAACACTCGTCATTATTTGGATGTACTGTGTAAATACGGCCCAATGCGACAAACGAATACAGATTTTGATAGCCTTAAACACGCATGCTTTGCTTACCTCGTAGGAATTTCTTGGATGTAGCATCCCATGTATAGTACTTTGGAACTTCTGCGTACAATAATGTCTTGGCAAATTTATCTTCTTCATACATCGCAAAAAATGCTGTAAGTATTATGTGCGCTGGTGTAGCAATAACACTGTAGTTTGTGCCGTGAAATATACTTTTTGTCCATTTTAAAAATGAACCATGATATGAGCAGGTTTGGAAGGGCGCATGTGAATTGGGAAACTCAAAATACTCCAAACAGCCTCGTTGCTGCTGTATGAAATTGACTCACTTCATCGTTGCACGCATCTTGTCTATCAATGCTGACCACTCCCATATCGCTGCCTTTCATGACATATGGATGGATTGACGGATTGACAATATTCAGCTTTGAATGTTTTCGATAACAAAGGAGGATATGGCACAATTCATCTGTTGTCGATTTCAACGTCAACATTATTGTTATATGACCTCCATCTTTTGGTTTTCGGCATCTGTATTCTGGATATCCGGCATCGCCAGTCCGTGTTTCATCAACAAGTCTCTGAGATACATTTTCGTGGATTTGTTACTCGTATCTACCATGCAAGGAAATTGTGGATCCATTGCTTCGCAGGTCCATGCACCTTGTTTTTCGTCACAATATCGAACAACAGTGGATCTTCCTCAGAATTAGGAATTTCTGCACAAATGACATCATAATTTTTTTTTTTACAATGTTTGTACACAGCGCGGGCAAAGGAAATTTAGGGAGGAAGAAAAGAGAGGTACCGATATACCTACGAAAACCATACTGCCGGTCATTAAGAAGTTTCCGTGTTTCTAGATATTTGGTTAGCTGGCGGCTTATCAGCGTTTCCATGACCGTGGAAAGAAGGGACGTAAGTGCAATGGGTCTGTAGGAGGAGAAGGAAGAAATTCGCCTTTTTTAGGGACGGGGTGGACAAATGATGTTTTCCATCTGCTCGGAAAGAGTCCTAAAGTAGGATTGATGAAAAAGCTTACGCAGTGGTTTTGCCAGCGAGGAAAAATACCTCTTCAGAAGAAGGGGAGATATACCATCTGGACCAGCGGATTTATGTATATTAAGATTTTTAAGTAGTACTGCTACAACACGAGTAAGAAAGTAGATTCGTCCCATTGGGGATTCGAAGCACTCAAGTGCAGGCGGCGACAAAGCACAATCTGGGAACGTTGAGCTGGCCGGGGAGTGTTCAGCAAGCAGATTGGCCTTGTCTAAACAGCTGACAGCTGGAATGTTATTGTAAATGAGCGTTGGAATCGAGGATGAGGCAGAACGAACGACCAAAAATTTTAACTGCTTTTGGGACATTGCAGTATTTTTTGCCTCAGTTTTTGGTCGTATTTCTGGTTCGTTTTTTTTTTTTAAAGAACTCAACATGCAAGAGGGTATGACTACTCTTAAAATGCAGGAGCACGTGTTAAGTTTTTCGGAAAATTGGATAGTGAGAGAGAGAAAGATATTTGGACTCAGTGGTTATTTCGCTCCATGGCACAGTGGTTGCGCTTCCTAAGAAAGGCGGTCATATGGGTGTCGTATGAACGTATCGTAAAATAACATAATTGTTCTTAGACCTACCAACAATTAGTTAGCAATTACAGAGTTGCCAAATTTGCAATAAAAAAATGTCTTTTAGGCTGATTAACAGCCATACAGTTCGAGGTACGAAAAACAAAGAAACCAATTAAAATAATATTTTGTTTCGTTTTGAAACTAAAGCACTGAATCTGTGTTGATATTTTACTGACTTTTTTTGTCTTTTCAATTGTTTTTTTTTTTTCGCGTGAAGGGCCGATTTTTGTGGAAATACCCATCTAGAAAACAAAATTTAAATATCGAGCTAATCCAAAATTAAATGCTATCGTAACTATAACTAATCTACTACTAAATTTACTACTCTGACCCTGACTAACTCCTGCAAAGGCAGGGGAAGGCAACAAAGTTTAATTATCCCAAAACATAGAAATTCTAAGTTACATTTTGATACCAAATTCAATCCTACAACTGCACACAAATATGAGTAAAAGCTTAGATTCAAAACAAATTTCAAACAAAACAACACGTAAGAAATATGTCGCCGTCTCACCAGATAAAAAAATTAATGATATAATTAAAATTCAAAATACATAGATAAATAGAGAGTACATACCTTTAACTTGAAAATCCATTGCTATGTAACAGGGTGACGAACAAGTTTGAATTTGAGAACACGTGACGCGACTTGAGCTAATTAGCGCTTGGTGATAACAATGTTGACACTAATCCGATCTGTTCACTTCCGATGCAGAAAAAAGACTGTTTTAAACAATGGATTGCGAAACCTTTTATATCATCAGGTAGTGTGACAATTAAAGGGTAATTGAGCTATTAAGCAGGGCTTAGTTCAATCACAGAAATCTGCGGCCTATGACCTACTATGGCGCCACTGTGCATGGGTGGCATCCAACATTTAATGGCGAGACAATATTATTGGTGTAAATTGACTTGGTGTTGTGTTTAGGCAACCATTCACCTCACGAGATTTCAGTTGCCTGAAGTTAATACACTACCACTTGAGCCACGTTTGAACTTTTTTCGGTTTTCCTCTGTCGGGTTGATCTTGAAGGACCGAAAAACCATTTCTCTATCCCTGACGGCCTCTTTACAGCTCGAGTCGTACCATGCCTTTTTTTTTTTGGTTTGATACTCTTCATCCTATGAGGAATTAAGGATCTCATTCCAAGAGAATGGTGTCTGTAATCATATCAGCAGCGGCATCCACGACTTTATCGAGGAAACATAACTACGAGTTAAAATTCCTAAAAAAGCTGTTAAGTCCGCTCCAATTGTTTTTCTCGTATTGCCATACGGTTTATTTAGGAATTTTTTCTCTAACTGTGTGGTCAGCATACGAGAAATTAGCTGATATGACAAATGGTCCGACGAGCCTATAGGGGAGAGCACATCAACGGTGTACTTATCAGGGTGAGAGGTTAAAAGCAAGTCCTGAGTGTTGGCGGTATGACGATCAACGTCTGATATTCGCGTGGGCTAATTTACAAGCTGCGTTAAATTGTTTTCCGCAGCGAAGATCTCAACACACCGTCCTTCGGGTGTTGCCTGTCCAGAATGTCGAAGCCACACGGAATTTTGTATATTGAAATCGCCCCTAATAACGATTTCAGTATGAGGATACAGGGGTACAATTCTGTGAATGGTGTCAGACAGCGCATCAAACTCGTTAAAACTCGAATTGCTGTCCAGTTTGGGGCTTCTGTAAATAAAGCAGTAGAGGATAATTTGCTTACGGAGATGGAATTTTAACCACATGAAGTTGAATTCCGGCGAGGCCGCGGTGATAGAAGAATAATGGCACTAGTTCGTATCCAGGTAGTTTCAATGCAGAATATCTGAGAGATGTGGGCTGGGATCTAACTGTGTTTCACTAAGTGCCAAAACTTACAAAAACTTACAGACGTGTACGTACGCAGAAAAGTGATTACTTTTTAACCCGCGTATATTGGCTACGTCTACCCTGAATTCCCTAGTCATAATCGTAAACAAACACAGAAAACACAAACACCGATGATGCTAAACAAGGCTGTGAAAATTCTTACGTTGGTTTACCGAATGAAATTTTATTTTATTTTATTTTCAAAGGATTGATTTGATACAAACGAATTTGTAAAATCCGTGATTTTACGCCAGGGTACTATGCCCATGTGGCGTTTGTCAACAGCACGCGGTGTACCGAGTTCCCATGTGGTCCTCCAGTGCCCAACACTGCTTGATTTTGGTGATCTAGTCTGAACCGATGCAGTTTTTTCCAGTTTATGTGCATTTTTTTTATATTACTTAATTTACTCTTACATGCTAGACAAAAAAAACGCTTAAAAATTAGCTTACTTAACTTAAAATGATTATCTTATTCTAACTTACTGGCTCCATGCGGACACTCTAAGTTAAACCTAATACTTAGACTATGTCTTTCGACGTATTTTACAGTCTAGTTTATTTTTAATTAGTACTAAAAGTAAGAAAATACTCGTATATTTTAAGTAAAAACTTAGTAAATGGAAATTTTTATTTTTAATTTTTATAAAATTAAAAGCCTACAGACTACCTAAAAATTAATCTTAATATACTTAACCTATTTACCTACATCTACAATAATACATGCACACATACATATATATACACGAAATATATAAATATATGTATATTATATATATATTTTTTTAATTTTTATGTTTATTTTATTTTTTTTATTTTTTTGTATTTATATATTTTTTTCTTAAAATATAACTTAAACCTACCTAAAACTATAAGCCGGCCATGGCTAAAAAAGATTAAGCTGGTCCACTTTGCTTCACATGAACCTACATATCACTGGAGGAGTTCGACGACGAAGTATCCTCCCCTTCAACAAGCCACCAAAATTGCTAATGCTTCTAAGCAATATCCCTCCTGTCGCGACTCCCTACTGCGCTACTGAATCGGAGACGCTCCGCACTGCCATGTGCGACGTCTCTGTCGTAGTTGAGTCGCCTGCCCGCAGCTGTTCCAGCGACATGGAAGATTAGCGGCACCGCCAATCTGTCCTGGATCAGACCTTTACTATCTAGACAGAGGAACGCTTCTGGAGGAATGAAGCCGTCAAATCGAACTCTCTCGTGATACATATAATTGGGGTAGTAAGCCCCCAGAGATCAGGTTGTTCGATGAGGTCATTGCTCTTGCAACGTGCCTTCGAGTCAACTTAATGACGAAATTGTCCACTCTAGCTAGGTTCGCCCCATTGTACCATACCTCATTACTATAGAATTTTATGTACTCAGACTCTGTTGTTCTTTATAAGCGAAGACAAGCCCTCTCAAACACCCGAATCTTTTCCAATAAACTTGCTCTCACGGGATATCCAAATACAAGCATAGGCCGGATAAGGTCCATGTAGGCGATCACCTTCACCCTCGCATCGAGTTGGCTGTTATAAAACAGTCTATTTGTACGGGCAAAAGCACCTTTGGCTCTGGCTAGAGCAACATCTATATGTTTGTTAAAATACAGATATTGATCTAGCCAGATCCTAAGGTATCTGACTACATTTCGGCATGCAAGTGGCTGCCCGTGCTCCCGCACGATCGAGTCTTTCGCCAATTCTTTCTGGTATCCCTAGAGACCCCAGACAAATACGTCCTAAACAGAATGGTTTCCGACTTCTGAAAGTTGATTTTCAACTTCCAGTCATCGTAATATCGGTAAATTTTGTCGAAGTAACGTTGCTAAAGTATATTAATAACCTCAATCCTTGGACCTGATCTGTACGCGATTAATTCATCTGCGTACGCTATGGCATGATGAAGTGTACCTATCGGATTACTTTTGTAACGGCGAGTTTACCGCACCTTGTTCCAGATCGTTTTTAATGTTAAATGTTCCAGCAGAAGTCACATCGCCATTCTCCACGATGAACTGTCTGCTGAAGAGCATATCAAAAAGAATATACAGCAGTGGTTTAATAATGCCCAACCTGTCCAGCTTGAAAAAGAGTCCTTCCAACCATACTGTGTCGAAGGCCTTCTCCAAGTTAATCAGGCAGGCACCAGTGCACTGGTTCTTGCCTTTGTTCCATTGGATATCAGAAACCTCGCCTTGAAACCGAACTGATTATCCGGAACTACACGTTTGTCCTAAACCCACTTAATCAGGACTCTATTGATCATCTTCTCGAAAACCTTACTGATGTTTGGAAGCAGACTAATCGACCGGAGATTCGCAGAATTGCATGTGTCGTTATCCCTTTTGAGGATGGGTTGTACCACCGCAGTTTTCCAATAATTGGCATTATTCATTGCAGTATTAAACAGGGTGGTATAAATGTTCACCGCTTACTTTATCCATAAATTTTTTGTTTTTGAGTTTTAATAATTATGAAACGGTCGCTATTTTATCACTTAGGATCTAAAACCAAAACAAAAAACTTAAAAATGCCAGAAGAACCCAAACACAATCTCCTATTGACTTTCTTGCATTTACATTCTTCGAGAAGTTAGCCGAATGCATCGAGCTTATTTTTTCACAGTATTTTTCAATAGGTTAACCAAATGCTTTGCTTTACTTTCTTTGTTTATATTATTCGGTCGTCGTTACTATTATGGGTCAACATAAAAGTGATGAAGATAATAATTTAAGGTATGGAATAATTGAATAATGTAAAGACAGGCAGGTATGGTTTATGAACATATACTCGTATGCACATAGTATGGTATTATAGCCAATACTTAACTCCTCCATCCTTAGAGAAAATTTTCTCCTAACAATTTAATATTATGGTTTGGAATATGTGTTACGTTGCCCTCTTGTTTTTCAGTTAACTTTTTAATTTTGACTTTAATTTTTTTCGTTCTGCTGACATTCTTTTGCATTATGCTTCCAACAATAATTGCGATTAATATGGTTATGAACATGCTGTACCAGAAATTACATAGGTTTTTATGGTATTCAACTACGAGTAGTTCTATAGTACATCTATTTTCAATTTCTCGCCATTTTCCAAATTTTGTGAATATGGTATTACTGTAACATTTTCTTTAATGATTTCTTCATAATAAAATTGGTCAGTTTTTTTTTTCAGTTGATATGCATTTTTATTTATATACTTAATTTACTCTTACATGCTAGACAAAAAAAAAAATGTTTAAAAATTAGCTTAAGTAACTTACAAATAATCTTATTCTAGCTTACTGGCCCCATGCGGGCGCTCTAAGTTAAGCCTAACACTTAAACTATGTCCTTCGACATATCTTACAGTCTAATTTTATTTTTATTCTAACATTAATTTATAATAAAACTAAGAAAATAAATATTAAGCAAAAAACTTAGTAAGTAAATGGACATTTTTTTAATTTTTAATAAAACTTACAACTAAAAGCTTACAAACTACCTAAAAATAAATCTTAATCTCCTTAACCTACTTATATCTAACACAAATAGAGACATACAGAAATATGTATATACATATATACATAATATGTGTATATATAATATATATGTGGTATTTATTTTTTGAAATCAAAGATTATATCCTTTTTAGTTTCGTAACACACGTTCCACTTTATTATCTCCTTCACAATTCTGTTCTGTCTTATAAATATCCTGGATGTAGCTTCAATCACTTTCTTATTTTCTGTTTAATGACTTTCTCCTCCCAGTCGTTGGCGCGAACTGTCCCGTCGTTCGTTTTCCGTTTCGTTTCATGTCTGTCTTTTCTTAAGTCATCCGTTTGTTACTGTAACTACTGTCTCTTTCTCTCTGAGTAAGTTTGGAGAGTAGTGTATCGTTCGTTTGTCTGGCCCAGTCCCACATTCGGCTTTCCTGACGGTCATTCGGCTCGAATGAAACGTTCATGTGCTCGGTCACTGTGGTCGTTATCCCCGGCCCTTCGTGCTAGCCCACCTTCTGTACCTCGTTCCTGCCATGCTTCTTAATGCGGATAACCTTGTAGGGCCCTAGGTATTTAGGTCTTAGCTTCATACCCGTCCCAAACTGGGTGCGCTTAATGGCGACTAGTTCATTCAGCTCGTATTCTTCTCCTGGTACCCTCTTCTTGTTAAAGTCCCTTCTGTTTTCCTGCTGTATCTTCTGAATGTGATCGCGGGCTTCCTCTCGAACAGCATCTCTCTCGGTCTCTAGTTCGCGCAATGCCAGTAATAACTCTTGTAGTTCCGGACGTTCTGCGACGCGCATTTCAAGGCCGGTCAATATTTTAAACGGGCTGAGTTTCGTGCTCCTTGACGGGGTATTGTTGATCACCTGCTGAACGCACTCTACGTGCCTATACCAATTCTTGGCGCTATCAACACATGCTTTAGAGAGCATCGGCAGTATAATTCGGTGGATTCTTTCCACTTGCCCATTTCCGTGTGGAACCCCGGTCGCAATAACCAGTTGCTGGATTCTCTCCTCCTTACAGTAATCGCTAAACGCACCAGATGTAAAGGTGGTTCCCCTGTCCGTTATCACTCTCTTCGGATTTCCAAACGTCGCCGATTGCTTCCTCAACTTATCGATGACCTCTGCCGATCCCGTGCTCCTAGTTGGATATAACCAAACGAATTTAGAGAACGCATCTATTATGACGAGGATGTGGTTATAGTGTTTCTGCGTTGACTCCATTGGTCCGACATGGTCGAGGTGGAACGTACCTAAAGGCTTGTCTTCCTTATTTATCGGATTTAGGTAGCCTTCCTTCCTTCCGGTCTTGGCGCTACAAACTATGCACTTCAGACAGCTTTTGACTACGTCCGACACTTTGGCCGCGGCGTTTGGGATGTAGAACGTTTTCTCCAGTATATCTTGTGTTTTCTTGGCGGAAAAGTGTCCTTATCGATGTGCTGTATCCATTACCTCTCGTTCCATCGCTGTGGGTATCACTATGAGTTCCTTAATGGGATCCTTATACAGTAACCCAGCCCTCATGAAATAGTCTTCATACTCATCCTTTTCTAATATCTTGACAACTGCCCTAATCCAGTCGTCCCTCCCTTGAGCTTCTCTGATTTTGTGACTCAACGAATCCTCCACTAGTAAACATGTAAGTCGACTCAAGGCATCCACATGTTTCATCTTGGATCCGGATCGGTGTTCAATGTCGTAGTCGAACTCTTGCAGAAACATTGCCCACCTGGGCACTCTTAGTGGGACATCCTCCTTTTTCATAGTCATGGAGAAAGCGTTGCAATCAGTCACGACCTTGATCTTAATTCCCATCACGTAGATCCTCCAGCGTTTTAGGGCTTCGATTATCGCCAGCACCTCTAGTTCGTAGGAATGATACTTTTCTTCGGTCGGAGTCGTCTTCCGGCTTAGGTACTGGATCGGGTGTAACTGTTGATCGTCGGAGTCCTTTTGTAAAAGCACAGCTTCATAACCGAACTTGCTTGCATCCGCATGAATTTCCGTTGCCGCTCTCGGGTTAAATAACTTTAGGACCGGCGCCCCTACCAATGCTGCCTTGAGCTGCTGGAAGGCCATCACTTGCCCCTCTTCTATCCTGAAGTCGGCGTCCTTGCGAAGCAAGTCTGACAGTGGCTTGGCTGTCACTGCGTATCCCTCGATGAACCGTCGGAAATAAGACGTGAGACCCAGGAAACGTTGGAGCGCTTTCCTGTCTCTTGGTACTGGGTATGTACTAACTGCCTTTGTTTTCTCTGTGGATGGGCTGATAGTGTTCTTCTCAATGACATATCCTAGAAACTCTATCCTTCTCTTTAAGAGTTGACACTTCGTCCAATTGATGCGAATCCCATATTCAGCCGCAACAGCGAGTACGACCCCTAACTTTGCGATGCCCTCTTCCTCATCCTGGACTGGTATTACAAGATCGTCTACGTAAGAGGGGCGTTCAACATATTCTAGGTATCGGGGTGAAGCTGTGGTTGTATATATAAATTGACTTATTTATCAAGTAATACTATTATATTAGTGCATTCATGTAAAATTTCATATAAATGTGATTATTAATTCGCGTTTTATCTCTAGTTAAACAGAATCATAATGGCAACTGAGACGATGATGGTGAAAATTGAGCATCGCGCTGTAATTAAATTTCTCACTAAGCAAGGAAAAAGTGAAAAAACTATTCATGAAGAGATGGTGGCTGTTTACCAGGGTTCCGCACCTTCATTATCAACTGTGCAAAAGTGGTCAAGTGAGTTCAAGAGAGGCAGAGAGAGCATTGAAGACGACTCCCACTCCGGCGCCCCGGCTACTGCTTGTACGGGAGAAAGCATCAAAGAAGTCGAAAAACTTGTTCTTGAGGATGCCCGAATAAAGGTGAAAATGATGGCAGAGATCACCAAGCTTTCAATTGGTATTCACACCATTCTTCATGACCATCTTAACCTTTCAAAGGTCAGTGCAAGGTGGGTGCCACGAATGCTCACAGCGCCTCAGAAAAAAGTGAGAATCGCATGCTGTAGAGAGCTTTTGGAGATGTGTAGTGAGAACGCGGACGGTGTTATGGATCGAATTGTTACTGGGGACGAAACATGGGTCCACCACTATGACCCTGAAAGCAAACAAGAGTCAATGCAGTGGCATAAAAACAACAGACCCCCCGAAGAAGTTCAAAGTCACTCCGTCTGCCGGGAAGCTCATGGCCACAGTTTTTTGGGACTCAAAGGGAATCTTGCTCATTGAGTACAAAAAAAAGGTGAAACCATCAACGCCACATCCTACGCTTCCACTTTGCATAATTTGCAGGAGGAAATTAAAAAGAAAAGACGGGGTAAACTCGCAGCGGGTGTGTTGCTTCTTCATGACAACGCTCCTGTTCACACGGCGCGAGTTTCCAAGGCTGCTGCGCGAGATTGTGGTTTCGAAGAAATCCAACACCCACCCTATAGTTCAGACCTTGCCCCTAGTGATTATTTCCTGTTTCCGGATTTGAAAAAATGTCTTCGTGGAAAAAGATTTTCGGGTGATGAAGAACTCAAGTCGGCAATAAATGGGTATTTTGCAGAGAAAGAGGATATTTATTTTTTTGAGGGTTTAGAAAAGCTTATTTCAAGATGTAACAAATGCATTGATGTTAGGGGAGATTATATTGAAAAATAAAAACAATTTAAATTGAATTCGCATTTTCCTTCATATCGATACCTAGAATATATTGAACGCTCGTCGTATCTCAGGTCTCTCATTTGATAATCTGCTGAAATTCCGTTCAATTGCAATGTTGCACAATATCATTAGCACACGTCAAACCCTGAACCTAGCTAATAGAATAAAGTTTTGTACATCTACAAGGACTAGACAAATTTTAATACCGCGTTTTACATATCGTTTATCTGGGCGCCAATTCTTTTTAAATACCACTCGACTTTGGAACGCCCTTCCGAGCCACATCAGTGAAATCAAAGATAGTAGAAGATTTAAAAAGGAATTCAAAACACATTTATCTAACTTAAATTAAATGTTAAATTTCATTTTGAATTATCCTTGGTTGCCTATCTAAAAATGAAATGCTTTCTTGTGTATGTAATTAAATTAATTTTAGCTTCCACAATTTTTGAAAAGATATTGTATCTTAATGTGTTAGTTTTCGAAATAAATAAACGAAACTAAACTAATGTGTGAGCCAGTCCTTAAAAATGTTGAGGTTCGTAAGAGAGCTTGTAAACCTGCTCGTGGAGGACATTCAAATGATGTTATTTTTCACACATAAGCTATATTTTTATAAAAATAGAAACACCAGAAACAATTTAAATATTTACATGTTCTTCTTAAAAAAAAACATCTAGGCGTGACTTTTGAAAGATTATTTACAAATATATTAATGACATACATTTTATAGTTGGTACGAGAAAATATAAACTGACTTCTTTGTTTAAAACCAGCACAACATAAAACGATGCCAAAACACTGCCACAAAATAATGTGACATAAGACCATATGATTTTTTTTTTTATCAAACATGTATGTATATATAGCAAAAGTGTGGAAGTGGCGTGGAGCATTTAGTATGTTCGCTGACTTCCAAGCCGAAGGTGTGGTTCGAAAACTTGGCCAACATCAAAAGGAACAAAAAGTAATCTGCTTTTCCGACGTCAGCGTCCTTTCAACAAGCAATGACAAACGACCGAAAGTAAAATCACTCGTGCCATTCGATTCAGCAATAAATTGTATGTCTGCTTTCATTGTGCATAAAATGACAAGTCGAACAACGCAGTTAGTGAAAGAGACTTCAAACTTCAAACAGGCGTGCCAACAATTAATTTTTTTATTTCATTTGATGCGCGGGTCCAACCCTCGAGAGGTTTATTAATTTATTAAATTAACTTGAAATCTAAACTATAAATAAAACCAGAGAGTGGGACAAATAGGGCGAGACATTAAGACAATAGGATATTTTTTTGGGACAGCATGTTGAGGTAGAAGTTGAAGATAGGTTAGACATAGTTGACTTCTCGCCGCATTCTAGGCATTGGTTCAAGGTATCTGTAATTTGTTTGATGAAGATTCAGTCGAAAGTGGAGAAAAAGTTAAGTGTGAGGCTGTAAGTCTATAAGTTTTAGTTAATCAATATATGGTGGTAAGATCATGTCAACAATCTAGGGAAGGCCTCGTAAGGCTAATCGGAGAAAGCCTCTACCCGGAGAACGTGCGTTGTGAAATAAGGTGACAAGACTTGGCTAGCGTATACAAGATATAGAGTCACAAAATGTTGGAGAATTCATTAAACCATCGTTTGATAAAGCCAAGAGCGGAGTTGGCTTTTTTAATGAGATAATACGAGTACATATCATATGAGAAAGTAAATTGAGGTCCTTATCATAGATTACACCTAGGTTGATTTAAGATTAAATAAGTGCGAGAATAAGTTGGAAGGTGCTTACGAGTGCATGTTATTGCTTGGCACTTGATGAAATTGAGCTTAAGGAAATCATCATCCTCCAGTGCCAAACAATCAGCGATCAGCGGGTGATGAAATGTGTCGGAATATTTTCATGTCGTCAGCATAGACGGATATATGTTATGTACATAAACTTTTAATAATTAAGTCGACATCATTAATTGTTAGAATGAAAAATAAGGGCCCAAGATGACTACCTTGAAGTATTCTAGAAGAGGCTTTAATGGGTTTGGGATCATTGACCAAAATATAACATTGTAATGTCGATCTACTAAGTAGGATTTAATCCATATAATAAAACTTTATTGAAAGCCTAGATCCTTCAATTTGAGCAGAATGATTGTATGAAAGATTTCATCAAAAGCTTTGCTTAAACCGGTGTGACGTTGCTTAAAAACTACTTGACACGAATTCGGTAAGGTTTGAAATTGTAGATCGACCTTTTAATGGTCTAAAATTTTTGGAAAGGACAGACTAGCAGTAAAATTACATTTAATCTCAAATTAGTCGTATACTTTCAAATAGTTTAGGGATGTAGGAGAGTTTAGCAATGGGTCAATAGTTAGAGATTTCATCCTTGACGCTTTTTTTGTGCGGATGAATTACTCGTATGTAAGATTTTTTCAAAATTATGGGAAAGATTCCTTGGTAGATGGTAAGCTGAGTTAAACATTGCACATTTTTTCAATAATTTATCAGTTTATTAATTGATTCCTATGTTTTTTGCGAAAAGTTCTTGTGTATGATTGGAACGTCTGGCTGAAGAAGACAGCAAAAAGATTTATAATTACTGATGAGCATATGTTATGTGGGAGAGCGTCGGGGAAGATGGGTAGTTATCGGACTTTCTTTTGATGCTGATGAATGAAAGAAACGTTTGCACGTTGAGAATCGTTCAGAGAATTCGATATGAGCAGTGTGCTAGCAAACGAAATCAGCATTGGGTCGTGATATAAGATAAGTGTACCATAGCTTATCTTTTTTATTGCGAAGTGAGCGTAACTTTTTGTTGTACCATGGTGGTGAATGTGAGAAATAGGGAGCTGAAGATCTCTTTATAAAAGAATGAAAGAGCATTGTTTATTGTAAGGTAAGTCTTATCATAGAGATTGCTGAAATTTGCATTACTAAGAAATTTGTTTAGTTTACTCTAGTTTGCTCTATGAAAGTTCGTAGGAGAGGGTTTTTAGACCATTATCACATGAAAAAGTGCGAGAGGACAGTGGCTGTTAACTATTTAATAACTGTATCAGTTGTAAAGACAAGATCGAGCCAAAGTATTGGTAACTCCACTTAATTGTTATAGACCAGAATTGGTAAGGCAGTCAATGAAAAGTATTTCTTTTGCCGAGGTGGAGTGGCCGTAAAGAAGGGTTGACAGGTTAGACAGGTTAAAGTCGCCGAAAAAATAATAGTATCGTTTGGCAGTAACGTTAAATATACGATCAATCGTTTCTATAGTTAGCTTCTATTCATGGATTCGTTGGGAAGGACGTATGTAACACCAACAAATTGAAAGTATGATATAGATGAGATGTGAATCAAAGCAAGAATATATAGCCAATAGAACTTTATCTTGACCATCGTCACGGTGTAGATCAAAAACCTAGTAAGGCATAATCTAGTCACTAAGGTAAATAGTAGAAGTCTTTGTTCGCAGCCCTCTTACGTTTTGATAATAAACGGAGAGACCTTTGGGAAGAGACTCATGGAGATTGTAGTGAGCTTGCAAATAATTATTTGGTTGGTTAGGAGCATTAGTAGGTCTTAAAATTAGATCTATTATAGTTCTTCGTAGTAGCTAAAGACGCTTCGAAATGTTAAGTTTTTTGGAAAATTAGGATAGAGAGAGAAACGAAGATGTTTGGGCTCAGTAGTTATTTACCTCCATGGGGTGGCATCCAACATTAAATGGGGAGACTAAATTCTTAGTGGAAGTTGGCTTGTTGTTGATTTCTAGTTAACTACTCCTTTTATTTGATTTTCTAAAATTGAAAAAATGAATCTCTTTCGGTCGAGGTTGGAATTCGAACACCGAACCTTCCGATTTGAAAGCCAGTCCACTACCACATGAGCCACGGCCACCCACACATATAACTGTCTGCAGTTAGTCCTAGATCACTTATTGCATCCTGTACCTTGGTAGTTGGCTTTCATTTTAGAAAAACGAAATGGTCGATGTTTGAAGTTCGGATGCTTACAACCAGCGAATTAAACTGCTCTTTAAAATAACGATACTTAATATGCATTTGTGCTGAGTGACGTAATTATCTCAAAGAATACCCTTTTTTTGTTTGCATCGATTGAAAAGGCAGTAATGGCGTCATATACGGTTAATAGTATTTTCGATTGATAAATTTGCTGAAAAATAAGCAAATATTTAAAAATTCTACCACAAGGTCATTATCTTCTTGATCGATCCTTATTTTTTAAGATCTTGATTTTTTTAACTACTTATTTCCTTAAAAATAAACTATGTATTGTAAAAAAATTTCATAATGCAGTTTCACTGATTTTTAATGATGCAGCTTAAGTATTTAAAATATTCGCACTTCGGCATGATGATTCATTTTAAATAGACATCAGGAGTTGAGCTTGCATGTTCGGAAAAATGGCAATGCAGGTATTTGATCTTAGTAGGACTGATTCATAGCATTCATAGCATGTTATCTGTTTGTGGCGTTATGCAATTATTTAGAGTTCACTAAAAGGCTGTCACGTTGTTCTTGATGATAGCGCTATTATCGGCGAAGGGCGAAAAGTCGTTCAGGAATAGTCGATTTGGTATTTCAGCAAAAATTTAGCATAATTTCTAAGACCAACGAACTTTTTACGATTTCAAATCCTGATCTTTCAAAGCGTTGTTATCAATCATCATTACCAACTTTCCTGATCACCCATACTTCGAAGGTATCACCCCGGTTCATCCGTTTTACTGCTTCTTGTCCTCGACTTCCAAAAAATCTACTGTTTCTCCATCATGCGCTCCAGCCGAGTAAATGTTATTTCGGGAAATTCTTTATAATCTAACGTGTAAAAGTCTATCTATTGAAAATATAATTGTCGTTATTTTCCATTTCAAAAAGCTTGTCGTTTGCTCATTTCAGCCATTTTCGTCTCGTCGTTCCACCATCAGTTTTCTTAATTTATGGAAATTGACCTTTTAAAATCTTAATTATATAGATACTTCTTCTTGAAATATGAAAATATTTTGTTTTACTCAGAACTCAGAGCACAAAATAACGTCGTTCGTAAAGTTGTTTTTTTTTCTCTTCTCAACATGAAAGAGAATAAATTAATAACACATTACCCTTCCTGTTGCAGTCGGGTAAAAATACAAAATAATTATATTATTACAATTAATGAGAAATAATTATGACAAGCTCTCAAAAAGCTTTCCTTGTTATATTTGTTATATTTTTGGAATTACAGAGTTCAGCAGAGCCTGTGTTTTCTCCTACAATGGCTGGTGGGCTGTTCGCGATTGACCGGAATTTCTTTGAACTACTTGGTACATATGACTCGGGTTTCGATATATGGGGTGGAGAGAACTTGGAACTGTCGTTCAAAACTTGGATGTGCGGCGGTACATTGGAGATTGTGCCTTGCTCTCATGTCGGTCACATTTTTCGCAAAAGATCTCCATATAAGGTAAATTAATAAAACATTTTGTTAAATTGAACAAACCCTTTATAACTGTGCTGTATTTATATCTTATAAAAGTGGCGGTCTGGAGTAAATGTATTGAAAAAAAATTCAGTTCGTCTAGCTGAGGTCTGGTTGGATGATTACGCGAAGTACTACTATCAACGGATTGGTAATGACAAAGGTGACTTTGGAGATGTCTCTGAGAGAAAAAACTTGAGGTAAAAATTACCAATAACTTTACGAGTATATTGATAAGTAGGTATGCTGTTAACGAATTTTCATTTTAAGCAATTTTCTTCAAGGTAAATAAAAACTCAGTGAATAACGACTGGTCCTATCATCCCTTACACCAACTTGCTTTTATTCACATTAAGCTTCACGTTTTATAGTCTAGAAAAACACACTTTCCACTTAGTTTTTGCTTGCTGCAACGATCCAAAAATGATAGTTTGCCTCAATTTTTTCCTTGACCGATGCTAAAACGTAACTGATCCAGTAACGAAATTGTGAACCGGTTAGTCGAGCCTGAAAATAATAACTTTCAAAATTATTGAATCTGGAGTTACACAAAGTCTAACAAAAAGAATGTACATACATTGAGCCATTTTATGCTACTAAACAATAGGTAGTCTGTGGGGTATTTGGTTTGATAGTTTTATTTGTAACTATAGAACTAGTTATTCCGGGTTTGTGGCTAAAGTCCTCGTTAATAAGTTGAATTTCTTGTTTATAATCAATTTATCAGAAAACAAACTACTTATATTTTGCATTGCATTAATTACAAAAATTTAAGTATAAAATGTTGATGTGGGTTATATGCCGTTTAAAATTTGATAGGCATAAAGTAGAAATACAATATCTAAAGAATATTTACATGCTAAGTGTGAAAAACTCGAAAAAGGAGAAATAGAGTTCTATGAGAAAAATAATCATGGGTTTAAGTGCAATAGCTGTGTTACTCAACGGAGAAGATCCATTTCGGTCGACGATGATATTTCTTCCACACATCTCATCTCTTCTAAAAGTGGAAAGTGCAACATAAGAACTACTGCTAGCTCGCACGCAACATCTTCCCCCCAACACTCGTCTCCAATAACACTGGAGATTCTTTACAGTGAACTTGTTCAGTTGCAGGAAGCAATGCTCGCTAAAATAGATTCTCTTGAAGAATGCAATGCTTCTCTTAAAAAGCGAGTTGATTTCTTGGCGATGAAATTTAACTACACGGACCAGGCGGGAAAAACGGTGTTCAGTCGACATTATTGGGATTCCCAATGTAACAAATGCTAATGTGAAAGAGAGAGTGAATGAGCTTGTAACTACTGTATATGGCGAGAGATTTTTCTCACCACGTATTGAAGATATTTGACCGTGCTTAATGTCCTCAATACTTCGAAGAATACCGATAGTATTCTTGTGCAACATGAGTTTTGTGACGAAGAAACAAGAAAATAGCGATAGCGAAGAAAATGAAACACTTTGTAGGTTGTTTAAAAAAAAAAAAAAAAATAGCTCAACGAGAGTGACAAACTTTTTATTAACATCCTTTAAGTAACATCGGTTGTATGATTCGATTGTAAGCTACAGTTCCTTTTGGAGACTTAAAAATACGGAACATTTTAATATAGTGGCGCGAAATTTAAATATTTATTAAACAATGTTGCCAATGCGATCGTTAATCGTATAAGTATAAAGTATAATAGTATAAAGTACTTATAGGAATTCAATTTTCTAATTCATTTATTTACAATGTTAAATTTTCTTTAATTTGGCTATTTTGTGCCCCAACAACTACTCTCATCGGAGAAGAGTTCAGTGAGAATGATATCGTTTCTTGCTACGTATGGAGATCTAAACCAAGTTCCGCAAGTGTGAGATTGTCGAACATTGTGTGCGTGAAGTTTTCAACTATGACACAAAAGAAAGCTTTAATGGTGAAGATGCGGGAGAAAAGAAACAAAGTTTCTTTGGCTGGTTCTCAACGCGACAACATTGTCAATAGTGACGTCAGCAGCAACAACATCAGCAGCAGCAAGATGTATTACCCAGTTCGGTGTTTATATGAGCGTATTGAACCAATGCGCATTGCTTCAATGCATATTGAGCTGTCATATAAACTGCGTATATACGCGATAGTCTCATGAGTTATACAAGATCCTTATTTAAAAAAGCAAGAGAACTTAAAGTAAAAAAGTTATGTAAATTTGTTTGGATTAGAGATTCTATTAGAGTACTTATTAGAGTTAATTTAGGAGATAGTGTTATACAAATTAATTCATTTGAAAACATTTATAAATTTGAAAATCAATTTCTTTAATCTAAAACTATGTCCAATAATAATTGTATTTTAGATTCTCCTCCTAGTATTAGTAATTTATCTTTTTCTGATCCGACTGATCTGAAATGTTTTTGCATCAACCATCCTGCTAATGATCTCTCCTCAGGCTTTTCTATCATACATCAAAACAAATTTTAATACTCTTTTCTCCCACCTTTCACCTATGAACCATTTGCCTGATCTCATTTTTCTTTCGGAAATTTGGATTTTTGATGATGAGATGTCTGATTATGATATAATTCCAATTTCACTTTTGATGCTGCTTGTAATAATTCATATGCGGAGTGTGTTATCAATAAATATAAATTGGAAAGTGCTGATATAATATCTGTTAAGTGTGAGGTTTCTGGTGTTAAATATTGTTTCATTTTCATTTATAGACTGCATATGTTCTCAGTCTAATTCTTTATTGGATAATTAATAGAATTTCTAGAACTCCAGAAATCTAAAAATATGTTATTAATTGGTGATTTTAATATAAATATTCTCTCTGATTCTTCAGATGTTCACAAGTTTGTGTCCGTACTTTCTTCGTTCGGTTTCACGTCCGTCTTAAACAAACCTACGCGACTGAATTCTTGCTTAGATCATATTTTTATAAGACTACACAGAAATAGGCAATCAGAATATAAAGCAATGGTCTATGACCCAAGAATTACTGATCATTGTTTAACATGTATCCAACTAAGTAATCTAGTTACCCGATTGAATAAATCTGAAATTAGGGAATCTGTAAGAATTGATTTCGTTGCTTTAAAAAATGTCCTAAATTATGAATTCTGGGATGAAATTTATGCTTCTTCTAATCCATCTTTTGCATTCGACTTGTTTCTAAAAAAGCTACAATTTTATATATCTCCGTGTTCTCAGAAGAAAAATATTATTAATAACAAACTTAAATGCTTCACAGCATTGACAGTGGATGTCTATCGCACTCTTAAAGAAAATCAAGAAAAAATACATCTCTGTATACTATCAAAAACACCCCAATGATGCGAGATTAAGCAAAAATTATAGCAAGATTTTTCGAGAATTAAAAACAGAAATACCTAACTGCAGAAATAGTTACTATAGCAATAAATTATCAGGAAGTCTTGGTAACCCAGAAAAAGAATGGCAAGTTGTTAATGAAATAATAAATAAAACTATAATTAACAATTCTACAAATTTTGAGCCTCTCTCCATTTTAATAATTTTTTCGCGAACATAGGTTCTGTTCAAAGTCAAATTGTGTTGTGATAATTGTGTATTGGAGACTAGACTTCAGAAAGCTTTTTCTTCACCGACTTTTCTTCACTTGAAATTCAAAGAATTATAGCATCATTAAAAATGTCTAATTCAACTGGGCTGGATAACATATCTAGCATGATTCTAAAAAATGTATCCTATCAGATTTCTGACGTAATTTGTTTTATTTTTAAAGGTATACATCATTAAAAAATTATCGTCCCATTTCTCTGTTATCAGTTTTCTCGAAAGTTTTTGAAAGACCAATCAATTAAATATATAATGTTTTCTTTTTTAAATTGGTCCAAGTTCTTTAGCGAATATCAGTTTGGTTTTAGAAGCAGTAGATCTACTGAAGATGCGTTACTGAAACTGGTTGGGGAAATATACACGAGTTTGAATAGCTCCCAAATGGCTTCTTGCCTATTTATTGATATAACCAAGGCATTTGTCATGGTGAGCCACACCTTACTATTAAATAAACTTTTCAATGCTGGTTTCAGAGCCTTTATTCACGACTGGTTTAGTTCCTACCTAAAGAATCGTAAGCAAATATCTAAAGTCAAGGATGCTTTGAGTTCTGTAAAATATTTAGATATTGGTTTCCCCCAAGGTTCTGTTTTGGGTCCGATATTGTTCCTTATATATATATATGTCAATTCGCTATTCATACAACCTTTTAAGGGCAAAATCACAGCATTTGCTGATGATACTGCACTTTCATATTCGAATAAAAATCATTTCGATTTATATTCAGAGGTTAATGATGACTTAGATACACTGCGCAAATGGTTTAAGAAGCATAAACTGATAATAGGCAATAAAAGCAAGTTTATGGAATTTAATAATATATAATCACTCTCTGAGTTGCTTACGTTATTGTTTAACTCACCCAATTACGCATGGTGTTATGACCTTTAATGAAAATGTAAAATGTAGTAATGATTGCTTTCGATTTGAAATTGTCAATAGGTTCTCTGTATTTAAAGCAATATATTAATAGAAATGTGAAGCAAATATATCACCTGAGCCTTTACTGCAATTTTCAAGTTTTAAAAATGGTATACGATGGCTTAAATCAAAGTTACAGTATGGTATTTTTTGCTGGGGTGCCGCTTATTTTAACAAAATAGAGCCTTTGTTAATAAAACAAAAGCATGTGGTTAGAATAATGGCCAAAGTTAATCGGAAAAAACCTAATTTTGCATTTTTCAAACATTTTGAAATTCTTCCATTAATACATTTGTAGTGTTTTAAAGCCTTAAAAATATTTTTCGAAAAATCATGAAAACTATAATTTACGAGTCAACACGACACACTTCGCAAATATTCCACCTATTTATAAAACACACTTTTCTAGATTTTATTATGTAACTTCTCCCCGCTTATTTAATTCATTACCTCCAAACCTTAGGTGTGAGAGGAAGAAAATTTTATTTTTAAATAGTATAAAAAAATATGGCTTTTCTCTTTCGAACATAATGTAATAGATTCACTTTTTGTTTCAAAAGTAATTATTTTCCTCTTCATTGAATTACAACTATCCCATAGTTCCCCATCAATTTTTTTTTTTTAATTTTTATTTTACAAGTTGAAATACAAATTGTTATGTACTTTCGCCACTGCCTTAGGGCAATAGATTGTACAAAGCTATTTCTTAAACAAATAAGTTTTTGTCAAGAAATAAAAGAAAAAGATATCTTGGGTACCTTGAAAAGCAAATGATTCTCCTCGGGGGTTTTAATTTTGCAGTGTTTTTCTCGCAATGGTATATTTTTCGAAATGTGGGAACTTTATCTAAATAATATTAAATAAATCGTAAAACAATAAGAATCTTTATTTATTTAATGAAACTCAACCCCACTAGGGCATTGATATGTTCTCGAACGCTCAAGATATTTACTTACATCAACGTTGCAAAAACTTGCAGTATTTTTACTATATGAATCATACACATACTCGTATGTTAGTTAGTAAAGTTGTTTTTTTTTTCGTCTGCCGAATCCAAAATTTCGTTCGTTCGTCCCGCACAACTTCGTCAGTCGTCATTTCGTTGAAATGGTTAATTCTGTCCAAATGGACCACGGTCATTTTTCGTCGATCCCCACGCTGGATCCGGTAGACAACGTCATTAATGCGGATTACCACGTCGTATGGACCTTCCCAATCCTTTTGCAATTTTGGTGATTTGCCTTTCATACGCAGAGGATTATACAGCCACACCAGATCTCCTTCGTTGAAACTGTAAGATTTCGCTTTAATGTTGTACTTAGTCTTCATGCGGTTGCTCGCTAGTTTCATCTTCTCTCGGGTGTTTTCGTGCAATTTACGAATTCTGTTGCGCAAGTCATCCACATAGTCGTTCACCTCCTTAGACTCCGTAGGTGGGGATCCGAACTTTGGTTCAATTGGCCACCAAACTGTTTGACCAAATAATATCTCGGATGGTGTATGTCCTGTTGAACTATGGACCGTGTTTCGGTAGGCCATTAAGAAGAGGGGTGTGTGTCGATCCCAATCCCGCTGGCAGTTGCTGACGACCTTAGACAGATGCTCATTCAAGGTCCGTTTTAATCGCTCGACTCGATTCATATAATAAACTGAGGGTACAGTGGCGTTGTCCTTGTCTTTCTTATTCCCAGATATTGGGATACTTCCTGGAAGACTTAATTCAAAGTTTCACTTGATTTTCAGTAACTGAAAATATTAATGTCTTTCGGTCAAGGTTGGGATTCGAACACTTGAGCCACGGCCATCCTCTTGATTTGGAATAGCAAGCACTTTCTTGGTAGCCGCACACCTTATGCACTTTTTGCACCAATTCTCGACATCTTGTTCAGTGCTTAGCCAATACAAACGTTCCCTTACCTTTTCCAGAGTCTTGTTTATTCCCAAATGGCCTTCTGAGTCCTGCTCTTTCGTTTCCTTACTTTCATTTCCTTGTTTTGTCTGCGAGACTGGGATAATTGCCCTGTAACCCCAGTGAAGACAGCCTTTTCGTCGTACTGGTTCTTTACAATGTCCTTGAAGATGTCCTATTTTATCGTAGTTCCAGCAGCGCATCCTTCGTCTCTCCCGCGGAGTATTCCGTTGCTCGGCACTTAGTCTGGAGCAGGAGCATTCACCAGATGCTAATTCCCCGACGAAATGTATTTCTTTGCAAGCCTAATTGGCTACTTCCATCGCTAGATCGAAGGCAATTTCTTCAGCAAGGGTTCTTTTACCGGACATCTTTACTGCTGACTGTAGCTCCGAATCTGCGATCCCCCTAATAGATGCGTCCTTAGCCATTTCTTCGATTATTTCTTGGCCTGCAATGGGATATGTTAAATGTACCAGTCAACTGATGTCTGCTTGGAGCTGTTGCTGTGTTTCTTCTCGTTGCTGCATTCGCCTTTGCAATTGACCGCATGTGGTTGTCCCCAAACCGTTTCTCGATAGCCTGCACTAAAGCCATATAGTCTTTATGCTTCCCGATATCGATTGTTTGTAACAATTATACCCTGTAAAGCTATTGCTAGGGCAAAGCACTTCTCCTCATTGTCCCAGTGTTTCGCACCAGCAAGCGTTTCGAACTGCTTCTTATACGCAGACCATGAAGTCTGGCAATCGAATGAGGGAGGCTTCAACACTTTTTTCCTTTGACCGATTAAAGAACATTCTCGCAGTTTATGTTTTCGCGCTGTGTCGAGCTCCCAGTTGCTCAACTTTGCTGTCCATTTGTTCGAATTTTTCATCAACATTCTTATCTATTCTTTCAAATTTGTCATCGATTTCTTCGAACTTTTGCTGTAGAATGTTCTTTTGCTCTTCCAGATAAAGCGATTGTATTGAACGGAATAAGGTGTGGGTAACAAACACATTTTACGTTTTGATTATTTTCAAAAATCGCTGAATTGCGCAAAATGCGTTGATGTACTAGTATCTGTGAATTTTGCATAATACGTAACCGTGGACGAAACATGGATCCATCACAACACACCAGAGAACAAACAACAGTCAAAACAGTGGGTTTCTAAGGGTGAATCGGCGCCAAAGAAGGCCAAGGTGGGTTTGTCAGCCAATAAAGTTATGGCGACTGTTTTTTGGGATGCACGCGGGATAATCCACATTGACTACCTTCAAAAGGGAAGAACAATCAATGGGGAATATTATGCCAACTTATTGGACCGATTCAATGACGATTTGAAAAAAAAACCGACCTCATTTGGCCAAGAAAAAAGTTCTTTTCCACCAACACAATGCAAGGGTGCACACATGTGCAGTTGCCATGGCAAAAATCCATGAATTGGGCTATGAATTGCTCCCTCATCCACCCTATTCTCCAGATTTGGCTCCGAGCGACTACTTCTTGTTCAAAAACCTGAAGAAATGGCTTGGTGGAAAAAGATTTGACTCCAATGATGAAGTCATCTCGCAAACAAAGGCCTATTTTGAGGACCTCGACAAATCATTTTTTTTTGGAAGGGATAAAAAAATTGGAGAAGCGTTGGACAAAGTGTATAGAGCTCAAGGGAGACTACGTTGAAAAGTAAAATTATTTTTTTATCAAAAAATATGTGTTTTATTCCAAAAGTCACGGACTTATTGACCCGCCCTCGTATAAAATTGTTTTACTTATCAATACTGAATTTTGAATATCAGAACCAATATTTTCGTACTAGTATTTGCACTTATTTTTCAAATTTTCTACCTATTGTTCAACACAAAGATGAATTTACAATATATTTATAACGCCAAACACGGCGTAGAGAATATAATAGTTACATTGCCGCATCAACAGACGTGATATGAAATATAATACATTAATAGCACACTGTTAAAATGAATTTTAAAATAAGTATCCTATGAGTTTCTTTGAGACTGAACGAAAATTCTGGCGTATATTTTTGGTACTCAAAGTCCCATATTCATTTCTGGCAGTCCGTTGGCTAGAACAAATTCGTATGATAACTTAAAATTCGGTACGGAATAAGATTAATAAATGGTTAAAGAAATTTTTTTTTTCAAGTACGTTGGGCTAAAATGTCGAGAAAAGGTACATAAGTTTCGAAATAAGTTCTTGTGAAGTGTTTCGATGGTATAGTTTAAATAGAATGGTGCTTTAAAAAATGTAAACAAAACACTTGTGTAACACGAAGAAATTGTTTTTGTTGTTATTTTTCTATTCAATATTAAGTCCATAGTGAAAAATATGAAGTGTTTATTTCACATTGTTAAATAAGTAAATAACGACAGTAAAATGCAAGTAAAAGTCCTGTAGAAGGAGTTTTCTAATGAAAAAGCGAACAAGCCGCTCAACTTGGATTTAAAATAAAACACGATTTTTATAATACGTTATAAATATTTGTTTATTCAACAAGGTACTCAATCAGAATGCCTAACAATGTGTCTAATACTAAAAATCTAACCTCGGCACAATTGACTCTAATGGCCTTGGTTCCCACGGGAAAGCTCATGCAGGTGAAAAATGCATACTGACTGGATACTTGAGCCTTATTATATTTCAGTCAGATAGGTGGCTGCTTACGCATGTTAAAGTTATCACGCTGACTACTGCTGATTCAGCACACGCGCCGACCCAAACCTTCGATAATTGCTCCATATGCTAAGTTTTTGTAAACAAATTTTTTTCTTAGCCTTAAGAATTCAAAATAAATATTTCTAAGTAAAATGTAAATAAAGTCGAAAGACGTAGTTATAAGAATTTAGAGTAGCTTAGAGTGCTTGTGTGAGGCCAGTAAGTTAGCATAAGATTGTTAAGTAATTGTAAGCTAGCATTTAAGCATTTTTTGTTAGAATGTCTTACATTAGTGTTAAGAAAATAAAATGCATTTAAAACTAAACTAACCTTCGACAATTGGATATTTGTTCAGGTGCATAAGAATGGTATAGTATTTCATCTGAAATACTTTCCCATGCAACGTAAACAAACTGTTGAGGATGAGTTACATCATACTGCAAGATAATCAACAAATTGAAGATTATAAATATATTTTAAGCAACAGAAATGTTTAGATTTAAGTGTGGCTTGAATAAAGAGACTTGTGTCTCCCAATAGTAAACAAATTATATTTTTTTACTTTATCAACGAAGAACTTCGTTTACTGGCGCCCGAGCAGGGACATCGCGAACGTAAAGTATACGCGAGTTAAGGAAGCTTAAGAGTGAACAAACGCGTTTAGTGATAGTTAAGTGTACCGCAGTAGGCTGTTACAACAGAGATAAGATCTCTACCAAGGAATAATACACCCAGTGCATCTGTACAAAGTGTGAGTGCATCACATTGGCGATTACAACAGAGGACCTCTACGAAGGAGCGAACAAGGAACAACTCACCCTTTGACAACGTTCACCAGCTCTCCAGCGTCCCTACCCAGAAGAGAGATGATAAGCATCATAATCTTCGTGTAAGTACATTCCATTGCTTAAATCTCAAGCTTTTTAATTTTAAGGAAATAATAATAATAATAAAAAAAAAATTAATAAAAAAAATACGAATGTGAGTTCACACGCGGTAGAAGTGAAACTTTTTCTTGTTAATTTGTAATTTTTGTAATTTGTAATTTTTTTGTAAGTAGGAAAGAACGAAAGAGAGAGAGAACCAGATAATTCGAAGCACTGAAAGTAACATCTTAGTAGAAATAAAAATTTTTCGATGCAATATACATAAGAATAATTTTTTTTTAATTTATTTAAAAAGTGTATAAAATTACATTATACATTAATGTTACTATCATTATCGCTTATTTCCAAACGTGACACAAGTGGCTTATGGTAACTAAACTACGACACAAATGTTCTAGTTTGTAATTATTTGATCTAAAAACCTTTGAAATATTCGTACTGCGTCTATTGTAGTTCCTGATCTTGTTGTTGGCTCGGTTTTTTATTAAACATTTTCAAGCTGAACGTGTCGTTTAAAAATTCTACCATGGGTTTTGAAGTAAGTTCGGCAAAATTTATGTTAAAGTCTGCGCTCAAAATAATTGGTAGTTCGTGATATTTTTTTTAAGTATCTTTTACACCTCCGGCGTGTATTTAATTAAATTTTCATGAATGAACTCGATGATATTATTTATTGATTTATTCGGAGAAATGAGAACCGTTTATGCGTCATCTAAGAGCACATATTTCTCCTACATCAGAAAGATGCACAGACAATGATTGAGTTTGTTTTGTAATTATATCTATTTGCGGAGTGACAATATTATTGTGACATATTGCCACTCCACATGCTCTAATATCACGTTTAAATTTAACTATACGATCAAAATTAGGAATATCAATATGATCATCATTATCTAGTCATGTCTTAGAGAGTATCAAGAAATTTGATTTTATTGCAATTTAGTCAGATGTTATATCTGCTACATGAGCGCGTAGACTCTGAAAACAGAGGATTGATATTTGTGACCTCTTTGTTATGAATTCTGTCAATAATCCTCCGATGGTTTGTAATCTGTTCAATAAAAGCCTTTGGAACTCCGCTTGTAAGTTAGACAGAGATGCTGTTATTCGTCGCCCATGATTGAATCGCCGTCTATTATTTTGAGTTACAATAAAAAAACCTTGAATACTATTAACTCGGGATAACGCAACGTAAACTAGCTGTTGAGGATGAGTTACATCATACTCCTGCAGAATCTCACTAAAAGTAACTATTAAAAAATAACGGTATTCCATCTGGACACCGTCTGTCAGCCTCATCTCTTGTGAAGAATCTTGATTCGATTAAATTCAATTCATCTTCATCTAATAATCTTCCATCGCCAATTTTCGTCAACATTGTTGATAACATTTGATTAGCTTACCTCATGACTTCAGTGAGCTCATAGAATTGCAAACTTTGCCAGAGAGTTGGACCTGCTAGTTGTTTATAAATTGGTTTCGCTCTAACCGGTGATAATTGACGTAGATCTCCAATTAAAATTAGATCCATTCCTCCGAAATTGTCTCTAAAATTAATAGTGATATGTTTTAATCTCGCATCAATCTGATTAAGCAGTTGGGCACCGATCACACTGATTTCATCGAAGATCATGACACGAACGTATTTAAGAAGCGAGCGATATTGTTGGGCGACTTCGATTGACAAAGGAATTAATCTAGACAAACTTATTTTTAAAGCTGTGGGAACTGTTGTCCAATTGATTGCAACTGCAGCTTTCCCAGTTGAAGCACAAATTATGTAAGCATTACAATAACCATCATTTTGGGTATACCTTATCTATTATAAATCTCCATTAATAATTTTATTACAAATGTTTTTCCACACCCAGCAGCATCTGTGAAGAATATTTGGAATGGCAAGGATCTTTCGGAATGAAGATGCATAAGAAGATCCTTTTATTTTTCATTTCACATCCGCATGAGTTCAATGAAATATTGATTAGGCATTAAATTCTCTAAATTTCCCACAATTTATTCAGCGTTGCTAAGCGTAAATCATTATTAACATATGCATTATCATACAGTGTTTGAAATGGATTTGACTCTGGAAATCTACCAACGGCATCACGAGCTTCATCAACATAATTTTCGTCTTGTAATCCATTTTCACGGCACAGTCTCCGACAAATTTCGATGGTTTTATTTATGTCAAAATCAGATTCAAATTCTTTACGACGCTGCAATATAACATCTTCGTTTTCATCGTAAATATCGATGAATTTCATTTCTGCTAGAACTTCAGTTTCTTCGTTCCGATAGAGAATATGCAAAGTGACCATTTCCCTTTTATATTCATTAATATCTGATACAATATCGTAATTCCGATGACGGATAATTTGTTGTTTTTTTCTACGAGTATATGCCCTTTGTAAATTTTTAGAATAATTGGCAACGAATTGTGCAATTGTTATTAATTCCATATCTCCCGGCCGCTGCTCATATTTGTCGAAGCGATTTTCTTTTCATATAGCTATCTGTTGAATTTTCGTCAGCATGAATTTCTTCGAATTTTTTTTGAGGTTTTCTAATTCTCTGCCTCTTAACAGGCCACACCGTAGAAATATAAACAACCGCAATTGAACATTTTGACATTGGCTCTCGAAGTAAATACCATCCAGCTTCTTGACTTGTTAATTCAACTGTGTTGAGCATATTTACGCTCATTTTTCGTGTTATCTCAACTAAATATATCAAACTCAAGAATTTCATACATAATTTCGTGAGTTTGGCGTTGCAAGTTGCTTATGCCTCTATTTGTTTTATTCACGTACTCCACAACATACGCAGCACAAGAGTATTCTTCTGTGATAAACTGGAAGTCTGTATTTGATTTTAAGATGTTAAGCACGAAAGGCTTGAACGGATTATGGCATTTTTCTGTAGGTAATCGTTTCAAAAACACTCTAGGTCGAGTATTTCCGGCTTTAAGTATCTGAAAATAGTCTTCATCACAAGTTATA
Organism: Volucella bombylans; assembly: GCA_949129095.1. Classification (NCBI taxonomy): domain Eukaryota; kingdom Metazoa; phylum Arthropoda; class Insecta; order Diptera; family Syrphidae; genus Volucella; species Volucella bombylans. The sequence continues at coordinate 37,650,642 of OX422144.1, read as the reverse complement.
TTATTTTGGATATAAAAAGTCTCAATATCTAGATAATCGTGTATTTGCCAAATTAATTCGAATCATTTTATGACGTTGAGCGTAATTTGAAAACCCGGATGGTCTTTTGGCATTGGTGTTAAAATTGTAGGTGCATCAAATCTACATTTCTTGTACGATTTACTGGTTTGTACGATTTACCTTGCAGCATGTAAATGTGTGTTTATGTGTCTGTAACTTAATATTTCCAAAAGCTTCTGCCGAAGAAACTGATATCAAGTGATCGATCATTTTTATTGCATCCTGTTTTCCCATACCATCTTTTGGAGCAATATTCAGCCATAATAAAGTATGTTCGTGAATGCTACCATAATGTTGGAATTCTATTCATTTAAAATAATTGGCCACGTTATAAATCCTGAATGGGCTATTTTTCTTTGATTGAAGAATATTTATTAAAATATTCACTAACATAATTTATTGAAATAGATAGCACAAGTTATGGCATCTTCATTAACAAGCGTTGTCTGTTGAATATAATTCAGTTGCTTAGCTTCTTCCTCAGAAATGTCAGCACCATTGTGTTTTAATTTATATAATGTTCGGAATAAATTATTCCATCCGATTTCATTAGCACTTAAGGTGAGAAACATCATGGGTTTTCTAAATTGTCTAATCATTGCGAAGAGATCTCTCTTTCGTTCAGACCAATATCAAGTAGAATTTGGTATCGATCGCAAGAAAGCTAAATTACTTTCAATACAATTATTGATATAATCTTCAGACTCAATTTGTTGTCGAGTTATTTTGGTATTCACTCCAATGTGTCTGAAAGCAATAGTAAGAGAATCGCGAACTCGAATTCTCATAATTTTGATAGTAACGTAGAGTAAATGATATGGAGTTACTGCTCGTCGTTCAAATCTTCGTAGTTCACTTGTTGCTATTCCAAATGGTGTTGCACTAATTCCATCTCGAAAAGTCCTCAAATGGCCCAAATAAATTGAAGGAAAAGAGAGTTCTTTGGCATGTTCATCGAAGAGTATACTTTGTGGAAGGTTATGTTCTCCTGGTGCAATCCTTAAATACTCGTCATCATTCCACAAAAGTGTATGTTGTTGTGCAAGAAGGTTCTCTTCGATTGGTATGTTTTCGCTTATTTCAACTGGTTGAAAGTTGCTAGCTTCGTTATTAGTATTGAAAAAGTTTGAACCAGGTAATTCAGCCAAGCTCGAATAGTTCTTTTATTCACCAAGCCCATAACATAACTTGCCCTGTGATTTTTTTTTCTTTTGATATGGACATTAATACAGCGGTCGTCATCAATATTTCGTGGTAAAAGCTTAATCATGTTGTTTACCTATATAGGTACATTGATAAATTCCATAAATTCCGTACTGCCCGTGTACTTGTCGTAATCTCCTAATCTGCATGAAAGGAATCCGTGGAGAAATGAGTATCTCCGATACTTAGTCTAGTGATGGCAAAAACGTTGGCATTGCTTGATATTTCAATATTCTCAGTATTTCAGTATTTCTACTGAGCGCTTGATGGCACGTGTTATAAATTATTTTATTGTCAGCTACAGTAACATCAATTATTTGATTCAATATTTCTTTATATCCCTTCGCTGTCTTTTTTAAACCATAAACGATCACACACAGCATGCATGCCCAAAGGAATTGTTGTAGAATTTGTTTCTGAAATCTTCATTAGCGACTTTATTACGGTGAAATTGTGTATATGGGACATTAGGCTCCACGTCTATTTGTTGATCACCTAAAAATTCAATCAACAATCAAATATTGCAACTAAAAAAATACTTGAAATGCAACATACATATGTAAAATATATAGAAAGCATGTATTGCTTATATAAACTGAAAAGTATTTACAGAAGTTATATACGTGATAAATCTAGCAAGCGATAATGAACATTATATAATAATAGTTATGAATATCAAAATTCGTAATTTAGAAAGTGATAATATGTACTTACTTGAATTATATCCAGCATCTTGAATATGTGAGACATAGCACACTGCTGACTCAGCATTTTCTACAGCTGATATAAACTGCAATGCTTTCTTTCTCGCACGAAATTTACGAACTCGCTCTGTAGAAGTAATTGCAGTTTTCTTAGTTTTATTTTCAACAGCTTTTTTTCTTGCACGATGCTCTCGAACATAATCAGCATTTGTTTTCGGCATTATTTAATATATATGTATTAATAATGTTAAAATAGCGTAAAACACGGAACAATTTTTAAAAGTGCGCGATATTAAGTGCGATCCAACAGAAAATAATGTACAATATATCCAACGATTCTCTCTCTCTCTCTTCATACATTTCGAGTATATTTAGAGTGTAGTATACAGCATGGAGACTAGTCTGCATTGTATCCAGGATCCGTGTAAACCATAGCACAAGAAGGATTCCTGGGCCTCACCTCGTATTATAGACGGTTTATAAAAGACGGATGCGATAACGTACATTTTTCGATCGCTTAGTAAGGCAATAGAGAATTATGCCACTAACGAGAGAGAAATGTTGGCGATAGTTTGGGCACTCGACAATCTAAGGAATTATTTATACGGTGCGAGTAAAATAACAATTCTGACAGATCACCAACCGCTTATATTCACCCTAAGCAACCGCAATAACAAAGACAAACTAAAACGATAGAAGGCCAGGATTGAAGAGTACAACTATGAACTCATGTATAGGCCTGGAAAAACAAATTTAGTTGCAGATGCCTTATCCCGACTAAAAACAGAAGCCAACACCCTAACATCGGATTCACAAACCAGCCACAGCGCTGAAGAAGACAGCACAGATTTAATTCCCCACCACGATGTTCTGTTAAATGGTTTTAGGAATCAGTTAGTCATCTCTCAAGGACGAGTATTATTTAACAACGAAGAACCCCCTCTAACTTTCAATAGACACTATATACGCCTTCAGAACATCGCAAAAGAGAACCTGACCAGGATTCTCAGGGAGAAGCTTAATCCAAATATAATTAACGGCATAAAAATACCAGATTTTAGCAAACTTAAAATCCGCATAATGCAGAGATTGGTAGGAGACTCATATAATGAAAAGAATAAAATCAGAATCTTCCAAGAAGAACATAACAGGGCACATCGCAACGACCGGGAAAACAAGGAAGAAATCTTGGAAAAATATTATTTTCCGAAAATGAATAAGTTCATAAAACAGGTTGTAAGGGCCTGTAAGTTATGCAAAATAAATAAGTATGACAGATATTCTTCGAAGCCTGAGCTTCAGGAAACCGCTAATCCCACATATCCCACATATCCCACATATCCCACGGAGATGCTACATATGGATATTTTCGAGCTTGACCGGGAGAAATTTATAACATACGTAGATAAGTTCTCAAAGTTTTGCAGAATTTTTCCACATAAAGGCCCTCTACCTAAGGAAGAAAATTACTAAATACTGCATTATTGTTCCAATAATTCCAAATTACAAATTACATCATATCGCTTGGTATAAATATCTATTTGACTCCGTCCCAAAAAAGTGTTCACTCCACAATTCTGGAAATAGCTAGGTGCCTAAGGAAGGGGTATCCTTATCTTAGGACGAATTAAATTATAGAAATTGGAGTCGATCGTTATAATAACACTTTTCATTCAGTAATAAAAAAGAAGCCCAGTGATATACTCGTATGTTTTTAACACTAATGTCATGTAAATGATCTACATTTATCAAGTTTCACCCGTTTGCTAGTTATGTTGACCAGGACAGGAGGGAGTGCTTGGAGAGCCTTAGAAGTTGTACTGGAGTATGTCCGATCCTTGATGCTGACTGTTTCGTTGTCCAGCTGGATCCTACTTGATCCCACCTGCCTTCTAAAGGAATTGAGGAGTTTCTATCTAAAAGAGAGCTATTAAAGTTAGTAACAAAAATAGTGTTTTCTCCGATCAATTCAATGATCTCTGCATTAGTCTTTCTGTACCACCTTTGAGGATTCTTGGTAGACAAGTATCTTCTGGTAGTTTCTTTACTACACTTTCCTCAGATACGGAAGTATTCCCTATATGAAGGCAGTCACCCTCTAGTTCGAACGTTTCGTCGTAGTTGAAAGTAGTTTTGTAAAATTTAAGTCAACTTGTTTTCCGTCATTAATTGCAGCGTGAGCGTTCACTAGATGAACAATTTTATGCCCAACCTTCGGAATTGGAAAATAAGACGTACAGCAATAATGTTTCGTTTGTGAACATGGACGATCGCCCGTACTCTACGAATTAAACGACGTTTTGGTAAGGTAGGATTTCTAGCTCGTTTATGATGGTATTGACCTCTTCAGAGTCTAATATGTTGCTATTTACTATCCCTGTCTTAGCCATCTGGCAGGCCCTAATAACTTCATTTACATCCTGCTTTAGTATAAGTATCTTGTCATCAGTAAGTCATGTCTTAGTTTCTCAGATTCTCCCTTCTGTAAGGAGTTATTGCAGCGGTCGATTATTTTGTTAACTTTGTTCATAACCTCATGCGTTGCGTCAAACAACTTCTCGTTTGTACTGATGGTCATTGTTCTTTGTAGTCATTCTATGTTTGTAAAAGTTCCTAGTCAGTTGCATCAAGCGAACCCGCCAGCCATTTCCAGGCAGTCCCAATCCAATTAATGAATCTAACTCTTCTCGCCCGTGGGTCACGAAGTTCTCTTAAGCGATCCTTCGTCTGGTTTAAGTGATAGTTTAAAATCAGCCGTGTTTCTTCATCCCATACCCGCTTCGTAACAAGTTGTGCAGTTTGTTGTATAAGTCCGTCGTAAAGTTTTAAATCAATAACGTGTATAAATTTGAAGTACCCATTCGTCATCCAGGCATCACCTTCCCTAACTGTCACAATTGGCGATTTATATGAAAAAATATGCAAATCTTCCGAGGGAACCAACCAAACTAAACTGTAATACAAATTTGTTATTTTATTTAGGGATTAGATAATTATTATTACAAAAATAAAAGCTTAACATTAGTTACTTATATGTGTTACATATGTAGAAATTGTTGTAAGTTAAGAGACACATTCCCCTTTTTTTATCTTTTTTCCTTTTTTTTGATTCTCAGTTCTTTTAATTGTTTCTTGGATATCAATATTTTTTAGATGAGCTTTGTGAATTTTCCTACCACTATCTGTCGTTACGGTAACACGATTATTCTTTGCAACGATTTCTTTTTTAAACAAGGGCTTATTTTTTCCTTTGATGCGTTTAAAAGCGGTATAAATCACGTCCCCTCGCGATACTCCCTGGGTTTACCTGTCTTACCTTACATTTTTGGCATCCATGTTTCGCTTAATAATGCGCCTGAGATCTTTATTGATTCTTGAGCGGATGCTTAAAAGATTTTGATAATTGACTCTCTGGGACCTATTAAAGAATATGTCAGTTGGTATCAGTTTGATGGCCGAATGTATAGTGTTGTTATAAAGATCTACGGCTACGTAGACAAGTTCCTTGACCTTTAAATCTGGATTCTCGGCTTTAAGGCACCGATAAATTTCCAGTATAGTGGAATGTACCCTTTCTATTTGTCCCTTTACCTCGCTTCTGTGGGTTGGGGTTAGGTATAATTTGATTCATAGAGTTTTAATAAAGTTTAAGACGATTGGGCTGAGGAAGCCTCCTTCATTGTCCGTGACTAAAATTTGTGGGACTGTAAAGTAATTTAAAATTTAATCAATTTTGATCTAATGTAAATGGCAGATTTATCTTTAATGTGGAAAAATTTAGAAAACTTGTCAACTTTGGTTAAAAATTTCTCGTTTTGAAGTTCCATGATATCCATATGAAGAATTTCGCATGGATACTTGAGAATGGGTGTTTCCTGCAAAGTGGGAGTTATAGGATGTCGATCATGCTTGTTGGTATTAGAAATTTCGCATGACGAGGTTAATTTCTTTACTCTAGGTATCATATGTGGAAAATAAAATTGTTCGAGGATTTGCTCTTTGTTTTCTCTTGCCGACCGATGGGCTCTTTCATGTTCTTTGTCTATAATTAGGAATTGGCGGTCTTCATTAGCAACTCTTTGCGTCACGCGAGTCAAAAAGGTAAACTTTTTGAAGCAATCCCAGATAGTTCTCCGGAATTTTAATTCCGTTTACTACATTTGGGTTCAAGTTTTCCCTAAGCATTTCTATGACATTAGCCTGACAAAAGTTTCTTGTGGAAATATAATGGTGATGATAGCCCTGATGCGGTTCTTCGTGGGCACAAGGATCGATGCTAATTCTGAAAATAAGCTGGTTTCTAAAAATATTAATTGGAGCTTCTACATGTGGTATTAAATCGGAATTATCCTGATCAGTACTGTGCGCAGTGCAAGAATCTATTGGAGAGCTCACAAAGTCCCCCTTCAGCCATACTATTCAATGAGTCTGCCCCTGAGGCTTGTCCTTCACCTGCAGTATCCGTGGCTGATTCCGAGAGTGCTTCTTGTAGCTCGCTTGCAGTTTCAGTGCTTGTGTCCTTTTCGCCAGCTGTTCTGGCTGCATCTTGTAGACGGTTAACTTCCGTCTTCAGGTGTGAGAGAGTATCAGCCACGAAATTCGATTTAACTGGTGTGTAAATCAATTCGTATTTATACTCTCCAATCCGTGCTTTCCAGCGTTTGAGTTTCCCATTGTGATTTCTATTAATCAGGTCGAATGCCAGGTGGCCTGTTTAAATCTTAATCTTCTTTGCTCCATACAGATAATTTCTCAAATTATCCAGAGACTACCGCACGCAGGCATCTCATTCTCCTTGGTTGCGTAATTTTCCTCTGTTCGATTCAGAGAACGAGATATGTATATATGCGACTGGCCTCTTCTTACCATGCTCACCTTGAGACAGCACAGCACCGATTGCAAAATTTTAAGCATCTGTGGTCAAATTGGAGCTTTTCTCGAAATCCAGAAATGCCAGCACTTCTGCAGAAGTGAGTAGCTCCTTCAAGATTTCGAAAGCCTTAATTGCATTTTCATTGAGAGATTGGTGGGACATTTTTCGAACTTCTGCAAATTCCCCTCGAATTATGTTCGTCAATGGTTTGGCTACTTTAGCATAATTACGGATAAATTTCCTGTAGTAGGAAGTTAATCCGATAAAGCTTTTCAGTTGTTTTAAGTTTGTCGGTGAAAGGATTTTTTCGATAGCCTTAACCTCTTTTGGGTCTGGGAGGATAAAATCAGGAGTAACAAGGTAGCCAAGAAATTCGACGCTGGTGCCCACGAAGTTAGTTTTTCGGGTTGATTTTAAATCCGGCTTCGCTAATTTGGAGAAGACGATCTTGAAGTCTCTTAGATGATCTTCTTCTGATTTACTAAAAATAATTATGTCATGTATATAGACATAGCAAATCTTACCTATTAAATCCTTAAGCACATTGTTGAACGGAATATCTTCCGTTTGATATCAGGCACATAAACCAAATATCTTGTTGAATTGTGAGACAAGCACTTGAACCTGTTCACTTGATGAAGATGCTGTAGCGGATTAAAAACGCTTGGTTGTTGATCAGTATTGAACTGAATTAAACTGAACATTTATTTGTTGGGCGAATACCTCTTTTATACATTACAACTAATAACAATATTACTTACATCTATAAATCGTACAACTAATAACAATATTGCTTACATCTAGAAATATCATTAATGACCTAAATAAACAAAGTGAACATAATAAACACTTAATTGTATGACGTAACAAAGTATGCTGGCGAGGTGTTAGGTTCGTTGTCGTTTGTTGTCCCTTATTCTCCGTTCGTTGCTCCGTGGTGTGAAAGATTGCTGGAGCATTATTGAAGCCGAACGGAAGCTTTAGATATTCGTACTTCCCATTCATTGATGAAACCCTGAGGTCAGGTCAAGGGTTGTGAAGAATCGAGCATTACCTAGACTGGCAAGTGTGCTGTTAATATCAGGGATAGGATATGTATCAGGAATTGTTACGGCGTTTAGACGCTTGTAATCGATGATCATTCTGTACTGCATTTCTCCGTTTGGCTTTGGCTTTTTCAGAACATATAGGTGAATTATATGGGCTGTTAGATGGACGGATGATATTCTCTGACAGAAGTTCATTTACCTGTCTCTCAACCTCTTCCCTCATGCAAGTGGGGTAAGGATAACTTTTGGAGTAGATTGGTCGGTGTTTGTACGAATTTCCACTCGTACGTTGGTTTTTACTTTCTCGTTCCCTACTGGACCGAAAAAAGTTTCGAACTTCATATAAAGAACTCCTAATCTAGACCTTCCTAACATAGAAACATTTCCGCCCAAGGTAAGAATTTGAATAATTAATTCAGCAGAAGCATGGTTTTTGAGATGGATGATTTTATAAGCATATTTCTTTCTCTGTATAACAGTCTTCAGCTGTTTCAGAGTATCGTCCCCTATTATACCATCGAACGATTTCAGATTTGCGAGGGCGAAAAATGTTATCTCGAGATCGCAGTCTAGGTACTTAAAGAACTTCCCACAGATTTTTTAACTAGGATATTCCCGGCAGGACTATTGACTTGAAATGAGATTCTTATGGGTTCGGGACACGTAATTAATTATTGTTTGATGAAGTTCTTATTCGCCCCAGTGTTTATAATGAGATTTAGTGTGTTCCCGTCCCGCGTTACATATTCTATGTATGGTGCGCTGGAAACGAGGCGACTTCCATAAAATTTTCTCCCCTAGGTTCTTCATTGGGAAGTTCAATGGATTCCATTTCTGAGTTTTCCGCACCCGTGGTGTTCTCTGGACCTGTGAATACCACGTGGTTTAGACGCTAATGCTTTCGAGGGCAGTTATCGGATCTCGATTCCCTCTTAACTGTTTTTGGCAAATTCATAGTTTACGTTCCTAGATTGAATCGAATTGTCCACCTCCATTTTTACCGGAGGTTTTGGTCCTGTCCGCCTCTGGGGTCGGTGCTGTTGCTGAAAACTTGACCTCCGTGCATGATGTGAATTATGAGCAGGGTTATCTCTTGGAGGAATGTCTTGTTGGTGTTTCCATGATTGTGATGAGATCCTGAGCTACCTTTTAAAGTTGTAGTTCACAGGGGAAGATATCGTATTAGGTGCCCTGACATGTAGAGAATTATTTCTAAAGTTAAGATTTTGCATCTCCAAGCAGGCTGAATATGCCACAGGCAAGGTTATTGGCTTCTGAACAATGAGAAGCCAATTAAGCCCACGAATAAACATAAACATGTCCAGTGCACGGTTTCTGTAGGTTTCCACCAAAGCATTCATGGTTTCGGTAGAGTACGTTTCAGCCCTGATCTTATTGATGACAAAGGAGAATTGATGGTTCACTGTGGCGTAGAAATCATCAACTCTTGAATCACCCTGTGTGAGCTGATTAAGTTGGTGTTCAATGGTACGTATATCCCTCTTGTCGACGTAGTGGAGCGAGAGAATTCTTTTAATTTCGTTTCACTCGTTATCGAATATATTGTTTAAGACCAGAGCAGCATCCGTCTTGCCTCTTATTTTTTGGCGTATGTGTTGTAAAACGGCACGGTAGATGGGTTTATTCCGGACTGTTTCATAGTCCTTCAGAATCGTCTCCACACTGTAGACCCAGGAGACGTATTGGACTGGATTGCCGTCTAAGACTTGTAATTCCTTAACTGAGTCAGGGAGTTTAGAAATATCCTTCAAGTCTTCCTCGCATGTCGGCCCACATAATAGTACCGCATCGTCTGCTCGTGGGACGGAGTTGTCTCCCTTCCCCACTACCTGGAGCCGATTTCCGATAACCACCAAGCGTTCATTAACATCTTTAATGGACGCTAATGCGGCCTTCTATAGCCCTGAGTTGTTCTATTACTGAATTTATAGCTCCCGTGAGCTGAGTGACTGAGTTCTTAATCTCATCCATTATAGGCAATATGTATTACCTAAGATGTATAAGAAATTAGAGGTAAAGAAAATACAACGACAAAAACAGAAGAAGACAGAAGTGGCAAATAATTTTTCTTTAAATTAAAAATTAAAAGTTGATTTTTTATTTTTTCTTAACTATATATTTCTTGCAATCAATATTAATCCTTTTTTTTAATATGACTGAGTTTTTTTATAGATATTTTTATTTGTTTGACAAAAGGATGACTTTGAATATCAGTTCCCTAGATGCCTGCTAAAGATCCATTAACTTTCGGGGTAGCTGCTTTAGTTCGGAAAGCTCATATGGATCCTCTTTAGTCGTTAATGCGTTAAAAATCGCAGCGACCTACTGGTGTATGAGGGTCTTTACCACTAACGATTAAAATTAATTAATTCTGCAGTAAGCCGGCCCCGTTTTTCATGAGAGTTGGCCCCTAGGCATAGTTTTAAGCTATGAAAGCTAAGAAATACTTGAGTTTTTTTTATTTTCTCCTTAGTTGAAGTCTTGTGAGAATTATATATAGAATTATACATATATGTCTTACTGTTATTTTCTTAAAGTTATCTTACTAAAATCCTAGGAATATAGGACAGCCTCTCATCGTTTGAATCCTTAGTCGTCTTCCTTTGGAATAGGATGGTGTTTTTTTTTTTTAATTTTTTAGCTTTTGGTTTTTCTATCTTCAGGTTTCTCGTTCACTTCACTTTTCAAGTTTTTTGTTAAATCCACTTATTAGGTATAGGATTATACTTTCACTTTTTGTAGGATAACTTTCCTTTTTTTTGTGGTTTGAGTTTTACTTTTTGTTTCTCGTTCACTTCACTTTTCAAGCTTTTCGTTAACTTCACTTATTATTGTAGGCTTACGATTGTACTTTCTCTTTTTGTATGATAATTTTCCTCTTTTTTTTGTGTTTCGAATTTTATCTTTTTATTTCCCGTACACTTCACTTATCGATTTAATTACGATATATAAATACTTTTTCCGATTTTGGATAAATGATTAATGATTAACGATTAAGCACTCACGAGTTTTGGGCTGTCCCTGTTCGGGGACCAGTAAAAGTCCTTTAGAAGTTTTCTAAAAAAATATAATCAATAAAAAGTAATTGAAGTGACGTTTATATGAGCTTATTGAACCAATGCTGATTGCTTCAATGCACATTGAGTTGTCGGATAAACTGGGTATCTCTCAATTTTCTCTCGCTCATTTTGGATTTGGTTTTGAATAATTTCATATAAACAGCACCATTTCTACGGGTATTGAACCAATACGGATTGAGTAAACGCACACTAAGCTGTCATATAAACTAGGTAACAGTGTTTTTGTCCTTTGTGCTTATCAGTCGAGCCCACTTTCTTGAAATCGAACTGTAAAATAACACTCTTAACGTTGTTAATAATTATTTAATGTACTTAGTATTATAATAGTTTAAGTAATTCTTATTTTAAAATAGCCGTTATAGACAATTATAATCTGTAAATACAATTACTTATGCGGTTGTTATTATATCAATCCACAATTGAAGCAGGAGCAAGTACAAGAGAGTAATTGAAACAGCTTTTAGCATTCTTGCACTTCCTCCAAGCGAGATAGTCCTTTTGAAATATTCTACTATAGTTTATCCAAGAATAAATGTCAGCATATGGAAGATAGGACATTTGCCTCTTAGTCTGGTTGCAATAACATGCATAAATGTGCCCCTCTTTAAAGCTCTCACAGGGTTGCCATGGTGCATATGATGAATCACCACAAAGAGAAAGAGCATTTCGCTTAGGGTTACCATCTCCCCATTTAAAATAAACAAATAAAAATATTGCTGAACGATATAAATCTCATTTATCTTTTTCCTCACCACCAAGCAGTGGCGCGTGTTTTTTAAGGATATCCCCAGTAGGCCTAATCCCTTTTTAGTTTGTTTAAAAAAAAAAAATTTCCGAAAACAGAAAAAAGAACTAAAAAATATATGTATTTTCATTTATTCATGATAAATATAGTAAACAAAAATATAATTCATAATAAATATAGTAAAGTATAATGTAGAAATATAAAATTTCATTAATCTAAAGTAAAAATAACTTCATTAATTTATAATATTAAAATCTATTCGTCTGATGAAAAGTTAGTGCTGCTACTATCGGCATTTATATTTATTACTAATCTTTCGACTGCTTCCTCGGCGAAAACGTCCATATCCCGCATCTGACGAATTTAAATTTAAGATCTTCTTTTAAGATTGTATGAAAGTTGATCTGCTTATTTTTGTAATATTTGCATTTTGTTGGGCATGAAAAACTGATGGGCTATGTGCCTAACGGCACATTTGTCATAATCATCGACCCTGCTTTTGCGACCAGAATTATTTTTCTTCTTTGAAGGCGAATTGTGGCCATTAATTTCATTTTCCTTTAAAAGCCTATATACAGTTCGTTCCGTAACAGAAAATACATCAGTTGCTTTTTTCACGGATTCCGTTTTATTTTTCAGAAGGCCATAAAATTTGTAAGTTACATTAACAATTTGTTGTTTCTTTTCTGCACTTAATTCCTTTGAAGACTTTGTAGCCATTTTTCTATTTAGCCACAACACAGTTGCTTAAAACTAATTAATCATTATTAATTTGACACAATATCACTACTAATACTTACGCTATTAAATATGATCACTAATTGCACAGTCAATGAATGCTAGTTTCAAAACACCGCGAAAATAATCCTTTTTTCTTAAACACAACATTAACACCGACACAACACAATAATTTGCACCACTATTATTTAACACAATATCACTAAAACGCACTTAGTCCAACAATAATATGATCACTTATTGCACTTTGTTGCAATGCATTAAAATAGCGCGCGAATAAAATTTAAAATATAAAGTCGAAAAAAATGGTTTGACTACATTTTAACTTTTTTTCAAAAAGAGGAGAAAAAAACGCAAATGACAATACCACCACACATATTATTACACACAAATTCATTTTTGTGTTCTCAAAAGCTTCAAATCTGTAACAATAACACTGAAAAATCAGTAACGATGTGCTAACATTTGAGAATGGTAACACTGCTTTGATGAGATTATTTTCAATGCACAGCCAGCAGTAATGACGAATGGTGATTTTATGATCATTCTGCCCACGGCTATCGGGCAAGCAAGTCATAGGGTGACTGTGGTTAAATCTGAAAATAATTGCAACAACAATTGTACACAAAGTTCAGTGGCTTCCTGGCTGGTGGCAGTGGTGTTGGGAGATTAATATTCGATTCGGTCGTTCGCTATAAATAAAATAAAATGGTAAATGAAGACGCAAAACAGTCGTTTCCTGACAACAATTTTACGGTTTAAGCGCCAGAACATTTTGCTTTTGTTCCAGCAGATTGGCCGCGATGGAAACGTCGCTTTGAGCGCGAATAGCGGCGGTTGAATAAAAGGAACGAAGAAGAGCAGTATCTTAGTGTATCTTATGGGTGATCAAGCAGACGACATATTTCTTTCGTTTAGTTTGTCTGTTGCTGATCAGAAGAAATTTAATCCGGTGTTAAATGCATTTGAGCATTTCTTTGTAATTTATGAAGCATAACGTGATCTACGAACGGGCAAAGTTCAATTCGCGTTGTCAGTCATAAGGGGAAACAATCGAAGATTTTATTGTATAACGTCGCTTTATTTGCTCTGAGAATTTATTTGCTCTGCGCGATGAAATGTTGCGGGATCGATTATTCATGGGAGTGCGAAGCAGACGGTTGTCGGAAAGACTTCAAATGGAAGCAGAGTTAACGCTGGAAAAAGCCATACAGACGGTGAGCCAACACGATGTAGTAAGGAAACAACAGCAAAAGCTGTCATTACCAAACACCAGTGCAAACAAAGTGTCCTACAGGACGAAAACAATGCCGGTCGTGTAACAAGTTTTTTTAGCAGGGTGTGCAGAAAACTGAAAAGCAACAACAAAATATTCCACGTGGATGAAAAAGACGAAAAAATGTTCATTGGGACGTTGACAGATGGAAAATTGAACGTGGAGAACAAATTACTTCTATGTTGGACACGGGTGCACCAGTTGACGTGCTACCACTTCAAGAGTTCAAGCTTAAATTTTCTAGCGCAAAGATAAGAAAATCAAACAAAAAGTTATGTGGTCCATTTGCGGAACGAGAAAAACTCGATGAAATACTGCGATTGGGAGTGATAAGACGTGTAGATGAACTGACGGATTGATGTGCTCCTATTGTGATTGTTAGAAAGCCCGACGGCGACATTAGCCCTTGGGTGGATCTAGTAAAGCTTAATATGGCGATTTAATAGAATATCGATCCGATGCCGATAGCAGATCATTCATTGGAGCAATTAAAGAGTGCAAAGTAATACACGAAGCTAGACGCAAAATACGAATTCTGGCAGATAAATTATCATTCCTTTCTAACATCATTTAGAAGGTTTTGTTTCCAGAGGCTTCCGTTTGGCATTTGTACAGCTCCAGAAGTATATCAAAAATAAATGCAGCTTGAAGGGATTGATGGGGTCATATGTCAAATGGATGACATTTTAGTAACAACAAAGAATATTCAAGCACATGACCAAAACTTGTGTGCAGTGCTAAAAAGGCTACAACATAATGGAGTCACACTAAATAAAGCGAAATGTCAAATAGGTGTTACATCTGTCACGTTTCTGTTACACAAAAGCGACGAACAAGGTATACATCCTAGCGTAAGGGAATATAGTCTCTAGGATTGGTCAATTACCTGGGTAAGTTCGTTCCATATTTGTCCTCTGTTAGCTATCCTCTAAACGAGCTTTTAAAATACCAAGCAGATTTTATTTCCCATTCAGGAGGAAAAAAAATGACGAAGATTAAGACATCGATTCATTTATTAATAGCATCATTTCAGCGTCAACTGATAAATTAAATACGAGTACTATTAGAAGAGCACAGCAAGAAGACCCAATTATCAAAGAGGTTATAGAATACTGTGAAAAGGGATGGCCACATCATTCAAAAATATCGTGCGTAAAAAGGCAGTGTTACAACGATCTCCAATCTCTGTCAGTTAATAGTCAATTGTTAATGCATGGAAATCGGCTAGTCATTCCACCGATTATGCGAAAGGAGATATTAGCGAAGATTCACACCGGCCATTTTGCCATAGTGAAGTGCAAGAGCCGAATGCGCCAATCAGCGTGGTGGCCAGGATGTTCGAAGCAGTTGGAAGAATTTATTCGGCGCTGCGCCACTTGTATACAATATCTAATCCTAAGGCATGAACCACTAATATGTTCAACACTGCAGGAGTGCCCTTGGCCCACAGTAGCGATAGACCTTTACAGTTGTCACGATAAGATCTTTCTCGTCATAAGCGATTATTTTTCCAGTTGTCCCGAGGTAGTTCAACTACAAGGCCAGACGTCGTGATGTATCATCAAACATCTGATATCCTGGGTATTTAAGCATGCACTTCAAGCCCTCATTTTCCTCAAAGTAATGGGTTCATTGAGTCAGCAGTTAAAATAATAAAGATGCTTTTGAAGAAAAATTAAGAAGATCAGCAGTTAGCTCTTCTGGAGTACGCCACTCGCAAATGGGTTAAGACCTGCAGAACTCGTTATGGGTTGAAAAATTCGCTCAAAAATACCGATATCAAGCGGTCGCTTACAACTCAAGCTCATCTATGTGGATCAAATCAGGAAGACTGAAGCCCAACTTAGGCAAAAATAAGGAGAAAACTTTAACAATGGGACCGAACTCAAGATAAGGCTGACACGCCTCGGTCATTCTACATTAAAACAAATGCCGGAACCTTCAGAAGCACTAGTTTTCATCCCAACAACGCCTACAGGACAGATGTTCCGTATACGCCGGAGGAAGTGGTGGAAGGAAAGTTGTCAGCTGAAAGATCTAAAGCTTCACAAGCGAAATAAAGTTGCACAACGAGTGTGAATTTGACACGAGAGAAGAGAGTTTACCATCAATAACTAAAGATCAGTATACGACAAGATCAGTATCGCACCGTTGGACTTATTCGACCATGCAATGTATTATAAGAAAGCTAATTTGAAATTAATTTTTTTTATTTGTATTCTGATTTCTCATTTATGGAAGCTAAAGTTCATTTTCTATCAATACATGTATCTAGAAAAAAAAAGAACTATATTTATAAATAATGAATTCAGCTTTCAGAAATAAAAAAAAATAAAAAAGGAAATGTGGAGTGTTTACCAACCTCTCTCTCTCTATACACACATATATACGTACAACGGATAGTGTATAACATACATCCGAAGTATAACTTATCATGTATGAGGAACGAGCTCACGTTTATTACTCGTAGCTTGTGAAAAACAGGGTCTTTTCCTTTAATCGTGCGAACACTACAGATAACATCTATGCGAATTTTCAGTCATATTTCAGTCATTTCACTACCTTTATGAAAAATAGCTGTTAATACATCTGTCGCTATTCTTTTAATTACACTTTTGAATGATGTAGCTTTCCTCATTGTTTTCTTTTCGAAGATATTGCAGCGAATTCATGATGGTACGAAAGGAAAAAGATTTGTTGTAATAGAGATAATTATCGTTGTACCATTCAAGAAGAGCGGACGTGGTTTAGTTTTTTTTGAAAAGGTCAAATAAAAGTTGTGATAAAAAGTTGAATAGTCGTTGTAAATAGTTTTTTATTTAGTTGGTAATTTTATTTTTTCTCCTTGTGAAAACGCTCAGAAGGCTAACATTTTGGTGCCTAAACCCGGGAATCTTTAGATTCAAATACATAAAAGCAACAAAAATTCAATTCGTTCACGAATCTACGGAAATGATAAAAATATTTTCGCATCTCAAAGGATTGTGTTGCTGAAATTGGTAAATTCACGAAAAAGTGCATATTCAAATATAATTTCTTGCAGTACATCGTGAAATTCCAACTCTCGCTTCAAAGAGAAGGCTTTAGTGGACGGTGACCTTCAATCAACGAACTCAAAAAAAATTGCCGCATGAGGAGTGACGTAGTAAGGCAACTAAAGCTTTTACATAGCCACGTAAGCAGTGTTAACACAAAACAGCTTGAGGATTGCAGCCACCATCAGCTCAGCTCAG
This sequence comes from Volucella bombylans, assembly GCA_949129095.1. Classification (NCBI taxonomy): domain Eukaryota; kingdom Metazoa; phylum Arthropoda; class Insecta; order Diptera; family Syrphidae; genus Volucella; species Volucella bombylans. The sequence continues at coordinate 37,633,660 of OX422144.1, read as the reverse complement.
CACCATCCAGCGATCATCATAAGAAGCTTTCAAATCATCGTGTGGACTGCATAACAGACAACCATCAACATTGTGGATAAGCAGTAAGCTTTATATTTACATAAGTTTTTATGCATGTTGATTAATTTCGTGTTGATAAGCATAAGTTGTGTTGCTGGAGATTGGGTTCTGATACATTGAGGCAGGATAGTTGTTGCTATACGTATTGTTACGAGGAATGGTGGATTTGAAACTTGTTGCAGGAGTTTAGTTGGGATTTAGAATAATTTTCATTGGAGCTTGTCGTTGTTGCTGAGGCTATCAATTATATTGTTGCTGATTCCTCTCTTTTAAAGGCTACGTTTTTTATTCTTACCCCAATTAAATTCGCTCTCGATCTCTGGTTGGATAATTAGTTTTCACATGGAAATGGGAAACGACAAGGAATCCGCAGGTGGTAAAGCTGATGGCCAAGGAGGTCCATCAACCAAAGTTGACTCGGCAGGCCAAAGCAAAGTTGATTCGCAGGGCGTATAAAGAATTTGTCTGAACTTAAGATTTTGCGATCGAATACAAAGGGAAGCCTAACTCGCGCAAAGAAGCTTATTTCAACGAAGGGTGATAAGTTGACGGCCACTGAATTGGAATGCAGATTAGGAATACTTGAGTCCTATTTTAAGTAGATAATGCAGGTGCAAATGTCGATCGAGAGGTTTAATGTTGTGAGTGAGCAGAGTACAAATGATAGTTTTCGTGACGAGGTTAAGGAAATATATGTGAGCACGAAATCAGTCATATTGAGTTTACTGTCTGAGCATAAAGCTAATAGCACCGGCGGTGCAAACCAGTTGAATGCAACTCAGTATCCGCAACGTCAACCTACTTTTTCGAAGTTAGAAGCAGTTAGACTTCCTACCTTTTCTGGGAAATTTTCCGAATATCCTAACTTCATGGGATTGTTCCTTAATTTGGTCGATAAGGAAGATATAGATAACCTTCAAAAGTTGAATTATCTCCGTCGTTGTTTGTCAGGGGCAGCGTTGAGTGCTATCAAAGAGTTCGATATGATCGGTGCTAACTACAGAAAGGCATTAGACAGATTGAAACAACGCTTTGACAACAAAAATCTGATCTTTCAGGAGCACATAAATTCGTTGATGAGAATTCAGAAAGTTACAAAGGTCTCTGCTCTTTCGCTAAGGCATTTAGAGGATAGCTTTAATACGCATCTCACAGCTATGTTGTCGATAGGAACTCACAAGGATGTTTGCAACGCGATTCTGATTTCGTTAGCTTTGGACCGTGTAGATGCAGATACGAAGGCGAAATGGCAGGATTCGATCGACTACAGTCAGTTACCAAGTTGGGAGGAGTTTACCAAAATCCTCGACCGTCGTTGCATTAATTTAGAAGCAAAGGAATCGCAATCGTCAGCTTCGGAAACCTTTCAAAAAAGCTATAAAGATGACAATCAACCACGTTTCCGAAATGAGAAGAAGTCGGAGAAAGTTCAGAGGTCCTTTAAATGTGCTTGTTTGACAGTGCAATGCACCGAATGTGAGTACTGTCGATCGGAAAAACATGCTATCATGTCATGTACCGATTTTCAGAATTTGTCGGTAGCTAGGAGGTTCCATGAAGTGAAAAAGTTGGTTTTATGTATCAACTGTCTTGAAAAAGGGCATTCCGTTCGTCGATGTTCTAAAGGAAAATGTGCGATATGCTCTTTACCTCATCACCAATTGTTGCATAGATTCACCCTTGACAGCGTTGTTTTGATAAAGGATCATTATGGGATCTATCAGCCCGTCCGCGCATTGCTCGATTCAGCGTCGCAGTTAAATTTCATTTCGGTCGGAACATATGGCCCAAAGATTGAAATTGTCCAAAATCAAAACAGACATACAGATTAGCGGGATAGGAAGCGACGTTACAAATATTCGAAACATCACAAAGGCAATTTGCAAATCTAGGATTTCAGATTTCAAAACAGAGCTGGAACTTTTAATCATTAAAAACATTACCAATCCTCAGCCGAGTAGATCCTTCGAAAAAAATTGTTTAAAGATTCCAGACAATATTGTTTTAGCTGGCCCTAAGTTTAATGAAGCTTCCAAAATAGATTTGTTGATAGGCGCGCAGAGCATTTCTTTGAACTATTAGCGATAGGTCAGATTAAATTGGAAGACAAATTGACACTCCAGAAAACACTCTTTGGATGGGTTGTGTCTGGGAGACAGAGCTAAACGCTTCGCAGAAAGCAGCTGTGTGTTTAGTTGGGCGGCACGAAGTACAGGATGACTTGCGCCTCCATCAGCTTGTAGAACGATTCTGGGAGATAGAAAATGTCAATGTGGAAAACAACTTTCTTACGTTAGAAGAGGAAAAATGTGAAAGTAATTTTATAAAGACAGTCAAGAAAGACGAACACGGTCGATTTATCGTTCGATTCCCTTTTAAAACAGATCCTTCTAAGTTGGGCGAATCCTACGAAATGGCGAAGAAGAGGTTTCTGGCATTAGAAAGACGACTTGATAAGAATCCATCGATAAAAAGGCAATATATAAATTTAATGGAGGAGTATGAGACTCTAGGGCATATGAAGGAAGTAAGCTCGAAGAGTTCTAAGCATATGAAATATTTTTGTCCTCATAAGTTTGTATTGCGACCAGATTCCACCACTACGAAACTAAGAGTAGTTTTCGATTGCAGTGCTCGAACTTCGCCGGGCGTATCTTTAAATGACATCTTGTTGAAAGGACCCACCATACAAGATGAACTCTACTCTATAATATTCCGATTTCGATGTTATAGGTATGCTCTGACTGCAGACATATCGAAAATGTATCGCCAAATCCTCGTTGATGTAGAAGACCGGAAGTTTTAATGTGTGCTGTGGAGACCCAATGCAACTGATGACTTAAAGGTATACCAGTTAGATATGGTGACCTATGGTACTACTTCTGCACCGTATCAGGCTACTCGTTGTTTGAAAGTGTTGGCTGACGAAGGATCGTCGAAATTTTCGTTGGGCTCAACTGTTCTTAAAGAGGATTTCTATATGGATGACCTCATTAGTGGAGCAGACTCTTTAGCTGAACTTCATGCCATCTACAAGGAAGTTAGGGAGTTAGTAGCATAAAGTCGAAAGACATAGATATAAGTATTTAGAGTAGCTTAGAGTGCCTGTGTGGGGCCAGTAAGTTAGTATAAGACTGTTAAGTAATTGTAAGCTAGCATTTAAGCATTTTTTGTTAGTATGTAAGAGTTAATTAGTAAGAAAATAAAATGCATTGAAAACTAAAACTAGGGAGTTAGTAGGTAGTGCAGGGTTCGAACTTAGAAAATGGTGGACAAATGAAGAAACATTGTTGAAAGATATACAAGAGACAGATCGCGAAAGGCCGCTTCGTATTAATGACTCTGACATTATAAAGACTCTTGGGATAAAATGGAACACATCAACAGACGAATTACAGCATGTTGTACCCGATTTGAAAGCTTTAACAAGGATAACAAAGCGTATCATTCTTGCTGAGCTGTCTACACTGTTTGACCCCCTTGGTCTTATAAACAACAACAGGTGTTGTGAAGGGAAAAATTATCTTGCAAGGCCTCTGGGTAAGCAAAGTTACGTGGGATGAGTCTGTACAGTCAAGTGCACACAGTGAATGGGAAGTTTACCGTAACCGATTAAAGGAGCTTGAATCGATAAAAGTTCCCAGATTTGTCTTAGTGTCGAGACCAAAGAGTTTACAGCTTCATGGGTTCTCGGATGCCTCTTTGCGTGCGTACGGATGTTGCGTTTATATTCGAGTAGTGGATGAAAACGATTGCGTGTGCTGCAATTTAGTCACTGCAAAATCGAAGGTAGCTCCAATTAAAACACAAAGCTTACCACGATTGGAACTTTGTGCAGTGGAGATGTTGTCGTCCCTACTTGTTAGGATTCTTCCAAATTTTGTGCATGCGGCGGATGAAATCTTTTGTTGGACAGATTCTGAGATTGTGCTTTGTTGGTTATCTTCTCATCCATCGACGTGGGAAGTATTTATAGTAAATAGAGTCTCTAAAATTCAAAACAATGTCCCCCAAACCCATTGGAGTCATGTGGCCAGAAGACACAACCCAGCGGATATTATATCTCGTGGAGCATTTGCTGAGGAACTAATTGATAGCAGGTGGTTCGTAGGTCCGTCTTTCATTTATTCGTCGAAGGAGTGTTGGCCCAAGAAAAAAGAGTTTTCGTTGGTTAACAAGGAGGTACCTGGAAAGCGCAAAGGTGGAGTAGTACTTGTTTCTTAGAGTGTGTCCCCAAATTTCGCGGAAAACTACATACGGTTTGGCAGCTTGCAGAAAACATGTCGCATTTTTGCTATAGTTTTGCGATTCATAAAAAATTTGCGAAAATCCAAATGGAGTGGAGAGATCCTATTGGAAGAAAATCGAGAATTTGATTTACGTGGTAGAACAATTACCAAATTAAACTGGACTTGTACTGCAAAAGAATTGAACGAAGCCCAAATAAGGATTATTTGGCACATCCAGCAGAGGAGCTTTTCAGCAGAGATTCGTCAGTTGGAGAAGGGAAACATGATCAGCCCTTCGAGCTATGTCAAAAACTTAAATCCCTTCCTTGACAAAGGCTCTTTAAAACTCCTCCGAGTTGGTGGGCGTCTGCAGAATGCAGACATTCCCTACATTGCAAAATGTCCTATCCTTCTTCCTAAATCCCATCCTTTTGTAAAAATTCTTTTTGTTTATTTACATAGGAAAAACTACCATGCCGGTCCACAAGCACTAGTGGGCATCGTGAGACAACGCCTTCGGGTTATGGATGCGCGTAGGCTTGCGAAGAAGACTGTAGATAGCTGCTTGCATTGCTTCAAGTACAAGCCGAAGTTGATGGCAGTCTTCGTTTGTTTTGTCGTAAAAGCTGTCCATCTTGAAGTTGTATCGGACTTATCGAGTGAAGGGTTTCTTGCTGCGCTCAAGAGGTTTATTGCACGGCGAGGTGTGTGCCAGGATCTCTATTGTGACAATGGGACGAATTTTGTTGGAGCGCGAAATGAGCTGAAGGTTCTTAAGAACCAGTTTCTTGCGCATCAAAACCAAAAGAAAATTGTTGAATGGTGTGCAGCGGAAAGTATCGAGTTTCATCACATCCCACCAAGAGCGCCTCATTTTGGTGGCCTATGGGAGTCTGCAGTCAAGAGTGCAAAAAATCATCTTTTTCGTACTGTGAGCGATGCGTGTTTGACATTCGAAGAACTGTCCACTGTTGTGGCAGAAACTCCAGGCCGATGTGTGCCATGTCCAGTGATCCAAGTGATGAGTCTGTTCTTACACCAGGGCATTTCTTAATAATCCCCTTAATGCGATAGCAGAACCTCTCATCACGGATTATAAGACGTCCTCGTTGAACAGATGGCGGAGGTTGACACTTCTCAAGCAGCATTTTTGGAACCGATGGTAGAGGGAGTATCTCCTGGGGTTGCAGAAGCGACATAAATGGCAAACGTCGTCAGCAGATGCTTCGGTCGGTACGCTTGTCTTAGTATGGGATGACAAGACTCCACCTCAACAGTGGTTGTTGGGTCGAATAAGCAACCTTATTCGATCATCTGATGGCAAGGTTCGAGTTGTTGATGTGCATACAAAAAATATAATCCAACGCAGAGCAATTCATCGATTAGCACCCTTACCATGGACAGTTGAAGATACCGCTGATACTTCAAGGGGGGCAGAATGTTAATACATCTGTCGCTATTCTTTTAATTACACTTTCAAATGATGTAGCTTTCCTCATTGTTTTCTTTTCGAAGATATTGCAGCGAATTCATGATGGTGCGAAAGGAAAAAGATTTGTTGTAATAGAGATGATTATCGTTGTACCATTCAAGAAGAGCGGACGTGGTTTAGTTTTTTTTGAAAAGGTCAAATAAAAGTTGTGATAAAAAGTTGAATAGTCGTTGTAAATAGTTTTTTATTTAGTTGGTAATTTTATTTTTTCTCCTTGTGAAAACGCTCAGAATGCTAACAATAGCAACACAACAATTAATTCGTATTTCACTAATGCTCTGTTTATAACTTTTAAAGCACGATTCTATTAACTAATTATTTATAATTAAATTAACTTCACAAGCATATTTCGAAACTCACGTATTTTTTCTCGACATTTTAACTTTATATTTATTAGACAACAATAAATTATTTAACAAATTTATTTAAATTTTTCCGCACCGAAATTAAATTTTACACGTTAATTTGTTTCCACCAAGGAGCTGTCAGATTTCAACCTGGGAATCTGGGTAAAAAAAATGGCACCAAGGGGTGCTGAAAGCACTTTACCGAATCTGAATTGATACTTTATTTCATAGATGACGGGAATCAGTCTTCTACTTATTCTTATTATTCTCTCTGTTTTTGATTTATTCCGGTCGACCAAATTATTAAATATCAGCTTTTTTGACAGAATTCTTAAATCAGCTTATAAATATTGTATTTATATTATGTACTTAATTATTTTTTTTTGCAGAAAGCGATTAGGATGTAAAAGTTTTAAATGGTATTTAGACAACGTATATCCAGAACTTTTTATTCCAGGTGAATCCGTTGCGTATGGGGAGGTAAGTTTATGTATATTATTAGAAATATAATTAATTATTCTTGAAAAAAACCGTAATCTATCTTTTAGATAAGAAACCTAGGATATGGCGGTCGCACATGTTTAGATTCTCCAGCAAGAAAAAAAGATTTGAAAAAAGCTGTCGGTTTATATCCATGCCACAACCAAGGTGGCAATCAGGTTTGTTATTAAAAATGCCTATACCAAATGCGACCGCCACGAACTCCAACTTACGATTTTTTTTAATTACAATACTTTATTTATTTTTGTTTTGGGGGATTAAGTTGAAATTTAAAAACGCAATTGCTTGATTTGGATAATATTAATTTTACAGATTGGAAGCAATTTAACTGCATTATGTCTTGATTCACCGGCCAAATCGGACGACATGCACTCTGAAATCGGTCTTTGGGAGTGTCATGGTCAAGGTGGAAATCAGGTATACTACCAGACGGGGATATTTTTTTTTAATTGAAAATTCAATTCGTGTGTATTTAATTAAGTATGTACTCGTATGTAAGTGCAGAAACTATACCATTTACATAAACAAAGAAGATACCTGCATGTGTTCCTCACGTTATTTACATCATATCTCTTCACTGCTTTACATTTATACACTTCTCAGTTCACGTACTTATAATATAATACTAATGTAGTCTATGCAATGCTGAGTCCTTATAAGTTAGTCTTTTACTTAAAATGACCACACGAAAGAAAACAAAACTAGGATTTATTTCACTTAAAGTGATGAACAAGGTGTTGTACAAAGCACAACTAGGACTTACACCCTAGGCAAATGAAACCATGGAAACCATGAAACATCGTCACAAGCATTCAAGATATTAAGTTCAAATACAAAGAGATGTATAAGAGAACTCACTTCCAAGAAAAGTCATGACATGTAAATGCTTCAGGTTTTCAAAAGAAATTGGCACAGTTTATGTTATTTTGACAATTTGAATCATTCCGGGTAGTGCAAAATTTTAGAATGCCGAAAACCACCATAAATTTTCCAAATGAAAATTCGGAAGCCCTCTCGAATCCATTCGTTAGAAATAACGTAATACACATATAATAATACACGGTAAATTTGTTTTGTCATCCAGCATTTTTAAGAGCTAAGATCGCAAAAGAAAATATGTCTGCCTCCTCTATTGTATATACCTACTACATTTTATTATGTATTTATTAGTTTGGATGTTTGATTTACCGTTTGACAAAGAAGTCAGAATATTATAAGGCAACGACTTTTGAGAACTGCATTGGACTAAAAAACGTACTTTATTAACGTAAAACCTAAACCAAGGAAACGCTGCGCTCGAACTTAATATCCAAATTGTATTTAAAACTAGAAAGATTGTTATTCTCTGTCTTATATGTACTTTGTCATTCACGAAACATCGTTGCATAGTGACTAATAATAAAACAAAGGCTATTTGATACACAAAAAAAACAAATGTTACAACACTTTTGTGAATTTGCCAACCCTTTCCTAGTCTCTGGACATTTATATTACGTCATTCAACTTTCGGAGATTTGACATTGTTCGACGAAAGTGTAAATTACTTTTTCTGCTTTTTGGCGCCTGTCTACTTTTGAAGCCAGACCCCCTTGTGTAACAGCCGCTTAATTCACCCTCATAGCGCGAAAACCTGTCCTCCTTAACGAGGCGACCTAAAATAGAGCGCACTGCAGGATGAAGCTTAGTTTCGAAATTGTATCAAACACACAAGCAACGTAGTAGTAATGCAGACATGTGAGAAATATGTAGACTTAAAAGTAATTATACACGTTACATATTACAACGGTACGTTGAGATTTTTAACTTATTCAGGAAATGTAACTCATTTTTCATTTCTAAACTTTAGTCAAAATACTTCTTTAGCCTTTAGCATCAGTTCAAAAATTACCTAATGCCAAAAATGAAAAGATTTTGTCATTTTGTGCAATTATTTCTTTCGAAAATAATACGTTGTTGTTCTCAATTGCCGCCTTTATTCATTTCGGCTTGAATGTTCACATGCTTGAATAATTTATCGTTTATTTTCTTATTCAAGCAAGTTGATCACAAGATCAGAATCCAAACAATATTAAACTATACTAACTACGAGTATCATAGAATAATTTTTCGCATATCATCTGGTGTATGACAAATTGACAAAAGTGAGCAATGTCGATTTTCGTTATTTAAATATAACATTCATGAATCTACTAGGGTGTCATCAGAAAATAATATACTTAAATCCACTACCGCAAGAAATTCTCCCTCTCATAGTTTCAATACTTCAACAGGGTGAATTTGGATTTAAAGCATTTTTTTTGTACGTAGTTAACTACCATATTTAATTTAGTTTAGATTCACTAGTATCGGGCTTTCCAATAAGGACTTTACAACTTTTTTTTTTTAAATAAAACGCAAACCATTTGAGATATTTCAAAAACTTTATTATCGGCTTGAAGTACAATCAAAACATTAATGAATGGAACTCGACTTCGTTCATATGGCCACCGCGGGCACGTTTGCAGCGGTCAATTCGTTGGACCCAATTTTCTACGACTCGGCCACATATTTCGGCCGCATTTCGCGTTCAAAGTTGGCTCTGAGCTCTTCCAACGTCGTCGGCGTGTTATCATAAACCAACAAACAATAACGCCGCCGGCAAGCAAACCGCACCAAACAGTTATTTTTTGTGAATGAATATGATATGTGGATTTTCACCCGACCAATAACGCATATTTTGCTTATTGACGAACCCATTGAGCCGAAAATGAGCTTCGTCACTGAAGATGATTTTGCGATGAAATTCATCATCTTGGCGCATCTTCTCCAGAACCCAATCGGAGAACGTACGTCGCTTCAAATGGTCCATTGGCTTCAATTCTTGAGTCAGCTTGATCTTGTATGGGTGTAAACCAAGAATACCACGCAAAATGTGGTCTGAGCGATGCCCAATTCTTGAGAACGCCATGGAATTGACTGATTTGGATCGTTTGCTGCGGACGCCTGATCGGCAGCGATATTTTCGACACTTCGACCAACCTGTAGTCTCACTGACACGGCAATAAGACACAACGAATATGTAGACTCACATTTTTGCACTAAACTTGTTATTGCCTGTCTACTAGGCGACGAATTACGACTGAAAATTGGAGTTAACGCCCTTAAAGTTGCAGTTACCGACTCCGAATTTCGGTAGAAAATTTTTATAATTTGCAAACGTTGCTCGTTAGTGTACTTTACCATAATGATAATGTTGAGTTTACTGAATAAATTGACAGTGACAGTTTGATGATTAGTGAAAGAGTACGTTCACAAATTAAATTCAAAGTTGTCAAGTCCCTATTGGAAAACCCTTTACTCGTATATAGAATACTCGATGTTATATTTTATTTAATTATAACTAATTTAAAATTACTTTCTCCCCATTTTTTCGCAATAAGAAAGGAACTGGCAATAAAAGAAATGAAATATTCATTTAATATTAAAAAAGCCGAAAAATAATTTTTAGTTTTCCAACATTTAATTTCATTTTCAAAATCTGCTGCATATTTTGCTTAAAGGCGTTTTTATTTTTTTTAAATACTAGCTTTTATCGCTTTTTTGTTACGAGGAAATGCTGATCAAATAAAGATCAAAACATACACAAGCTAACTGTAAATACATTCATGGTTCATATGACTATGTGATGTCATGAGTCATGACTATGTGATTAAAAATTTAACGTAAGGATTGTGACATGAATACATACAAAATATTCACTACATTCTATTTGAAATCAATGCATGGCTTAAGGTAAACATACCTATTTCTAACTACAACAATACCCCATACGTTTACGATTTTATAAAATAAATATATATTTTTTGTTTTGTAAGTAGATTGGAGTTTGTGGCAAGCTGGTTGGGTTATTTGTTTTCACACACATATTTTTATACTGTAAAAATGTAATATCATATTATCAACCTTATGTACAATTTAAGTGATGTTAATATGTGGTTTTAGTAAGGCAATTTAAAATAGATTTAAAACATTAATCATCCTTGTTCGTTTTTATGCAGATATCATCAGTAAAATGTCAATGTAAGATTAAAATGTAAAACAATATTAGTATTTCAATACAATGCAATTTTCCTATGTAATATTATGAAAATATTAGAATACAAAATTAAAGCAAAGCTCATTCTATACATATGTAATATATAAAACTATATGTATATGTAATAGGTCCAAAAATAAGACGTAGAAAAAAAAATTTATTTACCTACTCTTTAATAGATTAAAAGATTGTATCGTTTATATTGACTACTAATTCAGTTAATTTAAATACTTGGAAAATAATATGCCAAAAACAGCACCGTTTTTAATGCAGCATTTAATTTTGTTCTAAGGTTAGATATCTTAATATGTATCCTATTCTCGAAAAGCGTTCAATAAATATAATTCATTTGGATTGTTGATGTCTACGGATCATATAATGGTATATTAATTTCCGACTCATCTTTAATGAGGAATGCCTAAAATACAACAAACCAAATGACACTAATATTTTGTTTATATCCCTATTCAGTTCTCGTAAGAAATCATACTTAGGTGTTTTAAGGATATTCGTATACTTTTGTGATAAAATAAATGGATACAAACAAATTTAATTGCATTTAGTATTATGCCATTTCGCCCTTTTCTTCCATTTTCTGCAGTCCGATAAAATACACAGATGGTAAAGTTGTCTACTCTTATATCTTATAATAACAGAGATCCGTCGTTATAACTCCTCAGAAAGCAAAATTTATTTGGTATTCTTACGTTAAAAACTAGAAAAAAAAACAATTACAAATCATTTTGTCCACTAAAATGTTTTATGGCCCGCAGTTATACAGCTTTATTAAATTTGCGAATATCTGTAGATAAGCTGTTTAAACTTAGAAACTTGGTATTTTTTGGACAAAACAAAATATATGTACATATGTAAAAATAATACGCGTGCACTTTAAATTTTGGGATCTATTGAAAGCTTTAATATCATGAGCCAACTCCTAGGCTGTGAAATTTTAACAACAAAGCTTACTTTTCTTTTAAATAAAATGAAAGGCTTTATGAAAGCTGCTAACCAATCATAACGCAACCGAGAGACCCGAAATAATTCACTTTTCGCCTGTTATTAAGGTAATTATTTAATGCCATTGGTCACAAAACATGATCTCTAGTTTTAACATTTTGTCACTTAATGCGTACTCTCCTATTAAACCTACTCTTTATAAGTTTTCCCGCCTTTCCGTATGTTTATATACATACATACTCGTATGTTCAAAATAATATTTTTTCTTAAACTACTTACGAGTATTTAAACGTTAATTCTTAATTCTCTTAACAAACTTATTTATAAACAAAATCTAGCTTCATAAATATGAAATGAAAAAAAAAAATGGACGACGCGGTATGATACAGATGATGAAGAAGAGAGCTGCCTTGTAGCAATTAATTGTAACCCATAAACAAATTACGTATGTCTGTTGGGCGACGTAGTTAATGTAGGTAATTGATTTATGTAAGAAATAGAAAATCTAAGGGGGGCCATAATGTATAACCCTATTTTCCTACGCTATTTCTTTGGAATAGAATAAAAAAAATCCGTCTTTATAAATGTTTATTTGGTCTTTGAAGTTTTTTTTCCCAATGACAGATCTTAATGACATTTCCACGATTTTCTTCAGAAGTTCGGGCAATAGGTTCTCCTTCTTGACATATGTTCTCCTTGAGAGCTGCCAGAGTTTGTCGCTTGTTTACTTAAACCTGATCTTGCGGGCAAATTGCCAAAACGCGATATCAAACGACCGGGAAAAAGCTGCTTTAGAATGTCCTTTGCGGCTCGTGGAGTATACACTGTTGCTCAATCCTGCTGAAACCACATGTCCTCCCGTCCCAGTTCACAATTGAGGAATGAAAAGTTCATTGATCATCCCTCTGTAGCGTTCACCGTCCACAGTGACCGTTTGACACGCGCCGTTTCAAAAAAAAAAATAGTCCAGTTACTCCTACAGCGTAAACAGCACACAATGCAGTGACTTTGAGTACATGTAATGCTCTTAGTGCATTACTCGCGGATTTTCAGTGCCTCAGAAAAGCACTGGAAATGGGCATCGTTACTCATAATTCACGAGGGCGTGAGCGTAGGTTAGACGCGATTCATGATCACCACCGATAAGCTGATAGACTATCTGCGCTTTGTAAAGAAACAAGTTTAAGGCTTTCACCAAAATGCGCCGCAGAGGCGTGAGTGGCAATTGTTTGATCGATGTCGACGGAGCCTCTACGACATCCTAAGCCACGGCAGGGATATTCTCGGCCGAAAAGAGATGTACGAGGCCTTTCAGTGTGTCATAGAGTCATACATTATGGCCCACCTAGTGTATAGTCGATTTTAAACAAATATGTTCTATCAATTAGGTGGAAAGCGCTTTTTGTTTTGGAAAAATTATAATACATATAAATTTGGGGTAGAACATGATTTTTTACAGAACAATGCTATCGTTTAGGTTTAATTAAATGTCATACATCATGGCCAACAATGAAATATTGCTTCAAGGAGTTTATCTTACTAAAACAAGGCTGTGCAACAATTTTACGAATGTTTTGCTTTACGAAAATTCGCGTTATGTTTCTAAATTGTTGGCACACCACTCAATTTTTCAAACCGTTTTCAGTTATTTTATTTGGCTGTGCTTTGTCGGGCTTGAAACACCAATCTTGCTGTTTGATTTTGTTCAAAATTTCATATAAAAAAACAAACGGTTAAATAACTATGAAATATTTTTGCACTATTTTGAATTGCCTTTCTGATTGTTATTAAAATACCTAAATTATTTAAAATATGTACATTAACATTTGCTTATGAAATCGATTTAAAAAATAACAGAAAAAAGTCTGATGGAAAATGTGGTGTTTTGAGACAAGTAATATTTTAAATATTGCATTTTTACCTCATATATACATATATATATCTCATATACTCGTAACTTTTATGTTTATGTTTATGTTTATTAATAATCTCTTCATTTTCAAATATAAACAGTACTTTATGCTGAGCAAAACCGGAGAGATTCGGCGTGATGAAGCATGTCTGGACTATGCTGGAAATGACGTTATGCTATATCCTTGCCATGGATCCAAAGGAAACCAAGTAAGTTTTTTATATTCAGGTCTGTCTCTGTAAATATTATAATTATTAAAGATTTAACTACTCGTATATCTTTCGTAAATATTTCGTGGATCTCTTTTAATTTTTGTTTGAGGTATTTAGCTATTCCATTTATCCTGGTTTTGGGTCATTTAGCATTTTTATCTTACTTTTTCTTTGCCTAAACAACTTTTTTACTCGTGTAACGATTCTTTTACCGATATCCTTTAACAGACCAAGATTCTTGTATCTTGACTGTTAGTTGTATTGCTGAGTAAAAAATAAGTTTTCAACAACTGCTTGATAATCTCTGAAAAATCTGTCTTTATTTCGACACTATTTATACAAAATTATAGCTTAGCCTGGCATAAAAATTGATATTAAACAAAACAAAAGAAAACTTATCCTAATACAAAATTATTCGTACCTACATTGCTTACGCAGCAAAATTCAAAGGCAAATTTTAATATATTGTAAAATGTTTGTGTGGGTACAAATAATAGAATTTATTCTTTTCAATACAAATCCCTTTATTCAGTACAGTTACAATTCACTATTTAATTCTTTCTCTCAGTACAATCCAATTTCTCAACCACTTATACTTTTCTTATCTTTTACTTAAACCACTTAATTACTTCTCCTAATTAACACTTCAAATTTCACTTTAGAACTGATTTGCATACCTTTGGGATGCTGGTATTTATACTCGAATGACATACTTCGAGAACAATCCTCGCCATCCAGCGTCCCATACAATTTCCAATTTGCTAGAAAATTCGATTCCACTCTCCAGTCGAGACTTTGTTATTCCAGTATCGAAATCTTCTGGTCTTCGAATATCGACATTTTCTGCTAGATGTCGCTGCTCACATTTAAGTGGTTATCACATTGCTCCCTCCATACAGTTGTTCGGGACGTCATTCAGCATCCCGTTGAAATGACACATTCTATCCAAATGGACCACTTTAAATTTTCCTCGATCCCCACGCTGGATCCGGTAGACAACGTCATTAATGCGGGTTATCACCTTGTATGGACCTTCCCAGTCCTGTTGCAATTTTGGTGATTTGCCTTTCTTACGCTGAGGATTATACAGCCAAACCAGATCTCCTTCGTTGAAACCGGAAGATTTCGCCTTGATATCGTACCTAGTCTTCATGCGGCTGCTTGCTAGCTTCATCTTTTCTCTGGTGTCTTCATGCAATTTACGAATCCTGCTGCGCAAGTCATTCACGTAGTCGTTTACCTCTTTGGGCTCCGTCGGTTGGGATCCGAATTTTGCTTCACTTGGCAACCGAATTGTTTGACCAAATAAGATCTCGGATGGTGTGTACCCTGTTGAGCAATGGACCGCGTTTCGGTAGGCCATTAAGAAGAGGGGTATGTGTCGATCCCAATCCCGCTGGCAGTTGCTGACAACCTTAGATAGATGCTCATTCAAGGTCAGATTGAATCGCTCGACCATTCCATCAGATTGAGGGTGTAGTGGCGTTGTCCTTGTCTTTCTTATTCCCAAATATTGGCATATTTCCTGGAAGACTTTTGATTCAAAGTTTCGCCCTTGATCAGAGTGCAGCTCCATTGGGACCCCAAATCTGCTCACCCAGTAGTTGACTATCTGTTTGGCTACGGTCTTAGCCTCTTGATTTGGGATGGCAAACACTTCCGGCCACTTACTGAAGTAATCCATGACTACGAGAGTATATCGGTTTCCATTTAAGGTTTCGGGAAACGGCCCAGCGATGTCGATGGCTATTCGTTCGAAAGGTGCTCCGACATTGTATTGTTGCATTTGTGCATGTGGCTTTACTTTTGGACCCTTGGTAACCGCACATCTTATGCACTTTTTGCACCAATTCTCGACATCTTGTTTAGCGCTTAGCCAATAGAAACGTTCCCTTACCTTTTCCAACGTCTTGTTTATTCCCAAATGGCCTCCTGAGATTCCGTCATGTATTTCATGGAGTACTTGGTTGACTCTGAACCGTGGCACAATTAGCTGCATACGAGATGTTGTCCCATCTGCACTTTCCCATTTTCTCTTCAGCAATCCATCTTGCACAAAAAGCGAGTCCCACTGTGCCCAGTATGCCTTCAGAGTTTGGCTCCGATCTGATATCTGCTGCCAGCTTGGTCTTTCCCCTCGTGTTCTTTCCAGGCCAATATTGGTTCGATGTCATTGTCTGCCTGTTGGGAGGAACGGATTTCGTCTATACTCCAACCCTCTATTGGCTCAGTCCGGATCGTTTGGATAGTTGCCTGTTCTTTCGCTTCTTTACCACTGACTACTTCTGCTGGGAGGCTTTCATTGCATTGTTTTACCTGTGAGACTGGGATAATTACCCTGGAGTCGACTCCTGCTACAGACTTCTGCCCCGCGAAGTAAGCATTTCCTAACTGATGGCTTCTGGAAATTTGACCGGTTTCTTGGTAACCGTTTCTGCTGGTTTTTCTTTCTATTTGCCTGTAACCCCAGTGCAGGCAGCCTTCTCGTCGTACTGGTTCTTCACAATGCCCTTGCAGATGTCCTACTTTATCGCAGTTCCAGCAGCGCATCCTTCGTCTCTCCCGCGGGATATTTCGTTGCATAGTAGTTGGTCTTGAGCAGGAGCATTCACCAGATACTATTTCCCTGACGAAATGCATTCCTTTGGAAGCCTGATTGGATGCTTCCATCGCCAGAGCGAAGGCAAGTGCTTCAGCAAGGGTTCTTTTCCCGGCCATCCTTACTGCTGATTGTAGCTTCAAATCTGCAATTCCCCCGATGAATGCGTCCTTTGCCATTTCGTCGATTATTTCTTGGCCTGCGGTGGGATATGACAAATGTGCGTATCGAAATCTTCTGGTCTTCGAATATCGACATTTTCTGCTAGATGTCGCTGCTCACATTTAAGTGGTTATCACAATATTGCTCTGTGAATCTCAATATCACAATATTGATATTATCACAATATTGATATTGTGATATTGAGATTCACAGAGCAATATTGTGATAACCACTTAAATGTGAGCAGCGACTTCTAGATTCACAGAGCAGAAAATGTCGATATTCGAAGACCAGAAGATTTCGATACTTAAATAACAAAGTCTCGACTGGAGAGTGGAATCGAATTTTCTAGCAAATTGGAAATTGTATGGGACGCTGGATGGCGAGGATTGTTCTCGAAGTATGTCATTCGAGTATAAATACCAGCATCCCCAAGGTATGCAAATCAGTTCTAAAGTGAAATTTGAAGTGTTAATTAGGAGAAGTAATTAAGTGGTTTAAGTAAAAGATAAGAAAAGTATAAGCGGTTGAGAAATTGGATTGTATTGAGAGAAACAATTAAATAGTGAATTGTAACTGTACTGAATAAAGGGATTTGTATTGAAAAGAATAAGTGCTATCATTTGTACCCACACAAACATTTTACAATATAAAAAAAAAGATATTCTATCGTGTGCATCAGGTGCATTGTATCAGGTGTATGGTGCATTTTGCATGGCGTATCATGTGGGTTATTTATTTTTATGTTTATTTTAAATTGTGGGTGTGCATTTATAAATATAATTCTTAACACTAAACATCCTGCCCCTCGCTGACGATCCTCGGATTGTCAGAGATTGATAGGATTCTTGGTTGTGGTACTGGGATGGCTGTTCTTCTGCAGATAATTGGACTGTATAGTTGGATTGCAAAGTATATATATACAGAACAACTGCGGCCGCCAGGAAGAGTCCCCCAGATCTTATAATTGTATGCCGGATGTTATAATGGTGAAACAGGTTAGGCAAAACTGTCAGCTGAATCTTAATTTGTTCATGAAGAGCTTGCAGTTCCATGATCTTTGTGCTGACATTTATCAGGTTGTGACTAAGTGCCGCCAGATATGTTATATTGAGTAGATTTATAACATTTGGTCTGTGACAGCCGAATACTACTTGAATATATGTCATGCGCTTGCAGCATAAACAAATTTTGTCTCACAACACAGGTCGGTTGCAGTTTCACAATCCCGGTTCCACTGATTGTAAGAAACGATGGTTGATTGTTACATACCATATTACAGTATAAATCCATTCGTTTGTGTTTGGAATGCTTGTCCATACCCGAATTGTTTCAATGACCTTTAATTTACATGCTGATAACGAAGGTATATTATTTAGCAGATTAATTTCACACAAGCTGCAATTCGATCCACGGCGGTAAACTGGATGGGTTTTAATACATAGGTATCTGTCCTTCCCTATGATATTGCATGCTGCGATGTCATCGTTGGATAATGGGTAATACGCGTCTTGATGAGCGTTTACTGATAGATAGGTAGATGATGGTTCTATGGCGATGAAGATGTCGTTTGCCATCGCCGGAATTGGAATGTTTTTAAACATAACGAATTCTTCTTCTTCTATTAGTGGTAGATTAATTTTAAATACGACATGGTTGCTAGTGACTTATCCTTCTGTTGTCATAAGTTTATAGAGTTCGAGTATGTTGTTTGATTTAATAGGTAGATGAAGTCCTGATGGTAGATGAATTTTAATTTTGATAACTTCTTTCCTCAATTGTTGCGGTGAAATCAGTAAATAATTTGTTTTCCAGTAATGAGTGTCTGCCAGTGCCGCAAAAATAGATGTTTGTGTCCGTTGTATGTTAGTGATAAGAAGTGAAGTGTAGATAGCCATAGCTGAACGTCTAGCTGATATTCGAGTCTGGTGATATTGTTAACGCCATTGAATATTTGATTTACTTGTTTTAAAAATTCGTAATGCCGTTGGTCCATAGCTGCCTGGTTCTTTGTTATTATGTTCATAGTGGAGTCGAATATTGAAGTATGATTCTTGAGCAACTCAACCTCCTTAACTCACCGATGAATGCATCTGTAGATAAGTCGCTTACAACTTCAATGTGTACGACCTTCGTGCTAAAGCAGCAGAATATTGACAGGTAGCTCTTTTGTGGACGACTTCCCCTTGAGCGGTAATGAATCCAGATGGGCCCACATAAGTCTACTCCACAATTGATGAAAGGACGCGCTGGTTGAACTCTGTGTGCAGGTAGATGGCCCATCATCTGACCATACATCTTAGGCCTTGCCTTGATACAATCTGTGCAGTGTTGAACGATGGAACGAGCTGTATTTTTTCCTTTGATCGGCCAAAAACGTTGTCTTGTTATGGCTAATAGACCTTGAGGGCCTACGTGCATATTTTCTGCATGTATATTTGTCATAAGTATTTTGACAAATGGGTGGGCATAAGGCAATAATATTGGATGTTTGGCGTCATATGGTAGAGAGGATGCTTTCAACCGTCCTCCTACACCCACGAGCTTGTTTTGATCTAAGAAAACTGATAGACCAATTAATTTGCTTCTTGCATTCGGCTCCTTGTACTTCTCTAAATGAAGTATGTCTGCTTTGAATTCTTGTTCTTGAATATACTTTAGAATAAGTTGAGTAGCGTTGTCCAATTCTGCTACTGTCAACGACCAGATTGTTTTGTCAGGTTTTAAATGTGGCCACCTAAACTCATGTATTTTTGGGAGAAACTAGCCATTCTTTATTAATCCAATGAAGCGAAGACAATACGCTGTTATCCTCTTAAGCTTGCCAATGGAATTTGAATGTTTAATTTCTTCAAACACTCCTTTCGGCTCTTCTGCATTTATCAACAATGACGCCTTTTTTCTTTCTTCTAGAGGCGGGCTCTGACTTGCATATGGTGGTGGCCAAATTGATTCCTTACCACTTAGAAATCTTGGACCGTAGAACCATAAGCTGTATTCTTGTAACTTTTCTGGGATAATTCCTCTCGATAACACATCTGCTGGATTCTCGTGTGAACGGACGTGTCGCCACTGCATGCTGCTGGAGAATTGTTGAATATTTGCCAGACGACGACCGACGAATACTTGAAATGATTCAGGATTTGAGTCAATCCAATTAAGTACAATTTGAGAGTCTGTCCAGAAGTGCGTTGTTCCTCCTTCAATACGTAAGTCGGATTTTACTCGGTTGGAAAGCTCTGCAGCTAATAGTGCTGCACATAGTTCGAGTCGAGGGATGATTAATAAGCGTATTCCTGAAGATGTTTTCGCGACTGGTGCTACTCTCGATTTGGAGCATAATAGTCGAACTACTATAACGACATCATCGTAAGTGGATCTTGCATAGACTGCGGCACCATAGGCCTTCTCGGATGCATCAGCAAATGTATGAAGTTGCACTGACGTAGGAACCCTTTTAGCAAAAACATGCCTTGGAATTTTAATCCGATCTAATGATTGCAATTGTTCTCGATACGTACACCATCTGGAACACATTTCTATTGGAAGGGCGGCATCCCAATCGTATTTAAGTTTCCATAATTCTTGAAGAAACAGTTTAGCCAGGATTACAACTGGTGCAATAATACCAAGAGGATCAAAAAGTTTTGCTATTTCGGATGCAACTGTTCCTTTTGCTACTCGTTTTTGCGGTTCGCACTTGACCTTAATGCAAAATATATCTGATTTTGGTAGCCATATTAAACCAAGAGTTTTGACGAATTCTTTGGTTTGCGCTCCATTTCCGTAATGTAAATCCAGCTTCTTGAAGTAATGCTGTCAATTGTGTTTGAATGGCCTTTGCCATCGTTAAATTTTTTGCACCTGTAATCGCGTCATCTATATAGAAGTCCCTCTGAAGTGCGGCTGAACCCAATGGAAAGATAACCTTGTAATCTTGAGCTAGCCTTTGTAGACATTTAGTAGCCAAGTATGGAGCTGATGTTGCTCCGTAGGTCACTGTATTGAGTTGATAACATTTGACCGGTTGCTTTGATTCTGCTCTCCACCAAATCAGATGAAACCTTCTGTCTTCCGGATGTAAAATTATCTGTCGATACATTTTTTGAATATCGGCCTTAATGACATATTTGGCGGCCTAAAACGCATCAAAATTGCAAATAGATCATCCTGGATAGTTTTACCTGAATACATTATATCATTTAAGGAAATGTTTGTGGAAGTCTTCGTTGATGCATCAAAAATTGCTCTTAGCTTGGTACTGCTGCTATCTGCTTTAATAACCCCATGATGTGGTAAGAAATAATGCGGATTTTGAATGGAATTGTAGTCGATTTCTTGTATGTGACCAAGGTTAATGTATTCGTTCATAAAATCAATATATTGCTGTTTAAGATTAATATCCCTTGTGAATCGCCGTTCTAATGCATAGAACCGGCTCAGTGCTATGTCAATGGACGCACCCCGCTTTGCCGGCTCCATTGAGTAAGGTAACCTTACAACAAGACTTCCCGCTGCATCCCTTTTGGTTGTTTGATCAAATAGTTCTTTGCAGCGTTGCTCTGCTAATGTACCGCAAGTTGAAACTGAAGTTGATGCCTTGCTGATACTAACCGTGACAATCCATCCAAGAAGGGTGTTTTGAAGTAGTGGAAGCCCTTTTCCTAGCTGGATTTGCACAACACATAAAAGTTGATGGTAGTGTTCTGCTCCGATAAGTAGATCAATGCGGTTCGCTTTATTAAACTGTTGATCTGCCAACTTGATGTTCTTTGATATTGGCCAAGTAGAAACATCGAACGTTTGTGAAGGTTGTGGGGATATTTGAGGTAATATAATAGCTTCTATCCTTGTTGAAAAGTTTGTTACGTTGGATAAGAGTTTGAAATTCGATCTGAGATGTGTTTGCCGTTTTAATTGCTCAATACCATGAATGACCATTCGGCTCTTTGTTAGTGACATCTCCAGATTACGCATCATTCTCTCTGTTATTATATTCACCTGCGAGCCAGAGTCCAGATAGCACAACACTGTATAATGGCTCCACTGTTACTCATCAGCTTCACTGACACAGTGCTTAGGAAAACATAACCTTCCTTTGTATTATTGACATCTGCCGTAAGTGAAGTGCTGACTTGAGAGCCGATACTCGATGGCAAGCGGGTTGCATGTGGACTAGAATACAAGAAGACGTCGTAATTTGCTGACTTGTTGTCGAGTTGCTTAGGTTAGTGGAGTTTGATGCGTAATTACTCTTAACAGTACATTACTCGTACTCTTTCTGTCGGCCAATGAACCCTGAACAGTATTTTCCAAATGTAATAATGTATTATGCTTTTTCGAACATACTTTGCATCCTCGAGATGAACATTTTGACGATGTGTGTCCATCCTTCAGACAATTAATGCAGCCGTTCAATTGCTTTACAAATGCCAACCTTTGTGATGGTGTCATTTGCAAAAATTTTATGCACGCGAATAATTTATGATTCTCCTTGCAGCATTTGCATGAAGGTGAATTGTTTGTGGTTGATGTTGTAGCGAGAGATTTTTGAATCATCAGTGAGCCTGG
The DNA here is from genome assembly GCA_949129095.1 of Volucella bombylans. Taxonomy (NCBI): domain Eukaryota; kingdom Metazoa; phylum Arthropoda; class Insecta; order Diptera; family Syrphidae; genus Volucella; species Volucella bombylans. The sequence continues at coordinate 37,611,540 of OX422144.1, read as the reverse complement.
ATTTTCCTCCTAGTAACTCCAACGACTGGAATCTTGTCTCCAAAAATTCAAGAAATTCCTTTAACATTTGAAGTTCTCTAGGCTGTTTGTAAGACTGCTCCCACAATGTGTGGGTATTTCTGTCTATTGTTTTTACTATGATGTGCAGGAGTATTGGATTCCATGATGAGGTGTCGATTCCAAGACCATCTAATGCTAGCAGACATCCTTGAGTAATGTCATGAAGTGATTTAATTGAAGACACGCTTTCAGTCGTTGATGTTTGTTGAGTAAGAAGTTTGTTAAAGACAGCGTTAACTAAAAGACGTTTGTTTTCATATCTTTCTTTAATAAGTTTCCAGGCTACCTCATAATTTGCTCAGTGGGAACCATGTGGCTAATCAATCTCTCTGCTTCACCAGACAAGCTTGTCTTTAGAAAATACATCTTTTAACATTTAGCGATGGGCTTGTTGTGTATGAGTTCCGTAAAAAGTCAGAGAATTGCCGCCATTTCATATAATCTCCATTAAACGTTGGCACTGTAATGTGTGGTAGTTATATTGTAAAATGTTTGTGTGGGTACAAATAATAGAACTTATTCTTTTCAATACAAATCCCTTTATTCAGTACAGTTACAATTCACTATTTAATTCTTGCTCTCAGTACAATCCAATTTCTCAACCACTTATACTTTTCTTATCTTTTACTTAAACCACTTAATCACTTCTCCTAATTAACACTTCAGATTTCACTTTAGAACTGATCTTGCATACCTTGGGGATGCTGGTATTTATACTCGAATGACATACTTCGAGAACAATCCTCGCCATCCAGCGTCCCATACAATTTCCAATTTGCTAGAAAATTCGATTCCACTCTCCAGTCGGGACTTTGTTATTCCAGTATCGACATTTTCTGCTCTGTGAATCTAGATGTCGCTGCTCACATTTAAGTGATTATCACAATATATTTGGATAAGCTTCAGTTGCGTTTTATCTTCTAAGGCGAAATATTTTTGTGCATTGTATCCATCCAGTGCCGGATTTGTAGACCGCTCGTATCAAACGGCTGCATAATCAGATGATGCAGCCGTTGGATTTCATCCCAATACCGATCTACGGATCTTATCGTTATTTTAAAATATTCTTGTGATTTTTGAGTTAAATCCCCAGATAGCCCATGAAGCGCCTGTTGCAGTGCTTCAATTACCGCTTGCTGCCTTGTAATCAGTCTAGCTATGTTTTATTTATTTATTGCAATGTAAAATTGCAAAAAATATATTACATAAAAAGGCATTAACAACTAAGCCATCAGCCTACATATGAATATTTATATAGATGGGGTATACAAATTGTTGTAAGTTGTTTTATACATTATTTTTGGTTAATTATATTTATATTTTACACGATAAGTTAAATTTTTTGAGGAATTCTATTATTCTAAGACAATTATCAAGGTTGGGGTTCTTGATTATATTTATGTAGTCGATTTTGTGGTCAGCTGGTTGGAAGTTTGGGCAGATGTTCAAGATGTGTTCTATTGTCATATTTTGTGGGTTGTTGCAGAACAAACAGGATCTGTTGGTTAAATTTTTGTCAATAAGGTGAATATGCGTGAGGCGGGTATGACCAGGTCTCAATCTTATAATTGCTGTAGATTCGGGCCTAGTTAGCGTATACGGCAGGTGCACTGGAGGGCGTGAAAGGTTAATTAATTTGGAATAGTAGTTGTCTATTTTTTCGAAATTTCTCAGAGATTTTTGTTTTTGCGAGTTTCTAATTATGTTTAGTAAATCATACGGATTGGTGACGTCGGAACAGTACAATGGTGAGCTGGTGGCTAATTTGGATGCAGCATCTGCTACTTCGTTTCCTCGGATATTGACATGTCCTGGTACCCAGACGAGTTTAATTTTCGAGTAGTATTGGCAAAGTTTGTTGCGTATTTTAACAATGGGTAAAAGTCTGCTGTTAAGATTTTGTACGGCGTTAAGAACGGAAAGGCTATCAGAAAAAATGCAGAATTTTCCTCTTCTTTGTACAGCGTATTCGATTGCACCTATAATTGCAGCTGCTTCGGCTGAAAATATGGTACTGTGGGGATTTATGCATCGCGCTTGTACAGTGTTAAAACTCTGTTCGACTATCTCATAGGCTATACTGTTATTAATTTTTAAACCGTCAGCATATAGAAAATTAAAATTAAGCTTGGAGAGGTGGTCGTACTTTTCGTTAAACATTTGTCTGAAATGGCTGGGGTGAAGCTTTGTTTTTTTGAAGGATGAGAGTTCGGTATCGACGCAGCTATTCTTAAATGACCACGGAGGAAAACGCCCTTGCTTTGTTTTTAAAATTTTGGACGGAATGTTGAGTTCCTTTGCAATTTGAAGAACTTTGTAGATGGTATGTTCCAACTTAGGTTTCGTCTTACGTTTTATCGTTGCAAGAACGTCTTTTTGTATGGGTGAACCATGTGAAATGAGCAGTTTTGGAATGAGTTTAGCAGTAAGAAGGTCTCTACGTTCCTCTAGCGGCAAGACTCCAGCTTCGGCAAGTAGATTAGGTATTGGCGTAGTTCGAAAAGCACAAAGCGCGATTCTAATTGAGTCGTTTAGAGGAGTTTTTATTTTGTTTAATTCACTCCTTGCACAGTATCCGAAAATTAGAAGACCGTAGTCGATTTTAGATAGAATTATGGAACGTATCACATTAAGAATTGAATTGATGTGCACTTTGCTCCTTTTGCTACAAAAGTACTTTACGATGTACTGTGTATAATCACCTTAAGGGTACTCAAACCCCTTGAGCGCGCGCTCATTATAAAAAAAACAAAAAAAAAAAGACGCGTTATAAGTCGTTTTTTCAATTGCTCGATGTGAGAGGACCATCTATAAGTTTTGTCTATATAAAGGCCTAACATTTTGATTGTGGTAACGCATTTTGGTGTTAATGTACCAAGGTCTAAAGAAAAGTTTGTACAGCTTGTTTTACGGCAAACATGCAATTGTTGGCTTTTTTGGGTTGATATTTTCGCGCCCGATGTTTCAGCCCAATCAATAAGTTTGTTAAAAATTCTAATCAACGCTTCCTGTATTAGAATGATGTTGGTGATTTTTGCAATAATGATGAGATCGTCCGCATAGATTACGTGATCTATAATTTTTTCGCTGTCAACTATGTTACTAACAGTATTGAATGCTATTATGAACAGTATTACAGATAGGGGCGATCCCTGTGGGATTCCGCTATCTAGAGGCACAACGCTTGAATACTCATTATTAACTTTGGCTCTTACCTTACGATAGGAAAGAAAGTTTTTAATGTAACTGATGATTTTAGGACCAAGTTTCCATTGTAACATTTGTTGTAGGATGCTGTGTGCTCCAATTCTTTCGAATGCTTTTTCGAAGTCTAGTGAGATTATTACGCCATGGTTTCTGGTTGATAAAATGTTGGAAACGGTGTAGTCTACGTGCAATAAAGCATCCATTGTGCCCTTATTAGGTCTAAAAGCGACTTGGGCTCCATTGATAAGGTTATTTTGCTCCATAAACCATAATAATCGCTTTGATATAATTTTTTCAAGCACCTTGCTGAGACATGGCAACAAAGATATTGGACAGTAACTTTCTAATTGGGTGTTGTTTTTTTGTGGTTTAACGATTGGTATTACTGTTGCTGTTTTCCATTCCTGCGGGTGGATGCTGTTCAAGAATATGTTGTTATAAAGGTTACATAATCGCAATATTGCTGTTTTAGAGAGGTGAGAGATAAATGGGTATGATATTAGATCATGGGAAGGAGTATAGCCTTTCAGAGTCTTTAATGTGAACTCAAACTCTTCGAGTGTTACTGGAATTTAAATTTTCTTGGCGCTGCTACAAATGTGTGGAAGATTTCGAATGTTAGTTTCAATTCCAACTTTTTGATGCAGAAATCGTTGGTGATAATTTGAATCTTTTGAGTAGTTAGACCAGGATTGCCCAAATAGTTCAGCCATAATTTTTGAGTCAGAAATAGGTCTCGCGTTGGTTTCTATAGTTCTTATGATACTTGCCTGGAAGGGACTTGAAATGTGTCTAATGGTGTTCCAAATTTTGTGTGTTGGTGTATCTGGGCGGATTTCCATTGTAAGTTTCTCATAAGTTGAAGTTTTGGCTTTTCTACACATATATTTAAAACGGGCTCGGAATTTTTTGTAGTTTAAAAGATTTTCGACGATAGGAAACCGTTGTAGGGTGTGAAATGCGTTTTGCTTGTTATTCCGAAGAAGTTTTAATTCGTTACTCCACCAGTAAACGTTCCGTTTTTTGTTTGGTTTTGTCTGGGGGATAGAATAATTTGCCCCGTAAAGAATGGCCTTGTGAAAGTTTGCTGCTTCCTTGTTGTTATCATTACTAGGTATTCTTAAGTCTAGTTGTTGGTCAATTATATTCTGAAATTTTTCCCAGTTTGCGTTTTTAAGTTTAAACTTTGGGGTGAAATTTGAGTTTTTCGTGAGGCATACGTTCTTGATTTCAATTAGTATTGGGAAATGGTCACTACTGTACGCGTCTTTCAAAGTGTACCAATCACAAAATGGCGTAAGGTTTGGAGAGCATAGCGAGAGGTCAATGTGGGTAAGGCTGCCATAGGTAGAGATGTTGGTTGGTGATCCATCATTTAACAAGGTTAGGTTAGGTTAGGTAAGAGTGGCTGTTGGAAATACCAACCCACTTAGGCCTATTGGCCCATTGTGATGCCACGTGGATCTATGATCTTCTTACTACTGGAACCAGTTTGAGCTTTTAATAAAGCGTAGGAGACTGTTAACGTCTATTTTTTCTAGATCGTTTAGGTCGTTGTAGAAGAAAGCTCCTAGGTGAAGCTTCCTTCTCTGAGAGAGAGCTGGGCATGTGCAGAGTAAGTGGGGGATTGTCTCCTCCTCTTCCTCGTCCATGCAGCTTCTACAGAAATCGTTAGTAAAAGCGCCAAGCCTTCTTGCGTGCTTGCCTATGAGGCAGTGTCCGGTAATGACACCTATTATGGCGCTGAGATGTTTCCTATCTAAAAGGATCAGACACTTAGATCGACTCAGATCCAGCCTTGGCCAGATCTGTTTGGTCGCTAGACATGTTTGTCCAGCAGTCCACCTAAGGTCCGTTCTTTTATTGGCATCTAGCTTTAGTGTTAGTTTGCACGTAGCGATTGGTATACCTATACTACCTTTGTCTGGTAGGATAGGTAGAGTGGTTCCAATTTTGGCGAGTTCATCGGCTCTGCAGTTCCCTGGAATGTCTCTGTGGCCCGGCACCCAACAGAGGTGAATGTTGAACTGCTCTGCCATCTCCATGAGAGATGATCGGCATTCAAGGGCAGTTTTAGAACACAATGAGACCGAGTCCAGGGACTTGATGGCGGCCTGACTATCCGAAAATATGCGGATATCCTTTGCAGATATCACGTTTTTCTTCAGCCAGGACAGAGCTTCTTTAATCGCCAAAATTTCCGCCTGGAACACGCTACAGTGATTTGGAAGGCGGAAAGAGAGGCTTAGATTTAGCTTATCTGAGAAAACACCGCCACCAACTCCGCTGTCGGTTTTAGATCCATCTGTGTAGAGATGGATTGACTTGTCCTCCACGAAAGCATCCTCCTCCCAGAATGATCTAGAGGGGAAGCTTACATGGAAGTTTTTGTCAAACCAAAGTTCAGGTATGGTGTAATCGGTGTTCTCTGTGAGGATTCCTAATGTATTAAGAATGTTGGCGTGGCCAAATGAATTATTTGTCCACTGTTTAGTCGCTTTAAGGCGAATAGCTGCAGTCGCAGCTACTTGCTTGCTAAAAATGTCGAGGGGTGTCAAGTGAAGCAGAATATCTAATGCCGCAGAGGGGGTAGACCGCAAAGCTCCGCTTGTGCATAGACATGCTGTTCTTTGGACTCTGCCTAATTTAATGCGGTTGACTGCATTTTCTAAGGCCGTCCACCAGACAACCACCCCGTAAGTAAGTATCGGTCTTATGACCGAGATGTATAGCCAGTGGGTTATGCGAGGTTGAAGGCCCCATTTGTTCCCAATGGCTTTCTTGCAAGAGAATAAAGCTATTGTAGCTTTATTGACTCTTTCTTGAATGTTAGGTTTCCAGTTTAGTTTCCTGTCAAAAATGAGACCCAGATATTTTGCTGTATCGGAGAAAGCTAAACTGGTACCGTTTATTGAAGGAGGGTCTATGATTGGAATTTTGTATTTCCTAGAAAAGAGGACAAGATCAGTTTTATGGGGGTTTATTCCCAATCCACAGCGATCTGCCCAGCAGGTTAATCTGTTAAGATTTACTTGGAGGAGTTCTTTAATGGTATTTAAATGTTTTCCTGAGACGGCTATGGCAACGTCATCCGCATAGGCAACCACTATGCTACCACCCGCTTCCAGGTATATCAGTAGTTCGTTAACCACTAAGTTCCTGAGAAGGGGGGAGAGGACACCGCCTTGCGGCGTACCCCTACTGACATATCTTTTAGCAGAAGTCTCACCCAGTTTGGAGTTGATTATCCTGCTTGTTAGCATTAGATTAATCAGCTCCCCAAGTGAGCCGTCTACCTGCAGAGTTGACAGCGCAGTCGTGATTGCGGATGTGTTGACGTTGTTAAAGGCGCCCTCTATGTCTAGGAAAGCAACCATTGTGTACTCCTTACATTGTAGGGATCGTTCGATGTGGCTAGTCAGAGAGTGCAAAGCCGTTTCCACCGACTTTCCCTTACAGTAGGCATGTTGAGCCGTAGACAGAAGTCTTGGATCAACTTTAGCTCGAATATGGATATCAATCAGTCGTTCTAAAGTTTTCAGAAGGAATGATGATAGACTTATAGGTCTGAGGTCCTTTGGGACCACATGAGAACATTTTCCAGCTTTGGGAATGAATACTACATTGACTTCTCTCCATAACAGTGGAATGTGGATAAGTTCTACACAGCTCCTCATAATATTTTCCAACACTGGTAGAATAATATCTGAGGATCTCTGTAGCTCGGCAGGTATAATACCGTCCGGACCAGCAGACTTGTATGGTTTGAAGCTATGCAGCGCCCAGAGCAGTTTGTCTCTCGTAATCAGACTATGAATTTTGGTCACGGTTACAGTAGGCTTGTTTGGGCTGCTACTGGCCGCGAGTTGGGAGCTACCTGGAAAGTTTGTGTCCAGAAGCAGGTTGAGTGATTCATCACTTGAGGTTGTCCAAGAGCCATCGGTTTTTTTCAAACAGCTGGGCATCATAGGATTTGTGGAGAGGATTTTTCTTAGCCGCGAAGCCTCAGAGGTTTCTGTGATTTTGTCGCAGAATGACCTCCAGGATTGTCGCTTTGCCTTCCTCAGTTCTTTTTTGTATAATTTGAGGGATTCTTTATATGAGTCCCAGTCGGTCACTTTTCTTGTGCTTTTTGCTGCATTGAAAAGTTTTCTGCAGGTGTTTCTGAGCAGTCCTAGTGCCAATGTCCACCAATGTGGCTTTTTCTTGCCTCTTGGTTGAATAAGAGGGCAGGAAGCGGCCATAGCCTTATTGAGAGTCAGAGTAAATTCCCTGACTTTCATGTCGAGCTCATTGATAGTTCATAGGACTTGATAGTTTAGAGGATATCGTTTCCGACAGTATTCCTCTATATTTTGTCCAATCAGTTTTCCGGTAGTTCCGGAAAGCTGGTTGGCTGGGGGGAGCATCACTCAGACTGAATAGGATGTATCTATGGTCTGAAAAGGAGTGTTCAGACGATACCATCCAGTTTGTTAGCCTTTGGGTGATGCTGTCGGAGACAAGAGTAATATCTAATACTTCTTGTCGGTTTTTTGTTATGAAAGTGGGCTCATTGCCAATATTGCAAATTAAGAGGTTAGTACTTAAAATATAGTCTAAAAGTGACTCACCTCTATCATTGATGTCGGTACTGCCCCATACCGTATGATGTGCGTTAGCGTCGCATCCGATTATGAGGCCAGTTTTTTCCCTTCCCGCTTCCAGTACCACCCTTTCTAGGTTATCACCAGGGAGAGGGCCCACTTGGTCGTGGCCAAGGTAATCCGATGCCAGCCAGTAAGAGCCTTTGGCAGTCTCTAATCTGGCAACGGTTAGGTCGGGGTCACTGAGGTTGGGAAGTAGAAATACATTAAGGCTACGTTTCACTAATATACAAGTTCTAATCTTACCTTTGTCTCTTGTATAGAGCGGAACGTATGAGGGTGTCCTAAGTCCACGAACCACGCCTTCTGCAATCCATGGTTCCTGGATTAGAATTATGTCTTCTGCGCTTTTGGAAAGACGCAGAATGAGTGCGGCCGAAGCCTTTTTTGAGTGGTGGAGATTAATCTGGAGAAACCGTATCATTGCTACAGTCTTCCAGAGTCGCCTCCACCACGGTGTTGTTGAGGTCCTCCGATTCTGAAGATGTGCCCAAGAGCTCATCTTCTATCTCTGATCGTGTAGAACCTCTAATTGCTTCGTCATCGGTTTCCATTTCCGACAATGTGTCAGAAGAGGAGACCGACGGCTTGGTAGTCACCTCGGACAGATTGGAGTCGTCGCTATCCAATTCTGGAAAGGATATCGACGCTCCAAGATCCAAGGTTGTATCATTTAACAAGGTAGTGTTGGAATTTATTATGAAGTGTTCTATCTCTTTGCCCCTGGTGTCGCTTTTCGATGAGTCCCAGAGAGGGTTCCACGCATTGAAGTCGCCTAGTAGGATAAGTTCCCCTGATAGATTTCTTACAAGGTCAAAAAGAGTTTGGGAGGTAACAGATATCTTTTCTTATTAACAGTGCAACTCCGTTTTTTGGTTGTAATAGTGTTGTGGTTTTTAAAATATGGTATGAAGGATTTAGGGCATTGTGGGGTGAAATCGAATGGACAATGTGTTTCTTGAATTGCGATTATATCTGGCATAACACTGTTTATTATTAGTTGAAGGTCAGAATAATTATTTTGGTAGCCTTGCATATTCCACTGAAGAATTTTGAGGACCATAATAAAGTATTTTTAAAGAGAGACACACAACTAAGTTTAGAAACTAAACCTTATGGGTGTGAAAATGTTTTGTTAAGTCTTTATTTTTGTTATCTTTTGAGTTTAAATTATTGGTGGAAAAGTTTTTTTGTTCTTGACTGTTGATGATTTTTGGTTTGGTTGGTAGGGTATTCATTTTGTCGGTGTATTGGTTTAGAAGATAGAAAGAGAGTGAGTTGAAGTTGAAATTGATGACGTACTAACAACGTCATCGGCGGTCAATTGAGAGTCGTATTGCGTTGGTGTAGATTGGTTTTTATTTTGAAGGGCTTGTCTCTTATTTCTTTTTTCCATTATCTCAGAGAGAGATTCTTTCGGGATAGAGGTTCGGGTTTTCTTGAATATGTTTACTAGCTTCTTTGTATGTAATTTTTTTTTTGCAGTTTTAATCTCTAAAATTTGTGTTCTCTTGATGTTTGCGGGAGAGTTTTTGTTCGTGGCGGTGTGTTCGTGCTTGCAATTGACGCATAAAACCTGTTTACATGGTTTGGGATCATGTGCGGCGATGCTGCAGACTTCACATGTTTGTTCTTCTGATCTACAATGCTTCTTCGTGTGACCAAATTTGTAACATTTCTTGCATTGTATTGGCTTGGGGATATATGGCTCAATTTTCGTTTTCAAGAAGCCTACACTTAACTCTGCTGGGAGCTCATAGAGATTGAAGGAGAGAATATGTAATTTAGTGTTGTTTGTTTTACCGTCAAAGAATTTGGTGATTTTTTTGCAGCCTGTAACGTGCTGATCAGCGAGACCTTCGGCAATTTCTTTTTCAGAGAGATTTTTAAGCTCGGGTGAGAAAGCAACATCACATGATGTGTTAAGTGTAGGGTGCAAGGAGACTTCTATTTCGCATAAGTTTGACATCTTTTTTTTTCTTAGTAGAAGGTCAGCTTGGTGCGTGGTTTTTGTCGAAATCAGAATACTGCCGTCGGACATAAACTTTATGCCGAGGGGGTCAGTAATTAGACCTGAAATTGCTTTTGTGATCAAGAAGATATTGAACTGGTTAAGTTTTTTGGCTGGGTCCTTATTTTTTATAACTATGAATTTTTGGCAATCCTTTGTTTTGGCTTGTTTGTAGAGGTTCATAGTGGGAAAGTCTTTATAGTTTTTCAAATTTGGTTTCTTTCTGATTGGACTGACGGGATTGGGATCAAGCGACGCCCAAAAGTTGTGGCGGTTGCCCCCACCGGGGACACCAGCCATTGTAAGCTTTTCTTATTTGCCTTATTAAAATATTCTACTTACGAAAGTGGATATGGTATAATAAGATTGCGATTGCGAGTTGTTTTTGTTTATTCATATTTTTTTTTATGTGTTTAAACTGTTTTATAGTATACAAAAGCGCACTGTGAGAAGGAGTGTTTGCACTCTGAGAGAGCTGGTTGTAGACTGCCAGCTATGTTTGTAAGATCATTTGGTTGATATGATTGCCGTGCCTTGACTGGAGGTGGTTTTGATACAACCTTTTGCTGCTGGGTATTGTCACCTTGAGTGACACTATCCTGAGGATCATCCCGACCACTATGGGCAATAGGGATGTCATCATCTTGTATGATCTTCAGTTTTTGCGGGATTTCATTTCTTGCTAAATAGAAATCATCTTGCACTTGATTGTAGTATTCATTAGCGAAATATGGATGAGAAAGCTCATCAACATGACCGATACGGATAATGTTGTCGGTTTTCACAAAATCGTCCCAAAGTTGATTGAGACTCTTAAGTCGAGTTGTGTACAACTCTTTTGTTCGTCGATGGATTGGTTCCTTCTTCAGATTTAGCTTAATCCGTAGAATCTCCGCTCCTGTTTCTCTTGCTGAGATGCTAACTTGTCCATGATAATTGCATGTGCTCTATATGTTAATTGTAGAATATATGCTCTGAATGTTGATTATCGTTGGAATGTTGATTGTTGAATACGAGTGTCTAGCTCTGTTATACGCTTATTGTATTTGTGTTGATTGTTGTGTATGATATTGCTATGTTTGATTCCCGGCACCAATACGGCGATGCCCCGAACCAAACGATAACTTTTCTCTCTGGGATCCCACTGACCCTCGCTAATCGCCGGTCGTCACCAAAGTGAGTTCCAGATCTTTTATGATCCACAACTCCCGCCAGACACACTCACACATTCACACGCACAATCTCTCCCACATCCATTCAGCACTAGTGGACCCAACGACGGGATTTCTAGCTACAACACTAGCAAGCTTTGCTAGTGTGTGTACCCGTGTCCGACTAGGCCTCTCACACATACCATTTTCCACATTCATACTAAACTCCTCAGTCTCGGAGTTCGCTCCCACTTCCAGTACTGACTGGGAACTCCGCTGAGCGAGTTTATGGAAGCTGTGGATCCTAACTATTTCCTACTCTTAGGTTCTACAAATAGATGTGCGAAAAGCAATGTTTCTTTCCTTTCTGTTGCCCGGGTATTTTTCCCCCATCGAATTGAATTAATAAAATTCTGCAAACAGTTAAAACGCCCGCGGAGCAGAAAGGAAATGCGATGGGACGGTAGCTGGAGTGTTGGGACGAAAGGAAAAAAGTGTAGATACAATGCAGAAGGGATTGTATCTCGATCCAACCATCCGTTGGATCGCCACCCATCACAAAAGCCAAGTACAGTGCATGTGAAAATTATGATTTTTATATTTTTACTCGCGGATCATTAACTACTCCGGTGGATCGGCGTTCAGATTTGGGGGGTGGGAACTGACCAATAGCGTGTCACTCCTTACAATTATTTACTTATTATGTTTTTTGTAATTGGGCCTTTCTGCCCTCTGGCCTCTCTGCCAGTTTGTACTTTTTTGTACCATCGTTGTTTGTTGTGTGTTTGCTGGTTGTTGTTGGTTAGCGTTCTTTGTTGTTGGCTGGTGTTCTTGGTTGTTGTTGTATGCTTGTGTATTGTATATCTGTTTGTCTGTTCCCTCGGTGGAGGTGGTTTTAATACTTGGCCGTCCGCTTACACGCCTCTGCTGCTCCTTCGGTGGGGTGGTGGCTTAAAAAGGGGTCGTCATCCCTTCACCCATCGAACCTAACAATTACAGCTGATACGTCGTTGGGGTGTGCCCGATTATACTGGCCGTCCGCCTGCACACCACTGTTGCTCCCTCTTTGGGGTGTTGTTATAAAAGAGATCGTCGTCTCTTCACCCATCGATCAAGTGGCTTGGTGCTAGCTCCAGCTAGCTGCATCCACATCAGTTGTGGGTTGTGATGCCGGTATCCGCACCCACATCGGTAGCAGGATGGGGTGTTATTTAAGCCTCCTATTGTTGGCTTTCGTTGGGGTGTTTGTTCCAGGGATCGTCTCCCCCACCCGTCATCATCGTGTTGGGCTGTCTGGATTGAAAGGACCGTCCGTCCCCACTCGTCGGCGACTTTCAGGCGTCCTGTCTGATGCTGCCTGTCGCGAGTCTCCCGTCTATCTATGGGCTCCAACAACGGTGTTCCTGGTGGACCTCCTGTCGCACCCTGGGATTCCTCCCGTGAACCTATGTGGGTTGTTTTCCGAGGTCTGGGGTTGGTGGGCCACTGGCTGCTGGGACCATGGCTGCCCTCCACCTCCGCCAGAGCTCGGTGTTCCCACTCAAAGAAAAGAGGGACCGAAGGGACTTTTTCGGGAAAAGAGAGCCAAACTTGTTGCGGGAAAATTTTCCGCAACAATATTAAAAAACACCAGTGTTTAGCCCTTAATTAACAGATTAGTCCAATTTGCTCCTTACCGCTGGTGGGAAAGCAAAAGAAACTAATCACGTCGAGGTCACCAAAAAATGTAACGATTCTTTTACCGTTACGTAAATTAACAGACCAAGATTCTTGTATCTTGACTGTTAGTGGTATTGCTGATGGTACACCAGAACACCCAAAAGAAAGAGAGAAAATTTCGCAGCTCCAAGCAGACGCACTTGGAATAGTAAAAAATAAGTCTTCAACAACTGCTTGATAATCTCTGAAAAAGTCTTTATTTCGACACTATTTATACAAAATTATAGCTTAGCCTAGCATAAAAATTGATATTACACAAAATAAAAGAAAACTTATTCTAATACAAAATTATTCGTACCTACATTGCTTACGCAGCAAAATTCAAAGGTAAATTTTAATATATAAAAAAAAGGTATTCTATCGTGTGCATCAGGTGTATGGTGCATTGTGCGATGTGCATATAGGGTGTATTATGTGGGTTATTTATTTTTATTTTTGTTTTAAATTGTGGGTGTGCATTTATAAAATTAATTCTTAAGACTAAACTACTCGTATGTATGAGGCTCTCGAAAAATTATTTAGTTTTTGTGCGGTTCAATGAGCCTATTGGTTTACTGTAGTATGTTAAGTATGTTATGGCCATCTGGATATATGGTTTGAATGGGATGTTAGTAGGTATGATACGATCCATATATTAACAAAATCTTATTCCTAAAGTGCTAGAGTTTGGTATAGTTATCTGATCTTTTGTGGTGTATCGAGAATTCTGTTGTCAAGCCGCTCGTCTTCTCATGAAAGATCGGAAGAAGATTTAATAATTACAAATGTGATTATTGCTGTAAAATGTTTCTGTGGGTACAAATGATAGAACTTATTTCTTTCAACACAATCGCTGTATTCAATTCAGTTACAATCTACAATTCAATGGCTTTTCTCAACCCCTTTTACTTTTCGTTATCTTTTACTTAAATCACTTTATCACTACTCGTAGTTCTCATTTAAAATTCCACTTTAGAACTGGCTTGCATATCTTGGGGGTGCTGATATTTATACTCGTCCCGAATACTTCATCGTTCATCATTCCGTTGAAATGACGCATTCTGCCCAAATTGATCACCTTCATTTTTTATCGATCCCCACGCTGGATCCGGTAGGCAAAGTTATTAATCCGGGTTATCACCTTGTATGGACCTTCCCAATCTTGTGCCAATTTTGGTGATTTGACTTTCTTACGCTGAGGATTATACAGATACTCCAGATCTCCTTGTTTGAAGCCGGAAGATTTCGCTTTGATGTCGTACCTATCCTTAATGCGGTTGCTCGCTAGTTTCATCTTTTCTCGGGTATTTTGAATCAATTTACAAATCCTGCTGCGCAAGTCATCCACGTAGTCGTTCCAGTCCTTGGATTCCGTAGGTGGGTATCTGAATTTCGTTTCACTTGGCAAACGAACTGTTTGACCAGAAAGATCTTGGATGGTATATGTCTTGTTGAACTATGGACCGATATGCCATTAAGAAGTGGGGTCTGCGTCAATCCAGATATTGGCACACTCCCTGGAAGGCTTTTGATTCAAACTTTCGCCCTTGATGAGAGTGTAGTTGTTGACTATCTGTTCTGTTACGATCTTAGCCTATTGATTTGGGATTGCGAACACTTACTTACCGAAGAAATCCATGACCACAAGGTTGCCATTAAATGTTTTGGCATTTGTTGTATTCATCCCTATGGCTTTACTCTTGGGCCCTTGGTAACCGCACATCTTATGCACTTTTTGCACAATTTCTCGAAATCTTGTTTTGTGCTTAGCCAATAGAAACGTTCCTTTACCTTCTCTAACATCTTGTTTATTTCCAAATGACCTCCTGAGATTCTGTCATGCATATCATATACCACTTGGCTGACTCTAGGCTATGGCACAATTAGCTACATACGAGATGTATCTCCATCTCCACTTTCCCATTTTCTCTTCAGCAAACCGTCTTGCACACCCTTTACCGTCTCAGTCCAGATCATTTGGATAGTGGCCTGGGCCTTCGCTTCCTTACGGTTGCAGTATTCACATTTGCCTCCGCACCGTCGACGAGATATGGAGTTTTCCCTTGTGGTGTTGCACTTAAAAGTCATAGCCACATCAACTGCTCGATCCATCTCGGAACTTGGTCTTCAGAGTTCTTAAATTGTAGCAGCCCTCTCAGAGCTGCGTTCTCTATGCGAATGAATGAACATTTGTCCATAGAAGTACTTGTGGAAATGCTTCGTAGCCAGAGTTAAAGCCAGGACCTCGCACCGAGTTACGCAGTAGTTCCTTTCAGGTCGGGAGAGTACCTCACTGTAATATGCATACTTTTCTGGCAATCACTTTCTCGTGATCATCATGAAGTTGAGAGAGAATAGGTAAATGTTCCCCCTTGAGGCTATATAAACCACAACGGAAACATGTCGTGCAACACCGGTCGCAACTGTTCAGAGCATGAAAATCACGAACAAATTCTCAGCTTCTGTATTCTAGATCAATAGCAGCGTATCCTGCGGACAAAAAAGTCGGTGAGTACGCTGATATATTTGCTACACTAGACGGAGGAGAATAAGGACGTACGCAACTTGTTCAACACCACATTGACACATTGAAATGGTGGCGAAGTTGAAAGTTGACTTGAGTTCTCACTTACGAGAAAACTTTGGATGCGCTTTCTGGAGCGAAATATTTTGAACTCTTGACTTGAAGAGCGGTTACTGGCAGGTAAAGATCAATTGCAAGGATCGTGAGAAAACTGCCATCACTACAGGAAGCGGTCTTAGGCCTTTTACAGTGATGTCGTTTGAACAGTGGAAAGCTCCATACCACATTGACTATTGGAACGAAAATTGCAAGGGCTCACGTGGAAAAGCTGTCAAGTGAATCTGGACGACGTTACCGTCATAGGTAAGTTGTTCGAGGAGCATCGAGAAAACCTAAAAAAAAGTGTTTGAGAAGCTGCGAAGGGCTCATTTGAAGCTGAACCCAGAAAAGTGTGCCTTGTTCCGCCCAGAAGTAAAATATCTTGGTCACATTATATCAGCGGAGGGAGTAAAGATGGATCCTGACAAAATCTAAGCGGTAAAAAGCTGGCCGCTCCCAAAAAATAAACATCAACTGCGAAGCTTCTTGGGACTTGCCACGTACTACAGGAGGTTCATAAAGAATTTTGCTGGTATTGCGAAGAGCCTGCACCAACTTACGGAAAAAAGCTGACAGTTTAGGCAGTCTGGAGAGTGTGGGTTACCCCACACCCAGAAAAATGCTCATCGTGGACGCAAACGCTAGCAATGTTGAGGTAGGAGCAGTGAACTCTCAAGTTCATGAAGGTCACGAGAAAGTGGTTGTACTCTTCAGATATGAAAGAAACTACTGCGTAACTCGGTGTGAACTTCTGGCTTTAATTCTGGCTCCGAAACATTTCCATATATCTATGGCAAAAAGTTCAGTCTTTGGACAGACCACGCAGCTCTGCAGTAGCTACTACAATTACTGAAGGCCAAGTTGCGAAATGGATTGAGCAGTTGCATGGCTACGACTTTGAAGAGCCGCACCGCAAGATAAACTACACTCACATGCGCACGCTCTTTCTCGTCGGGCAGATAATGACATATTGGCCTGGAAGGAACACAAAGAAACACTTTAATGCCAAATGATACGCCCTCGTGGTCGTGGTATTTGCAATCCCAAATCAAGAGCCTAAGACCGTATCAGAAGAGATAGTCAACAACTGTGTGAGCAGAATTGGGGTCAAAATGGAGCTATAATCCGATCAAGGGCGAAGCTTTGAACCAAAAGTTTTCCAGGAAGTGTGTCAATATCTGGGAATAAGTAAGAGAAAGACAACGCGTCGAGCGGTTCAGTTTAGTTTATAATAGTTTTAAATGCATATTATTTTCTTAATCATTAACTCTTTCATACTAACAAAAAATGTTTAAAAGCTACCATAAAATTACTTAACAACCTTATAATAATTTACTGGCCCCACAAAGGCACTCTAAGCTACTCTAAATTCTTATATCTATGTCTTTCGACTTTACTTACATTATTTACTTAGAAATAATTATTTTATATACTTAAGACTAAGAAAAAAAAATTTGTTAACAAAACAATTAGCATATGGACATTTTTTTATTTATTATAAAAACTTAGTATCTAACTTAAAATAAACCAAAGCCTACCTAACCTAAATGCACAATACACACATAAACACACATAGGCATTATACACAATCATATACATATATCAGTATACACCTTTGTATACACTGATATATGTATATGCTTCTTAAATGCTAACCTAAACCTATGTAAGCTGGCCACCGCTATTCATAGAGCAAATAAATTGGTCAGCTCTGCCTCTTTAGTGAGGCCGGTCCGTAGTTGACGGAAACGACGACGAAACATCTTCCCCATCAGCCCTATCTGGAACGAAGCCCCCTAGGAACGAAGCCGTCAGAGCGCACACTCTCGTGGTAGAGGTAATTGGGGTAGTAAGCCCCAGATATCAGGTTATTCGTCCAGGTCATTGGTCTTGCAATGTGCCTTCAAGTCAGTTGTTGTCCGCTCGTATTAGGTTCGCCCTGTTGTAAAGGACCTCAGTAGGATCAATTTGTTTGTACTCTGACTCTGCTGTTCTGTACAAGCGAACGCAAGCCCTCTCAAACACCCGATTCTTTTCCATTAAGCTTGCTCGTACATTGAACCACACGGGACAACCAAATACCAGCATGGGCCTGATAATGGCCATGTAGCAGATTACCTTTACCTTCGCATCGAGTTGGCTGCTATAAAACAGTCTCTTTGTAAGGGCAAAAGCGCCTTTAGCTCTGGTCAGAGCAGCATCTACATTTTTGTCAAAATACAAAAACTGATCTAGCCAGATCCCAAGGTATCTGACTACATTTCGACAGGCAAGAGGTTGTCCGTGTTGTCCAATGAAAGAGAACTTTCGCCAATTTTTTCTAGTATCCCTAGAGGCTCCAGACAACGGCGTCCTAAAGAGAATGGTTTCCGACTTCTGAAAGTTGATTTTCAACTTCCAGTCATCGCAAAATCGTCTTATTTTATCGAAGTCACGCTGCAGGAGAGTATTAATAACCTCGATTTTTGTACCTGTTCTGTACGCTACCAAATCGTCTGCGTACGCAATAGTATGGGGAAGTGAACGCTTGTATAAATGTTGAATAGGATCGGCGAATTGACCGCGCGTTGCTGAAGACCATTTTTAATTTGAAATATTCCAACAGAAGTCACATCACCATTTTTCACGATAAACTGTCTGTTGGTTAGCATATTATAAAGAATGTACAGGAGTGGTTTACTGATCCCCAGCCTAGTCAGCTTATAGAAAAGACCCTCTAACCATACGGTGTTGAAGGCCTTTTCCAAGTCAACAAGGCAGGCACCAGTAAATTGGTTTTTTCTTTATTCCATTGGATATCGGACACCAGTTTAGACGCGGCATGTGAGATATCATGTCCCGCCTTAAAACCGAATTGATTATCCGGAACTATATGTTTGTCCTCAACCCACCTAGTCAGAGCTCTATTGACACCTTTTTCAAAAATCTTACTGATATTCGGAAGAAGACTTATGGACCGCAGATTCGTCGGATTGGATAACCTCCCCCCTTACGGGATAAGTTGAACCACCGCCGTTTTCCAATGCGGTGGATAATGTGCATTATTCATTGTATTATAAACAGGGTGATGTAAATTTCCACCGCTTCTAGAGGAAGATGTCGAAGCACGATGTTCGGAATACCATCGGTCCCCACTGATTTCTTAACTCTGATTCTGTCGAAGATCTCATGGAGTCCTTCCATCGAAAGTGTTGAGTAGTAGGTTCCCTCTAGTATTTGGCAAATTATTTCCCCAATCCCCGCCGATTATAAAATAATTCTCCCCCGATTCCAGCCTGAGAAGTCGAGAAAGCGTGTCGAGCTCTGTAATGAATAAAGTGGATTGAGAAGCCTCAGGCGCATAAACAGAGACCAAGCACAACCGCTTTCCACTGGGTAGAGGGATGTAAATGACGACTGCCTCCAGCTCCCGAAACCTGCGCAACACTTCTTTGTACACTCTGTGAAATTTTATACCTTGTTTAATGAAAATCACGACACCGTCTCCACGTTTGGATCTGGGCCGGTTTCTTCTCCTAACAATATAATTATTGTACTCCAATTTGTGCTTATTTTTTAGCTTGGTTTAGCTTGGTTTTCCGATCCTAATTAATGAATTAACATTCACCGCAAGGACCTTCAAAGTTTGCTCCACCATGTGCGTACCCATTAGGCCCGGAAGCAGCGCGTAGATCTGGTCCACCCGCTTGGCCTGTTTTTGTACCTGCTGTTGCAGCGGAGTCATCTGCCCTTGGATTGCGAGCAAGGTGGCCAGCATGTTAGGTGCAGCTTCCGTTGTTCTCGCCTTTGGCGCCGGAGAAGCAATAGTCGCTTGTTGTACCGTAGCCCCCCTGCCTGAAACCATTTGGGCGTAGGAAATTTGGGACGTGACGGCTGGTGTTTGAAACCTAACAGGTGAACGTTTGACCTCCACCTTCTGCTGCCGAGCCAGTTTTGCTTTCTTAATGTCAGCGAACTTAGGACAACCCCGATAGTTTGCGGTGTGTCCCACGTTCCCACATAACACGCACGAGAGCTGCGACCTATCGGATGCTCCGTCAACACCCAGAGCACACTCCTCGGAACTGTGGTTTTTTGCGCACTTGACGCATCGAGGCTGCATTTGGCAGTTCGACGCGGCGTGCCCGAAACTCTGGCAGCGAACGAATTGTATAACGCTTTCGCTCCTTTTTAATTATTCCCAGTGAACCACCTGGTAGTCTAGGACATTGATACTCATTAGACTATCCAGGCGGCTTTCGAGACTGAACTGCACCAGGAAGAACGGCAGACTCCGTTTCTCCCGCCTGGCTCTAGCTGTGGTAAATGGCCTTACCCCTACAAACTTGAGTCCTACGCACTCCTTCTTTTTCAGCAGTGCCAAGATCTCCTCAGGATCAGAAGACGGTTCCAACCCCTTCAGCAGCATTGATTGCCGCTTTTCACACTTCGGTGTGAATGAGTAGTGCTCCGTCGTCGTTTCTTTTAGGAGCTCTTTCACTTTCGCGTATTACAGTGGATGGCATGGCGATCGTTCCCCAATCTCTTAATATTAAAATTATTACCAATGACCAAATTACACAGGTCCGTGGTTTCATTTACCTCTAATTTATAGGTGTTGATAGGAGGCACCTTCTCCTTCTTCTTCTGCTGCTGATGGTTTTTTTTTGTTGCTACAGTTGTTGTTTCCGCTCTTGTTGCTTTTTTTGTTGGGAGCTTTCTACCTCTAATTGCTTCTGTTGTTGTTGCTGCTGCTTGTGCAGTTTTTTCAGCTGTTGTTGTTGTTTTTGCAGCTGTTGCTGTTTCTGCTGATGCTGTTGTTTCTGCTGCCGCTGTTGTTTTTGCTGCAGTTGTTGTTTCTGCTGCTGATGGTTTTGTTGTTGCTGCAGTTGTTGTTTCCGCTCTTGTTGCTTTTTTTGTTGGGAGCTTTCTACCTCTAATTGCTCCCTCTGCCTGCGTGTAGTTTGTTTTTGCTTACAGCAAGTATTTTTTCTTTCAGATTTTCTATGCTGCAGCTAATATCTTTTATCATTTCAACCTCATCTTCCGACTCGGATGCCGCTAGAGAGGCAAAGTTGTTATTGCCCCCTCATAATGACCTCGTCAGCCGTTAAAATGGCATTTATTCTCTTTTTTGTTAGATTAGGAGAGGTTTTCAAACTCCTCCTCCTTTATGGGAAGAGCGGAGCGCTCTCCACCATCCATCACGTGATTTGCTTATTGGTTATGTTTTAATAGCACTATATTTATTTACACAATTTGTGACAAATAATAAAAAAAATAATAAAAAAAAAATTCCAAGTTTTGCCTGGGATCGCACTCGTATCCCATGAGACACGAGACGAAACACGTCTATTCTCTGCTGAGATTTGCGAACGACTGAGCTGTCGATGTCGTATTTGGACCCTCGTGCTGCCCTAATTTTCGGACATCATACCGGCCATTTCCTTGTACTCTGGTCACCTCATATGGTCCGAAGTATTTAACTTGCAATTTCAGACCTATACTGAACTGCGTTTTTATGATTGCTACATACTTGATATTGTTTTGTTGCTTTCCTTTTCCGATCGTAGGTTCTAAAATTTGCTGTCTGTACCTTTGCGATCTGTTGCTTTGCAGCTTGGCTAACTTCGTCTCGTTCGTTCTCGAAGTTATCTCTCATCACTCCCTCTAATAGCGGCTCGCAGCTCATGGCTCCCTTCTTTTTTCATTATTGTCCCGAACATGAGCTGGAACGGTCCTCGGTTTGTGCTTCGTGAGTTTATTACGCTTTGTACCCTATTTTTGTGCTTGTGCCACTTCTTAGGATCATCTAGCGATAACTTTGTAAGGATCTCGACAACAATTCATTTCATCCGCTCCACCTGCCCATTCCCTCTAGTTACTCCAGTCGTGGTCAGAATATGCTGGATATGGCTTAACTTACAGAATTCTTCGAATACGTTCGGTTAACTGAAAACCTCATTCTTGAGCTCCAACTTTTTCAAGACCTCGTCACACTTCGTGATCTTTACTGGGTAGATCCAGATAAACTTCGTGAAAGCGTCTACTACTACAAAGAGATAATTGTAAAGTTTATTAGTAGATGGGAGTGACCCCAAATGGGCAATGTGATACGTATGTAGTAGGACATCGCTTTTCTCTCTCGGATTCAGGAAACCTTCTGCTTTTCCACTTTTCCTTGCAGACAATATACACGCCACGCAGTTAGACAAGATACCTTCGACACAGTTACTCAGCTTAGGGATAAAACAATCCTGCTTACAAACGGCTTCCACCTTCCTTGCGCTAATGTGGCCCTGCTCGTGGATTAATCTTATTATCTCACGCAGCATTACCTTTGGTACGACAAGTAGATGAGCTCTTGTTGAGTATATCGTTCCTAACTCGTATTTTTTGTAGCTGCCTTTTGCTGCTAGTATTTCCATAACCAACCTGCAATGTTCATCCTTATCCTGCGCTATCTTCATTCTATACAGGACTCCCTCCTCGATTCTCATGACCGTTGGATATCTGCTCAACGCGTCAACGTGTCTCATTGCTGTTCCTTTCCTGTGTATCACCTTCTTATCGTATTCCTGGGAGCATCTAGGCACTCGCGGGTACAGATCTTTCTCCGTCATTTTCGCATGGAACGCCTGAATACACACGCAGTTCCTTTAGACATTTCATTATGGCTAACACCTTTAATTCGTAAGTCGTATAGTTCTTCTCCGATGTTGCCGTCTTAAAACTGAGGTAAAATACAGGATGAAACTCACCCTCATCATGCTTCTGTAATAGAGCACCACCATATCCTATTAGACTCGCATCCGTGTGCAGCTCAGTCGGGACCGCAGGATTAACAGCTTCAAAACCGGTGGTTTACATAGATACGACTTCAACGTGTCGATTGCAGCACGCTGTTCTTCACCCATGTTAAATTTGACCGACTTGCACAAGAGGCCCGTAAGCGACTTTGCAATTTGTGAGTAGGTTGGAATAAATTTTGGGAAGATCCCGTCAAGAAACTTAGAGTCTGCTTTACGTTGATTGGAGTCGGGAATTTGTGCACGGCTCTTATCTTCTTCGTTGACGGGTTGGTGCTTCCAATCTCCATTATGTGTCCTAAAAATTCAACAGACCTGCTCAATTTTACCCCACTTGATCTTCAGCCCAAACTCTTCTGCGACTTTCAGCACTGCTACCAGCTTCTTCAATGGTTCTTCCTGTCCTTAGCGAAAATTATAATATCATCTACATACTCGTACATCAATAGATATCGCTTTAGCACTAGATGGCAGAATACCTGGTTGATGATCCGGCGTTACAAATGCTGTATACTTCCTACTGTTCTCCGTTACGTCCATATGGAAGAAACCATTCTTAAGGACCAATGTTGTGAACACTTTCGCTTCATGCAGTTGCTCCAACACATCCTCCATTACAGTCATAGGATATCGGCCTTTGAGCATCTTCGCATTTAGTTCTCGATAATCTACACACAGTCTGTAACTGACATTATCCTTCTTAACTAGCACGATGGGACGGGCGTATTCTGATCGGCTCTCCCGAACTATGCCCTCCTCTAACCGCTCCTGTATTTGTTTGTCTACCACTTTCCTTTCCTCTGGCGCCAATCTCCTTCCTTTGCGGTACACCAAGTGAAACATTTCTTCAATTGCCAACAAAAGCGTAATGTGACGTACCCTCTATGTTCTCCATGATATGCCTGACGTCAGATTCAATCCATTTTACTTGACTTATTCCCCTTGATGATGATGTTGTTTCTGTTTTAACCGGGCAGTTTGGTGATATATATCCAAACTGGTTATATTTAAAGCACCGCATACCCTTTCCTTTATCCGGACAGTCCTGTGCCAAATGCGACATCGAACCACAAATATGACAACGCTTTGTTGCCGTTGGTCCCCTCGAGGTTATGTTTGTGCGTCCATTATTTATAATTGTCTCCACTCTTGGTTTCGATGCTTGCCGCTGCATTCTATTATAAGTTTCCAATTTGGTCTTCAATTCTTCGAGCGTTGAGGCTTCGTAAATATTGTTTTGTTATATACTGTGTCTGGGATTCTATTTATTATGTACTCTACTAGGAACCATTCGTCGATATCTCCTTGATTACAGATCTGCACCATCGTATACAACTATTCTAATAGGCTTTCTGACGTATTTTTCTTCCGGAACTCCAACCCGGAACCTTTTCCTCAATTCTTTAACTAAATGCGCCCTCAGTTTGTTCCAATCTGTGATTCCCCCAGTGGCCTCTACTGCTAAATTTGCAGCGCCTTTCAGTAACCTACGTGCATACAAGTACTTCTGAATGTCATTCCATTCACAGGCTATAGCGATAGACTCAAATTCCTCAATCCATTTGGTGCAACGTTTTCCCCCTTTTCCCGAAAACTCCTACACATCGCGAAAGACGAAGTTGTAATTTGTCCTCCTCTTCTTCTCATAGTACGTCTGGCAACTCCGTATACTCTTCTGTTTCACTATCTTCAAACATGTCGTTTAATATATCATCCACTTCAATTCCTTCTCCAAAATTACTTCTGATACGAGTAAGCAGATCAGTCTTGACGCTATACCGATAATAAGATCCTTCCTCCTGAAGCTGTCGAACTGTAGGTTTTTCAGCTGATCCATGCATACAGCACAACCTTGCACCCTCTTTTACTTTTCACCTTCGCGACTTGACTTTTCTTACTTAGCCATTGCACATTCACATAATGGATTTGCATTATTAATAAAGGGTTTTCCAATAGGGGCTTGACAACTTTGAATTTAATTTGTGAATGCACTGTTTCACTAATCATCAAACTGTCACTGTCAATTTATTCAGTAAACTCAACATTTTCATCATGCTAAAGTACACTAACGAGCAACGTTTGCAAATTATAAAAATTTTCTACCGAAATTCGGAGTCGGTGACTGCAACTTTAAGAGCGTTAACTCCAATTTTCGGTCGTAATTCTCGCCCTAGTAGACAGGCAATAAAAAGTTAGTGCAAAAAATTTGAGTCTGCATATTCGTTGTGTGATGTTACAGTGTCAGTGAGACAACGGGTTGGTCGAAGTGCCGAAAATATCGCTGCCGTTCAGGCGTCCGTAGCAAACGATCCAAATCAGTCAATTCCATGGCGTTCTCAAGAATTGGGCATCGCTCAGACCACATTATTGGGTATTTTGCGTAAGGATCTTGGTTTACACCCATACAAGATCAAGCTGACTCAAGAATTGAAACCGATGGACCATCTGAAGCGACGTACGTTCTCCGATTGGGTTCTGGAGAAGATGCGCCAAGATGATGAATTTCATCGCAAAATTATCTTCAGTGACGAAGCTCATTTTTGGCTCCATGGGTTCGTCAATAATGCGTCAAAATATGCGTTATTGGTTGGGTGAAAATCCACATGTGCTTCATGAATCACCACTTCATCCACAAAACATAACTGTTTGGTGTGGTTTGCATGCCGGCGGCGTTATTGGGCCATATTTTTTCGTCGACGATAACGATCGTCACGTTACTGGGAATGGTCAGCGTTATCGCGCCATGATCACCGATCATTTTTGTCCCGAATTGGAAGATATCGACTTGGACGACATGGGGTTTCAACAGGATGGTGCCAGAAGCCACACAGCACACGCTACAATCGATTTATTGAAGAGTAAGTATGGTGAGCGTGTTATCTCAAGACATGGGCCAGTCGATTGGCCGCCTCGTTCGTGAGATTTAACGCCGCTTGACTATTTTCTGGCTACGTTAAGTATTTGGTTTATGCCAACACGCAACGATATTGGAAGAGCTCAGAGCCAACATTGAACGCGAAATAGCGGCCGTTTCGGCCGAAATGTATGGTCGAGTCGTTGAAAATTGGGTCCAACGAATCGACCGCTGCAAACGTGCCCGAGGTAGCCATATGAACGAAGTCGAGTTCCATTCATAAATGTTTTGATTGTACTTCAAGCCGATAATAAAGTTTTTGAAATATTTCAAATGGTTTTTGTTTTATTTAAAAAAAAAGTTGTCAAATCCTTATTTGAAAACCCTATAGAATACTTAATTAAATAACTTAACAATTCTGCATGTATATTTATTTTATTCTCGTTAACAATCCTATACCAAAATTTCATCTTGTTGATCTCTTCTAGACCCGCATTCAGATTTTTTGTAAAGTTGTTGATTTTATTCTTGATTCTAGTTTCTGTCTTGTTCACCCTATATATTGTAAAGAGCGTAATATTGGTATTTGTTTTACTACTTTTTATTAGGGCTTTCTGGTGTTACTGTCTAGGTCTTCCATATCATGGTACACTTCATCCTTGACTCCCAACATTGAGGTGAGAATAGTTCCAAGTAGTCCTCGTTTTTATCTTCGCAAAGGTGTTACTTGAAGTCTGTTGAAAATTGATTGCCAGCCTAAGCGTGATAAGGTGCAATGAATAATAACAAAATGTTGACCTAAATATGAAAATAAAAATATCTTTAACCTAAGCAGTAAGAGCGAATAATAAAAGAAAAGAAATATTTATTGTTGATGTCATCAACAGATACTTTCTTATAGAAAGTTGTGTATTTGAAGTACCATATGTCCAAACTCTACAAGTTCTTCTTTTATGTCGTTTGGTTTTATGTATGGTTCTTAGTCTTACTTTGAAAACTTAGTACGTAAAATATTTTATTCTTCTTTGTCTCAATATTTTGACGATATTTGTCAAGAATATGGATTCATACTTGCTACTTTAATATACTTTTAGTTCATATTATTGTTCTGCTTTCTGGTTCGGTGGTTTTATTAGGTAACCAATGCGATAGACTGCGAAGCACCATCCTACGGGGCATATTACGTAGTAGTTCTGGTAACTCTTTCTCTCAAAAGTCCAGATAAAATTCTGATTTAACTCTTGGAGGACACCGACCACACTTCAACGTGGAACTTAAGTTATAAAGATCTCTGTTTCGTGGAGGGGGTTTACTTTCTGTCCAGGTGAGCAAAATGTGAAAATTATGTATTTCATTCCTGATGAAGTGGAACTCATTCATGCATAGAACCCGGTCAATGAAATTTTCATTCACAAAGTATCCCCGAGTAAGCTTCTTACTCATCCTAATGAATGATGAAATAGGTATTGTACAAGCCTTCTAAATGCAGATCCCTCAAGAAATGAGTCTTGCTTGAATGTAAATGTCTTTTTTCTGGTGTGGTCGATTTTGCACGATCTTTGATATTTTGTAAAACGACATCATAACTTTGACCTTTGAAGCAGGAGTCAATTTAATTCAATTTCAAGTTGTAATCAAAGAATTTTTTGAATGTGTGATTGCAATTTATTATTACGAGTATTAAGTTTCCGACACTTTATCCGAAACATATTGTATAAATTAATTTAGTCATTAATAACAATTTACATAAATTGTTTAAAGTGATATTTTGATTTTGATGTTGCCTGTCAATATTACATGTTTAAGTGTGTGCAACTCTTATTTTTTTCTTATCAGTAGTGAACTTAACTTCGATATGCTTATACGAGTATGTTTTCATAGAATGTTACCATTTGAAACACAAAATTTTGCAGTACATATATATGTATTTATATATCAATTATTTTTGAGCATTGAATACTTACGAAATGTTTTGATATACAGAAGCCAGTACAGGCAACTTAATTGAGTCTTTGTTATATTTATCAAATACAATCGTAATTATGTTTCTTAATATTTTTCATAGTTCTGGACCTACAATGCCAACACTAGTCAACTCCGACATGGGTCATCAGATAAATGTCTCGCAATCAGTGAACAAAAGGATAAAGTCATTATGGAAGATTGTGACTCAAATCGAAATTGGCAAAAATGGCACTTGGAAAACTATGATCCTTCAAAATTGTGAAGGTTCATATATATATGTGAATAGCTCAAATGTAACTCCTACGCACAAAGAAGCATATAACTCACTTGTAATAAAATGTATCTTAATATTAAGGTAGTGTATTTATATATAAGTTCCACATGAAATAAAAAATATAAAAAGATTGCATTTAAAAGGTAGGCTAGGTAAGTAAAGAAAACGAGAATTTACATAAAATAAGTATTAAAAGTTTGTTTTTGTTACTTTATACATAAATACTTCACTGTATTTAAAAAAAAAATCTAGTTAAAGAACATTCCATTTTATACAACAACCAAAATTTTAGTTTTGAATATGTACATATACATATGTTTATACTTACATATCTGTGAAGGTAGCACATAAGATAAATAACAATACAAATTCATTTTTACTACTTGTCTTAAATACATATTTTTTTGTATATAAAATTATATAAATAGTTATTAAAAAATGAGAAAGCCAATGCCATTATAATAAAATTAAATTTACGGTAAAAATAAACATATCTACAAATATCCACAAATTAGACTAAAACATAATATATACACATAACGTTAAGTAGAAAATAAATAAATTAAATTAAATTAATACCTTCGAGTATGTTTTCGATGAATTGAAAAAAATAATTAATTCATGTTAAAGCCATTATTCTACTTTGAACATGAATTCATTGAATTATTTATGGCTTTAAGCATTTTAAATGTGTCTACATGTATCAACTGTTTGATACATTTGAATTTGCCATATTTAGCACAACATGGCACGGATGCATTCCGCAGCCAGAAAAAATTAATGTTTTTAAATTAAAAGATATATGTACACATATTAATGTATGCATATATAATATATATTATTTTCAACATATACTTAGTAGATTTTATATTTATGCGTTCAAGTGTGGTATAGCTACTTTGTTATTTAATCTTATTAATGTTTTATTACTGTGTTTAGAAGCAAACATCTATGTATGGTTGTCAAGTAAAATTTTTCTTTTTATAGTTATTATTTCTATTTTATTGTGATCTCGGTTAATGTTCCAATCTGTACTCATATTTCGAGTTACTTTTTAGTTCTAACAGGTGTCCCAAAATTCACGCAAGAAGTAATTTTGATAGAAATCACATGATTTCAATCAAAAATTGTAGATTTTTTATTATATAGTATAGGGTTATGTATGGAATAGCATATCGGGTAATTGGCCTCCACGGCTTTGCTGGCACATACACACTCTTTTGGCGAAATTTTCCATGCCAGTTTTGAATATGGTAGTTATGTAGATGGTACGGCACTCTATTTGCTTCTTCAATGCGTGGGTGGTCTTGGGCTTGTTGGCATTAATCTTCGAATTTAAAAAACACAAAAAAAAAAAAAAAAGTCGAACGACGTTAAATCCCATAATCTGGGCGACCAATTCTGATCACCAAAACGGGAAATTACAAGATCAGGAAATGACTCATGCAGTAATGGAATTGTTTCTTGGGATGTATGGCATGTGGCACCGTTTTCTTGAAACCACATGTCGTCTACATCCAAGTCCTGCAATTTAGGCACACAAATTTGGATTATCATGTCACGATAGCGAGAACCATTAACTGTTATTGTCTGATGAGTCGCATTTTTAAAGAAAAATGGTGAGAAGATGCCTCCAGCCCAAAATTCGCAACATACAGCGATAGGTTGAGGATGCATTTGTTTTCCAACAATCCAAACTCGCCGATTAAATTGACCAGGTCTTCATTAATCATGAACTCAAATCAAACAAAAGCTCATGACCTGGACAATAACAGTAAATGTTACAATATAGGGAATCATACATTTTCTGGGCACAACCTTCAGGCTTAAGGAAACCCTCAGTTTCCTTAGTAAAGAAATTTCTACTAATACTTTTTTCTAAAGTCAGACATATAAATATCTAATTTATAGTTGCTTATGGCATAAGTCACTATAGGTCTTCCCATTCCCAAATCATCTGTCAGTCTGTTCTTGATCTTTGAACTGATTATCATGTATTACCTATGTTGGCAGAATAGACCAGCACCAATAACATAACTCAAATCAACTTTCTGGAGGTGTTAATAACAAACTAAAAATGAAGGGGTAATACAGCAGTAGTGCAATTAAGTCCATGTTTACATTGGCGCAGGCAGGAAGATTGTCCGAAAGAGAGGGAACGCTTTTTATTGAAGTGGGAAGAAGAAGGGTTACTTCCACCGAAAATCCATTTCTAAAGTGAAGCACGTCGTTTTTTCCATATCGTTCCATTTCTGACATATGTTTTATTCTTGTTTTGACCGTTGTTTTGAGGAAGTGTGAAGAATAGGAAAAAAGATAGGTTTCAGGTCAACTAGTCAGACTAAAAAATTAAAAATGCTCCGATTCAAGTGTTCCACTTGTCAAAAAGTCTTTTAACCCAATGAAAATGTGGATATGACGTTCAAGGTGAGGAATTTCACCCCTTCGCCAATGTAAACAGGCACTAAGAATTATACGAGTAAATGCAGTTGCAACCATAACCAATGTAACAACATTTTGACCCATACTGTCAGCAACCATAGGCTTTATGGCATACTGTTCAATGTGTCCTTATACCGTAGCTTACCTTATTATACGATATTACCTTATTAATGGGTTAGAAATAAGGCAATCGTCTTAGAGACAGCACTGATAAGTATTCTATGGTCATCCTCACAAGACTTCAATGCCGAGATGAATGCAACAAATCAAATCCAACATAAAGGAAAATTGAACTGTATTCATTTGTCATGTTGATTTCACAGTAGTCTAAAATTGACTTAAATAAAATAGAAATTTCATCATGAGTAAGTTTTATATTATCCATCATAAACAAACGATTAATCGACAAATTATAATAGTTAGAATTATTTCAATAAAAGGCCTGTTTTTGTGAAATTGTTGTTCAAGATGAAAATGATTATCATCCATGGAGATTTGAATTGTCAACTGTAGCTGCCAAACCTTCATTATTTTTCAAATATTGCTCAACAATGAAAACGCGCTCTTTCGTATAGTGCTTCATTTTTAATAACTCTGAACTGTCAGCTGCCACGGTAATTTGGCACAAGCGGCGCAAAATTTAAATCTTGCGTGAATTTTGGGACTACCTTTATAAAAAGAATTACTTAAATGGTGCCCTTGTAGAGAGTTGTATTTATTAAAACAATTACAAAATTGTAAAAAAGTGATGGAATACTAATTCGAACTACTCGTTAGTTTTCTTCTTTCGTTAGACTCGTGTGTCGGAAATAATTTGCTATTTTTGTAGTAATGTTATTTATTTGAACATATTATTAATTAAATGTGTTAAAAACGAACCAACCAACCCAAATAAAAAAATGAAGAAATCATAAAAAATTATTTTGAAGAAGAATTAAACAAACAAATTTAACCTATTTTCATATTTAAAAATGCTTATTTATTTTATTCCATTTTCTTAATGTAAACGCAAATGGCTAAAATATTTTTTCTGAACACGCCAGAGAGCTAAATATTAAAATTCAGTTTTTCTATAGAAAAAATCATGTTCTCTGAGCTAAAATATAAAAACTCAAATATGCTAAGTTTTGTTAAACTAACAGACAACCACAGTATCCGTTTTCAAATAGATATACTCATATGTGCGTATACGACCATCTTGCTTTTATTTGAAATGCTGCAGTTGCCGTCTCTCGTCACTAAATATAGATCCTCTCCACTTCCTGGAAAATTTTCAGATCACAATACAATGGTCGCATGAAAGTTGTTTATATTATATAATTTAGTAATCCATAAAAAAAAACGTTGTATTATGTTATAGAAACCCTTTTGATACCTAGTACATACATACGTAGATCTAATCAGAGAAATATATTATGAGCCGAAAGTATGTTTCGACTGTAATTAAATATTGAATACAATAACTTGGTATATAAATAGTTCATACATGCATATAAAGGGTCCGCATCTAACGTTTATTTTTTCAACTAGTGCTTATTTCATGAATGGTAACACTTAGCTCATGTCTGATTTGACAGATAATTAGTTTTATCCTTCCGGTTAATAATGGAAAATAATTTCATTCAAATGGCTGCCTCGGCTGGCCATGCAGTAGCCTACACGATGGGTCCAATTTTTAAGCACATTATCGATTGTGTGCAGCTGTATTTCACCAATGGCTTCACGAATATTGTCCTTTAAAGCGTCAATTGTCTCTGGCTTGTCGGCGTAACACTTATCTTTTACGGCACCCCACAAATAATAGTCCAACGGTGTCAAATCGCAGCTCCGAGGTGGCCAAACGACATCAGCTCTGCGGCTGATAATGCGATCTTCAAAAACAGGGCGCAAAACATCGAGTGTAGCTTCGGCTGTGTGGCACGTAGCGCCGTCCTGTTGAAACCAAATGTTGCCAATATCCTCCACTTCAATTCTTGTCAACAAAAATTCGTTCAACATGGCCCGATAACGATCGCCATTGACTGTAACGGCCACTCCTTGCTCATTTTCGAAGCAAAATGGCCCAATTATGCCTCTGGACCAAAATCCGCACCAAACAGTGACTCGTTTTGGGTGTATCGACTTTTCAATGTATGCGTGCACGTTTTCTGTGCCCCAAATGCGACAATTTTGCTTGTTTACATACCCGCCAAGATCAAAATGAGCTTCATCTGAAAAGATGATTTTTTTGGCAAAATCGGCATCTTCTCTAAGTCGATCGTAGGCCCACTTAGCGAAGCGAAATCTTTATGCAAAATTCGTCTCAATGAAGTCTCCGAAATGTTCAATTGTTGAGAACGACGGTGAATTGATGTTGATGGCGCTTCACGCACACTTTCTGCCACAGCAGCAATATTCTCAGGTGTACGCACTGTTTTTGGCTTTTCACGCTTGGGTTTATCGATGAGGATGCCAGTTTCTTTCACTTTTTTCACAAGATAACGAACATACGGAGCTGACGGTGCTTCTCTTCTTCCAAAATCCGTACGCAATTTTCGCACACATTCTGCAACATTACCATGATTTTCAAAGTAATGTCGCAATATTTCCCAGCGTTGTTCAAGCGTATACACAACCATATTCGTTCAGCGGAAGGATAAAACTAATTATCTGTCAAATCAGACATGAGCTAAGTGTTACCATTCACGAAATAAGCACTAGTTAAAAAAAAAACGTTAGATGGCGGACCCTTTATATATACATACATAAACAAAATTGTAAAATTAAATAAATAGTTTGTAGCAACTTAATTAACAAACATGTGCCTTCTTTATTGAATATATACAAATGTACCCAACAAAAAAAGATTGTACAGATTTCTTGGAATATGTATATATGTTACATACGATAATCATATTCTTCTCACTTATGTATAAAAAAAAATAAAATAAAAAGTACAGCGTAATAATATCAATGGTTTTTAAACTTTTTAATGTTGTTTTGGTTTTTCCTCGATCGATGTATGAATTCCTCTTTATTTGATTTTATATAGTATTCTTTGGATCAACCGAGCCAAGTTTCAAGTTTTGAGTGAAGGCGGAAGGTTTTTCTCCCTTATGCCAATTTCCATTGGCCGACAAATGCCTTCTTTTTGCACTCCACAGAGAAAAATTCTCCTGAAACTGTCTCATTGGCACTTTTTCTTCTCGCTTCTCATTTTTTCAAAATCAAATTTTCTGGATCTCATTTCAGAAACAAAATATTTCTTCTGGATTTTACGAGTATTGCAAAATGTACTAGCCCATATAAATATAAACGTCAAATACAGTATCTGTCTGCCAATCGACCGTATTTGGGTTCCTTGTTGTAATCTTTCACAATTTTATATTTTTTTTTAAGTCAATAAAACGGTCTTCTGCTATTTTGCCAAACAAATAGATGTGCGAAATAAAGAATGTAAATATTTTGACAGTAAAGACAGAAGAAGTTGTTTCTGTTCAATTGCAGTCCAAATCGCTTTACTTCCGGAGAGAAACCAATGGAAAACCCCATTAATAGCTAAATTCTATATTATCCACGTATTATCCACTATATTATTCACGTACTTTTGGACTAAATATGTAAAAACTAGAGGAGTGAGAGGATACAATTCTCTTTCGGAGAGAAAAGTTGTTAAAAACAATTTGTTAAAACAGTTTTGTACAGTCAAAGGTCAACTGTCTTTATTTTGATTCTTTTTTTTCGTTTTTGCAGAGAAAAAATTAAAAAAACAAGATTTAACGAATTTAGCATTTTCAATTCTTGAGTAAGTTGAACTTTATAAGGGTGTAGATGCAAATCTAAATGCTAAATACGCCATAATGTGCCGTAAGATAAGCCCAAATGCTGTGCTCACCGTGAAAACGATATATTTGGATCTTCGTCTACTGCTCGAAAAGTACCTGCTACAGAATTACTATTTTTGTATCAAGTTTTCACAATTTTAACACGTTAAGCGATTGTTAAACAAATCATATTGTAAAATGGCAAACCTTAAACAGTCTCGGATCACAGTTCAATTTGTCGTATGTGATTGAAACAGGGATTTCAAATCCGGACAACGATCTTATATCTATTATTTATTTATTATTTCTTATTTATTGATTATAATTTATTATTTATTGTTCATTATTTATTATTTATTACTTATTTATTATCATTTATTATATAATATTTATTATTCACTATTTGTTTTTCATATTATCTATTATGCATTATTTATTCTTCATAGTTAACTGTTTCGTATTTATTACTTTTCGTTGTTTTTTTCCCTTGTTTATTTATTTACATCGCTTTATTTGTAAAGGTAAGGTAGTATATACTAAATCTCTGCAATTTGTGCAATATAGTTTTATGAATAGTGTACTATTTTAGCTAGTTTAATCCAAGATATCCCGAACCAACATTAGTCCATACATTTTTCTTCTCGATTTAAGAGTTTGAAAACCCAGTAATTGACATTTAGTTTGATAAGAATGGAAAACAATATTCCTATTAAAATTTCCAGTAGGCGAAAAGCCCAAGGCAAATTTGAGAAATCGTTTTTGAATACTCTATATCCTACTTTTATTTGCCAGAGTAGTTGGACTCCATACAACACATGCATACTCCAATACACAATGCATTAAACTACAAAGGATTTAAGTGTATAAGGGTTCCTAGAATCCAAGGAACTTCTTTTTTAAAAATCCGAGAAGAAAATTTGCTTTAGAAATAATTTGGTTAATATGGATATCAAAGATCCTTGAAGTCATCGACCTGTCTTATTCTTACATGATTAAAAGAATCTATAGGGAGAATTTCGATAAGGGTTCGATTATAGCACACTTACTGCAAGTTTAAGTCGTTTTGTAATAACTAACGTGCGCAAACAGTAGCTATTTGAGCGAAAAATTGTATATCATCCACATACAATAAACAATGACAGTATTTTAATAGTTTTGGAAGATCAATGAAGGTTCTAAGTGGCTTCCTTCCAGAACTCCAGAAGGGGTCTTCATCTCTTTACAATAAAAATCACCAAGCGTGACATTATATTATATTATAGAAATAGAATTTGAACCATTTACGAGGGGCGTTCAACATATTCTTGGTATCGGGGTGAAGCTGTGGTTGTATATATAAATTGACTTATTTATCAAGTAATACTATTATTTTAGTGCATTCATGTAAAATTTCATATAAATGTGATTATTAATTCGCGTTTTATCTCTAGTTAAACAGAATCATAATGGCAACTGAGACGATGATGGTGAAAATTGAGCATCGCGCTGTAATTAAATTTCTCACTAAGCAAGGAAAAAGTCAAAAAACTATTCATGAAGAGATGGTGGCTATTTACCAGGGTTCCGCACCTTCATTATCAACTGTGCGAAAGTGGTCAAGTGAGTTCAAGAGAGGCAGAGAGAGCATTGAAGACGACCCCCGCTCCGGCGCCCCGACTACTGCTTGTACGGGAGAAAGCATCAAAGAAGTCGAAAAACTTGTTCTTGAGAGATCACCAAGCTTTCAATTGACACCATTCTTCATGACCATCTTAACCTTTCAAAGGTCAGTGCAAGGTGGGTGCCACGAATGCTCACAGCGCCTCAGAAAAAAGTGAGAATCGCATGCTGTAGAGAGCTTTTGGAGATGTGTAGTGAGAACGCGGACGGTGTTATGGATCGAATTGTTACTGGGGACGAAACATGGGTCCACCACTATGACCCTGAAAGCAAACACGAGTCCATGCAGCGGCATAAAAAAGGAACAGACCCCCCGAAGAAGTTCAAAGTCACTCCGTCTGCCGGGAAGCTCATGGCCACAGTTTTTTGGGACTCAAAGGGAATCTTGCTCATTGAGTATAAAAAAAGGTGAAACCATCAACGCCACATTCTACGCTTCCATTTTGCATAACTTGCGGGAGGAAATTAAAAAGAAAAGACGGGGTAAACTCGCAGCGGGTGTATTACTTCTTCATGACAACGCTCCTGTTCACACGGCGCGAGTTTCCAAGGCTGCTGCGCGAGATTGTGGTTTCGAAGAAATCCAGCACCCACCCTATAGTCCAGACCTTGCCCCTAGTGATTATTTCCTGTTTCCGGATTTGAAAAAATGTCTTCGTGGAAAAAGATTTTCGGATGATGAAGAACTCAAGTCAGCAATAAATGGGTATTTTCAGAGAAAGAGGAAATTAATTTTTTTGAGGGTTTAAAAAAGCTTATCTCAAGATGTAATAAATGCATTGATGTTAGGGGAGATTATATTGAAAAATAAAAACAATTTAAATTGAATTCGCATTTTCCTTCATATCGATACCGAGAATATATTGAACGTCCCTCGTAAGTAGTGGGCCATGGAATCCAAAGCCTTACGCTTACTTAGCAAAATATTTAAATTGACTCTACTGAATTCTTTAACCCTTTCGGTGCAAAACTGCGAATTGGTGTTCAAAAAATCTAAATCTTTAGATTTAACCTTATTTTGAGTCAAATAATTAAACTGCATTTTTAGTTTTTTGGTATTGGAATTTTAAAATGCACTTTTAGAATGTTACCGTATTGTAGCATTAAGACTGAAGAGGGGGTATTTTTTCCTTAAGAAATAAAAACATTTTTCTTCCATTTTCAAATAATTCATTACTTTATTTAAAGTATTAAATTATTTTAAAAAGCATTATAAAGTTTAGTTATATTGTGTCACATTTGTATCTACTAGTACCTTTGCAGTCCTTTACCTTACATCTGGATCTGTTAGGTACATTTATTGGCCAGTGGTTGATGAGATTAAATCTCGTAGACATCGCTGGGATTCTGTCACGCGTCGATGTTGGAGAAGAAGAAGAAGGTGAAGAAGGAGCTGAGTCGGGTATAAAATTGCTGAAATTTGCTGATGGTCTTCCGCGTTTCCTGGACCATTAAATTTCCGTTTGAGCTAATATTCCACTAGCAATATAATCTCGAAATGCAAGTAGGTGTTTTATTTCTTTTGGATGCATGTTATTTACTTCACAGTCTCTCTTATACTCTAGCCATGAGTTACACACAGCAGATCTATCATATGGTCAAAAACCCGTACTGTCCACTTTCTGGTCTTGATGGAAATTCCAAATAGGGACAAAAGAAAGTCTATTTTATACACTCCTCCCATATTTTTGTTATACATTTTGACTATATTAGGGCGTTTGATCTCAATCTTTCGTTTTTCGTTTCGACAAAATCGATTAACTGAATCAATATATTCGTCCCCATACAACGTGGATGTTATTTGTACAAGACCGTTGTCCAGCCACCTCATAAGAAAAATACTGGTTTCTTGCTCAATACGATAGTCGCATGATCCTGGGCCTGCTTTACGAAGCTCTTTTTCGGTCTTTAGTACAACTTTTCCCATTCGATTTGCCCTGATGGTGCCAGTGCCCCGTATTCCCAGAGCTTTTAGTTTTACAAGTAAGTTCAAGCTGGTAAAGTAATTGTCAAAATATAATTTAAAGTTTTTAAAATGGGGTATTGATTCAGCCAATCTCATAACAATACAGGAACTAAAGCCCAAATTTGAATTTCCAGCCAATGTTCCGTTTCCTTGGTAGATTTCGGTGTCATGAACCACACCATCAAAGCTTCAAAAAACAAATATCTTCAAACCCCACTTTATCGGTTTTTTTTGGCATATACTTTTTTAAAAATGTTCTTCCTTTGAACGAGACCATCATCTCCTCCACGCGCAAGTTCTCCTTCTTTGGGACACCGTCATGAAGAAGACGTCAAGAAGAAGACGAACTTTCCAAAGCCTTTCCGTATTGCTTTCTTTTTCAGCAAATTTTAGCAAATTTCGGATATAATGAAATCTTTCTCTGTTCATTGCATTCGAAATAGAGGGTATTTTCGTTGCTTTTCCCGAATACATATTTGTTTTTGGATAATTAATTATACCCATCGTGAGTAGCATAGCAACCATTTTTTTTAAATCACTAATCTTGATGTTTTTTTAGGTATCCTTCCGTAGCCAAGTTTCTTCGATCGGTAGCAAAAATAATTTTTTCGTACACTTCGTCATTAAAATATTCTTCAAAATATTGAAGCGGTATACGCATTTCGGGTGTTCTGTAAACTTCTTCGACAAAAATGGCACTTGGTGGCTTCCACTTATTCTTTAGCCATTGGTATTCAGACCGTCTCTATTTCCCAGCTGATGTAGAAGGCATACTGGGGTTTTCTAACTCAACTATTTCTTCTTCTCGTTCTATGTTCTCAACATCATTCTCTTTCAAATGTTCACCTACCTCATCCTTTGTAATACTTGCCTGGTGTCTGTCTTCAGATTCAAGTTGTTCTAAAATACCGTCTATATTCACTTCAAATTCTTCTTCTTCTTCTTCTTCATCTGAAACATCCGACTCAGCAAAATGTAACAGTAACTTTTGTATACTCGTATCATCTTTCTTCAATTTAAAATGTTTCCTGAAAGTCAAATCGAAATTTAAAGCAAAAACGTAGGCAGGCATATTTGCTTGTGTTACCATACGGTAACATTTGGATTTACGAAATATAAACTACTTAAAAATAAAATGTTTCCGTATGGTAACAAAACTTAAAATGTTCATAGATCACAGCAAACTCTATAAACTTCAGGTTCAGTTCATTGAATCATCAAGAAATAGAGGGTACTTACATAAAAAAAAAAATTCTGCCCTATCTAAATTTGTCCCATTATTGACAAAAAAGAGATATCAAAAAACACTTACCACCAGAATGAGCCATTGTAATAATCTGCCAAAATATAATCCTTTCGCTCCAATAATGTTTCTCTTTATGAACGTCGTTCTTGTCTAGACAATAAGTTGTAATCATAAATTAACCGTTAACATAGTTCTCTGAGAAATTTACTTCACTGAATTGAATTTTGGAGCGTAGAAAAAAGTGTTACCATATGGTAACAAGATACTGAAAGGGTTAACGAAGTCAGTGTACCTGATTTCGACTTTCTAATGTTTTAATGTGCTTGTGAATTCCACTAAGTTAGATGTGGTTTTTGAGAAGGTTATCTATTATAATATCTTGGGGATGGTTGAAATTTTAGTAATAGGTTTATAATTGGTTACTAAATTCCTTTGTTCTGACTTAAATATTGAATCTATAATTGAAATTTTCCACTCATCTAAAAAAACACCCTCAGGAAGAGACTGAATAAATATTTCAACTAATTGGAAAGAAAGTATGCTCACGCAATATCGAAGGTTTATTGGATAGAACCCTAAAATGTCAGGGTTCGTTTTGGGTTTTAAGCAGCTAAGCAGTGACGCTACTTCTTCAACATCGAATGAAAAGCAGGAAGAATCAACAATAGATGGCAATGACTCACAATATTTTTCATTATTAGGCATGCTGGGTTTCTTTTGAGATTGTTTTCAACTGAACGTACGAGTCTATACTCGTAGTTACTATAAAGGAATTTAGACAAGATACAAACTCTGTTCTGAAACGAGAAAAATGTTTATAGTCGTTAACTGGGTTAGTACAAATAAACTTTTTGGGTACATTATTCTTAGCGTTTTTAAGCTTAATTAGTCTTGAATTGTACCATATAGGATGAGAATTCACTTTTACACGCTTTAGGGAACACAATTAAATGATAAACAAATACGTTTATGGAAATATTTATAAATATACAATTCTTGTTCATAAATTAAATATTCCAATTAATTCTATTAAAAACTTCATTCATGTGCGACATATTATTAGAAGTGAACAAATGTGAACCAATAACGTTATAAAATTTATGATGGTTATTAAAATTATAATTTTTTATAGATATGTAAATATGTGGTGCATAGAGTTTCGAAAAATAAATAAATACTAAGCCAACAAATCTGTTTAATGAATTGGGTATATTATTAACTTGTATTAAATTATGAGAAAATAAGCAATCGATTAATACCACCTCAGATTCAGTTGATAATTTCACCGTTAAAAGGGCTGGATCATCAGTTGTTGATCAAACTATATTGACGCAATTAAAGTATCCGAGAACGCGAATATGATAATTTTGAAAATGCAGTAACTCGGCAACCCTGTCAATATGTTCGATATGTTTCATACATATATATCGACAATGAACTTGCAGGAGGAATGTAACGGAGAAAGATTAGCAAACCTTCTCCAGCATTTTTTATATACAGGATGTTCCAAAAATCAACGTCAAGCCGGAAACGGGTGATAGGTGAAGTGGTGTCGGTTATCACAAAATTATAAAAAAAAATTTAAGTCATGTACTTTTAAACTTATTGGAACTCAAAAGAAAATCGAGAAATATGCCACCCTGTGACGATCTTTCAAGTGCTGTGATCGCAAATCTTTACTTTTCTTCGATTTTTTTTTGTCATGTAACCCTGAGAAACTCTTCTGTAAATTACGGTCCAAAATTGAAACATAACTATATCGGTCTAAAATATTGCTTTTTTGTCCATCCATGTATCTGAAAATCATTAATCGCCCAAATTGAACTGAGTGTACTGACAAAAAAATGTACTATGCCATTTTGGCAAGTAGCTTAAAACGATGGCGTGTTTAGTCTGGATTCCAAAATGGTATGACACTTACTAGACTAACGCTTAATTGAGGACAAAAAAAATATTTTGTTAAAGAAACCCGATTCATAGTTAATTCTTTTTAATAAGTTAAAATGAGTACCGAGTGTGAGCGAGATATTCGTGTTGATTTCGTGCTTACAATTTTGGCTTTCTTTATTGGACTTCATTGCATCGCGACTTTGATTTGCTATAGTATTTGACCGTTTCTGTCGAACCTGGATTTCTTCTGGACTAGTGTAGATCGTTGATCCCGTGATTGTGTATTGCGAATGCCATCATGCCATCTCGATACACTGCTCAGGAATATGCTAACATGTATCTCATTTATGGGGAATGCAGGTGTAATGCTAGTGCTGCAGCCAGACTTTATCATGAGAGATACAGAAAGGCGCAGCGTCATCCGGGTCATCGAGTGTTTGTAAATGTACGCCGGTCATTCTCAGAGGGTCGCTTTCCAAGTCTAATGGTTAGTGAGGGAAGACTAGTCATGCCGTACGAGAACGAAGTCTTACAAGCAGTCGCACAAGACCTTAGTTCTTCAGTACGTGCAATTGAAGAAAGCATAGGAGTATCCAAAAGTACAGCACACCGAATTTTAAGGAAAAACCAGCTCCATTCGTACCATGTACAGCGAGTCCAAAGTCTGCTACCCCGAGATTATCCAGAAAAAGTCAAATTTTGTCAAACGATGGTGCAGAGGTTCAGAGAAGATCCGAGATTCTTCGAAAAAATTCTATGGTCGGACGAATCAACTTTTAAAAGGGACGGTTACATGATCCTCCACAATTTGCACGAGTGGCACGTGGAAAATCCACATTTGATGCGAAAAGATAGAT
The DNA here is from genome assembly GCA_949129095.1 of Volucella bombylans. Lineage (NCBI taxonomy): Eukaryota > Metazoa > Arthropoda > Insecta > Diptera > Syrphidae > Volucella > Volucella bombylans. Next base: position 37,570,400 of record OX422144.1, on the reverse strand, counting down.
CACAGTACCGTTTTAAAGTAAACATGTGGGCTGGAATTTTGAATGGTAGAATTATTGGCCTATTCGAGCTGCCGCAGAATTTGAATGCGGATGTTTATTTGGATTTTTTGGAGAACCACTTGCCAAATTTATTGCAAGACGTGCCACTTAATATGTATGCATGCATGGGGTATCAACAAGATGGCTGCCCAGCGCATTATGCTCGCACAGGACGAGAGTTCCTCGATTGGGAATACTCCAACAGGTGGATAGGGCGGTCTGGTATAATTTCATGGCCAGCCCGTTCACCTGATTTAAATCCACTCAATTTTTTTTACTGGGGAGCAGTAAAAGAAAATATTTATTCCAAGCCGCTAGAAAATTTAAACGAGCTGTGCCAAAAAATTTCAGAAGCCATTGAAGACATCAAATCCAGAAGATATGCCCATCTTATTACCAGATCATTTGGAAGAAGATATAGAGCTTGCATTGCCGCTGGAGGCAAACAGTTTAAACATTTGTTGTAAGATACAAGATCGGTAGATGGCGTTTAGTCGTGCAACAAACAACTGTTGTATAAAGCGATCCTGAGAGTATGTTCTGTGTGATCTGTGATGGGGAAAAAATGAAATGAAATGACAAGGGTGGCATCTCTATCTGTTTCACTCACACTAGTCGAAATGGCGGGTTTTTTTTTTGTTTTTTTCCTTTTCGGGGAGGAGAAATGCCTTACCCATCATAAGGAGGTCTGCTGGCGTTGACCATCCCCGTGTGTCCGGCTCTCTCCGCATGCTTTCGGATCATACGAACTAAAACTCTTCCTAACCCTGTGGCTTCTGACACAACTCCCTGGGACCGCTCTTCGCATTGCTTCAAGGGGCTGTGGTCCTACATACTTTCGGGTTTACGTTCTTACCCGTTATTGTTCTTCTTCTATTTTCTTTCTTCTGAGTATATCTTCCACAAATTGGCAAATTCTTCCCCAGTTCAGGTCACTCGTCAGCATTTTATCCACTATGTATTTTGGGTTGAAGGCACCAATGCTGTTTCCCAGTGCTGTGCGTTGGGCTGTGTGATGTACGTCGTCTGCTAGGGAGTAGCCGTACTGGTAGGCTGGGCTATCCGTTTTGCCGATCCTATGTAAAAAGGCTTTGAAATTTCTGTGACCGGTGAGGAACTGGGTGACGAAGTAGTTGACCTCCCCGTGTTTCCGGTCGTTGCACTCAGCCACATTTCTTATCAGCCTCGTTGTCCACCTTCCTCTGCTTTCCGAAATCCAGCGCCCTTGCCACTTCCGTATCGTTTGCTGGTCTGCTTGGTCGATTGCCTCTTCCAATCCGATTTCCCCCTTGTTCTCGACATCATCATAGGAGATGTTCCAGAGGTCTGGTCCCAGGATTGATACCAGTGCTGCTCCAGATGTTATTTCCTTCCTTCTTAGGCCTTCTGTGGTCTCGTAGATCAGCTCCCGATCCCTGAGATAATTCTTCATCATATATAATAGATATTCTGGGATGTTGAATCTATTTTCTAGCGCATTTAGTATATCACTCCAGCTGGGTGAGTTAAATGCATTTATTACGTCCAAGGTTGCCAGCAAAACGATCTTCTTAGAGCGGCAACTTCCTTGTTGGGCAGTTTGAACAGACTTCACCACTTCTTCAATAGTTCCGACCATGCAGCGTCCTTTCCTGAACCTGTTCTGCCTTCCTGCCAAGCCTCCCGCTTTTTGTACTGCATCTGTGAGCCGTGATTTGAGCAGTTTTTCCATCAGTTTTCCCGCTGTGTCCAGCATATATAAGGGCCTGTACGCTAATGGGGAGTCTGGGTCTCCTTTTCCTTTACTGATCAGTACCAATCGTTGCTTTATTCAAGCTCTTTGGGAAGACTCCTTTTTCGAGGCAATTGTTTTACATGTTGAGCAGCAGGTTAGGGCATGCTTGGGTAGTCACTTTTATTACTTCTGCAGGAATTCCATCTGGGCAGGGTGCTTTTCTGTTTTTCATTGTCTGCACGGCTAATGCCAACCTGGAGTTTCCTGTTGTCGGGAGGTCTGACCGGATGAGTTGGGAAGAGGGTGTTTACAATGCACTTCATCTTGTCTTCGTTTAGAGTAGACGGTGCCGATTGGGCTCCCAGTTTCCGCATTACGACCTTATAGAAATGGCGTGTTTATCCATCTCAAACACGGCGTCACAGTCTGTCTCGCTCACACTTTGTACTCATTTTAGCTTACTAAAAAGAATTAACTATGAATCGGGTTTCTTTATCACAATATTTTTTTTGTCCTCAATTAAGCGTTAGTCTAGCAAGTGTCATACCATTTTGGAATCCAGACTAAATACGCCATGTTCTAAAGTTACTTGCCAAAATGGTATAGTACATTTTTTTGTCAGTACAGTCAGTTCAACTTGAATGATTAATGATTTTCAGATACATGGGTGGACAAAAAAGCAATAGTTCAGTTTAAACCGATATAGTTATGTTTCAATTTTGGACCGTAATTTACAGAATGTAAATGTTATGTTTCAATTTTGGACCGTAATTTACAGAAGAGTTACCCAGGGTTACGTGACAAAAAAAATCCAAGAAAAGTAAAGATTTGCGGTTACAGCACAGCGATTTTTTTTTATAATTTTGTGATAACCGTTTCCGGCTTGACATTGATTTTTGGGACACCCTGTATACGCATAGCTGATCAATTTCGAAAATGTTCTCTTCACATACTCGTCTAACATACATTTGTTTCCAGTAATCAAGATTCCACCATTTCCGTCTTTGCTAACATCAACACGATCATGACGAAAACCAGAGTGCAAATCCACATCATAGAGCTCCTCATCTTTAATTTCTTTCCTGGGCCAAGTTTCATTTAAAGCTATGATGTCATAGTCGCAAGCGTCAATGACGAAAGGGAGTTTGGAAGAGAACCAATGTTCTGATAATACAATACATAATTATTTCTTTATTTTCATCTTTTTGCTGCTGTAAACCATATAAAGTTGCTCACTAAAACATTCAAAGGCCAAATGTTATTGCATTTGGAAACACCAACTTTAAAATTAATAAATTTAAGAGAAAAGTAATCAATGTCTTTCGTCACTAATTTATAACACTGAAATTTACTACCGGCTATAATATATTCAGCGAAACATAGTTTTCGATTGAAGACTTAGTTGTAAATGTTAAAAACCTCAAAAAATGTATCTATTTCATAGGTGTGATTACGTCAACCTCACTAGGTAGAGAATCAACACCAACAATTTTTATGCGACGGTTTTCATTACGTTTTCACTTCATTGGGTAATGCATTTGTTGCCACAATACAGGAGGGACAGTCATAGATTCAATGGCGCACATATTATTGACTTCATCAGAAAAATTTGTTTGTTTTTCCCGAATGTTGTTTAAACTTTCATTAACACTGCGATGTAAAGAGTCGACATCAGACATTTTTTTTTGTAACCACGTCGACTACAGAAAGAAGGCCATTCACCTTAATAAACAACTGTCATATGGGGAACTTAGAGCACTGCGTACAGTGAAAGAATATTAGTGTCCGACTTCTCCAAATCTTTAAATGCTAATTCGGATACGTTGGCAGAAATTTTATGAAACGAATTGCCACAAAATAAACCGTACTTGTTTCCTTCATTCAGAATTGAATTACTGTGCAACACTTTGCACATTCGGTAACTATTTTTCCTAAAAAATATACAAGCTCAAAGTTCAAGAGGCTAATGCACAGTGATGTACTATATTGAAGAGCAGGCAAATTAAATCTACAGGTATCTACAAATGGCATATAAAAGGCCAAAGCAAAGAGAAATTATCAGAAGAACTCATCTTAATTCATTCAGACGTGTCTTAAGCTTAAATAATCTTCGTCCTGAAGTTCAAGATTTTAAATAAAAAACATTAAAACTTTTTTCGGGAAAACAAAAAAAAATCAAAATAAAGACAGTTTACATGGAGCGAAATAACCACTGAGCCCAAATATCTTTCTTTCATCTCTACCCCATTTTCCAAAAAACTTAACACGTGCTCAGGCATGTGTATTCATACCCACTGGAGTGTTAAGTTCTTTAAAAAAAAAATTGCCTGTACAAAACTGTCTAAAGCGGCCCTTACACGGTCAATCGACCAGCATCATGCATTGACACGTGTGGGTTGACGTTACCCCTTACACGTTCAATCCATTGACCTCAATCATGGCGTACGGATGTGCAATGAGTGATACGAACTTTTTCATCAATGCATCAGGACATTTTTCTCTGTATTTTTCCAGCAAAACTTCATATTATTGGGAATTATTGGTTTGGTCGCTAAAGTTCCAGGTTTTTACGTCCCATAAATTTATTAATGACCGATAAGTTTCAATAAATTCCGATATAAACGATCGGCCATCATCGTCACTCATTTTTCTGCTTTCTTTACTGCTGGCGCCAGCCATGTTTCCTCTTCCGTAGCACAAAACACAATGAAGTAATTACGTCAATCCAACCCTTACGCTCATCATGCAAAATAAATTTTTTTTTTATTTTCGTCAATCAGACTTCATAAAATATGTGACGCACGCAGATGCATTTTCATAAATACATGTAAGTGATTGACGTCAATCGATTGATCGTGGAAGGGAGCCATAAAATCCTTTCGCTTCTTTTTCAACAAATTTAATCTCGGAGAAAGAATTTTATTTGACAGTTTTTACATATTTAGTCTACAAAGTGCGCCAATGGACCTATTTCTTGGACTAAAACCGACAGAAGAGGGAAAATTAATTGCCCTCTCATTTCGCTCTCTTTTGCGAAAAACTACGGCAAATGTGAGTACACGAACGGATTTTGAACAGTTTTTCGCATTTTTCGTAGTTTTGGACAGTACACAAACGGACCTATTGTACTCGTATTAATACAGAAATGTTACATGATGTTTTTTTTTGGTTTGACTCTCTGTAAGAAGCTGATATTTGACATTCGTTGAGGGTGGTCGATAACAATTTATTATGAAAAATGTAACAGTGCTCTACTAAGTCATCACGATCGACGAGTTACCTATATTACGACTTGACTGGATTTGTTAATATACATTATAGCCGCTCTTGGGGCATTTCAAATTTTCAATTGTGGTGTTAAAAACAACTAGTCTATCGTAAACTGACCTTATTAAACGTCATTTGGGCCGGTGACATCATTGGGGCACAGTTCCTTGAGGATGCTATAGTGCTGTAATAATTACTGGTGACATGTTAGAAATAGTCCTCGTGTCCAAATTATATCACATGGCTTTACAGGACATGTGGTTCCAACAAAGATGAAGAAACTTTCACCAGCCAATAATGTAAAAAAGTAATGATATCGACTGTCCCTTGCGAACCTGTGATTTCACCGCCATAGATGTTTTGTTATTGTTTTTTTTATGGAAAAAGGTCTCACAGAGCAACAGTGTGCCTTCTCTGTTAAAATTAATAAAAAAACAACAATTTTTATGTAACAATACGAAACCTGTTTAAAATTAAATACTACAGCGAATAAGTGAGTGTTCAAGTATTAATTCCAGTAAAGCTTGAAAACTGGCCCCACGCTGAATACTCGTATTAAACAAAACAGGATGAAGTGAGGATAATGTAAGGGCCGTTGAAAATTCCGTGAGGAATGACACACACACCTAAGCACTCAGTGATTTTGTCTATGTCAAGAACTAGTCTACGACGAATTTATATTCTAGATCACAAATTGTATCAATATAAGTTTCAAACTGTGCGAGAGATAATACGTTATATTCAATGTAAGATGTGTAGTATCATGCTTGGGCGATTCATTAGCCTGCAGAATGTATGTTTTACGGACATCCAACATCTAATGGAGAAAGTTAACACACTTAAGCAGCCACCTATCTGATTGAAATACGAGAAGTTTTAAATATGCATTTTTCCTCTGCATGTGCGACCTTGCATGAGCTTTCCCGCGGGAACCAAGGCCATTGGAGTCAATTGTGCCGTGGTTAGATTTTTAGTATTAGACACATTGTTAGGCACTGAGTGAGTATCCGGTTGAACTCCTTCTAAAGGACTGTTACTGGAAACTAAATTATTGGTGAAAGTTATTATTATCATCGACATTTATCAAACGAGTACGATTATACATATAGAAAAAATATACAAAATAGCTTATTGAACTACACGCTTTTTTGCAAATCAAACAGTACTTATGTGGCCGCCTTCGATTTTAGGCAAAGCTACGTGCCATGTGCCTCAGTAGATCCTATAACATATCTTTAATTTATACGAGTATGTATACTCGCATCTCAATACAATATTTATTTAAGTAACTATGAGGGCTATTTCTATATTTTTGGCGATTGTTCATTTATATTTTAATCGATTTTCGCTTGGTGATTATTTTCGCTGTCTGTGTTAAAAGTTGTTTTCTTAACAAACTTTTTTGGCAGTTTGGAGTTTAGATCTTTTAAGCCCTAAATTTACCTCTAAAATTTTAAATATAAAAGAGGAAAAACTCAAAATCTTTTTTTTGTTTCTCTAAGATGTATATTAGAATATATTTCTTATAATGGTTTTAGTAAAATTTATACTCCAGACATTTGTTTAATCCAAGAACGAAGAGCACCGATAAAGGTATACATAGCCGGTTTTCCCGGTGAGCCACATCCAAACCCCCAAGAAACAACACCAAATAATTTATTGTCAACAGTAAGTGGACCTCCTGAATCTCCTTGGCATGAGCTTACTTGCCCGCTTGGATGTCCAGCACATATCATACGATCTGTAATTCCAGGAATATTGTTAGCATTGCAGTAATCACGACTCCAAAGTTGAACTTTGGCAAATTTTAGCATATTTGGCAGTTGCAAATTTCCATTTATTGCACCAAATCCACTGATAGTTGCCAAAGTATTTGCTGGATAATTAGAATTTAAATCAGCCATTTCAATTGCATTTATGTTATCATTAAAATTAATTGGGGATTTTAACACAATTAGAGACAAATCAAAGTCTTGCGATTGAGGATTATAATTTGGATGAATAATAAACTTCTGGATATCTGCACGTGTGGCACTTGACTTAAGATCAACTGTTCCGGCAATTATAACCATTTGATTAGGTGACTGTCCTATGGTGCAATGAGCAGCTGTAACAATATAGGTATTCGAGATAAGCGATCCACCGCAATGATGACGTCCATTTAATTGAAGAGATATTTGATACGGAAATTGTCCAAAACTAGCAAAACTTCCGCCAATAATTCTGCTGGTAGAAGAAGCGCTAACAATTGCTAATGCAAAAAAGACTACACGGAACATTTTGAACTAATTAGTCATTGAATGAACATTTTCAAGGTTTTATAGTCAATCCAACTCAATGAGGTGCCAATTAATTTTCACAAACAACACTTATCTTTTAAGCCCCAGGGATCCTAATTCTTTATGCAACCACAGAAAATAATTTTAACCGAAAATATGTCAAGTACCTACACTGATTAGAAGTTAAAGTGGTTGAAATGATTTGTTTAGGTTTAAATATATTTGTGTTTGAGTTTAATTTATTTGTTGTTAGGTTAAATAAAATTGTCAATGGTATATCTAAATACAAGTCGAGATTGTTAAGGTTTGACTAGACAATGTGCCAGAAATACTTTTTTTTTTGTAAACAGAACTTAACACTCAAGTGTGTATGAATACACTTATAATGCCTCAGCATGTTTTAAGTTTTTTGGAAAATGGGATAAAGAGAGAAAGAAATATGTTTGGGCCCAGTGGATGGCATCCAACATTTAATGGGGAGACTGAATTCTTAGTGTAAGTTGGCTTGTTGTCAACTACTCATGATTTACGAACTGAAAAAATTAATATTTTTCTGTCTAGTCTGGGATTCGGACACCGATCCTTCCGATTTGGAAGCCAGTCCACTATCACTTGTGCCACGGCCACCCACCGCTCCCGGTAAGGGCGTATGGTCTTACTAGAAGGTCAGAACCTTTCATTTCTCTCAGAGAATGACCAACGGTTGTAGAGACGGTATTTTCTTCGTCTCTAGCAGAAAAATTAGATCTTACCTGTTAGTTTTATTTTTAAGCCGGCTCGTCCGGCAATCGTATTTAAAAGCAACGGAAAGTTATACTGTACAAGTTTTACTCTAAACAAGAACGGTGGAGTTGCGGCGGTATTTCCATGTCATCTAGTTTTGTTTAAGCCATTTTTTTCATTCCTTGGGTATTAGCGGAGACAGCATTTCACTTTCATTTCAATTTCATACATATTTATATGCATATATAAAAAGTAAATTCCAAATATACTCGTTCATATAATATATGCACACATTTAACTACATTATTGAGAACGCTTAGCAATTGTTTGTTCTTTCTTCAATCGTTTTACCTACACACATATAACTACAATAAAATATCCGTATCGTCGGCAAAGTAGTTAAGGTGGACATTGCTTCTTGCGATATATCGTAAATATATATGTGAAGATATAGAAGCGGTTCTAGAATGATTCCGTGCGGTAAAACATCTTTAAATTGCGAGTATTTTTTTCGCGTTGACACGGAAGAGACTTCGTACGAGTACAGGCAAAACATGTTGTAATTTGAACTTGAAGCCTTGTGAGATATCAAGATATTGTTATAATCTCTTATTTTGGCAGAAAACAGTGCATCTATATTTGTATAACCGAAGACTCATCCATTGGAGGCATAATGGAAAATCTTTTAGAACTGATAGCGAATATTTTGGCAAAATGGAAAGCAGTATGGATTGCAGCCTAGGACAGAAAGTTTTCGATATAAGTGATTGGATTGTAAATTGTAATTATATGGAATAAAGTGGTTGTGTTAAAAGAAATGAAGTCTATTACATCATTTGAACCTATAAAAAACATTTTTCAATATCAAGACACATGCTTGAACAAATCTTATTTTAATTTAAGAGCTTTCTCAGTTTCGTCAATTATTGTATGCACCTGATGTTCTCACTTGTGTTTTTCCTCAATAACCGACTATGGGTGATTATTAAGATCCTATCGAAATTTTTAAAAATACATACATACATAATTTATTGAAGTGAATTTCCTGGTTTTACAACCAAATCCGTCCATCGACTTGGAATATATTCCAGTCAAAGTGTAATTCTTATAATATGGAGAAGTTTAATAAACGACTTCGTGTGTAGTGTTTGTAGAACTACTTCGAAAATTAAGCCAAACTCAGCTAAAGCAGCATTTGTACTCTTATTGTTTACTATTATATGCTTTTACCGAAGAATGCTATGATACTATGAATAAACATTGGCCATTGAAATGCTTAAAATTCTATCTAATTCTGTTTTAGCAGGTTACTTTGGTTCCACATTTATGCCCTTTCCTTTTTTATCATTTCTTTTGCAACAGGTGCTTAAACCACAGTGTGTTTGGTTCCAGCTTTGGTAAGAAATTTATTCCAACTTTACGGATTCAAGTTCTGTATTTATGAGTTTTAATAACTGTTAAAATCATCATCATTGGAAAACCCAGAATTGTGATCCATACACGCTTCATAGTGTATTCAACCATTTTGTTTCATCGCGGTGAACAATAGATAGATGAAATTGTTTAAAAGTTATGCCTACTTCTTACACGTTCCATCTCTTCGCCTTCTTCCTTTATGATCAAACATTTATTATGCTCAAACGTTTATTTGTTCGTAGCTTAGCGATTTGCAAAAGTTTCTCTATTGAGAAGTCATCTACAACGACTATTTACACTAACTATTGTAATTAGATTCTCTCTTCTTTATTATTTTTAAGCGATCAATCGATGGACGTCAATCACCTACATGTATTTGTGAAAATGCATCTGTATGCGTCATACTCATTTGACGAAAATCAAAGGATGTTTGATTTTGCATAATGAGCGTTGTGCTGATTGATGTGTGTAATGGTTGGATTGACCTAATTTTTTCCTTGTGATTTGTGTCCCGAAAGAGGAAATACCATATGTCGGAAAAATAAGGGATGTTGAAGATTTTCGTGTGTGAACACTCTTTCCAAATTAACTACTTTCTTGACATTATTTTCTTTCTTTTTCTTCTTTATGCAAAGTGCAAGAGCAGTGTATGAAACACAACATCGGTACCACTCGTCGCACATCCGTACGCCACGAAAACTCACAAGAACTAAAAATTTGATGTCAATTAGGTTAACGTGTAAGGGGTAGCGTTAATTCACACCTATGTACATGAATCATGATGCCAGTCGATTGACCATGTAAGGGCCGCATTAATATTCAACCGTTCATTGTCGGATCTCACAATTCTTTCTTTATTTTCAAAATTAAAAAGAACTTAACTTCTAAGTAATAACAATAGATGGCAGTGAAGAAACGTAACAGTAACACAGACACATTATGATTTTATGAACACATATTAGGGAATCAATATTGTGTGATCTGATTGTAACACTTAGTTGCACTCAAGTGGCTTACTTATTCGTGCAAATATCTAATTGTATTTGTTTCCATTGCACTAGGGACATAAAGAAAGAGATTTGTTCGTGTATTCCTCCGATACATTATGCCATTACTCAGTTCAAAAGGAGAACAATCGCTTTTCTCTAATTGTTCTCGCAAGTTTAAGATAAGGGGATCATTTCTTTGAGCTGCTTCGAATTGAAACTCCAAATTGATGACGTAAAAAGTTTGAACACGACTTAGTGTGTCGAAATGGCCCATATTTCCCCCTCGTCATATTGAATATAGTAATTAAAACTTTGTAATTCTAGTGCCCAACGGGCAATCTTTGGATTAAGGTTTCTTTTATTAAGGGCTAATATAAGAGAGATGCAATTAGTGACAACTTTGAAAGCTATATCCTCCAAGTACACTAGGAATAGTCTTAAAACGTAAATAGTACCAAGCGTTTCTAGCTCGAAGCTATTATACTTCGATTCTGGTAGTGTAGTGTGAGTAGTGCGTTTTGAGAAGAAGAATACCGGATTAAATTTCCCGTCCATCTGTTGTTTCTTTTTGAGGGTCATAAACGGCCAATACCGGAGGGTTGATTAATATTTGCTTTATTTGTTATAGGCACTAACGCAATTATTATCAAATTTAAAGCGTGAGCTTTTCTTGATCAGTTGGAACTGGGGAATAAATTTTCGAAAGTATACACAAATACGAGTACCTATTAAAAAAAGCATGTAACTGCTTTGCCGTTTTAGGCACAGAGTATGTTAGTATCAATAAGTAATCTAATTGTGTGTAGCAAAATCTACATTTCAACCTAAGTTTAAGGCCATTTGGGGTTACAAATGAAGTATTCCTTTTTGAGTCCTCTGCGACTTTTACTCGGTGGAACACACTTTTTAGATCTAATAAACTAAAGCAAGTACTCTACTACAAAATGAGACACGAGGCATTTCGTCGGTGTTCGAGGGTTCAATGGAATTGACTTGGTGATATTAGACTTGGTGACTATGAGTTTTATCGCGTGGTTTTGAATCCTATCTAGCAGGTGCAGAGGTGTTTTAGGAGTACCTGACCAGATGTCTGCATTGTACTTCAATTTTGAGCGGATGAATGCCTCATATATTGAGGCCAGCTCAGAAAGGGAAAAGTATTTCTTACATCGTTTGACGAAACCTAGACATTTCGCAGAGATTTTGGCGACATCGAATATGTGGTCATTTCAACGTAAGTTGTCATTGACACACATACCGACAATGGAAAGTTTTTTAGTTTCAACGATGCAAGTTCCATTCATGGAAAATAGCTGGGTGTTTAAATTAAGCTTTAAAGACAGCAGACAGCACTGTGTTTTGGAATCACTAAATTTCACTCTCTTAATATTTCCCTAATTGGATATGCTGTTAATATCGGAATGTAAGAAGCTTCCGTTCTACAGCCGAAAAGCAGAAAAGCAGAGAGTGCTCGTCAGCAAAGCAATATATTGGATTAGAAGTGGCAGACAAGGGATCATTGATAAAAATTAAAAACAGTGTCATAGACAGAATGAAGCTCTGGGGCACATCAGCATTTATTTTGTGAATATGAAACTTGAAACCATTCAAGACCACTTAAATTGAACGTTCCGAAAGGCAGTACCTAATATATTGAAGGAGAAAGCCGTCGATCCCTAATGCACGAATTATCGACAAAAGAGCCTGATGCCAAACTTTGTCAAATGCCTTAGAAATATCAAGTGCAACTATTTTGCTTTCACCATCCAATCACCAGTGGACCCGTTGCTACGAAAACCGTACTGCCAGTCATTGTGAGGCTTTCGTGTTTCGAGATATTTCATGAGCTGATGGTTTATAAGTGTTTTCATGACCTCGGAAAAACGGGATGTAAGTCCAATGGGTCTGCAAGAGGAGAGAGAAGAAGATTCGCCTTTGTTAGGGACGGGCTCGGAGAGAGTCCTAAAGAGTAGGATTGATAAAAAAGCTGAGTATTAAAATTACATTTAAGTAAAATAGAATCGGAGTTCTCTAAATTCAAGTACTCGTATCTGTGACTGTGTTTTACCTTATTAATGTTCATTGTGAATTTAATATAGAATGTCGCTAAAAAAACCTCGTTCCAGCAAACGTGGTTTTGGGAGACAATGTTGTTTAACTGCATGTAAATGAATATTTTGGAAAGGCTTGAGTTGGATTTTCGTTTCAATATCTTTTTCTTCTCCTTCTTTGCTGCTAGTTGCGTTTTCCTTGCCCTGGTTCTGTTTGCAATCCTGCATAATATGTGTGGTATTTCCACATCGAAAACAGAAACCTGGAGCACTCCGCTTTTATGTGCATTCTGAAGAGTAGTTCCCGAACTGGGTGCAGTTATGTTGTAATTAGTATCTGACTTTATGGGAGATTTATTGTAAACGTTTCTTCTGGTCTTCAAGATGAGTACCTTAAATTGTTGTAGTGTGGTTGCTGCAGATACTTTTAGCTATTCGATTACTTAGTCCCAAGATAATAAAACCAATTATTTTGTATTCTTCAATTTTCCATGGAATGCGATTTCCTGCATTGAGAGCATTTACGATATATTTTCGCCTTTTTGGTAGTAGCGACCTTAGAGTTGCCTATAGACATCCTTGCTTTAATTCGACGTCCGCAGCCGCATTTTCTGCCCGGAAGTAAATGGTTACAGTTCCTATAAGAAGGTGCTTCATGGTCATGAACTTAAAATGGTACTTTTTTATAATTGGCGCGCGCACAAGGGCTAGGGGAAGTTTGGGGGGGGGGGGAAGAGACATACCAACGCGTGTTGGTATTTTGAGCAAAACCAATTACTCAAAACAATCAGACTTTTTTTTCTTGTTCTCCCTATTCACCTGTTTAATTAATTTTCGTCAAATTGCATTTTGCGGTTCTTAACCTCCAGTGTTCGAATTCATAATATTTTGTTTGTCTGGTGGCAGATTTCAGTGCAAAGCTCCTATCAAATCAAACAATACACAAAAAAAACAATAATTCGACCTATATTTATACCCCACTTAATATACAACTGATTTACCTACGCGACCGTGTGTTTAGTGCAACATCATCCATTGCAAATTTTAAACATGTCTTGCGGAATGCCAATTGTGTAATCAATGACAACAATGCTGACTGGGTAAGCAAGGGCATCTGTGAGAAAGCTTTTCATGACGTTTGTGTCGGGTGAAACAAAAGAAATACGATGTTTATCAAAGAATTTTCCAACAACCTCCTTTTCTTCTGTGATGAGTGCAACAGTATCACAGTAACGCATGTACTTTTGGCAATAAAATGCCTAAGCGATTCAAATGACTCCTACCAATACGCACTCGCAAAAAAGATTACGGACAAAATTCCGGTTATTGAAAGGAGTGTTAAAAGTGCTGAAGAGTTACGTAACTCAGTGCAGAACTCAGCCGATCTAATAAAATCCAAACTAAAGCACATGGATAAACAAATTGCTGGTCTAATCGAATTAGACTTCGGAAGATACTCCCTTACGTCACCTGCATAAAGTGTTAAGTGACATCTGGTCTGCGCAGGTTATATCCAATCAAAAACCGTGCGAGTTTATAAGCTCCCTGCTTGACGACATTGACATTCATTTCCAGTCCTCGTCACACAAACAACTATCAACGGACAACTATATAATCTGATCCTATGCTCGAAATTATGTCCGACAAAGTGAACGATATCGGTGATGAATTTACTGCGACTCTATCCCTCGTATGCGATACTGAGCATCACATCGCAACAATAAACAGTAAAATCGTTGACACACCAAACTTCTCGCAGCCTTAGCAGAATTTTCCCTATAATACATCGCTCATGGCTGAATTAATGGAACCTAAAGTGGATTTCCGCTCACCCCCACATATAAGTCATGTGCGGATGGTCCAACATACTAATTTCTGTGAAGCTTCTCCTCCAATCGCTGCCCAACGGAAGCTTATCAACCGTGCACTTGATAAGTTTGCTTCGAAGAATCAATTGGTCACTACGCTTCTTATCCAAGGCGCCCGCCCAAATGCTGATGTTGATTGGATCTCGAATTTTGTTCGCAAAGAACTATGGCATTACCATTAGCCACTGCAATTTGCTTCCAACATCTCACCACAGAAGCAAGCGCAGTTTTAATCTTTAATCTTCCGGCCAAATGCGAATGGTTATTCCATAATCCAGCCAGCAACAATTTCAATTTTGGAAGGATGCGTGTCTGCATATGGTCGGAAAATACGACAAAGAAGCAGGATTAAGTCAAGCAGTGCTTTATACCTAAAACAGCAAATAAGTTATACTATAGCGTTAATCCAATTTGCTAGGACCCACCTCCCCTTCTCACAACAAACCCAGGGCCAATTGGAGCTTTAAGACTAAAATTTTTCCTGATTTTAAGCCTCCTACCCATACACCAACTCCCACTATTCCACCCTAAACCAAGCCCCAACCTCAACGTGTCTCTTTCGACTTAACCCCTACAACTCCAACTCCCAACATTTAACCCCTAATACACACGCCCTTCCCTAATTATTTCCCAAATTTCGATCTATCCCAATGTCATTGGTTCCCATATTATAAATCCCTCATCTGAAAATATGTCCCTTCAATTACCCTTCAATGATGTTGAGGGCAACATCTTCAGTTCAGCAGTTAAAATAACTCAATAAACTTTTGGCACAACAGAATGTCGTTATGCACTTTCTAGGCCTACAAAAAAAATACGTACGAGAATATACGTTGCCTTTTAGCGTATCTACCTGAGGAATCCGACTCAGTTTGCTATGGGGGGAAAACTAAAACAAGCTTCATGGTCTCCATACAGCAGGAGGGTCTCCCTACTGACCTTACAAATTTGAGGAACTTATATATTAAGTTCCACGAGATTTTCAATAGGTCCCCACAAAAAGTCTCAGTCAATCTTGGTGCTTTCGGTAATTATGTGCACTCAAAAAGGATCTCACACCTTCAACGGAGCAGAGCTGACAGCGACAAATTTTTTCGTCCCTAACGTGCTACCATTGCCAGTGTTTCAACCATCCACTCCTAGAAATAACCTTCTTCTTATCTTCTACTATCAAAACTTAAGAGGACTGCGATCTAAATCCCGTGCTGTCTTGCACAAATCTCACGCTCTCCCATTTGCGGTCTACGCTCTGACCGAAACTAATCTAATTCCCGATGTAAAGAATCAGGAATTATTTCCGCCTAGTTTCAACGTTTTTCGATATGACGATCTTACCCGCTAAAAAGATAATTCTCCTCGTCGAGGTGTCCTACTGGCCGTCCACAATGACCTAAACTCTTCTCTAATCGCTATTTCTACTTCTTCTAAGCTTGACTATAATAAAGATAACACTCCTCTGCAGGTCCCTGTACGTTATGTCTTTTTACATCCTACCGGCACAACCTATCGAATGCTACCAACTCGCTATCGATGCAATTGATCAAATAATTAACTTATCTGATCCACTCGACGATATCATCATATTCGGCGATTTAAATCTACCTCAACTGCACTGGACTCAATCAGATGATTAATCCCCTTTTATCGCAAACCCTAATTCGAGTAAAGAATGCTTCTTCTTGGATGAGCTTATAGATTCTAGATTATGCCAAGTTAGTGAGGTCTCCAACTATATGTGTATACAATTAGACCTCATTTTAAACTCCTCTGCCTCGCTATGTCCCCTTTCACTATCGACCATTGATAACTTTCACCCACCACTTCTTCTTTCTCTTTTCCACCACTCTCCTATCCGGCCCACCCATCTGCAGCTACCTCTTCTTACGACTGTCATAAAGCGAATTTCCGCAAAATTAACGCATACCTTAGTAAGGGTTCTCTTAATTTCGCCCATGTGTCCCGTAATGACGCTCTCTCTATCTTCAATTCTATTTTCCTCTACGTTTCCTTTTCGCGCAATAAAAGCCCTTCTATGAGCTCCCGTGGTATAATCGAACACTTCGCTCTTTACGGAACAATAGAAATAAATTATGGGCTGTTTTCCTTCGATGCATTTGCTGATTATTCCAACTATCTCGGATCATACCTTTAATTCTCCCAGCTTTATAACGTTCTCTACCAGCGATACCTGAATAGCGCCCAATCAAAGCTTATAAACGATCATAAGTATTTCTACCATGCGTTGACTACAAAAAAAAATCTGACGGTTTTCCTCCATACCTCTCATACGAAAACATGTATTCAACCGATCCGCATACCATAGCCAACTTTTTTGCTACTCTTTTTAAGCAATCCTTCGTACCGGATCCCTCTTTTTTTCAAATATCTACTTAACTTTGGCCCTTTATTTCTTAAAGTTTTGATCGTTCAGTAATAGAATGACGGTCTTCCATCCATATTTCTTAAAAAATGGTCCTCAACACTTTCCCACCTCCTTTCAAATTCCTACCAGCTATCTCTCTCTCTCTCAAGGTGAATTTCCACAGATATGGAAGCCTTCTTTCATAATACCGATACACAAAAATGGTCACTAATTACCCAAACTCCTTAAAAGCATTTTGTATGAAGCCTTAAGCTTCCAGTGCAAATCTCTTATTGTTGATTACACCACGGCTTTCTGAAAGGTAGATCAACTACCACTAAGCTCATCGAATTCGTGTCCTCTGTTCTCTCACTCTTAGAAAGGGGTAAAGAAGTTGACGTTATAACAACTGATTTCAGTAAGGCTTTAGACAGGATATCTCATAAACTTATCCTGCTCAAATTGTCTGTTCTGGGCTTTGAACCCATTTTGCTAAAATGGATATCTTCTTACCTGTCTTCAACAGGCTATCATCGTTTTAGTTGAATGGTCTATTCTGACGGCTGGATATAGGGCTGCAGAAAAATTCCTTCCATATTCTCAACACCGACCCTGTCTTCACTACAAAGTTTCGTTCAGTATACAAACATCTTCTTTGATGAATTATAAAAACACCAGTGCTTGCCAGCAAAATCTGGCTTTTAGCTGCAAAAATGATCAATTTAATTTAGCGTTCGATAATCCAGAGACCGCCATTTTTTTGTATTTTTTTTTTAAAGAACTTAAGACCCAATTGGGTATGACTACACTTTTGATTCCAAAGCATGTGTTAAGTTTTTCAGAAAATGGGACTGAAAGAGAAACAAAAATGTTTGGGCTCTGTGGATATTCCACTCCACGGGTGGCATTCAAGATTTAATTGGGCGACTAAATTATTAGTGTAATTGGACTATTCTAGGCAACCACACATCTTACATGATTTTAGTTACTTGAAAAAAAAAAATTCTTTCTTGCTGGCGTAGTCATTGCTGTAACAATCACCATAGTATACGAGTATATCACAGTTTTACGTCCACTTTATGTCCGGCCCATCGTACTTCCTGGATGGCGGTTGTTGCGCTAAATTTTCCCGCAACAAGTTTAACTCTCTTTCCCTTGTGAAGTCCTTTCGGTCCCTCTTTTCTTTGAGTGGGAACACCGAGCTCTGATGGAGGTGGAGGGTCATGTGCCATGGTCCCATCAGCCAGTGATCCACCAACCTCAGATATCGGAAAACAAACCACATAGGTTGTACGGGCGGTTTTCTCCGCGGAGGAGAACGAGGGTCGGTCAGTGAAGTGCTAAGGATAGTAGGAGACTCATGACGAACCAGGGGCCAAGGTGCGACAGTAGGTCCAACAGGAACACCGTTGTCAGAGCCCGTAGGATAGACAGGAGACTCGCAAGGGGCTGCATCAGACAAAACGTCTGAAAGTCTCCGACAGGTGGGGACGGTTGATCCTTTCAAGCCAGACAGCCCAACACGATGATGTCGGGTGGGAGAAGATGATCCCTGGAACTTATGGAACTTACACTCCTACGAAAACCAAGAAATACAGAGGCTTAAGGAACACCCTATCCTGCAACCGATGTGGGTAACAACACCGGCATCATATCCCTCAACTGATGAGGATGCAGCTAGCACGTAGCCAATCGATCGGTGGGTGAACAGACGACGATCCCTTTTATAGCAATATCACAATGAGGGAGTAACAGAGGAGCAACAGTGGGGTGCAGGCGGGCGGCCAGCATAATCAAGCACACCCCAACGACGCGTTAACTTTAAAAGTCAGGTTCGATGGGTGAAGGGATGACGACCCCTTTTTAAACTAGCACCCCACCGATTAAGCACCGAAGGAGCAGCAGAGGCATGTAAGCGGATTGAAAAGTAATAAGACAGCCTCCACTGAGGGAACAATAACATTCAAACGACAACAAAGAAACAACAACAGAAAATAACAACACCAAATGCAACAATCGACAACCATAAACGATAAAAACAAAGAGCGGAATAGAATAAAACAACCACATAAACAAATACAAAACCGGCCGTGGTCAGAGGGCAGAAGGGCCCACAAATAAAATAATCAAACAAATAAATAATTGTAAGTAGTGACACGCAAAAACAAATCTGAACACCGATCCACCGGAGTAGTTTCAGATCCGCGGTAAAAAGTTCAGTGCCTCTTGTCACTGTTTGGCTTTGGTTATGGGTGGCGATTCAGAAGATGGCTGGATCGAGCTACAATCATTTTGGGATTGTATCATCACTTTCTTTCTTTCGTCCCGAGACTCCTGACTCTATAATTCGATGAAGGAAAACTACCCGGGCAGCAGAAAGAAAGGAAACACTACTTTTTGCAATTTTATTTTAGAATCCAATGTAAGGGAAATATTATAGTTCAGCATAGTTAGGATCCACAACTTTCATAAACTCTCTCAGTGGAGTTCCCAATTATTACAGGAAGTGGGAGCAAACTCCGAGACTGAGGAGCTTAGTATGAAAGTGTACAATGGAATGATTGAGAGGCATATCTTGACACGGGTGCACACTCTAACAAAGCTTGCTAGTGTTGTAGCTAATAACCCCTTAGTTGGGTCGGTCAGAGCCAAATGAATGTGTGAATGATCGTGGCTGTGTATATTTATGCGTGAGTCTGGCAGAAGTTGTGGAAATGAAAAAGATTTGGAGGTCACTTTAGTGACGGTCACTTTAGTGTTATGCTGTGTGGTTAGAGAAATCTGTTTTCTTGAAATGTGCAATTAAAACTGAGAAAAATAAATCGGCGAGCTCCAACGGAGCATTTATAACGTGAGGAAATTTAGTTTTTATTTTGTTTTTCTTTTATTCGTCATTTGGATGTATGTATTTAATTTTTTTTGACTCGGTCTTTTTTTTCTGCTCAAGTCGTGAAGGTTTCGTGATTCCTCCAAAATCACGTGGCACCTAACTTTGTTATCAGGTTTAGTTGTGTATAAAAACAAAACCCCCGGTGGAAAATGAATAACTAAAAGAACTATTAACAAATTAATTGTTATTTGGACAACTTCAAAGTTTCGAATGCGATTAATTATGTTCATTGTATTTATAGGGATTATTAGGATAAACGAAAGAGATAATAAAAAGTTGAAACCCACAAACGTTCCACAGTATTTAAAAACATAGGGTGACAGCTAATTTTTAACAAGCTGCCGTTAAAACACTACCTGTAGGAACCCACAGCTGGGATAGGCGTGATCCCATGGTGATAGCAGTTAAATGCCTTTGCTAATTGTTCGGCTGCACGTGGTCTATTACACATTCATTAAATTCTACATACAGATCTGGAGGTCGTTATTCTTTAAACGTTTGCTAGGTCGTCAAAAGAGTCGATTTTTATCCATATGCATATTTGAATCTCTTCCGTATAAGGTTGTGAACCCTGTATCAGCGTAGGTCAGAATAATGCCCTTGCTATTTTTGGTAGCATTTTTTCCTAAATTTTCTAACAGTTTTGGATTTAATGTTTTACCCTTTTCAAAAACTTGGGTCCTATCTTGAAAACTACTGACTCCAGATGAAGTTACCTGTTTTTGTTTTTTGTTTTTAAATACTAGGTACATGCTTTAAAGCTGTAAAAAATGGGGGTTAGTAAGACATTTTTATAAAACATAATTATGGCAAAATCAAAATTTTAAGTTTTTGAGAAAAAATATAAGCTCTGATGTTCAATGGGCCAACGCACACTGGATCAATTTATCCCGGGGTATCTTTTACTTCAATCGGACATTGAGTGAATAATGCGGGGTAAAATTGTGTATATGTGAACCGATTTTGATTGTAGTGGTATTTCTGATAATTTTTCTTAAACTTCAAAATTGACAACTTATGTGCGTAATGGTTTTTCCCCGATGTTCAACCGCTTAATACTAAGAATTTACCCTGTTTTTTACTTTACACTTCATACTCTTTCTCTATAAAATCAGTTTTACTCCGGCGTAATTAGTCTTTTAGTAACATTTAATTTGAAATAATTAAAGTTCTCATAATTACAAATTCATTAATACCCCTTTGTATGGTAAACGCATAAATTTATACCCTCTATATAGCTGATACAGCGAATTCACCTAGACTCCGAAATTAAACCATATTCAATTCCTCTTAAAACTTTTTTTTTTGTCCCAATGCTCTAGAGGGAGAATCCGTTGGAATACCTGGTACTTCTACCATTTTTCAACTGAACATTTTTTATTATAAAGTTATTCTTCAGTTAAGAATGTTTGTGTGGAGGGGAGATGTATTTATGTTTAAAATAACGCTTCTCACAAACAACAGTGTGGGGTGGCCGTGGTGTAGTGGTACTAGCAATCGCTTCTCACTCGGAGGATCAAGGTTCGAATCCTACCCATTTTCAAGTTTCTCATTTGTGTAATTGGAACTCAGACAAAAAAATTCTGCGTGTGAAGGCATAACACTGACACGTAGATTTGGCTGTTGTAGAGTTTTCAAGCACAAAAAAATAGTGTGAATTATAACCATCGAATCACTTTGAGTGAAGCGAATATCGAAACCAAATACACCTGAGTCTTAAACCACTACAAAAAGAAACCAATTTTCCTTTCTCCTCCTTCGATTTTTCCGCCCGTGACCAGGCAACAGTAAAAGAGTGTCTAAATTGTAAAAAAAAAAAAAAAAAAAATGGAATATTTCAAGCACAGTAACAATAACTTCTTTCTATTTTTGTTTTACTGGGTAGTTATGCACATTTATATACTAGCTTCGTCCTTAAATTACTTAAATACGTGCAAAATAAGCCATACGTCTATAATTTCAGTTTCGTCTCCTTCAGGTTTAGGGCCTTTCACGTGGATTTACTTAGATGAATTTTTTCATAATATCAGACATTTCGAATTTTTTATAATAGAAAATGACTGGAATGAAAGCATCATTTGGGGTGATTCTACATTAAATGTTAATGTTCGATCGCTGTACAATTGGATGCAGAGTGTGATTTTCTGGTTGCAAATAACATATGTGGTGCAGTGGATACATTTCCGGCAGCTTCATATTTTATCGAATTTTTTTAAAGGTTGTCTAACCTTTTAAATACTATTTATCTCAACACAAACTGTTGTTGTAGCAGTCTAGACGTAGGTAGTTTCTGAAAAATGCTCCATAAAGTTGGTACGCTGGTTGGGGTCAACTTTAATTTCGATCTTTCTTTTATATTTCATATAAAATTTATTTGATTTCGATCTTTCACATAAGAATATTACATCTGTTAAAAATAGAACAACCAGTGAGACTAAGTTGGAGAGCTCCATAAATTTTAGATACAGTTTTATTTATGGGTACATTTCAATTAAAATTACAACTAAAATAAACTCCAAGATTCTTTATATGGTCTACGTATTCTATAGGGGAGTGGCGAAGACTAGTGGGGGAACAACTCTGTACTTTTTCCTGCATTTATAACACAAGTGAACATGAATTTTGACTTTGAAAAAAGGGTATGAAATTTATAAAAGTGTATCTATAGTCATAAAAAAAAATATATTTTTGATAAAAAAAGTTTGCTTTTGTAGCCAGGAGAACGTTTTAACGAGTTATTTTTAAAACTATGATTTAGGTTTTTATTTTTTTTAAAAATCAAAACAAATAGATTTGTAATTATTTTTGCATCTTTAATTATTAAAATATTTACAGTGGAAATTAACAAAAGTGTGAAAAATAATAATTGAAAACTGAACCCTGGTACTCTTTCTTTCATGTTCATAAGTATTATCTCGTATTAACCCCAAATGTACGTAGTCTCCCATCATATTTTCATCGTACTGTCCTTGATAACGGCGTTCAAAGTCCATAACATCTTGCTGAAAACGTTCTGCTTCTTCTTCTGAGAATGCTATCATGTTGTTTTGAAATTTATCTATATGAGAATGTAGCATATGTACTTTCAAAGACATCATGCAAACCCATGGTTTTAACGTTCCTCAACATGTTTGCAACTAATTCTTGCTAGTTTTCGACTTTATTGTTGCCTAAAAATCCAGAAACTAGTGCTTGAAAACTATGGCAACATTTTTTTGGAGCACTAGTTAGCAATTTTGGGAACTCCTTACTGGCAACATTTTTTTTAATTTGTGGACCAACAAAAATTCCAGCTTTAACCTTCGCTTCTGACAAAAAAATTTTTGAAAATGAAAAAGTTTCAGATTTTTTATCTAGCGCTTTTCCGAATTATTTCACTAAACATTTAATATGTAAAGATGGTATTAACACATTTTCAGATTCAGCAATAGGTTTACATTTAACGTTATGTTTTCCAAATTCCGTTGTTATCGGCCAAGATCGACGAACATAGTGCTGAGCATCCGCTGTACTATCCCACAAACAAAGATAACACGGATGTTTTGTGTATCCTCCCTGCAGTCCCATTAAAAACTCCACCATTTTAAAATCTCCAATGAATTGCCACTTATACTCTTGATATTTTGAAGCTTAGAACAAAATTTTAACACTTTCATAGATTTCTTTCAGGTGTATAGAGTGGGCTACTGGAAGAGATGGACAGTCAGTGGTGTTCAGACGTATTATCGTGTTCGGCTTAAGTAGTGCAGTAAAATAATAAGTATAATTTTAGCCAGTGAATTTTCAAGTGTTCGGTAGCCGAGGTGGTAAAGACATGGACGGTATCATACCTGGTATGACGATCCCGAGGCCTGGGTTCGATTCCCATCGGCAGACAAACTGTTTTTATTTCCAATTTTTATTGAAATAATAACAAGAGAAGTGTAAAAAAAAATAGAAAAAAAAATCACGTGATGTATTATCAGGCGAGGCTTCAAGCAGTTCAAGCCAAACACCAACGGCTAAGAGAAGGAGGAAGCTTAGGCCAACTTCCAACATAGTTCAACGTCCCACCCTACAACAGCAGAAGCAGCAGCAGCAGCAGCAGCAACAACAACAACAACAACGGCAACAACAGCAGCAGAAGAAGAAGGAGAAGGTTCCTCCGATCAACACTTATAAACCAAGGACCTGTGTAAGTTGGTCATTGGTAATAATTTTAACATAAAGAGATTGGGGAACGATCGCCATGCCATCCACTGTAATGGAGGGCTACGCGAAAGTGAAAGAGCTCCTAAAGGAAACGACGACGGAGCACTACTCATTCACACTGAAGTCTGAAAAGCGGAAATCTATGCTGCTGAAGGGGTTGGAACGGTCTTCTGATCCTGAGGAGATCCTGGCAATGCTCAAAGAGAAGGAGTGCGAAGGACTCAAATTTGTACGGGTAAAGCCATTTACTACAGCTAGGGCCAAGCGGTAGAAACGAAGTCTGCCGTTCTTCCTGGTGCAGCTCAGTCCCGAAAGCCGTCTGGATAGTCTAAGGATTATCAATGTCTTGGACTACCAGGTGGTTCACTGGGAAAATTTAAAAAGGAGCGAAGGCGTTATTCAATGCGTTCGCTGCCAGAGGTTCGGGCACGCCGCGTCGAACTGCCAAATGCAGCCTCGATGCGTGAAGTGCGCAAAGAACCACAGTTCCGAGGAGTGTGCTTTGGGTTTTCAAGGAGCATCCGATAAGTCGCAGCTCTCGTGCGTGATATGTGGAAACGTGGGACACACCGCAAACTATCGGGGTTGTCCTAAGTTCGCTGACATTAAGAAAGCAAAACTGGCTCGTCAGCAGAACGTGGAGGTCAAACGTTCAGCTGATAGGCTTCAAACACCAGCCGTCACGTCCCAAATTTCCTACGCCCAAATGGCGTCTGGTAGGGGGGCGACGGTACAGCAAGCGACTGTTGCTTCTCCGGCGCCGATGCCGAGAACAACGGAAGCTGCACCTAACATGCTGGCCATCTTGCTCGCAATCCAAGGCCAGATGGCTCAGCTGCAACAGCAGGTACAAGAACAGGCCAAGCGGGTGGACCAGATCTACGCGCAACACATGTCGTAATGGGTACGCACATGGTGGAGAAAACTTTGAAGGTCCTTGCGGTGAATGTTAATTCATTGATTAGGATCGAACGAAGAGTCGCGATGTTTAAATTGCTACAAGACCAAACCCCGGATGTGCTTTTCGCTAGCGAAACCAAGCTAACCGATAAGCACAAACTGGAGTACAATAATTATATTGTTAGACGAAGAAATCGGCTCAGATCCAAACCTGGAGGCGGTGTCGCGATCTTCATTAAAGAAGGTATAAAATTTCACACAGTGTACAAGGAAGTGTTGCGCAGGTTCCGGGTGTTGGAGGCAGTCGTCATTTACATACCTCTCCGCAGTGGAAAGCGGCTGTACTTGGCCTCTGTTTATGCACCTGAGGCTTCACAATCCACCCTATTCATTACAGAGCTCGACACGCTTTTTCGACTTCTGAGGCTGGAATCGGGGGAGAATTATTTTATAATCGGCGGGGATTTCAACGCTAGACACAGAGATTGCGGAAATAATTTGCCAAATACTAGAGGGAACCTGGGGATCAGTAAACCACTCTTGTACATTCTTTATAATATGCTAACTAACAGACAGTTCATCGTGAAGGATGGTGATGTGACTTCTGTTGGAATATTTCAAATTAAAAATGGTCTTCAGCAACGCGCGGTCAATTCGCCGATCCTATTCAACATTTATACAAGCGACTTGATACGTTCACTTCCCCATACTATTGCGTACGCAGACGATATGATAGCGTACAGAACAGGTCAAAAAATCGAGGTCATTAATACTCTCTTGCAGCGTAACTTCGATAAGATAAGACGATTTTGCTATGACTGGAAGTTGAAAATCAACTGCAACTGTAATCTGCTACATGGCCCTTATCAGGCCCATGCTGGTATTTGGTTGTCCCGTGTGGTTGAATGTACGAGCAAGCTTAATGGAAAAAATTCGGGTGTTTGAGAGGGCTTGTCTTCGCTTGTACAGAACACCAGAGTCGGAGTACAAGAAATTTTATCCTAATGAGGTCCTTTACAACAGGGCGAACCTAATACGAGTGGACAACTTCGTAATTAAGCTGACCCGAAGGCACAGTGCAAGAGCAATGACCTCGACGAATAACGTGATATCTGGGGCTTTCTACCCCAATTACCTTTACCACTAGAGTGTGGGCTCTGACGGCTTCTTTCCACCGGAAGCATTCCTCTACCTAGATCAGATAGGGTTGATCCAGGATAGTTCAGCGGTGCCGTTAATCTTCCATGTCGCTCGGACAGCTGGGGACAGGCGACTCAACTACAGCAGAGACGTCGCACACGGCAGTGTGGATCGCCTCAGGTTCAGTAGGGCGGTGGGGAATCGCGATAAGAGGGATGTCGTTCGGCAGCACCAGCATTTCTGGTGGTTGAATGATGGGGAAGATGTTTCGTCGTCGTTTCCGTCAATTACGGACCAGCCTCACTAATGAGGTAGAGCTGACCAATTTATTTGCTCTGTGAATAGCGGTGGCCAGCTTACATAGGTTTAGATTAGCATTTAAGAAACATATATATATTTCAGTGTGTACAAAGGTGTATACTGATATACTCGTATTTATATGATTGTGTATAATGTTTATGTGTGTTTATGTGTGTATTGTGCATTTAGGTTAGGTAGGCTAAGGAGTCGTTCATAGACCTCGACAGAGGACAGACGTGTTGACGTGATTCGGCTTCTTCATAAGTAAATCAGTTTAGCTTTAAACATAATTAGCTGTGATTTTTTTTAATTCACTCGGTAGCCCAGCGTCTAGCGGCGTCGGACATCGAAGCGTGGGATACGGGTTCGATCCCCCACTTCAAACTTGGAAATTCTGTTTTTTTTTTTTTTTTTCTCTTCGTTCTACACAAAGTGTGATTAAAACAAAACAAAAACAATTAACAAAGCACGTGATGGATGGTGAAGAGCACTCCGCTCTTCCCATAACGGGAGTTGGAAAAGGCAGTAATAGTGTTGCCAGTGCCGTTAAAGCCATTAAAAGGAGGGGGAGTTTGAAAACCCCTCCTAACATAAGAAAAAAAAGGATAAATGCCATTGAAACAGCAGATGAGGTCCGTTATGAGGGGGGCAATAACAACTTTGCCTCTCTAGCGTCATCCGAATCGGAAGATGAGGAGGAGCAAATAAAGGAAATCAACATCAGCATACAAAAGCTGACAGAGAGAGTGCTTGCTATGAAGCAAAGGCAAACTGAACGCAGGCAGAGGGAGCAACTTGAAGCAGAGAGCTCCCAACATCAAAAGCCACAAGAGCAGAAACAACAACTACAGCAACAACAAAACCAGCAGAAGCAGAAACATCAACAGCTGCAAAAACAACAAAAGCTGAAACCACAGCAGCTGAAAAAACAGCAGCAGCAGCAGCAGCAGCAACAACAACAACAACATAAGCAGCAGCAGCAGCAGCAGCAGCAACAACAACAACAACAACAGAAGCAGCAGCAGCAACAGAAGAAGAAGGAGAAGGTGCCTCCTATCAACACCTATAAATTAGAGGTAAATGAAACCAAGGACCTGTGTAAGTTGGTCATTGGCAATAATTTTAATATAAAGAGATTGGGGAACGATCGCCATGCCATCCACTGTAATACAGTGGAGGGCTACGCGAAAGTGAAAGAGCTCCTAAGGGAAACGACGACGGAGCACTTCTCATTCACACCGAAGTGTGAAAAGCGGCAATCTATGCTGCTGAAGGGGTTGGAACCGTCTTCTGATCCTGAGGAGATCCTGGCACTGCTCAAAGAGAAGGAGTGCGAAGGACTCAAGTTTGTAGGGGTAAAGTCATTTACCACAGCTAGAGCTTGGCGGGAGAAACGGAGTCTGCCGTTCTTCCTGGTGCAACTCAGTCCCGAAAGCCGTCTGGATAGTCTAAGGAGTATCAATGTCCTAGACTATCAGGTGGTTCACTGGGAAAAACTAAAAAGGAGCGAAGGCGTTATACAATGCGTTCGCTGCCAGAGGTTCGGGCACGACGCGTCGAACTGCCAAATGCAGCCTCGATGCGTGAAGTGCGCAAAGAACCACAGTTCCGAAGAATGTCCTCTGGGTGTTGACGG
This sequence comes from Volucella bombylans, assembly GCA_949129095.1. NCBI lineage: Eukaryota > Metazoa > Arthropoda > Insecta > Diptera > Syrphidae > Volucella > Volucella bombylans. Next base: position 37,542,635 of record OX422144.1, on the reverse strand, counting down.
AGCATCCGATAGGTCGCAGCTCTCGTGCGTGTTATGTGGAAATGTGGGACACACCGCAAACTATCGGGGTTGTCCTAAGTTCGCTGACATTAAGAAAGCAAAACTGGCTCGTCAGCAGAACGTGGAGGTCAAACGTTCAGCTGTTAGGCTTCAAACACCAGCCGTCACGTCCCAAATTTCCTACGCCCAAATGGCGTCTGGTAGGGGGGCGACGGTACAGCAAGCGACTGTTGCTTCTCCGGCGCCGATGCCGAGAACAACGGAAGCTGCACCTAACATGCTGGCCATCTTGCTCGCAATCCAAGGCCAGATGGCTCAGCTCCAACAGCAGGTACAAGAACAGGTCAAGCGGGTGGACCAGATCTACGCGCAACACATGTCGTAATGGGTACGCACATGGTGGAGAAAACTTTGAAGGTCCTTGCGGTGAATGTTAATTCATTGATTAGGATCGAACGAAGAGCCGCAATGTTTAAATTGCTACAAGACCAAACACCTGATGTGCTTTTCGCTAGCGAAACTAAGCTAACCGATAAGCACAAACTGGAGTACAATAATTATATTGTTAGACGAAGAAATCGGCTCAGATCCAAACCTGGAGGCGGTGTCGCGATCTTCATTAAAGAAGGTATAAAATTTCACACAGTGTACAAGGAAGTGTTGCGCAGGTTCCGGGTGTTGGAGGCAGTCGTCATTTACATACCTCTCCGCAGTGGAAAGCGGCTGTACTTGGCCTCTGTTTATGCACCTGAGGCTTCACAATCCACCCTATTCATTACAGAGCTCGACACGCTTTTTCGACTTCTGAGGCTGGAATCGGGGGAGAATTATTTTATAATCGGCGGGGATCTCAACGCTAGACACAGCGATTGCGGAAATAATTTTCCAAATACTAGAGGGAACCTACTACTCGATTGGTGGGGTCAGCACGATGTCATGTACAGACTCGGTCTTAAAGCGACGGATAACCCGTCGTTTCCCAGAGGCGGGCCTTATTTGGATCTACTGCTGTACGACAAACGTATACGACTGACAGGTACGAATTTACAAACGCTAAACTGTCTGCGCACATTCGTGTATGACAGCGACCATTGCGGTTTTAGCACCGAAATTACAGTTCCTAACGAAATTGCGGAATTGGAGGAGTTTGTCCAAAAATATTCTTACAACTACAGTAAGACTCGATGGACACGCTTCTCCGCAACCTTGACAAGAGCACTCTCCTCGAACACGCTCCGCCCACCGTCCAATAAGAATTTGTCAAACGAGGAGATCGACAATTACCTAAAACAAATGGACGAGACAATTAAACAAACTATGGACACTACAATACCGCGGTATCGACGTACGACTAACGAAGACCTGTTCCGCAATCCTACTATTGACGCACTGCACCGACAGAAAAGTAGACTTCTGACAAGACTTAAAAATTTGTACAGACAGTTAACTGACCGACAAGACCCGGAGATTAGGACACTGAAGTCGTCGATTAAAAATATTCAAACGCTAATAAAAGAAAATTACAGAATTTCTGTAAGTTTGTATTGGAACAACAAGGTTCGGGCTGTAAACACCAGCAACCCGAATATGTTTCCGCAAATAAATAAACTATTTCGGAGAAAAAATCAAAACGACCTTCAGTGTCTTAAAATAGCCCGGACAACAGACAACGAACGGTTACTGACAATAGCAGGTATTGATCCAAATGAGGCCGCTGATGATGACGACTTCTTTGTGATCGAGGATCCAAAGGAGAAGGTTGAAGCCATAGGGGCGACTTTCCAGGAAGTATACAAGGCCATTGATATCATTGGCCCTAATTATGACCTGGACAGTCGCGTCCTGCTGCACGACTTCTGCATTCGAAATGAAATAGGGAACTGGCGATCCGAGGGCTCTGGTTTCACTCGGTTCAGCGACGAAAGTATGGCAAATAATGTCATGACCAGAGAGAATGACCTACCCCCGTTCATTTCGAAGGAGGAACTCCGTGAGATCTTCGACACAATCAGGGCTAAGAAATCAGTGGGGACCGATGGTATTCCGAACATCGTGCTTCGACATCTTCCTCTAGAAGCGGTGGACATTTACACCACCCTGTTTAATAATGCAATGAATAATGCACATTATCCAGCGCATTGGAAAACGGCGGTGGTTCAACCTATTCCCAAAAAGGGGAAGGATATATCCAATCCGGCGAATCTCCGGTCGATAAGTCTCCTTTCGAATATCAGTAAGGTTTTTGAAAAGGTAATCAATAGAGCTCTGTCTAGGTGGGTTGAGGACAAACATATAGTTCCGGATAATCAATTCGGTTTTAAGGCGGGACATGATATCTCACATGCCGCGTCTAAACTGGTTTCTGATATCCAATGGAACAAAGGCAAGAAACAGTGCACTGGTGCTTGCCTTGTTGACTTGGAGAAGGCCTTCGACACCGTATGGTTAGGGGGTCTTTTCTATAAGCTGACTAGGCTGGGGATCAGTAAACCACTCTTGTACATTCTCTATAATATGCTAACCAACAGACAGTTCATCGTGAAAAATGGCGATGTGACTTCTGTTGGAATATTTCAAATTAAAAATGGTCTTCAGCAAGGCGCGGTCAATTCGCCGATCCTATTTAACATTTATACAAGCGACTTGATAGGTTCACTTCCCCATACTATTGCGTACGCAGACGATGTGGTAGCGTACAGAACAGGTCCAAAAATCGAGCTCATTAATACTCTCTTGCGGCGTGACTTCGATAAGATAAGACGATTTTGCGATGACTGGAAGTTGTAAATCAACTTTCAGAAGTCGGAAACCATTCTCTTTAGGACGCCGTTGTCTAGAGCCTCTAGGGATACCAGAAAAAATTGGAGAAAGTTCTCGATTATTGGACAACACGGACAGCCTCTTGCCTGTCGAAATGTAGTCAGATACCTTGGAATCTGGCTAGATCAGTTTCTGTATTTTGGCAAAAATGTAGATGCTGCTCTGGCCAGAGCTAAAGGTGCTTTTGCCCTTACAAAGAGACTGTTTTATAGCAGCCAACTCGATGCGAGGGTAAAGGTAATCTGCTACATGGCCCTTATCAGGCCCATGCTGGTATTTGGTTGTCCCGTGTGGTTCAATGTACGAGCAAGCTTAATGGAAAAGATTCGGGTGTTTGAGAGGGCTTGTCTTCGCTTGTACAGAACACCAGAATCGGAGTACAAGAAATTTTATCCTAATGAGGTCCTATATAACAGGGCGAACCTAATACGAGTGGACAACTTCGTAATTAAGCTGACTCGAAGGCACATTGCAAGAGCAATGACCTCGACGAATAACCTGATATCTGGGGCTTTCTACCCCAATTACCTTTACCACGAGAGTGTGCGCTTTGACGGCTTCGTTGCACCGGAAGCATTCCTCTACCTTGATCAGATAGGGTTGATCCAGGATAGATCAGCGGTGCCGTTAATCTTCCATGTCGCTCGGACAGCTGGGGACAGGCGACTCAACTACGACAGAGACGTCGCACACGGCAGTGTGGATCGCCTCAGGTTCAGTAGGGCGGTGGGGAATCGCGATAAGAGGGATGTCGTTCGGCAGCACCAGCATTTCTGGTGGTTGAATGATGGAGAAGATGTTTCGTCGTCGTTTCCGTCAATTACGGACCAGCCTCACTAATGAGGCAGGGCTGACCAATGTATTTGCTTTGTAAATAGCGATGGCCAGCTTACATAGGTTTAGGTTAGCATTTAAGAAACATATACATATATCAGTGTATACAAAGGTGTATACTGATATATGTATATGATCGTGTATAATGTCTATGTGTGTTTAGGTGTGTATTGTGCATTTAGGTTAGGTAGGCTAAGGTTTATTTTAAGTTAGATACTAAGCTTTTATAAAAAATAATAAAATGTCCATATGCTAAGTTTTTTGATATAAATTTTTTCTTAGCCCTAAGTACACAAAATAAACATTTATAAATAAAATGTAAATGAAGTCGAAAGACATAGATATAAGAATTTAGATTAACTTAGAGTGCCTGTGTGGGGCCAGTAAGTTAGTATAAGATTGTTAAGTAATTGTAAGCTAGCATTTAAGCATTTTTTGTTAGTATGTACGAGTTAGTGATTAAGTAAATAAAATGCATTCAAAAACTGAAAAAAAAACTTAGGTAGGCTAAGGTTTATTTTAAGTTATATACTAAGCTTTTATAAAAAATAAAAATATGTCTATATGCTAAGTTTTTGTAAACAAATTTTTTTCTTAGCCTAAAGTATAGAAAATAAGTATTCCTAAATAAAATGTAAATGAAGTCGAAAGACATAGATATAAGAATTTAGAGTAACTTAGAGTGCCTGTGTGGGGTCATTAAGTTAGCATAAGATTGTTAAGTAATTGTAAGCTACTCGTAGCATTTAAGCATTTTTTGATAAAATGTAAGAGTTAGTTTTAAGAAACTAAAACTGAACTGGAAGAGATGGACATTTGGTTTTTTTTGAACTGTCAATAAATAACCGCAATTCATTGGGAACACAGTGTATCCCAATTTCTTTGAACAAACCTGTGATGTTGTTACAAAAACAAAGTCCATCTTCTTTTGTAAAGAACTAAAAAAATGTCTCATGGCGATTTCGTTGATCAGTTATTTTGACATCGACAAGCAAATTCCATTGTTTTAACCTCTGCTTCACTTTTCGGCAAATTTAAATCTCTAATTAAATCATTAAAATCTTCTCCTGAAATTACTAGTTGGGGTGAAAAGTAACCTCCTTGGTCGCCAGAATGCGCTGCTACTGCCAAAAAGGTTATGGTGCCTTGAAGTCCGTTCATATTTAGGTAGACATGCCAAATTTCAGTGCGATACTGTCTTTAGTTTTGTTTTGACAGCTGATTGTTGTTGACGTGTTTGGCATCATGTTGAGAGGCAAAACGGCGAAGGAAACAAAAGAAAAGTTGGATAAATATTATGGAACTAATGCTCCGTCAGATTACACCACCAAATACTGGTTTTGAGAGTTTCGTGGTAGCTGCAACTCCACCATCAACAGCGAGTATTACTGTGCATTACTGGAGCGATTGAAACCCGAAATCGCTGCAAAGCGGCCTTACATGAAGCGAAAAAAAATTGTTTTGCAAGACAATGTGCCGTCGCACAAGAGCATCACAACCACGGCTAAAATCAGTGACTTACGGCTCCAATTGCTGTCGTATCCACCGTATTCGCCCGATTTGGCTCCCTCGGACTATTATCTCTTCCCAGACCTCAAAACATGGCTCATCAATAAAAAATTCAGCTCACGCGAGGAAATCATCGACGCAAGGGAGGAGTATTTCGCAGACCTTCCGGAAAATTACTTTTCGGACGGGATCAAGAAGTTGGAAAATCGATGGAATAAGTGTATCAAGCTAAAATTAAAAAAAAAAATTTTTCATTCAGAAGGAGTTTTGTTGTTCCTGTGATGGTAAAAATTCTTCATCTTCATTATTTTCGTTTGTAGTTTGAGATAAGCTCGATTGGGTTAATTTTTTGGCGGTTCTGGGATTGTAAATTTTGGGCTATGCAAAATTTGAGCAAAAGAAGAAGTAAGATTAGGATATTCGATTGGCCTAGCGTTCTTGCCACTACGTCTTTTGAGTGGATTTATGATGCAAAAATAGCAGTCATTAACGTGGTCTCTTGGTTCTCGCCAAATTCTAGGTACTGCGAACTTCATACTCCTTTTCTCACCTCGGTACCAACCTAAAACAAATAAAAATTCAAATAATCATACCTATTTATATTTTTTCCACAGAAAACTGCTTGCCTTCTAAACATCTTTTGCAATTACTGCAAGCAACATGTGGAGCCCATGGCTTGTCTTGATTTCGAATAGGGCAGTTAAAGTAGCATTTCACACCTAACGAACTCAAATTTTGCATCCCGAACTTTAATAAATTTGCCACACATATAACAAAATGCATCATCATCATGGTTACACTTTCTTGATGACATTTTCACTGAGACCTTTAAAAAATACTTGTCTAATTGTTGCTAATCACTTAAGCGTCATCTAAGTAGTGCGTGGATGTAACAATGTACACCTTTTTCTACGGTATGTTTAAAAATATTTACTGTTTCATGATCATGGGTAAAAGTGAACATACATACCTAAGCTTATGGGGTTTGCATGCACCAATTTCAAAGGCAAAAATCATGTAAACGTTTATTGTTATAACCATTACAAAATCTAACTTTTCAACGAATATTGATATTATTTATTCATTTTGGTGAATAGTGAATAGAAAAATCGTAAAATGAATGTTGGTACAAGAAGTTTTTTTTCTTTTGTTGTGTAATCATCGCCTTTGGTTTTATTATATCTTTCTGTACCTTAATCCTCTAAAAGGCATCTTTCTTATTTAGAAATTGACAATACAATTTAAATAGATATATATTATTTCGCTCTTAAATTACAGTTATCTATCGCACAATTTACAGAACTAGAGGGAATTTTCACAAAAATATTAAAAAATCTTAAAACTTGTTAAGAATTGTGCCGGATTAAATAAGACACATATGCATTTACTACTCTTTTATTAGATAAGTTTATTCATTTCACTTCATATAAAATAATATAATTATTGTTTTGTTTTAGGATGAGAGCGAGGTGCGCGTCCGTTGGCTGCCGGTTGCTAAGTGATAAGGAATTTACTTGGCTTCGCTTCTCCTTATCACCCGTTTACCTTGATTTGTTTTTCCGTTTCGCATGTTTTATGCTTCCTTTGCGTTTTGTGTGCGTTTACGTTTGGTAAGTCACGTTTGGTAAGAAACTTACGGTACGTTGACACAGCTACATCACCCCTGCTTCAAGTGGATTCCCCCTTATCTGAGATCGTTATTTGTCTCTTAGATCGTTTCTTTTCCGAGTACAAGATGCTAAACGCAGGTTTGAGTCTGTCACGTTTCTTCCTAGCCTATCCATTATGAAAGTTTTCCTGTGCGGCGGATCACTTTAAATGGGCCTTCATATGGTGAAGTGAGACCTGTATTGACTTTGTCCACTTTACCAAAAACTGATTCGCTGTGTGTTAGATCCTTGGGGATGAAAATATCTTCTTTGTTCTTTCGACATTCTTGGGGTATAAAATTATTCATCGTATCTTGCAGTTTCTGGAAGAGAGTATTTGAGTCTGCTAACTTATCTGGACAATGGTACCGGGCAGACGTAGGATTTGGCCGCATACCATCTCGGCTGGAGAGCATTTCAAAGCTGAGCGAATACCTATTAACACAATAGGCAATACGTCGCTCCAATTTATAGTGGTGCCTCTAGCTTTCAAAAAGGCTTTTAGTTGGCATTGAAAACGCTCTACCATGCCATTAGCCTGAGGATGGTAGGGAGATGTTTGGATTCTATGTGTGCCCAGTAATTTTGTGAGTTCTCCGAAGAGATTGGACTCAAATTGGGTGCCTTAATCTGTTGTTATATTTGTTAAATGAGATTAGGTTCCGAACATGGACACATAGTTTTCGACAAATTTCTTGACAATGGTATGAGCCGTCATGTCCTTCAACGGGTAGACTTCCGGCCATCTTGTGAACCGGTCCACGGCTGTCAATATATATGAAAATCCATTCGATCGAAATGAACTTGTGGAACTTCGAACCAGCCTGTTCCGGATTTTGTATGCCTATGGACCTTCGACCCTTCGACTTTTGACATGCCATGCAGGACTTCGCCCAAAGTGTGACGTTTTCTTCATTTCTGACCAAAAGTATCGTTCGGAGACTAGTTTTCGAGTGTTTCGAATACTCGGATGTGCAAGGTTGTGCACAGAATCGAACATCTTCCTACACAATGAAACGCGGATATACGGTCTGTTCCTGCCTATGGAAGTTTCACAAATGATCGCCATGTCCAGAAACTTGAACTCTTTAAGACACATTTTGGAAAGGCTCTGACTGCTGGTTTTAAGTAGAGAACTCATCCTACTATCTGTTTCCTGAAACTTTGCTTTGACTCCTTTGAAACTCCTACCATTCACCCCTCTAACTGCAGGTGTAACTAGTTTGGGTGTTGCGATTTAACCGAGGAACCGTTGTTTTCTCCACACAATGTGGAAAAGTTGCATGGGGCTGTGCATTTATTTGCTGATCCTCCAAACCGCTTATGGTACCAACAAGTCGCCTTTCTGTAGTGCCCTAAGCTATTATTCCTACAATTGAAGTTGGCTGATGAGGATGACCTATTCCTGCTACGAGATCTTGAGCGACAACTTTTCTATCTTGCGAAGTCTCGCATCTAAGTCGCCTGAGGTATCTAAATTTTTTTGGTGCGGAGATGCTATATAAACCTTGGTTCGGAGCTGACTCAAAAACTTTGTCCGATAACGCAGTGAGCTTCTCTATGCTTTTCTCACCAACCGATAGTAAAACGATGTTGATTGGTTGTGGTAAGCGACGCATCCACAGATTTTTTATTATGTCCCGATCGAACGCACTACCTACCAGCCAGCTGTTTCATTGATCTATGCACCTCCGAGGGTTTGCGATCCTCTAAATCCGCTTTCTCAACCAATTGCTCTAAATGTTTAGTTTTCGAAGTAGAATGAAGTTTAATCAAAACCGCCTTTAAGTTGTTGTCTTTGTAGATAGTCGGGGGATCGGTAAGTATATCTATGACTGTGTCACAAGTATCTAATGGGAGCACTGCCACTGTCAGACAGTATTTAGTTCTCTGGCTTGTGATCTTGTACACGGAAAATTGAGTTTCTGCTTGTATAAACCAAGTTGTAGGATTTGCGTTCCAGAACGGGGGAAGTCGCACGCGTAAAGTTTCTACGACTCAAGAATTTAGAAATCCACCTGGGGAGTTGAAGGGGGAGGTGGGGTGAAAAATGTTGCACCGCTAGTAGACGCCATGTGATCAACTTTCGGTTCTGTCATTACGTGTAAATTTGAATGTTTAGTTATGTGTTAAATACAAAGTTTGAGAAAAAAAAGGCCAAACGGTAACGTGGCAGGCGAAGCAGTACACGAAACGGTGAATAAAACGGTAAAAAAACGAAACCCAACTCACTTTAACCTCGCTGTCACATGCACATATTCATATTTTGTTTTAAATTTTAATTTGGCTGCTCCTGGCCGGGTGATGTCTCTGCCGCTGGCTATAATCCGGTGGTGGCGGCTTGTCAGATCCTGGCACATTGCCGCTGATTGGGGATAATTTGCGTGGTGGCAATTGCTGCACTTTGCACCGCTGGCACTGATAATTTGTGTGGTGGTTGTTCGGTCTTATGCCGATGCCGCTTGTTGCGGATAATTATTGAGGCTACTGTCTCAGTTACTGTATTTCGTCTGAAACCTCCTTTTCTAGGTTTTGTTCCCGCTAACCGGTAGCCAATTGTATTAGCGCTTGCAAAAAAACTTTGTAATGTTTAATATGTGCTAGGTTAGGTTAGGTTAGGATGGCTGTTGGAAATACCAAGCCACTTAGGCCTATTGGGCCATTGTGACGCCACGTGGATCTATGATCCTCTTACTACTGGAACCAGTCTGAACTTATAATAAAGCGTAGAAGACAGTTAACGTCTATTTTTTCTAGATCGTTTAGGTCGTTGTAGAAGAAAGCTCCTAGATGAAGCTTTCTTCTCTGGGAGAGAGCTGGGCATATGCAAAGTAGGTGGAGGATTGTCTCCTCCTCTTCCTCGTCCATACAGCTATTACAGAAATCATTAGTAAAAGCGCCAAGCCTTCTTGCGTACTTGCCTATGAGGCATTGTCCAGTAATGACACGTATTATGGCGCTGAGATGTTTCCTATCTAAAAGGATCAGACACTTAGAGCGACTCAGATCCAGCCTTGGCCAGATCTGTTTGGTCGCTAGACATGTTTGTCCAGCAGTCCACCTAAGGTCCGTTCTTTTATTGGCATCTAGCTTTAGTGTTAGTTTGCACATAGCGATTGGTATACCTATACTACCTTTGTCCGGTAGAATAGGTAGAGTGGTTCCAATTTTTCCGAGTTCATCGGGTCTGCAGTTCCCTGGAATGTCTCTGTGGCCCGGCACCCAACAAAGGTGAATATTGAACTGCTCTGCCATCTCCATGAGAGATGATCGGCATTCAAGGGCGGTTTTAGAATATAATAAGACCGAGTCCAGGGACTTGATGGCGGCCTGACTATCTGAAAATATGCGGATATCCTTTGCAGATATCACATTTTTCTTCCAGCCAGGACAGAGCTTCTTTAATCGTCAAAATTTCCGCCTGGAAAATCGCTACAGCGATTTGGAAGACGGAAAGAGAGGCTTAAATTTAGCTTATCTGAGAAAATACCGCCACCAACTCCGTTATCGGTTTTAGATCCATCTGTGTAGAGATGAATTGACTTGTCCTCCATGAAAGCATCTTTCTTCAGTCCCAGTTACTTGCCTGTTAAAAATGTCGAGGGGTGTCAAGTGATGCAGAATATCTAATGCCGCAGAGGGGGTAGACCGCAAGGCTCCGCTTGTGCATAGACATGCTGTTCTTTGGACTCCGCTTAGTTTAATGCGGTTGACTGCATTTTCCAAGGCCGTCCACCAGACAACCACCCCGTAAGTAAGTATCGGTCTTATGATCGAGATGTATAGCCAGTGGGTTATGCGAGGTTGAAGGCCCCATTTGTTCCCAATGGCTTTTTTGCAAGAGAATAAAGCTATTGTAGCTTTATTGACTCTTTCTTGAATGTTAGGTTTCCAGTTTAGTTTTGTGTCAAAAATGAGACCCAGATATTTCGCTGTATCGAAGAAAACTAAACTGGTACCGTTTATTGAAGGAGGGTCTATGATTGGAATTTTATATTTCCTAGAAAAGAGGACAAGATCAGTTTTATGGGGGTTTATTCCCAATCCACAGCGATCTGCCCAGCGGGTTAATCTGTTGAGATTTACTTGGAGGAGTTCTTTAATGGTATTGAGGTGTTTTCCTGAGGCGGCTATGGCAACGTCATCCGCATAGGCAATCACTCTCCTACCACCCGCTTCCAGGTATATCAGTAGTTCGTTAACTACTAAGTTCCAGAGAAGGGGAGAGAGGACACCGCCTTGCGGCGTACCTCTACTGACATATCTTTTAGCAGAAGTCTCACCCAGTTTGGAGTTGATTATCCTGCTTTTTAGCATTGGACTGATCAGCTCCCCAAGTGAGCCGTCTACCTGCAGAGTTGACAGCGCAGTCGTGCTTGCGGATTTGTTTACGTTGTTAAAGGCGCCCTCTATGTCTAGGAAAGTAACCATTGTGTTCTCCTTATATTGCAGGGATCGTTCGATGTAGCTAGTCAGAGAGTGCAAAGCAGTTTCCACCGACTTTCCTTTACAGTAGTCATGTTGAGCCGTAGACAGAAGTCTTGGATCAACTTTAGCTCGTATATGGATATAAAGCAGTCGTTCTAGAGTTTTCAGAAGGAAAGTTGATAGACTTATAGATCTGAGGTCCTTTGGGACAACATGAGAACATTTTCCGGCTTTGGGAATGAATACTACATTGACTTCTCTCCAGTGGAATGTGGATAAGTTCTACACAGCTCCTCAAAATATTTTCTAACACTGGTAGAAAAATATCTGAGGACCTCTGTAGCTCGGCAGGTATTATACCGTTCGGACCAGCAGACTTGTATGGTTTGAAGCTATGCAGCGCCCACAGCAGTTTGTCTCTCGTAATCAGACAATGAATTTTGGTCACGTTTGGGCTGCTACTGGCAGCGAGTTGGGAGCTACCTGGAAGGTGAGTGTCCAGAAGCAGATTGAGTGATTCATTACTTGAGGTTGTCCAAGAGCCATGGTTTTTTTTCAAAGAGCTAGGTATATAGGATTTGTAGAGAGGATTTTTCTTAGCCGCGATGTCTCAGAGCTTTGTGTGATTTTGTCGCAGAATGACCTCCAGGATTGTCGCTTTGCCTTTCCCAGTTCTTTTTTGTATAATTTGAGGGATTCTCTATATGAGTCCCAGTCGGTCACTTTTCTTGTGCTTTTTGAAAAGTTGAAAAGTTTTCTACAGGCGTTTCTGAGCAGTCCCTTGCCTCTTGGTTGAATAAGAGGGCAGGAGGCAGCCATAGCCTGATTGAGAGCCAGAATAAATTCCCTGACTTTCATGTCAAGCTCACTGGTGTCACGCGGGGGACTTGATAGTTCGGAGGATAGCGTTTCTGACAGTATTCCTCTGTATATTGACCAATCAGTTTTCTGGTAATTCCGGTAATTCCGGAAAGTTAGTTGTCTGAATTGGATGTATCTGTGGTCTGAAAAGGAGTGTTCAGACGATACCATCCAGTTCGTTAGCCTTCGAGTGATGCTGTCGGAGACAAGAGTAATATCTAACACTCCTTGTCGGTTTCTAGTTATAAAAGGGGGCTGATTGCCAATATTGCAAATTAAGAGGTTAGTACTTAAAATATAGTCTAAAAGTGACTCACCTCTATCATTGATGTCGGTACTGCCCCATACCGTGTGATGTGCGTTAGCGTCGCATCCGATTATGAGGCCAGTTTTTTGTCTTCCAGCTTCCAGTACAACCCTTTCTAGGTTATCACCAGAGAGAGGGCCCACTTGGTCGTGGTAAGCCGATGCCAGCCAGTAGGAGCCTTTGGCAGACTCTGGCAACGGTTAAGTCGAGGTCACTGAGGTTGGGAAGTAGAAATACATTAAGTCTACATTTCACTAATATACAAGTTCTAATCTTACCTTTGTCTCTTGTATAGAGCGGAGCGTATGTGGGTGTCCTAAGTCCACGAACCACGCCATCTACAATCCATAGTTCCTGGATTAGGATTATGTCTTCTGCCTTTTTAGAAAGACGCAGAATGAGTGCGGCCGAAGCCTTTTTTGAGTGGTGGAGATTAATCTGGAGAAACCATGTCATTGCTACAGTTTTCCAGAGTCGCCTCCACCACGGTGTTGTTGAGGTCCTCCGATTCTGAAGATGTGCCCAAGATCTCATCTCCTATCTCTAATCATGTAGGACCTCTAATTGCTTCGTCATCGGTTTCCATTTCCGACAGGGTGTCAGAAGAGGAGACCGACGGCTTGATAGTCACCTCGGACAGATTGGAGTCGTCGCTATCCAATTCTGGAAAGGATATCGACGCTTCGAGATCCGAGATTTAAAGGGGGAGGAGATTGCTTATCAGCATCCAGCTCATCTTTTTTGTATACCCTTAAATGTATGGACTCGAATCCGAACCGAATCATGCCTTTCGTCTGCGCCAGAGGATTAAGGGATTCCTTATTAATCACGATTAACGCGCATCTATAAGAACCCCTTAGTTCCTCCAGTTTCGCGACTTTCCAGTCATGAATCGGAAGAGTCGGGTTATTGAGCCGGATGATTTCCAGGTACGAGTTCGAGGTCTGCTAGGAATGTCTTCCACGACCTCGAGTTTTGCACCTGGCCAAATCTCTCCTAAACCGTCGATGGCCTTGGTGAAGAGATCAAGAGATCTCTGGTTGGAACATGCGATGAGCTTGGCATGGACTTGGTGCCAGCCAGCGTCGCTTGTGATAGGAGGTGGTCCGTGGTTTTCCCGCATGATGGCCAAGAAGTTGCTCGAAAGCTTCAGCTTGACCAGCTACCACCGTTCCGGTGTAATGGAACCGTCGGTATCGTTCCTATCGATCACCGCGATCACCAATGCATCCTTTAGGATTTCATTGGAAGACCTCAGAGATGTGCTGTTGGATGGCCCTGGGGTTTTATAACTATGTGTTTTGGGCCTCTTGGAAACGGGAACGGTTTCCTCCAAAGATCTCTGGCGCTTAGAGGAGTCTTTTGACATTTTGGGGGCAGTGTAAGCAGTGGGTAATCCGTCTTTTAGGATGTTTTTAGCCCACTCAACCTTGCTCTTTTTATCCGCACTTCTCTCAACCTCCGTAATGGATACGAAGATTTTGATAATGCGTGAAGCATTTCGGCGTCTTGTATAGAGCGCCTTAGATGGAGCTTGCCGATGCGGCTGAGCTCCAGATTCGTCCTTGGATTGAGGAGTTTTGGTAGCAACACATGTCCGTGGCCTGCCACAAACTTGCTGCTACTAGGGGCGAAGGAAGTGATAGGACCATGGCTTGCCACAGTCTCAACACTCCCTGAATTTTTATCTTTAGGCTCGTTGCGTTTGCCTTTAGAGGATGGCGCACCATGGCCTGCCACAGTTTTGCCTCCTCTCGACAATGCAGGAGCCTTGCCGGTAGTCGGTTCTACCGCCTGGTATTGAACGAGTACCGGTCTCGGATTTTGTTTTTAAGGTTTTATCCATAAATGGTACCACGAGTAGCGGAGAAAGGGGTGTCCATCTGTACAGAGATCCGCTGTATACAGATAAGGCTAGCTAATCCAGAGGTCGTCAGGTATCCGGACTCTCCGTTCGCGACTGAGCTATTTTTGGAGATGCGGGGCCCTCAGCCAGGTTGATCTTCAGCACGGGTTGTATGGCACCTTGATCCAGCCCAGGGGAAGAAGGGAGTGCTTTGGGATTTGGGGAGGGGGGGGGGTGAGCATCCCTTGGTTTCAGGACTCGTCTGGAGAATTTCTTTTCGAGATTCATTGACCCTACTCAGCCTCTACAACTCGACAAGTTCGATGCTCGCGGTAGAGGTTAATATGTGCTAAGTGCTAAGGAATTGACTTGACTTCGCTTCTCCTTCGCACCCGTTTATTTTGTTTTCCTTTTTTACTGTTTCGTATGTTTTATGTTGCGTACTGCTACAGTACTGGTAATTAACTGTTATGTTTTTTTTTTTTAAATCAACGAGGACCGATTTTTATGTTGAATTTTTTGTTTGGAATTCGTCTTTCTCAAATCACGTGGGTAGCGGTAAGTAAGTGAACTACAGTGAATCGGGAAAGAGCGAATCGGATAAGTAGTCCGGTTGGAAGGTAGGAGTGCTAATAGGCAATTCAATAGTGCGTTGGTTTTTTTTTTTTGAATTAGGACCAGCGTAAGGAGTAGACGTCTATTGAGTTAAGAAATTAAAAAAAAAAAGTTAAAGATAAAATGACAAAGTATATCATAGTTAAAGAAAAGAAAAGAGGCGAAAAGGAGTCATACCGCACCGGCGGAGGTGAACAAAAGGCAGAAGGAAAGCATATTGGAACGAGTGTATAAGAGGAAAAAAAACGAAAAAGCATATAGACACACGAGTATATATACATATTTAATGTATCATTTGATGTATCTATACGAATACATAAAATCGGGCATATTGTTTATTTAACATGAGTATTAAATAGAAATTAAAAATTAGTGAAAAGAAAATAATATTAGTGGCTATGGTATAGTTTAACAGTTCGGGCCGGATAGAATTACACAAACTTTCAAGAATCAGTTTCGTCGTGGCAAGGGCCGCAGCAAATCACAGTTCATTGATATCCGTAGAGAATAGACGTGTTTCGGCTTTTGCTCGAATTAGTGATTTCAATAAAACAGACTGTTAACGATTCAAAACATAAAATTACCAAATCTATTTATATATATATTTCAGAACATTAATAATTATGTCACATTACATACGTTACATTACGTTACAAGATTGTACAGAATACCGAATATACGATATTTGTTTCAATTTCATTTATTTCAAGTTTTAACCTTATGTAAATAACCTCAAATGTCTATGTATGTAAAATGTATTTTTTCCCGCCAATTTGTTGTACATATAAAAGCAAAATCATAAAAAAGAAAAGTACACAAGTATAATTTGTGATTAATTTGTGTGTGCGCAAAGTTAAATCTACAAAAAAAAAACAAATTAAAGTGCATTTGGACTTTCAAAAACTGAACATATATACATATATACTATACTCTGTGAAAGTGCAAAGTGCATTCCAGTGGTTAACATTCGGAAGCAATTAAATCATATTCTGCAAATCAGGATTCCCGCGGCGTGCAATCCAATTAAAAAGACAGGCGAATCCCGCCGAACAGCAAACTATTTGGCGGCTCGTCTTTCGGTTCTGGAAGACAATCTGGCAACAGCTAGACGATATCACGAGGAGATTATTACAGGCAAGCTGGAAAAGGAGTTAAAGAAAGATTATTTATTTCGGGTTTATGAGCAAATTAGCGATAATTACCTTGATTATCGGAGTGATTTGTTGGATGCTATCGACAAATGTGTGTCGACTACAAAAGTTTCTACTGCTTCGTCTGCCAATCCCTCGGTCACGAGTTCTAAAGATCTCCGTCTTCCAAAAATCCATATCAGATAATTTTCTGGCTCTTATACAAAATGGCGGTCATTTCACGACATCTTTGCCTCCTTGATTCACACTAACGAATCACTTACTGAAATTCGAAAAGTGCACTACTTGAAGTCGAGTCTCACGGGCGAGGCAGCAAGACTCCTTCAATATATGGCGTTAGATGCAGGAAATTATCATAAGGCCTGGGAACTGTTGAGGTCAAGATTCGATCGTAAGCGGGTTTTAGTTAACGCTCAGCTTAAGCTATTTTTTAATCAACAACCGTTGGCTAAAGAATCTGCAGAGGGGCTCAAATCCAAATTGGATGTATCACAAGAATGCATTCATGTGCTCGACAATTTAGAACTACCGGTGACGCATTGGGATGCAATCTTGATATATATAATCTTTCATAAACTAGCCATTATCACCCAACAGCTGTGGGAGGAAAACTCGGCAATACCAAGGAGCTACCAACCACGAGCCAATTTATAGAATTCCTGGAATCGCGGTTCCGAACCTTGGAGGCTATCGGGCAGCAAGGAACGTTTCGGTCCAACGCCAAGCCATGGTCGAAGTCGGAGACCACACCCAAGGTGTTTCACGCAAAAACACAAGCGAAGCCTATTCAGTGCAAGGTGTGTCATCAAGGGCAACACTCGTTGAGAAAATTTGTCCGATTTTTGGCCATGAACGTGACGCATGGGTACCAGGTGGTTCACCAAACTCGAGTGTGCGAGAACTGTCTCGCCTATAGCCACTTTAGCCGTGACTGTCCCAGCAGCAAGGATTGCTACTTCTGCCATCAACGACACCACACGCTGCTACATTCAGCTTCACCTACAAACGCATCCGCACCCTACACACATACCCAAGCACACACATCATTACCCAATGCTCACACATCAGCACAACAGATTCAAAACCACACTGGTAGCACTCCACCGGGGCAGATAAACGTCAACCCAAACGCACCTAGCTTTCATCCGATGAACAGTGACCAACCAAGTTCCTGCCCACGTAACACATTTTATGCTTCGCAGCACACCAACACGAGCATTTTGTTGGCTACAGCAGTTGTCAAGGTAAGGTCAGCTGACGAGAGATTCTTCGATCTGCGCGTTTTAATCGATTCTGGATCAAAGGCCACCTTTATCTCCGAATCAGCTGCCCAACTGCTCCAATATTAAAAAATACCGCACGTTTGTAGAAGTATCAGGGTTGGGGAAGGTCATCAACGGCGCTAATCAGAGCTACGTCGACATTATATTCAGGTCGAAAAACTCGGCGTTTGAGAGCTCTGCTAGAGCCCTCGTTTTTAAGTCGTTGACTAGGCTTCTTCCGGCTCAACCAATGATACTCAACAATTTAACGCACATCAATGGTCTACAGTTAGCCGACCCTGCATTTGACACACCCGCAACTATAGATCTGCTATTTGGCACCGATGTCTACACAGAAATCCTCCCTGAAATTATAAGAAGTGCCAATGTCAACGAACCCATAGCACAGAAGACACAGTTAGGTTGAATCGTTTTGGGCGACATTGCTGAAAAGGTCCCACGAAGTCTCAAAAGTTTTGTGCAATTTGTGGATCTCGACACAGAGATGAAAAGATTTTGGGAGATAAAAGAGGCACCGTTTCAAACCCGAGCATCGGAAGAGGACACGGTATGTGAAAAACATTTTGCGACACATACGAGACGACTAGCAGATGGACGGTATGAATTGGCGCTGCCGTTCAAAGAAGTAAGACGTCCAGCATTAGGAGTCAGCAGGGAAGTTGCGCTTAGAAGATTGATGCATTTGGAACGACGATTTCAGAAGGATGAAAGGCTGTACGAAAAATACAGTCAATGGATAATGGAGTATCTGACACTCGAACACATGGAGGAGATCGACCTCGAATACGATGTCATCATTGCGTCACCGTATCATTCGTTTCTTCCACATCATGCTGTCCTCAAGGAAGCTAGCTCCATGACTAAACTAAGAGTAGTGTTTAACGCCGCTTCAAAAGGCACGGATGGGACATCTCTCAATGACCATCTGTTGGTGGGCCCCAAACTTCAAAATAACATAGTCGATGTTATCCTGAGGTGGAGGAAGCATCGATACACATTTACGGCAGACATCCAAAAGATGTACCGTCAAATTTGGGTCAATCCAGAGGATTGTTATTACCAAATAATTCTTTGGAGGCAAGCCAGGGATCAGCCGATAAAAGCCTTTAAGCTCAAGACCGTCACTTTCGGGACTGCATGTGCTCCCTATTTAGCTATTCGCGTTTTGCATCAAGTTGCTGGGGATGAGGCACAAAGGTATCCAATAGGAGCAGGGGTTGTCAAGGAAGACATGTACGTAGACGATCTGATAAGCGGAACCGATTGCGTCGAAGAAGCATGTCATAAGAGGGATGAAGTCCGGAATATGCTTGCAACTGCTGGACTCAATCTCCGTAAATTGACTTCGAACGACCAAGAATTGCTCAACGTCATTCCTGTTCAGGATCGGGAGATAAGCTTTGAGCTGCCTCTAGGTGGTGCAGATCATGAAAAACGTTAGGCGTTAGGTGGTATCCCAAGACTGATTCATTTTAGTTTCAGAGTTTCCAATTAGAGGTAGAGGACGCAACTTAAAGGAATATTCTGTCAGCGATAGCCAAGCTTTTCGATCCACTTGGCTGGATATCTCCTTGCATCATCAAAGCCAAGGTAATTATACAACAACTGTATCGTCGAGGAACGGATTGGGACGAACCAATTCCATCAGAACTCAACCGAGGATGGGAGGCATTTTGCCACGAACTTCCACTGATTCACAAAATTTCGATCCCCAGATGGATTAGATTTAGAAACCACAATTGTTCAAGAGAACTACATGGCTTCTGTGATGCGTCAATCAAAGCATACGGAGCAACAGTCTATGTGCGGGTATTGGATGACGGCAACAACGTTCACATGCATCTACTTCTTTCAAAGACCAAGGTAGCTCCATTAAACACGGTGAGTCTTCCACGCCTGGAGCTATGTGGAGCAGTTATCCTAGCCACACTTCTACGCCACGTTAAGACGATCCTCGCTCTATCCAATGCCAAAGTATATGCATGGTCGGATTCTACATCACCCAAGCCTCTATTCGTGGACACCCTACGAAATGGACCACGTTTGTGAGCAATAGGGTTTCGCAAATTCAGCGCCTTACAAACCGAGACGAATGGAGACACGTTCCAAGCGAGTTCAACCCAGCTGATTTAGCATCGCGTGGCGTTTCTCCCTCAGCCCTAAGAACCCAAGATATATGGTGGAGAGGTTCAGCGTTCCTGAGGAGTCATTGGCAATTTGAGGAACCAGAACAGTCGACCATGATTGAAACCGAAGAAGAGGCCCGGAAAGTCAAGATGCGTTAGGTCACGACACAGACGATGAATATTTCGGAGAAAAGATCAAAACGACCTTCCATGTCTTAAAATCGCCCGAACGATGAATAACCAACAAATACTGGTAGCAGCGGGCATAGATCGAAATGAGGCTGTAGATGATGACAACTTCTATGTGATCGAGGATCCGCAGGAGCAGGTAGAGGCTACAGGAGCGACTTTCCAGGAAGTGTACAAGGCGAATGGCATCATTGGCCCGAACCACGATCTGGAGAATCGAGTCCTTGTGCACAATTTCTACCTTCGAAATGAAATTGTGAATTGGCGATTCGAGAGCTCGGGTTTCACCCAGTTCAGTGACGAGAATATGGCAAATAATGTCATCACCAACGATAGGGTACTACCCCCGTTCATTTCAAAGGAAGATCTCCAAACGATATTCGAATCACTTAGAAGTAAGAAATCAGTGGGAACCGATGAAATACCGAACATTTTGCTTCGACATCTCCCTCTAGAAGCGGTGAACATTTATACCACCCTGTTTAATAATGCAATGAATAATGCACATTATCCAGCGCATTGGAAAACTGCGGTGGTACATCCCATCCCCAAAAGGGATAAAGATACTTCCAATCCGGCGAATCTCCGCTCGATTAGTCTTCTTCCAAACATCAGTAAGGTTTTCGAGAAGGTCGAAATGTAGTCAGATACCTTGGGATCTGGCTAGATCAATTTCTGTATTTTAACAAACATATAGAGGTTGCTCTGGCCAGAGCCAAAGGTGCTTTTGCCCTTACAAAGAGACTGTTTTATAACAGCCAACTCGATGCGAAGGTGAAGGTGATCTGCTACATGGCCCTTATCAGGCCCATGCTTGTATTTGTATGTCCCGTGTGGTTTAACGTGAGAGCAAGTTTATTGGAAAAGATTCGGGTGTTTGAGAGGGCTTGTCTTCGTTTATACAGAACACCAGAGTCTGAGTACATAAAATTCTATCGTAATGAGGTCTTGTACAATAGGGCGAACCTACTCTTATTAGGACAATTTTGTTATAAATTTGACTCGAAGACACGTTGCAAGAGCAATGAGCTCGTCGAACAACCTGATCTCCGGGGCTTTCTACCCCAATTATATGTATCACGAGAGAGTTCGCTTTGACGGCTTCATTCCTCCAGAAGCGTTCCTCTATCTATATAGTAAGGGTCTGATCCAGGACAGATTGGCGGTGCCGCTAATCTTCCACGTCGCTCGAACAACTGCGGACAGAACTAAGACAGAGACGTCGCACATGGCAGTGCGGAGCGTCTCCGGTTCAGTAGGGCGGTAAGGAGTCGCGACATGAGGGATGTTGCTCGGCAGCACCAACAATTTTGGTGGCTAGTTGAAGGAGGGGAAGTCTCGTCGTCCAATTCTTCCAGTACTAGGCAGCTCTATAGGAAGCAAAGTCGGTCGTCTGACTATTTTATTAGCCTTGGCCGGCTTACATAGTTTTAGGTAGGATTAAGTTAGTTTTTAAGAAAAAAAAATACATAAATACAAAAAAAATTAATAAAACAAAAAAATGAAAAAAAAATAAATATATATATACATATATATGTTTACATGTATTTATATATTTAGTATATATATATTATGTATATATATATATATATATATATATATATATATATATATATATGTATGTCTATATTTGTGTTAGATGTAAGTAGGTTAAGTAGATTAAGATTTATTTTTAGGTAGTCTGTAAGTTTTTAGTTTTAAGTTTTGTAACAAAATTAAAATCAAAATAGCCCATATACTTAGTTTTTTCTATTTAAAAATGTTTTCTTAGTTTAAGCTGTATTGTCCTAACTATAAGAATAAGAACAAAACCTGTCAAAACGTCGAAAGACATAGTTTAAGTGTTAGGTTTAACTTAGAGTGCCCGCATGGGGCCAGTAAGTTAGAATAAGATAATTTTAAGTTAATTTAAGCGTTTTTTTGTATAGCTTGTAAGTGTTAATTAATGAAATCAAATAAAAAATGCATTTAAACTGAACTGAAACTGAACTGACACAGACGATGACATAAGCGCGTTTTTGTGTAAATACTCAAAACTACCAAAGTTAGTTCGAATTTTGGCATATTGTTTGCGGTTTGGGCATAATTGCAAAACAGGAACCAAATCAAAACGGGTTGGAGTACTTGAACCCGATGCATTACAAGCAGCAACACAGGCTGCGATTCGATTGGCTCAAATCGATATGTTTGCAGTCGAATTGAAGGAGCTACAAGACAACGACACTACACCGAAAAGTTTGAAGTCACTGAATGCCTTCAAGGATGGC
Source organism: Volucella bombylans (assembly GCA_949129095.1). Taxonomy (NCBI): domain Eukaryota; kingdom Metazoa; phylum Arthropoda; class Insecta; order Diptera; family Syrphidae; genus Volucella; species Volucella bombylans. The sequence continues at coordinate 37,520,750 of OX422144.1, read as the reverse complement.
CAGGGCATCATACGCGTAGGGGGACGACTTCCATACAACCAACAACACCCTATAATTTTAAAACCCAACCACCACTAAACAGATCTTGTTATTCGCGACGCACACCAACAAACCTTGCACGGGGGTGCTCAACAAATGACAGCATACATCCTGACTGCATACTGGATACTACACATAAAAAGAAGCATTAAGAAGCACATTCACAAATGCGTTATTTGCTTCCGGCACAAGGCGCAGCATATGCAGCAGCAGATGGGGAGTCTACCAGCACCTCGAGTGCAAATGTCCCGGCCATTCAGCAACACCGGCGTCAACTATGCTGGACCGATTGAGGTAAAGACATGGAAAGGACGAGGGGCAAAGAGCCTTAAGGGCTATTTTACCATCTTTATATGCCTGGCGACCAAGGCTATCCACTTGGAAACGGTCTCCGACCTTAGCACACAGGCTTTCTTGGCAGCTTTTCGTAGCTTCACGGCTCGACTAGGAATATGTTCGCAGTTGTACAGTGACTGTGGTATTTCATCGGAGCTGACGCAGAACTCAAGAGCATGATGGAACATGCCCAACGCGATTGAAGAGAAAAGGCTAACACCATAGCCGATAAGCGTACAAAATGGAACTTCATTCCGCCCGCGTCCCCTTACTTCGAAGGAATTTGGGAAGCAGGTGTGAAGTCCGTCAAGTATCATCTTAGGCGAATTGTGAAAGAGGAGAGGCTGTCGTTCAAGGAACTCTGCACCTTGCTTACACAAATTGAAGCACGCCTTAATTCTAGGCCACTATGTCCACTGTCAGACAATCCTGATGAGATCGAGAGCATAACCTAATCGGCGAAGCAATCAACGCTCTACCCCAAGGAGATGTAGCAACCGATAAGTCAAACTACTTGGACCGCTGGAAACGCATTCAAACCGCTGTCGATTCATTCTGGCGAAAATGGAGTAGAGAATACCTTTCACGCCTACAACAGCGTCCAAAATGGTTAGACAAGGTGGAAATACCGAAAAAAGGGGACTTGGTCATCGTTAGGGATGAACGCCTACCAGAATCTCAATGGATGCAGGCACGTATTTTAGACATTCACCCCGGGCCTGACAAATTAGTACGCGTAGTTACATTAAAAACTAAGACCGGAATACTTAAACGACCAATAGCAAAGATTTGTTATCTAACACAGCCAATGAAAACGACACAGTAATCTAACAAGCTGACATCAGCATCAACAACATTCGACACATACAACACATACAACACAATGAGTAAAACCTTAAACATACAGTCCACTAAACAGTCTTATAAACTTCAACAACACAACCAGGATAAATTCGCAACACGATTTTTTTTATTATTCAACACAACATACAACACAATATTGCTAATATCTACATACATTAATAGCTACCCCAAAATATTAACATTCAACACAACACGAAACTTTCTAATATTTATGTTATTCACTACTTCAAAAAAAAAAATCGCATTCAACACGGCATAAAATCAAAATGTATCCTTTTCGTTAAAACAACAAAAGGTACGATGCTTTACGTAACACAACACCAACCACCCAACCCGCAACAGCTGTTTCAAAAAGGCGCATGAACAACTGATTGTCTCCCATCAAAACAAAATCAAGAATACACCTGTGTTAAAAGCAAACCACCGTACAAAAATTAACAGAAAACTCGTCGCGTATCAACGGACTCGTCCCCTTTCAATTTTGCACAATGAACTAGTGTACTATGCGCACAAGCACACTCAATCGCGTAACACCGATAAAATTCGAAATAACGCGAATAATTGTAAGAAATACAAACTAAACGCATACTACTCTTATGGGAAAATATATTTCCACACACCAAACACAAAGTAATTAAATTTTATCCCACAAATAAAACAAAAAAAAAAGAAGACCAACAAAAAACCACAAAATTTAAGAAAACCATAAATACGACAACAATACGACACCGAACATACATATACCTACACTCAAATGCAAATACACAACACCCAAGCTACAATCGATCAAACGCAAAGTAGTACACAATTAATAACATAAACTTATAATAATAAATATAAAAGAAGAAAACAATTACATACAATTTTAATGTATACAATATACAAAATAAAAATAACACTTACCTGCCATCGTAAAAAAAAAAAAAAAATAATAATAATAATAAATAAATAAATATATATAAAATTAATTTGCATATGCGTAAGGAAAGCAGTCCTAAGTACAGGGAAAGGATAGAAGGACGATCGTAACATCAACAAACCGAAAAACATAATCCGACTATGTTTATTCGCTTCATAGTTTATATGTGTTCTTATATGTTGCATTGTGTTGTCTCATTTGTAAATATTTTCATTCATTAATCATGCATTCTCGTTTCATGTAATGGCAAAACATAAAGGTAGTGGATTGGTGAAGACAATGCAAAACAACAGGGTGAACCAGCACCAACCGATGATGCTTCTGATTCTGACCAGCGTATTGCGAACTCCGTTTACGGCCGGAGAAAATGTTAACGATTCAAAACATAAAATTACCAAATTTATTTATACATTTATTTAAGAGCATTAATAATTATGTCACATTACATCACGTTACATTACGTCACAAGATTGTAGAGAATACCGAATATACGATATTTGTTTCAATTTCATTTATTTCAACCTTATGTATTGTAAATAACATCAAATGTCTATTTATGTAAAATGTATTTTTTCCCGCCAAATTGTTGTACATATAAAAGCGAAATCATAAAAAAGGAAAGTACACTCAATAACGTACAGTCAAAATATATATTTAGATCATTATAACGATTGAAGTTCGGTGTTTCATTTTTAGTAATAAAAAAAAAGTTGATTTTTTTATTCCACAATACGTGTGTGCTTTTTATTCCACAATACACAGCATTTGACAAATGTCATGTGGTAGTACGTCCGGTTACCAAGCACAAGGTCGTGGGTTCGACCCCGGGTCGTATAGATCTGTTTTTTTTTGTTTTTTTTATTTAAAAATAAAAATCAAATAAAAGTGGTGAGCAACATCACGCGATGGATTCTGGAGAGCGGGCCGCTTGGCAAGTACATCAAGCCAAATAGCAATAGTAGGCAAACCAATGATGAAGAGAAAGAGGAAGCTAAGGCCGACTCCTAACTTAGTAAAGCGACCCTCCTGCCAACTGAGGTGGGGGAAGGGGCGTACTTAACGACATCAACAGCAGCCGCTATGAAACGTCCGGATCAAGACAGTGACGACTACCCATACGTCTTAGACGGTGGTGAATGTCACTACATAGGACAAAATAGCTTCGCATCAATAGCTGCCTCTGAGTCTATAAGAGCAAAGCCAGTGGCAAGGAGGGAGATGGAGAAACATCAACAACTCCAGAACCCTCAGCAACAACAAAGTGTAAACGTGGATCTACCACAACAACAAACACAGAAACAACAACAAATACAAAAACAGGCACAGGAACTAACAAAAAAAGACACACAGCCAAAATCGAACAAAAATCGCAGAAGCATAGCAACAACTACAGCAGAAGCAGCAACAAAAGCAATGGCAACAACAACAGCAGAAAATAACTAAGATACGAGTACCTCCAAACAACGCATTTAAGATGGAGTTGAAAGATACAATAGAATTATGTAAGTCGGCCATAGGCCATAATTTTTTTATTAAAAGACTTAATTTAGATAGGCACACGATCCAATGCAATACTATACAGTGGAGCGCTACCACAAAATTAAAAGTTTATTGAAGGATTCGACGACGGAGTTCTTCTCCTACACCCCGAAGGGGGAGAAGCTGCAAACAATGCTGCTGCGATGTTAGAACCGTCGACTGATCCGGAGGAGCTCCTTGCACTGCTGAAAGAGAAAAGAATTCGTGGGGGTCAAGCCGTTTGTCACGGCTAGAGCCGAAAGGGAGAAGCGGCAACTGCCGAATCCAATTCCAGTATATCAAAAGAATAATTTTTTTGTTTTTTTTTTATAATCAGCGCGCGCTTAAAGGGTTTGAGTACCCTTAAGGTGATTGTACATAGCGCGGGTAAAGGAAATTTAGGGAGGAAGAAAAGAGAGGTACCGATGTACATTGTTTTTAAATATTTGCAAGTTACAACGAGCAAGAAATACAGAGATCGGCAGGGCATTCCATAAGCGAGTTGTACGGCATAGGAATGAATCACGATATTTTAGAGTACGTCCGAAAATGGGCTTGAGGGTATACTGATGAGCATTCATAGCGAGACGGGTATTACGGTTGCAAGTTTGAAAGGGCGGAATGCTACTGGCGATTTCAGTGGATCACTGGTGGTGGAAATAGCGATAAAACAAAGTGAGACACGAGACATTTCGTCGGGGTTCGAGGATTCACTGATGTTAGTATCATCAATAAGTTTTATCGCACGGTTTTGAATCCTATCTAGCAGGTGCAGAGAAGTTTTAGGAGCACCTGACCAGATGTGGACGTTGTACTCCAATTTTGGGCGGATGAATGCCTTATATATTGAGGCCAGATCAGAGGGGGTGAAATATTTCTTACATCGCTTGAGGAAACCTAGACATTTCGCAGCATTTTTGGCGACATCAAATATGTGGTCATTCTAACGTAAGTTGTCATTGACACACATATCGAAAATGGAAAGTTTTTCGGTTTCGACGGTGCAAGTGCAATTCATGGATAATATCTGGGTGTTTAAATTTCGCTTTAACGACAGCAGATAGCATTGTGTTTTGGAAACATTAAACTCCACTCTGATGCTGTTGATATCGGAATTTAATGAGCTTAGCATACGCTGCCGTTCTCGTTCTACAGCCGAAGAGCAGGGCCGTGAGTCCGGGAACGAATATGAAAAACAGAGAGTACTGTCATCAGCAAAGGAATATATTGGATTAGAAGTAGCAGTCAAGAGATCATTAATGAAAATTAAAAAGAGTGTCGGAGACAGAACAGAGCCCTGGGGCACACCAGCATTTATTTTGTGAATATCAGACTTTAAACCATCCAAAACAACTTGGATTCCGAAAGGTAATTTCTAATCATTTGAGTCGTCGATCCCAATTGCACGCATTTTCGACAAAAGAGCCTGATGCCAAACTCTGTCAAATTAGAAATTTCAAGTGCAACTATCTTGCTTTCGCCAGATTGATGTACGCTTTGGTTCCACTTTTCGGTGAGACATGCCATCAAATCACCAGTGGACCTGTTGCTATGAAAACCGTACTGCCGGTCATTGAGAACTTACCGTGTTTCGCGATATTTCATGAGCTGACGATTTATCAGTGTTTCCATGACCTCGGAAAGTGCAATGGGTCTGTAGGAGGAGAGAGAAGACGATTCGCCTTTTTTAGGGACGGGCTGGACAAATGCTGTTTTCCATCTGCTCGGGAAGAGTCCTAAAGAGTAGGATTGATGAAAAACTTACGCAGTGGTTTTGCCAGCGTGGAAGAACACCTCTTCAGAAGAAGGAGAGATATACCGTCTGGACCAGCGGATTTATGTATGTTGAGATCTTTAAGTACTCTTGCTACTACATGAGTGCGAAAGTAGATTCGTCCCATTGAAGATTCGACGCACTCAAATGTAGGCGGAGACAAAGCAAAATCTGGGAGTGTTGAGCTGGCTGCAAAGTGATTGGCCTTGTCTAAAGAGCTGACAGCTGGAATGTCATTATAAATGAGCGTATGGATAGAGGATGAGGCGGAATTTCTAATGTTTTTGACGAACGACCAAAAATTGTTACTGCCTTTGGGACATTGCAGTATTTTTTGCCTCAGTTTTTGGTCGTATTGGAATTTCACACGCTTAAGAAAGGCGTAGTCATTTCTGGCTTGTTTAAACTTTTTTCGATTTTCCTCTGTCGGGTTGGTCTTAAATAACCGAAAAAATATTTCTCTAACCCTGACGGCCTCTTTACAGCTCGAGTCGTACCATGTCTTTTCTTTTGGTTTGATACTTTTTATCCGATGAGGAATAAAGGATATCGAGGAAACATAACGACCAGTTAAAATTCCTAAAGAAGCCGTTAAGTCCGCTCCAGTTGGCTTTCTCGTATTGCCATACGGTTCTTTTAGGAATATTTTCTCTAACTTTGTGTTCAGTATACGAGAAATTAGCTGATATAACTCAGTGGTCCGACGAGCCTAGAGGGGAGAGCACATCAATGGTGTACTTATCAGGGTGAGAAGTTAAAACGTCTATCAACGTCTGGTATTCGCATGGGCTAATTTACAAGCTGCGTTAAGTTGTTTTCCACAACGAGGATCTCAACACACCGTCCTTCGGGTGTTGTCTGTCCAGAATGTCGAAGCCACCCAGAATTGTGTATATTGAAGTCACCCGTAATAACGATTTCAGTATGAGGATACAGGAATACAATTCTTTGAATGGAGTCAGTCAGACAGCGCATCAAACTCGTTAAATGTCGAATTGCTGTCCAGTTTGGGGCTTCTGTAAATAAAGCAGTAGTGGATAATTTGCTTACGGAGATGGAATTTTAACCACATGAAGTTGAATTCTGGATTGGAACATGGATCATATTGTGGTAGAGTTTGGTAAGCTACATCACTACGCACGTAAATGGCGCGACCGCGATGGGAGAAGAATAAAGGCACTAGTTCGTAGGCAGGTAGCTTCAGATCAGAATGATCTGAGAGGTGTGGGCGAGGATCTACCTGTGTTTCACTAAGTGCCAAAACAGCTGGTCTGTACTTACAGACGTGGACGTACGCAGAAAAGTGACTACTTTTTAGCCCGCGTATAGTGGCTACGTCTACCCTGATTTCCCTAGTCATAATCATAGACAAATACAGAAAAATCAAACATCGTCGATACTAAGAAAGGCTGCGAAGTGAAAATTCTGACATTGATTTACCAAATTGCTGTAGGTGTTATGCCCTTACAACAATATGAAACAGTGCACGAACAAAATTTTCACTCACAACCCGCTATCCATCAGTAGTTACATACACTCAGCCACTATGGTAAATACAGTAATGGCAGTGATTGAGTTCAAGCAACAGTACTTCGACCAGGAGTGGGAGAGGTGGGATACCCGCACTGTGTGATTTTTTTTCCACTGCACTGCACTTTTTTTTTTCTTAATTTTTTGCACAGCACACGATAATTTGTGAGTGCACACACATCGGTGGTCGACTCGGTACTGGCCCGGTAGCAGAAAGTAGAAGTTAAACGTCCACATATACAAACTGAAGCCGTTACCCTCCACTATTACCTACGCCCAAATGGCGGCAGGCAGGGGAAATACGGTACAGCAAGCGAAGGTTGCTTCTCAGGCCCCAGGACAGAGAGCACCGGAACCAGTACCTGACATGCTAGCTATCTTGCTCTCTATCCAGAGGCAGATGGCTCAGCTTCAACGTCATTTAACTGAACAGACCGCGTGGGTGGATCAAGTATACGCGCTGCTGCCTGACCTAATGGGTAATGGGTACGTACGTGGCGGAGAAAACACTGAAGGTCCTTGCTGGGAATGTGAATTCACTGATTATTTTCGAATGACGAACCGCACTATTTAAGTTGCTTAAAGACCAAGCCCTTGATATGCTTTTGGTTAGCGAAACTAAGCTTACTAAGAGACACAAAATGAGGCACAGAAGATACAAAATAGGACAGAGAAACCGACCCAACTCCATTTAGGGAGGTGGCGTTGCAATTTTCGTACGGAAAGGTATACGTTTTAAAAGAGTATATAGTCGGGCAGTACGTAGGTTCCACTTGCTGGAAGCATGCATCGTGTATATTCCCCTCCGTAGTGGAAAGCGGTTATATATGATGTCTGTCTATGCGCCTAAGGCTACTCCATCCACCTTATTCATCTCAGAGCTCGAGACGCTTTTTCGATTCCTGAGGCTGGAATTGGAGGACGACTATTTTATTATCGACGGAGACTTCAACGCCAAACATAGTGATTGGGGAAATAATACACCAAATACTAGAGGGAACCTACTATTCAATTGGTAGGGTCAGCACAATATAATGTATCGACTCAGGCTTAAGGCGGCGGATAGTTCGTCGATTCCCAGACACGGGTCCTACTTGGATCTTCTGCTATTCGACTCACGAATACAACTGACATGCACTAACCAACAAACTACAAACTGTCTACTCACGTTCGTGTATGACAGTTACCATTGCGGTCTCAGCACCGAAATAACTGTTCCAAACGAAATTGCGGAATTGGATGAGTGTGTTCAAAGGCATTCCTATAATTATAGTAGGGTGCGTTGGACACACTTCACCAGAACACTGACTAGAACTATCTCCTCGAATTCGTTCTACCCACCATCCAACACAAATCTGTCAAACGAGGCGATTGACAGGTATCTAAGACTAACGGACGAGACAATCAAACGAACAATGGACAAAACGATGCCTCGGTACCAACGCACTGACGAAGAAGACTTATTCCGCAACGCAACTATTAACGCACTGTACGGGACATAAAAGTAGACCGCTGTCAAAACTAAAAACCTTGTACAGACAGTTTACTGACAGACATAACTCGGAGATCATGACACTGAAGTCGTCGATTAAAAACCTCCAAACATTAATAAAGTAAAATTACAGAAATTCTGTAAGTTGGTATTGGAACAATAAAATTCGGGCTGTAAACACCAGCAATCCGAATATGTTCCCGCAAATAAATAAAATATTTCGGAGAAATAAAAATGGAACGACCTTCCATGTTTTAAAATCGCCTAAACGACGAACAACGAACAAATACTGGTAGCAGTAAGCATAGATCCAAATGAGGCTGTAGATCATGACAACTTCTTTGTGATCGAGGATCCGCAGGAACAGGTAGAGCCGAACCACGATCAGGAGAATCGAGTGCTTGTGCACAAATTCTACCTTCGTTCTTTCGTTCAGTTCAGTGACGAGAATATGGCAAATAATGTCATCACCTACGATAGGGTACTACCCCCGTTCATTTCGAAGCAAGAGTTCCAAACGATCTTCGAATCACTTAGAAGTAAGAAATCAGTGGGAACCGATGAAATATCGAACATTGTGCTTCGACATCTCCAACTAGAAGCGGTGAACCTTTATACCCCCTGTTGGGGTGTGTAGGGCTTTTTTTACTTTTGATTACTGTGTGGGGTTAAAAATGGGTGAAAATGCGGGTTTTAAATAAAACACGTTTATTCTTCTTTAAGGGTAACAGCAAAGAGAAATCTTTATTATTTTCCGGAAATTACTTCCATTTTTACGTTCACAAACTGTCATACAAAATATAAATGTACTAAATAACATATTTCCAATTCGTTACGTTACGTTTTCCTTGTTACATTAGATTAAGTTCAATTAATTTAACTTAGATTTAACATAGATTACAATATTTTAATATTCAAATGAACTAATTATTTTAACTAAAAATATATGTATATTAGTTATACATTTTTATTCACGAACATTCTCCCGCCCGGTGGACGAATTTCGTCCGCAAGTGTCCTCGCTCTTGTACCGTACTGTACCTCTTCTGACATAAAAGTTGTGTGTTGTGTGAGTGTGTTGACTAGACATGTAAAATGAGACAAAATCGTGTAATTATTAATTTGAAACATTACATGTAGGTGACAAGGACGACGATATAACAAACGAGCAACAAAGGGAGATAAAATATGTGTCATTGACTTTGGTTTGCAATAGTGCAACAGTTTGTTTTGATCGTTGACCAAAACTGGGTCAAATCGCGTCGCGTGTTCGGTTTCTGTTTAGTTTGTGTTGTGAATTTTCGTTGCCTTTTCCCCTTTTGTTTATTAAAAAGGTAAGTGTTTTTAAATAATTATTTCTTTAATCTTTTCTGTCTGCTCCCCTTCGCGAAATTCGATTTCGTCTTGATTTGTGTACATCGGCGCGAGTACACAATCATATATATGTACGTGCGTGTGTCTATATTGAAATACATATGTACGTCGATTGTTTTCGGTTTCGCGCAAGTGACATTTCGTGTGCAGTGCAACAAAAAAAAAACAGAAGAAAAAAGAAATGTGAAAATGAAAAAAAAAATAATAATAATAATAAAAGTTCATTGCAATTATTTTCCCAATAACTCGGCACAATTTGTAGTGTTATTTTGTACGATAACTGTTTTCCGCGTACGCAATTTTTGGTTGTGCAGTGCGATGCTGTGCGACGAAATTTCGCGAACGGTTAGTTGATGATGATGGCCGAATTAGCCTTCCTAGTGTGTGTGGTGTGTGTGTGGTATTTACATTTTTGTGTAAAGCCATGAATCCGCCTTCGTATAGAATTGTTGTTGCAATTCATCTTCAGTAAGTTTTTTTTGACATATTCATTTTTTATTTTTATTATTTACATATTTATTTATTATTTTCTTTATTTATGAAATTTATGTTAAGATTAGTTTAAGGTAGATATTATTATTGAGTGTTTATGTTGAAATGTGTTTTTTAAAAAAAGGGATAAATGTTAAAGTGTTGTGTTGTGTTGTGTTGAGTGGACAACGTTGAGTATTCGGTGAAACATTTCAAGTGCCGTCGGGGTTTTGATTCTTCAATTCCCGTCGGCATTTTGGAATTTTGGAACTCTGCAACGTTGTCTGGCATGAATGATGTGTTTTCTGTGGATATCGTTGAGTGTTCACTAAGAAGCTTCAAATTCCGTCGGGCTTTTGACTCTCCAATTCCCGTCGGCATTCTGGAGTTTCGGAACTCCACAGCGTTATCCGGAATGTCTGATTTTAGAGTGATTTAGAGTGGACTGTATGTGTGTTGTGTAGCGTAGGGAATCTAGGATAGAATAAGTTTATATTATTATATTTTATTAATTTAATAAATTGTTTTCAAAGAAAGAAATGTCTTTAATTTTCCATGTGAGTTTATCAATGTTGTGTTGTGTCGTTTAAATGTTGTGTTGTGTCGTTTAAATGTTGTGTTGTATTGTTTAAATTTTCTAGCTTTTCGCTTGCAATATTTAATTGCAAGTAGCAAAATTTTCAAAGCGACCCGCTCGAGCAAGTCCGTCTTTTCCGGGATGCGCGCCAATAATTCGTCGGAATCTCAACTGCAACGGCGGTAGTTTTTCGTCCTTGAAGAGAATAAGGTGTCCGCGTTTCGATCCCGGCTTCCGTCTTGTCCACTTCGGGCGCTGTCTTATCCTGGGCAGATATTTTTCGCTCCACTTCTCCACGGCAGTGTCTCCTTGATGAATTTCGAACAGTCTTATGCCGATTGCGTCTACCTTTAGCGGACCTCTGTATCTTTTTCCAGCTTGTGCCTGGCAGTTTCGTATAAATCGTTTGTAGTACACACAATTGCGACGAAGCTTCGTGGTTTTGTTTGACTTCTTGAATGCCGCATGCTGATGAATGAAAAAGTTGTGTGGTGTATCCAGTAAGGTATTCTTTTTGTCAACCTCTGGCATCTGACGAAGATATTTGCATTCCTGTAAACAATTGGAAAGCTCCTTGTGCTGTGTGGGGTTTTTCTGGAACCTTCCTTCCAGTTAATGAAACCTACGTAAGGCACCTAACTTCGAGGCACCAAACCCAGGTTTACATTCCGGTCTATTGAATACCACATGGTGAGGAGTAAGTAAATGCTGTGGTGTATCCAGTATGGTATTCGTCTCGTCAACCTCTTTCATCTGTTGAAGCTCCTTATATTCATTTAGACACTTAGAGTACTCCTTGTGTAGTGTGGGGTTTTTCTGCAACCTTCCTTCCAGTTGATGAAACCTACGTAAGGCACCTAACCTCGAGGCACCAAACCCAGGCTTACATCCGTCTTTAAATGGCTGCGATACCTCATATAGACCATCAGGCGATCTCGTTATTGTGTTGACATTATTATTCTTTTCAAAAGTTTTCTCTTTCGCAGTTTCCTTAGTGTTGAACTCCTCCAGTTCCCAGGACCTTCGCAGCTGAGTGTCGTTATCGAGAACCTGTAAGAAGCTATGGACAGGTTTTTTATTTTGTGAAATAACCTTCCCAAGGTTAAGCCAACCTAACTCTGATTCCTGTGCGATTGGCGATCTTTCATCATCACCCCGTATAATGGATCCTAGAATAAACTCAGAGTAAACGTCAGCTCCCAGGAGAATATCAACAGTCGCAGGCTTGTCGAATTGTGGATCAGCTAACTTCAAACCTTGAATATGTTCCCAGTTTTGCAGAACTAGAGGCTTGGACGGCAAAAGACCAGTCAGGGACTTGAATACATAGGCTGGGGTATTTGTCTCGAAAGGTGTTACCAGAGACCCAAAGGTAAGACTTACATACCGTTGACATGAACCACTGCTAACTTTTCCCAATCCAGATACCTGAATGATAGTTCGTCGTTGATGAAGCCCTAATAACTGGACAGCGGATTCAGTAATGAACGTTGCTTCAGATCCAGGATCGACCAGTGCCCTAAGATGATAACAGTTGCCCTTTGAAGACCTCACTTTCACAACGGCTGTGGCAAGAAGCACACTTGGTTGATCTACCCCAAGAGAGACAGGTTGGTTAATCCTTGATTTTATGTGAAAAGTTTGTGTACCTATAGTAGTGTTAGTACTAACCTTTGCAATATTCGACCCTCCACAGTTGACATGCAGCAGAGAGTGGTGTTTCTGCTTGCAGTAATAGCAGCGCGCACTGCTTTGGCATTGACTAGTCCGGTGACTGTATGCTAGACAGTTCCGGCAAACACCGATTCTGTCCACTGCCTTAGATCGTTCACAGATCTCCATGGCAATGAACTTCTGACAAGTTCGAAGGGAGTGCTGACCTCTACCACATACCTGGCATGCAAACTGCTTCTTCCTGACGTGCAACACCGTTTTCTTCTCGACCGCAACAGCCTTGTGTACAGAAGAACCGCTGACCTTGATGCCACTCGTTCCAGCTACTGCTTCCAAGGTTCGAAAACGTGTTTCCAGGAACTCTGTGAATTGCGTCAGTGTTGGCAACTCCTTCGAACTACCTAACTTCTCCTCCCACAAACGCTGAGTAAAAGCAGGTAATTTTTGCACCAGAATGTAAATTAAAATATCATCCCAAGAACCAACCGGCAATCCTAAGTTTCCCAGAGCGTGGAAACATTCCTGAGATGTGTCCAATAGAGATTTGATGTTGCTTGCCGTCTCCTTCGTCAACTGCTGCTGCTCAAAAAAAAGTTGGAAATGGGCGTTTACCAACACTCGCTTGTGGTCGTATCTGGCGACAAGCAGTTCCCATGCTTTGTCATAATTGCCAGCATACAAACCTAAATGCTGCAACAGACGAGCAGCTTCACCTGTAAGACATGATTTTAAATAGTGAAGCTTTTGGATTTCACCCAGCTTTTTATTTGTGTGGACTAACGACAAAAAGACATCGTGGAAAGCCCGCCACTTCGTGTACGAGCCCTCAAAATGTGGTATTTGAATTTGGGGCAATGAAAGTTCATTGCAAGAAGCACCTGTGGATTCACCTTCCACAATCTTCTCCTTGGATGCTAACTTGGCATTGTCTATAGCGTCGACCAATTCACCTCGGTAAGTGAAATATGTTTCTTGAAGCAGATCAAAAATTTCATCAAAATCTTCTTCTTCCAGACCTTCTTCGATTTCTCCTCGTCGAATCTTCGCTTGAAGACCAAGCGCATTCTTGAAGTTCCCTTCTAGAATAAGAAGACGACCTGACAGATAGCTGGCTGTACGACGTGATGCTCCAGTCTTCTTGAAGTTGGAGTGGTCACGAAGAATCTGCTCCAGAACACCTTTTTGGTCTGCACCCGTGGACAATTTTGACATTTTTAAATGGTTTTTATTTGAAAATGTAATTAATTATAAACCAATAAGGGTGTATCAAGTATTTATTATTTTAATTTTATTAGATACAGTTTATTAAATGATATTTAATTAAATATTTTATTTCAGCAACTTACGACCTTTGATTAACTTTGCCCAGCTGGTGACAGTTGAGGTTAAAGTTGAAATTAATTTTTACACGGCGCGGGAAATGCGATTTCAATGCACAACCACCGAGAGTCTTTAAGTCTTTAAAAGGAGCAAGAGAAGGGGCAAGACACCGACCGCGAGGGAGTAAATGTATGTACTTTTATTGTTTTATATATGTATATCTATATATATATTGCACACTTGCACTTGCACTTGCACTTTTTTCTTTTTTATAATTTTTTAAAAAGTTTAAAAATGTTAAATGTTTTGTATAGTTTGTTACGTCTCTTTATATAAATATATATATATATATGTATGTTTGTGCACTTTCACTTGCGGACTTTGTAGATTTTTATTTTTTGTCTGAGCAAAAGGGTTTAAATTTTTCTTTTTTATCCGGCTCGAAGGACCAAATGTTGGGGTGTGTAGGGCTTTTTTTACTTTTGATTACTGTGTGGGGTTAAAAATGGGTGAAAATACGGGTTTTAAATAAAACACGTTTATTCTTCTTTAAGGGTAACAGCAAAGAGAAATCTTTATTATTTTCCGGAAATTACTTCCATTTTTACGTTCACAAACTGTCATACAACATATAAATGTACTAAATAACATATTTCCAATTCGTTACGTTACGTTTTCCTTGTTACATTAGATTAAGTTCAATTAATTTAACTTAGATTTAACATAGATTACAATATTTTAATATTCAAATGAACTAATTATTTTAACTAAAAATATATGTATATTAGTTATACATTTTTATTCACGAACACCCCCTGTTTAATAATGCAATGAATAATGCACATTGTCCAGCGCCTTGGAAAACTGCGGTGGTAGATCTCCGCTCGATCAGTCTTCTTCCAAACATTAGTAAGGTTTTCGAGAAGGATCAATAGAGTCCTGACCAAGTGGGTTGAGGACAAACATATAGTTCCGGATAATCAATTCGATTTCATGGCGGGCATGATATCATTCATCCTGCGTCTACACTGGTGCACTGGTGCCTGCCTGTTTGACTTGGGGAAAGCCTTCGATACCGTATGGTTAGAAGGACTCTTTTTCAAGCTGGACAGGTTGGGCATTAGTAAACCACGATTGTATATTTTTTTTGATATGTTCTCCAGTAGACAGTTCATCGTGAAGAATGGTTATGTGACTTCTGTTGGAACATTTAACATTAAAAACGGTCTGCAACAAGGTGCGGTTAATTCGCCTATCCTTCTCAACATTTACACGAGTGATCTGATGGGTTCACTTCTCCATGCCATGGCGTGCGCAGACGACTTAACCGCGTACAGATCAGGTCCAAAAATTGAGGTCATTAATATACTTTTGCACCGTGACTTCGATAAAATTAAGCGATATTGCGATGACTGGAAGTTGAAAATCAACTTTCATAAGTCGGAAACCATTCTGTTTAGGACGCCTTTTTCTGAGGCCTCTAGAGATACCAGAAAGAATTGGCGAAAGTTCTCGATCGTCGGGCAGCACGGGCAGTCACTTGTTTGTCGAAATGTAGTCAGATACCTTGGGATCTGGTTAGATCAATTTCTGTATTTTAACAAACATTGCTCTGGCGAGAGCCAAAGGTGCTTTTGCCCTTACAAAGAGAGTGTTTTATAACAGCCAACTCGATGCGATTGTGAAGGTAATCTGCTACATGGCCCTTATCAGGCTCATGCTTGTATTTGGATGTGCCGTGTGATTCAACTTATATGGTTCGCTTATACAGAACACCAGAGTCTGAGAAAATAAAATTCTATCCTAATGAGGTCTTATACAATAGGGCGAACCTAATAAGAGTGGACAATTTCGTCATTAAGTTGACTCGAAGGTTCGATGCAAGAGCAATGACCTCATCGAACAACCTGAACTCCGGGGCTTATTACCCTAGTTATATGTATCACGAGAGAGTTCGCTTTGACGGCTTTATTCCTCCAGAAGCGTTCCTCTATCTAGATAGCAAATGTCTGATCCAGGACAGATTGTCGGTGCTGCTAATCTTCCACGTCGCTCGAGCAGCTGCGGACAGGCGACTCAACTAGGACAGAGACGTCGCACATGGCAGTGCGGAGTGTCTCCGTTTCAGTAGGGCGGTAGGGAGTCGCGACATAAGGGATGTTACTCGGCAGCACCAACAATTTTGGTAGCTTGTTGAAGGGGAGGATGCTTTGTCATCGAACGCCTCCAGTGATATATAGCTTCATGTGAGGCAAAGTCAGTCTATTTTTTTTTTTAGCCATGGTCGGCTTACATAGTTTTAGGTAGGATTAAGTTAGTTTTAGTAAAAAAAAATAAAAAATGAAAAAAACACAACAAAAAACAAAAATATATATATATATATATACTTATATATTAATATATTAATAATGTTCCATACGAGTGGTCCGAGCACTGATCCTTGTGGAACCCCAGCTGAAACTGTATTTCTCCATGTATCGCTTCGGCTGCAATGTCGACCACAGTTTTTACGGCTTGAACAGTAGACAGCGATTTTCTAAACTGCAAGTCTGATAGTGCTCCTCTCTCTTCTTCCACCGCAGAAGAGTTTTTTAAAACATATTGTCTTGCTCTCCTTGATTGCCTTTTTTAGGTCGCGTCTTGCTTTTTAAAACAAATAACGTGTTCTTCAAAGCGATATCTTCCCCTAGATCTTTAGACGTTGCGTCGGGCTTTTTAGCACTTTCCTCTAAGCTTTTTCCTCATTCCACCAGGAGCATGGTGTTCCTCCTCTAGTACCCGTTCTTCTGGGCATTGATGCATCGCACGCAGTAGTGAGAATGCGGACGAGTTGTTGTATACAGGATTCAGCTGTTCCGCTTTGAATTATGTTTCCGGTATTTATCATTTCTTCGAACGCGTCCAGGTCGAAGTGTGTATCCTTGCATCTTGGGCCCGTTCGTTTAGCGCGTTGCACGTACTCTTCTCCTTTGTTTCAAATATTATTGCTTGGTGATCACTGTGCGTGTATTCTTCGCTGACTCGCCATTTTATGTTTCGTAAGAAGGAGTTGCTAACGAACGTAATGTCAATAATCGAGCCCGTTCCTGCCTTACGATATGTGTTTGCACGACCTTGGTGCCTATGTTAAGAGTTGCAAAACTTTCTAGCAGACTACGGCCTCTGGCGTTTGTAAGTCTGTTACCCTACTGAGTTGCCCATGCATTAAAGTCGCAGTCGATAACCACAGGGGCTCTACCACGAACGTTGGCGTATAGGTTGTCTAGCATTGCCTGGTACTCGTTAATGGTCCAGCTTGGACGTGCATAGCAGCTGTAAAAATATATGCCATTTATTTTGGCCCGTGCAAAGCCCTCCGTAAGTCCGTTAGTTTCTTGAAAGGCATGCCTTCCACATATACATATAGCAGCATGCTTTGTCCTATAGCAGATCCATATATTGCAGTCCAGAGTTTTATACCGTTCACTTTTTTCTTCTCTAGCCGTTTGTGTCAGGATATCCTGTGCAATTCTACAGTGATTTAAGTTAATCTGTATTATCTTCATGTTTTCTTGTTGATGATGACCTTCCTAAAAACCAGACACTTGCTGCTTCCGGCTACATGCTTCGAATCGTCTGGGCGTTCTTTTCTACAGAACATGCATGATGGTTCCTTATCGCAGTTCTTTGCTATGTGGCCTTCCGTTCCACACCTTCTACATAGCTTGGAGCGGTCCTCACTGCTTTTGCAATGCTTAGCTATATGCCCAAATTCAAGACATTTAAAGCATTTTTGGAGAAACGTTTGCTCTCGAATGCGACAAATAACCCATCAAATTTTTACCTTTCTTGCATCTAACAGTTTCTTTGCCAATCCGACGGGAAGTCAAATTGTTGCTGTTTGGGTTCCACAGTACGCTTTTAGCAAGGGTTAGTTCCACCCCGAGTTGAGTCCTTATTGCCTCGCAAATGTCCTCCTTTCCGGTAACTTCGTCGATGTCCTTCAGCTCGATAGTAGTGCGATGTGTGAGTGTCCTTACACTCGCTCGCTCTCCTAAAACCTCGCCTATGACACTTTTAAACTCTTCTGTCTTATTTCGAGTTGAGCTGTATTAGGAGCTCTCCTTTCTGGGTCCTTCTTATCCTGGATACCTCTTTTCCAATAGCTTCTAGTTTGGGGTCTGCTTTTACGCTACGAAGAATCTCCGCGTAAGATAGTCTTTCACTTGCTTCGATGACGAACGCGTCCGGCTTACTTCTTTTCGGATCAAGCTTCTTTTTGTTAGTCTCCTTCTTAGTTTTTCTCAACTGTTTACCATCGTTTGACTTCTGTTTTGTCGGAATGGCGGTGTTCTTCTCCTTGATCCTTGGAGTTATGCCTCCAATATTGTTTTCTTTTTGCTTCGACTCTACCGCCTGGGGTTTTTTATTTCTCTTTAGTTTTGGGGTTTCGCCATTTTGACCCTGCCTTTTCTTGGGTTCTTGTGCGTTTCTCAGCCAGGGAGAGGTTTGTGAGGAGCTGTGTTTCCTTGTCACCTCTTTTGCTTTTTCGTCCTGCGGTTGAATAGCAGAAAGCTTTCAATTGCGTCTCTCATAGGTTGATGTATTGAACGCCTTTTCCCATCTTCTAACATTTCCACCAGTTGCCGTATCTACGCACCTAGTTTGTGGAAGGCAGATAGCTGCGAATTTGGTTCAAATGCCGTCTCTCTTGTCGCAGAAAAAGCACTGCTTTCAGTGCTTCTCTCTAAAGGTGCTGGTGCGGTGTCTGGTGGCCTTAGCATCCTTGAGCTCTTTTGAAAGGGATTTTCCTCATTACCTTTCTCTTCCACTAATATTCCCTCCGTTGATTTGGTTTTTGTTGAAGTCATTTCAATTGGGTCCCCACTCAAAGCCGTTATCGATGTCCGAGTGTATAGTAACCTAAGGATTCCATGGTTGTCTTTGCAAGCAGTGAGGCCATGCAAGGGTTGACGAAGACCCTTAGGAGGTGTTGTGGCAGAGCCAAATCGGTCTTAACAAGGAATGTTACGTCTTGACCTATACCACCAACTTAATGGCGACGAGGCATCGAGCGTTCTTTGAGTCCTGCCAAGGTTTTAACGGGACGGGGGCGCTTGTAGCATTAGCCTGATTTCCGCAAAATTTCACTCTTGCTTACTCAGGTAACAGAATACTACAAACGTCAGCCCTCATAGCTGTCATTCCAATTATTTTTCCAGTATGCCATAATTAAGACCTTACTGGGCTCAGTCTTAATGTGTTACGGTAATTTTTCAATTTATTTTAATAGTTACATACGTGTGCAGTCACTTCCGGGTGGAGACACTGCACCATTCACCTTGTGGCGGGTACCGCCGGATCTCACCATTTGCTTCTGGCTGTATCCCTCGTTGACACCTTGTGGGGTGGAGAGCACTTACTTGTAAGACGGTGCTTGCTCGTCTTATCACAGAGAGTTCTTAGGGGTTCCTTTGACCTTTTCAACCAAGCCCTCCTGCTCCGCCCTCTGGATGGGGGCTGCTTATTGGGTTTCGCAGTTAGCCTCCATCTGGGGTGTTCTGATAACCATGCTTGGATGCATTACCTCAGCGTCATTCATGCTTCAGCTCGGGTCGTTTAGAGCTATAACGCTATGTTATGCCTCTGAAACACGAATGGATTTTAGTCGCCTCTTACACCTTACCTCAGGTCCATCCTAACCCCGACCTGAAGGGGTTGTGTGTGTGTGTGTGTTTTTTTTGTTTTTTTTTTGGTTGTGGTAATCTTCATAGATGCGCTAGCTCATGCCACCAACATGCAACAGCGCGTACTGTACACGCACTATAAATGAGCAGATCTCCATCCACTTGTCCTCTGACTGCGTCATGTGACTAATGAGATTGTCTGGACTTGGCAGATTTACCCCTTCTTCTGCAAAGCGTCTGCAGTAGAACACTGCATGCAACGCATCCTCTTCCTCATTTTGGCATTCTAGGCACTGGGGCGAACTATCGTGTCGAAATCTGTGGAGGTATTTCCGGTAACCGGACAGGAACTGTGTGATATGGTAGTTACAGTTCCCCCATGATCTCTTTGTCCATGTTTCGATGATGGGAATAAGCTTGTACGTCCACCTGCCTTTGGTGGAGCGGTCCCACCTGGTTTGCCACAGCATTGCGGATGCTACGTTTTCTTCTTCCTTAACCCTCTTTGCCTCTTGCTGGTTCTGAGATCGCCTAAGGTGCACCCTCTTCATCTCATCCGCGAGGTTGTCTATTGGGATCATTCCAGCTAAAACGCAGGCTGCATCATAGGAGATTGTACAGAATCCACTGATCACTCTGATTGCACAGAGCCTGTGAGCTGATACTAACTCTCTCCTACACTCATTTGTCACCAGCGCACCCGCCCATATAGGAGCAGCGTATAGAAGTACCGAGCTGACCACTCTGGTCAGCAAGATCCTTCGAGTGTATCCAGGTCCGCCGATGTTCGGTAGCATTCGGGCGAGAGCCTCCTGCATCAGCGATGCTTTCTTGGTAGCGTACTCGATGTGGGTTTTAAAGCGCAGCCGATTGTCGATCATGACTCCAAGGTACCTTAAGGATTCTTTGGATCTAATTGTCTGGTTTCCGACGCGGAAGTTCGCGTATTCCGCCGCCTTGCGACGGGTTATTAGTACAGCTTCAGTCTTGTGTGCAGCTACTTCCAGACCCGTAGACTCCAGCCATTCCTTTATCTTTGCAACTGCCTCGTCTGTGGCAGAAACTACCTCGTGGATGTGCTTGGCTACTGTAACCACTGCTATGTCGTCAGCGAAGCCAATAACCTTGACTCCCTCAGGCAGGGTTAGTCGGTGAACTCCGTCGTGCATAATGTTCCATAGGAGAGGTCTAAGAACCGACCCTTGTGGGACACCAGCGGAAACACTGTAGTGCTCAACACCATCGTCCGTATAATAACCTCCTGTTACTGAAGTAGTCCGTGACTATCCTCAGGAGATAGTGTGGTGTATCTATCCTGGCCAAGGATCTCCTAATAAACAACCAGCTCGCCGAGTCATCAAGAATCCGGAAAAGTATCGTCAGTGGAAAGTCAAGGATGGAGCTTTATACCGACATGTTACGACAAATTATCCAGATATCCAATTATCCTACAATACTCCCGAAGACCTCTGGAAAAAGGTCATTCTAAAGGACAGTAGGATCGAAGTTCTTAGTGAATGTCACGATCACATAACAAGTGGGCATAGTGGTATTGAAAAAACTCTCGATAGGGTCACGTCTAAGTACTATTGGCCCAAAATGAGGAATATGATTTCAGGTCTCCAGAAACCAGCCGGTCTTATGGCAATTAGAAGCGGAGTCACTAAGCTATGGGAGAGGATGTGTGTCGATTTTGTCGGCCCGTTGCAACGTTCGACAAGGGGGTATCGATATATCTTAACCGTGGTGGACTATTTCTCAAACTTTCCGTTGTTTTAACCGGTGAGAACAGCCACGGCAAAAACCGTTAAAATGATTCAAGAGGAGCAGGTGTTCTTGGTATTTGACGTCCCTAGATGGATCGTTTGTGATAACGGCGCACAATTTAAAAGTCGGGAACTGTCTGAGTTGGCATAAACTTGTGGTGTAACGCTCGATTTCACAGCCTTTTACCACCCTCAGGCACATCCAGCTGAGCGTTACTATCAGACCTTGAAGACGAAGCTCCGTGCTTACATAGCCGACAATCACCGCTCGTAGGACATACTGCTCCCAAAAGTTGCCTGCCCGATACGAACACATGAAGTACTTAGGACTACCCCATATTTCGTACTTTTTGGTAGCGAAATGCAAGTAAAGGGTGATAAACCGTCTATTCCGGAGACAGAATATACTGCCGATAGATCAGGAGATATTCAAGCCTGGGCTAAGAGCCTGAATGGCGTGATCAGTGATGTTTGGAATAGGATACTCACTTCTTCCCAACAGTCCGCCCGACAGTACAACCTGATTCGAAGGGTACTCAGTTTTATCCAAGGGACAAGGTGTGGAATGTGTACTGTCTGATGCGGCTCAGTAATTTACCGCCAAACTTGCACCAAAATATGTAGGTCTATTTGAGGTGTTAAAAAGAGTATCGCCGTGGACATATGAGTTGAAAGAACTTAGGGGAAAAACAGCGGGGATATGGCATGCTAAGGGCCTTAAGACTTTTAACGATCCAACTGATCTTCTGTAAGGAAAGTTATTTTACGAGAAAACCTTTTTAAAAGAAAGGGGGAGTTGTTATGTTTTTTTTAATTGTTTTTCGCCTAAAAGAAAAAGAAAAGAACTCCGTATAGACGCGTTAACAACCGCGCTCTAAAACATTCAAAAATCTGACGTTCTTTTTGACCATAATTTCTTCAAAGTGCGCGTAACAGCTAATTTGAAAAGTGCTAGTTAAATAAACAGTCCGACACCAGTGATCTTTTCTTTAATAGAACACAAATAAGCAAAATTAAAATTAAACTTTAGTGCTTTTAAAGTAGTAGTTTTTTTTAACTTTTCTCTTAAATTTTGCAAGTCGTAATAGCGGGAAAAACACGATCGGCTTCCACTACCATCATAGCCAAAGAGTCACATTCAACACCTACGTCCAGCTCTACAACAGCCTGGAAAAGAGTCAATGCCGACGCCAACTCCATAGCAATGTCAAATATCATTGCCGAATTGGAATTGGAGAAGCGATTAAGTGACTTGGCTGAGAATATTGTTAATCGTTTTTCCGCCGAAATTAACGATCTCCGAAGCGATCTTCTTCAGCGTATTGCTCTCGTCGAAAACTTAGAAGCCCACGTTGAAAAGGTAAACAAATCGCCCTCTGATCTGCAAAACCGAGTTGAAAAAATTGAAGCAGCGCACTCTGTTGAATCACAAACAACACAAGAAAAAATTACCAAATTACAAAAACGATGCGACACTTACGAGAGAAGAGAGTTAGCAGCTGATGCCGTG
The DNA here is from genome assembly GCA_949129095.1 of Volucella bombylans. NCBI lineage: Eukaryota > Metazoa > Arthropoda > Insecta > Diptera > Syrphidae > Volucella > Volucella bombylans. The sequence goes on along the minus strand of OX422144.1, from coordinate 37,497,920 downwards.
CTTTTTGGTGTACCTCACCTACCCGCCGAGAACCTAAAATCAATTATCAACCATCTCTGTCATAACATCGACTGTAGGGTCCCGACATTAAAAGAGTTTTTCCGTTCTCAAAAACAAAATGAACACGAAACCAAAGCCTCGCCTATTATAATTAAATTTGGCTCTTCCTATGAGAGAAACACCGTTTTTAAGCACATAGCTCTTCACTGCAAACAAGAGAAGAAACAGCTGTGTCTCCAAGATGTTGGTATCTCTTCAGGCAACAACATTAATATACATATATATGCATGAAAGTCTTACTCCACATAATAGCTATCTTTTTCAACAAGCTGTCTGCCTCAAACGCCGTAAACTCCTGCGCTCTGTTTTCACACGCTCTGGTTTAGTGTTTGCAAAGCAAAGTGCCGATGGCCCGACTTTAGCTATAGAGAATGAGTGCTATTGCTGACGCGGAAGTTTAAGAAGTAGAAGGAGAAGAAACCCAAAAGTATTAGACAAGTGAGCAGGGTTGCCACTGTTCTTTAATTTAAATTTTTATTTTATATTTATTTAATTTAAATTATTATTTTATATTTATTTATTTATTTCTTTTTCTTTATCTATCTCTTTTTTCCTACCAAAAAATTTTGAATTTTTTTTTGAATTTTTTTCTGTTTTTACTTTTACCCTCTTCCTTTTTTCTCTTTAATTCTGTCTTTGCTCTGAAAAATAAGAAAATGGCTTGTTTTCAACTTCATTCTGTGTCACTTATTTCTTGCAATAGGCCTCATAAACAAAATGCAGTTACGTAACCTAGGAGTGGATTCCTTGGTTGATGGTAATGGTGGAATATTCCGTGCGATGATAAATATTTTTCGCTTCCATAGAGTTGGCCTGACCATATCGCATATAAATGCACAAAGTTTGTCACCAAAAACTGACGAATTTAGATATATTTTTAAGCAATCCAAAGTAGATGTAGTCTGTGTATCGGAGACCTGGTTTTCGCCAATTAATAATGATCAATTTAATAACGATCAAATTAATAATGATCAAATTATCAATGATCAAATGTACTCTATAAATGGCTACAAACTTTTTCACACAGATAGATATAATCGTTCTATGGGTGGTGGTGTTGCAATGTTGCAAATTCCGAGACGGAATTCCTTGTAGATGGAAATATTCATCGCCCATTGATTCTGTTATTGAATACCTATTTGTTGAAATTAAATGCGGTTTGAATAGTCTTCTTATAGGTACTTTTTATAGACCTAACTCAAATATAAATTTAACACCCTTATCTGAGTTGTTGGATGAAATCTCCATTAGCTCAACCAATGTAATCGTCTGCGGTGATCTCAATTGTAATCTATTGGTCGATGAGCAACTAACAGATCTTAAGTGTTCATTTGATTTACACCCCGTTAACAAAACCAACCCCACTCATTTTACCCGGTCATCAAGTACTTTACTTGACGTGTTTTTTGTGACAGATTTGAACAAAACACTTTTTTATAATCAACTCTCCGCACCAGGCTTCTCCAAACATAATATCATATTCCTTACGTACAATTTCTTTATTGACAATGGTCCGGTTCAATCAAGGTATCAGTATAGGGACCTTAGAAATGTACACGGTCCGGCTGTAGAACGAGAATTGTGTCAAGTACTGGAGTTCCATTTTTGTATGCCTACATCAGACGAGCAAGTAGATTTTCTCAACACTAACATCAACACCCTCTTTAATCACCACGCTCCAATCAAAACACGAAAGGTAATGAATGTATCACAACCCTGGTTCTCAGCCGAATTACAAAAACTCATAGATCAACGTGATCGGTCCTATCACTTTCGGATTGAGATACTCAATAATTTCTAGAAATCTCTGAGTAACAAGGTCGGTCTCAAAATTAGGCAGGCCAAAATACTGTTCTTTTCTAGCCGTTTAGAGGCAAAATCAGATGGACGTAAGCTCTGGAAAAATTTAAGGGAGTTAGGGATTGGTAACCTGTCCGCGATTCCGTAAATGGTAGTGATTTCAACCGCAAATTTGTTTCTCTCCCCCTCTCTAAGGTCGTATCTGAACAAAGTTATCACGCTTACAGTAGGGTGCACTCCACAGATACGCCTTTTGTGTTCATCGGGGTTAATAACTTGGATGTTCTTGAAAGTTTTCTCTCCATTAAATCGAATGCAGTTGGTGCTGATGAAGTCCATCCAATTTTCGTTAAAGCCATTCTTCCTTACTTATTGCCTTATATCACGCACCTTATGAATACAGTACTAGTTGCAACAATATTTCCTCAATTCTACCAATTCCCAAAAATTGGGCTATCGATGAGTTCAGGCCTATATCAATTTTGCCTTTTCTCTCTAAAGTCTGTGAACGTCTTATGCAAAACCAAGTAAGTGTATATTTGTGCCGATATAACTTGTTGGATCAATTTCAATCTGGCTTTCGTTCCAAGCACAATTGTACTACCGCTCTAACTAGAGTGGCAGAGGATATAAGATCTAGGCTAGATGCAGACAATGTCACCTTGACCCTATGACCCTTCTTGACCCTATTGGACTTTTCTAAAGTCTTCGACACGGTAAACCATACAGTACTCTGCAAAAAACTATGAGCTTCGTTCAATTTTTCTCGGTTTGCAACGAATCTTATTTCGTCGTACCTCAGTGATAGAAAACAGACTGTATCTGTAGATAACGTTTTAACAGATTTCCTCTCCTTGACCCGAGGGGTTCCCCAAGGGTAAATTTTGGGCCCACTTCTTTTCACGCTGTACATTAACGAGGTTCCAAATAAAATACTACACTCATCGATACACATTTATGCAGACGACGTCAAATCTACCAGAGCTGTCCTCTTGGTTTGATTGAAAATTGTACCCGAAATATTAACCAGGACCTTGAGCGTATTCTGAGCTGGTCGGTTAGGAACGGTTTAACTCTAAATTCACATAAATGCAAATTCTTGGTGATTTCGAAAAAAGTTTTGGACCTGTCGTACTTCCCGCCTATTCATTTAGGCAATGTAGCCTTGAAGATGTTGTCTTCAGCTAAAAATTTAGGGATCGTGTTCAACAGAACTTTGACATGGAACGACCACATAAACTCTACTATCGGTAAGAGTCCGAACACTTTGGACAGCTCAACAATTTATACCGTTAATAACGAGAATAATACTTGCAAAAAATTTGGTCGGTTAGCCGACACGAGCTTTCGGGGTAATCTAAAGCTTTTTATTTTCTTTCTTTCTTGCTTTGTTTACTGAAAGATTTTTTTTCTCTCACCACATGTTGTGGGCAGTGGCACAAGGAATATGAAAAACATGTGCAAGTGGCTTGCGGGAAGGGGTATGAAGACTTGGATGTTTGTTTTCATTCGACTGCAACAGGAAATTATATAATTTTTCATGAATTGGTATTTTGTTGGAGCATATGGATATGTATGTAAGAAAGAACAATTAAAAGGCGGGAAAAGTGGAATATTTCGTTACATTTTGTAATTTAAGTTTGACAAGCAAATTATTATTCGTGTTATTAATCTGCAGCGCATATACACCTGTGTGCAAAATAATAGCAGTGTTAGATACTTAACTTCTATTTTACAATAAAACCAATTTTATAGCACCTGTATTTTAATTATTTATTTTTTCTTTCTGTACATGGAATAATGTTCTAAAGACTTAGTATTGAATTTGAAATTAAGTAACTACCTATTCTTATAGAAAACCTAAAATATTATGCTTCAGATAAAAACAAGTGTGTAAAAAAACTACCAGTATTATTATATAGGCGAATTGTTTTTTTTTATTTATTTCTTTCGTTCACGTATTGTTTTTGCATAGCAGTGTGATAGGAAATAAACGACTTTGCATGTGTGAGTGACAAGAGCAAAAAGCGGAAAGAAATAAAATGATTTTTCTACTCTTTGCAAGAACTTGCAACTTTTTAAAAAGCTCTTTTTTTAGCTCGATTTCATATTTATAGGACACAACTTCCCATATGAATGAGACATCTGTATAGATTTATTATCTGTGGTTCGAATCTCAACGAGGACCGATTTTTATGTTGAATTTTGTGTTTGGAATGCCCGCTTTTATGTACACGTCGCATGTTTCGAAAGATTCAAATGAGTGCAAAAGAGAGGGATAATGAAACAAAAAATACCCAATTAACCAAATTCCCACTGCATGTGGGTAGGATTTTCATTGCATCTTTTTGACATTTCTTTTTCTCCTTCTTCTTTCTTTTTCGCATTTGCTTCTTATTGCTTTGGCTGTTGTTACGAGCACAATATTTCAGTATGTCGGATGAATTGAAATGGACCAAAGAATTAACAAGGAAAAGGCTTTCGTGTAAAAATGGGCGCACCACTGAATGACAGTTCAATAGAAAATAACCAGAACATGCGCATTACACACATGTGACGTGTAAAAGCGGACTCAAATCACGTGGGTAGCGGCGCTATGGCGCGAGGCAAACTACAGTGAATCGGGAAAGAGCGAATCGGATAAGTGGTCCGATTGGAAGTTAGGAGGGCGAGTAGACAATTCAAGAGTGGGTTTGGATTTTTTTTGAGTTAGGACCAGCGTAAGGAGTAGACGTCCATTGAGTTAAGAAATGAGAAAAAAAAATAAAAAGTTAACGATAAAAGGACAAAGTATATCATAATTAAAGAAAAGAAAAGAGGCGAAAGAAGAGAACAGGCCAACGAACACATAAGATAAAAAGAGTCATACCGCCCCAGAGGAGTCGATCAAAAGGCAGAAGGGAAACATATTGGAACGAGTGTATAAGAGGAAAAACAACGAAAAAGCATATAGACATATATAGGGTTTTCCAATAAGGACTTGACAACTTTTTTTTTAATTTAACAACTTTTTAGTTGTTGTTAGTTTTGTTGGTTTGCGTAACCATTTGAGATATTTCAAAAATTTTATTATCGGCTTGAAGTACAATCAAAACATTTATGAATGGAACTCGACTTCGTTCATTTGGCTACCGTGAGAATTTCAACCGAAAATTGGAGTTAACGCTCTTAAAGTTATAGTCACCGACTCCGAATTTCGGTAGAAAATTTTTATAATTTGCAGACGTTGCTCGTTCGTGTACTTTACCATTATGAAAATGTTGAGTTTACTGAATAAATTGACAGTGACAGTTTGATGAATAGTGAAAGAGTGCGTTCACAAATTAAACTCAAAGTTGTCGAGTCACTATTGGAAAACCCTTTATATACATACTTAAAGGTATCATTTGATGTATTTATACGAGTACATACGAGGGCGGGTCAATAAGTCAGTGACCTTTTGAATTTCTGACCTCTTTACTGAAACAGCAACACTGCTCCTGTCAACAGGCATCTGTCAGTTGACTCCTGTCAAAATTTAAACTTGCTGTGTCAGTTAGTTTGTGTTTGAAAGCTATTTTTATCAGACTACTCACTAATTTGAGGAGAAAATGGAAAAAAGTGAATTTCGTGTAACAACTTCACAGGAAGGTTTGGCGTTGTTTAATCGCAATATGGAGGAGTTTTTGCGCCGTTTTGTAACCGTGGACGAAACATGGATCCATCACAACACACCAGAGAACAAACAACAGTCAAAACAGTGGGTTTCTAAGGGTGAATCGGCGCCAAAGAAGGCCAAGGTGGGTTTGTCAGCCAATAAAGTTATGGCGACTGTTTTTTGGGATGCACGCGGGATAATCCACATTGACTACCTTCAAAAGGGAAGAACAATCAATGGGGAATATTATGCCAACTTATTGGACCGATTCAATGACGATTTGAAAAAAAAACCGACCTCATTTGGCCAAGAAAAAAGTTCTTTTCCACCAAGACAATGCAAGGGTGCACACATGTGCAGTTGCCATGGCAAAAATCCATGAATTGGGCTATGAATTGCTCCCTCATCCACCCTATTCTCCAGATTTGGCTCCGAGCGACTACTTCTTGTTCCCAAACCTGAAGAAATGGCTTGGTGGAAAAAGATTTGACTCCAATGATGAAGTCATCTCGCAAACAAAGGCCTACGTATTTTGAGGACCTCGACAAATCATTTTTTTTGGAAGGGATAAAAAAATTGGAGAAGCGTTGGACAAAGTGTATAGAGCTCAATGGAGACTACGTTGAAAAATAAAATTATTTGTTTTATCAAAAAATCTGTGTTTTATTCCAAAAGTCACGGACTTATTGACCCGCCCTCGTATAATCGGGCATATAGTACATTTAACATGAATATGAAATAGAAATTAAAAATTAGTGAGAAGAAAATAATATTAGTGGCTATGGTATAGTTTAACAGTTCGGGCTGGATAGAATTACACAAACTTTCAAGAATCAGTTTCGTCATGGCAAGGTCCGCAACAAATCACAATTCATTGATCTCCGTAGAGAATAGACGGCTTTTGATCGAATTAGCGATTCCAATAAAACAGACATTTGACAAATCTCATGTGGTAGTGCGTCCGGTTATCAAGCACAGGGTCGTGGGTTCGACTGGGGGTCGAAGAATTTTTTTTAATTTTTATTTTATTTTATTTACTTTAAAAAAAAATCAAATAAAAGTGGTAAAAACCATCACGCGGTGGATTCTGGAGAGCGCACTGCTGTGCCAATAGCGGGATCAGCTGACAAATCAGGCGATGCATTGGCAAGTACATCAAGCAAAATAGCAACAGTAGGCGAACCAATGATGAAGAAGTGGGGAAAGGGGCGTTCTCAACGACATCAACGGCAGTAGTGACAACTACCCATACGTCTCAGACAGTGGTGTAGGCCGCTACATTTGAGCGGAAAATAGCTTCGCATCAATAGCTGCCTCTGAGTCAGATGACAAAGAGAACGAGGTCGAAGCTATTAACAATAGCATCAACTAGCTACAGAAAAAAGTGCGTCCTATAAGAGCAAGGCAAGTGGCAAGGAGGGAGATGGCGAAACATGAACAGAACCCTCAGCAACAATAAAGTGTAAACGTGGATCTACCACAACAACAAACACAGAAACAACAACAAATGCAAAAACAGGCACAGGAACTAACAAAAAAAGACACACAGTCACAGCAAAAGCATACACAGCAACAACAACAGGAACAAAAATCGCAGGAGCATAGCAGCAACTACAGCAGAACCAGCAGCAGCAACAGCAACAGCAGCAAAAGTAACGGCAAGAACAACAGCAGAAAACACCTAAGGTACGAGTACCCCCAAGATGGAGTTGAAAGATACGATAGAATTATGTCAGTCGGCCATAGGCAATAATTTTGTTAGTTAGTTAGTTTAGATAGGCACGCGATCCACTGCAAAGATATGTCAGCAGAGGTACGCCGCAAGGCGGTGTCCTCTCTCCCCTTTTCTGGAATTTAGTAGTTAACGAACTACTGATATACCTGGAAGCGGGTGGTAGCAGAGTGATTGCCTATGCCTATGTCTCAGGAAAACATTTCAATACCATTAAAGAACTTCTTCAAGTAAATCTCAATAGATTAACCCGCTGGGCAGATCGCTGTGGATTGGGAATAAACCCCCATAAAACTGATCTTGTCCTCTTTTCTAGGAAACATAAAATTCCAATCATAGACCCTTCTTCAATAAACGGTACCAGTTTAGTTTTCTCCGATACAGCAAAATATCTGGGTCTCATTTTTGACAGGAAACTAAACTGGAAACCTAACATTCAAGAAAAAGTCAATAAAGATACAATAGCTTTATTCTCTTGCAAAACAGCCATTGGGAACAAATGGGGCCTTCAAACTCGCATAATCCACTGGCTATACATCTCTGTCATAAGACCGATACTTACTTACGGGGTGGTTGTCTGGTGGACGGCCTTGGAAAGTGCAGTCAACTGCATTAAACTAACCAGAGTCCAAAGAACAGCATGTTTATGTACAAGCGGAGCCTTGCGGTCTACCCCCTCTGCGGCATTAGATATTCTGTTTTACTTGACACCCCTCGACATTTTTAGCAGGCAAGTAGCTGCAACTGCAGCTATTCACCTTAAAGCGACTAAACAGTGGACAAATAATTCATTTGGCCACGACAACATTCTTAATACATTAGGAATCCTCACAGAGAACATCTATTATACCATACCTGAACTTTGGTTTGACAAAAACTTCCATGTAAGCCTCCCCTGTAGATCATTCTGCTTTCATTGAGGACAAGTCAATCCATCTCTAAACAGATGGATCTAAAACCGATAACGGAGTTGGTGGCGGTGTTTTCTCAGATATGCTAAATCTAAGCCGTCTTCCAAATCACTGTAGCGTGTTCCAGGCAGAAATTTTGACGATTAAAGAAGCTCTGTCCTGGTTGAAGAAAAACGTGATATCTGCAAAGGATATCCGCATATTTTCGGATAGTCAGGCCGCCATCAGATCCCTGGACTCGGTCTCATTATATTCTAAAACCGCCCTTGGATGCCGATCATCTCTCATGGAGGGCAGAGCAGTTCAACATTCACTTTTGTTGGGTGCCGGGCCATCGGCAGAGCCGCCAAAATTGGAACCACTCTACCTATTCTACCGGATAAAGATATTATAGGTATACCAATCGCTACTTGCAATCTAACACTAAAGCTAAATGCCAATAAAAAAACAGACCTTAGGTGGATTGCTGGGCAAACATGTCTAGCGACCAAACAGATCTGGCCAAGGCTGGATCTGAGTCGCTCTAAGTGTCTGATCCTTTTAGATAGGAAAGATCTCAGCGTCATAATAGGTGTCATTACTGGACAATGCGTCATAGGCAAGCACTCAAGAAGGCTTACCGCTTTTACTAATGATTTCTGTAGAAGCTGCATGGACGAGGAAGAGGAGGAGACAATCCTCCACCTACTCTGCATATGCCCAGCTCTCTCCCAGAGAAGGAAGCTTCATCACTGTAATACAGTGGAGCACTACCACAAAATTAAAAGTTTATTAAAGGATTCGATCCGGAGGGGTGTAGGATCCCTACTGAGGGGGTTAGAACCGTCGGCTGATCCGGAGGAGCTCCTTGCACTGCTGAAAGAGAAAGAGTGCAAAGGGCTCAAATTCGTGGGGGTCAAGTTTGTCACGGCTGGAGTCAAAAGGGAGAAGCTGCGATTGCCGATTTTCCTGGTCCAGCTAAGTCCCAACAGCAATCTGAATGGGCTAAGGAGTATTAAAGTCCTAGACTACCATGCAAGAACACGGTTCCCTTACGATTATCCAATTCTGGCCGTTATTCTTTGATTTCTTCCTCTAATTTCATTAGTTGTTCACAATAAACATCTCAATTGATCGATTGGTTCCTTGGAACATTTACAATCTCAAATTGACTATACATCCTTCTTTTGTGTGGTTTGTGTTGGTTCATCACACTTAGACCATGATCGTTTTCGATTGATGTTGTTGTAGATGATCTATTTTCCATCACCAGGAATTATTTATGTTACTTAAAAAAATCAATCCGATTCAATTATGATCATTATCAACTCGCTTAAACCAATTCTGACACGTGCGTTCTATTAAGCAGTCATCATCATAAACTTCACATATCTTTTTATGAGCCCCGGCATCTTTCCTGGTTTACGAAAATAAAAAAGCAAGATTCTCCTATCTCGAAAAAGTTTGTTTTTGCCCTCCATGTTTGAAATTGAAATTGCATTATAGGCGTTGACAAAATTAAGCTCAATTTGCTTTTAAAGTAAGCTTATAGTAACGGGTATCAAATGCCAAAGACAAAAAAATCATAACATTGAGAAAACCGAGAATCAACTAAGATGACACAATCTACTTGTAATAGCCGAAATTACTTTTTTGCCACCCCAGTATAATTCACTTTATTCAGTGTGACACGAATGACTACTACTCGTATTTAAACAAATTTCTTTAGATTTTTGGATTTTTTTTTATAAAACTAATTTATGGTTTTTCGCTGCACAGAAAATTCAGCTACCATGTAAAACTTGTTTATCTCACACAGTCATTGCCCATAGTGTAACTCTATATGGGTAAATTGTCTGACATCAGTTGTCAACTTTCCCGTAACGACATTATGAAATGAAACAGGCGCTATTATTACATGCTTTTATCTACTTGACCTGAAATATTATATATTCTAACAGATTATACATCGTGATTCGTGTATAAAGGGTGTTTTCTTGCATCATCAGACCTTTGAAATACCAAATCAACTGTAATATTTTCCACAAGATGAATGAGGCCGGAACACAAGTAACTGTTAATAGACACGGGTACAGTGTTCTGATGAAGGATTATATGTTCCAAATTGAGGTGACATCAATGTGGAAGAACTGTGGTTCTAACAGGTGTTCCACCCCATGAAGACACGATTTGGCAATTTCATAATTTCAAGAAATGTACTGATTAATTGGCCACCAAAATCATACAATTTTCCATCAGATTATTTCTGTGGGGCTACGTCAAGGCACAAGTTTATACCGATACATCAGCAACAAATGTGATGCGCACTATACGCCCCCAATTGCTCGAAGAAGTGGTCGAAAATCGAACTACTAATATGCGCTTTGTACTATATGAGTTATGGCGTGAAATAACTTTTTTAATGAATTTAGTAAACCGTCATCAATTTAATTTCGTTGTGTTTTATTAAACTTATAACTTTATATAGGTACTTATAAAAAGGGGAATCCTGTTAACTTTTGTAAAAGTTCGCTTTTTCCTGCAGCATAATTTCCATGGATAAGTAGTGGTTGTGCTCTTATAAACGCAAACATATACAAAGCAATTAGAAACACTTTTAAACAACGTTTATGAAGTTTGGAAACTAATTGTATTTAACATAAACCATTGATCCCTAAAAAAGCGTTGACTATTTAAACATATACGAGTATAAAGTAATAAAGCATTATTTTGATTGGACTGAACATTTAGGAACATTAAAAATTCTTTAATAATATCAAGTATGTTCTACATTAAAATTGCCGATGAAATATTTGAATTCCCAATAAAACTTTTGTTCTTGTTTTCCAAATTGGTGTCAAAATAATCTTTAGGAAAACATATAGAGAGCATATAGATATACCATACCAAAGAGAAAACAGCCAAAGATAGTGATCTTTAAAATTTTTTAACTATTGTACTCATTATATGAAATTGCCAATATCATACCACGATGTCTTAAATTTAAATGATAAGCGTAATTTGTTTACTTATTTTTATTATCAGTTGCTGTATATGTGGATACTTTTATTTTTTTAAGTTTACGCATACATATAGTTACTTATTCCTAAGAATTGAAATGTTAACAAATCGATAATATATGTAAACGGAAAAGCAAACAAAGCAGTCATTAGTAAGATCATGAGTCTCCGTTTGAATCACTTTTTATATTGCTAAGTCATTGTGTATCAAATTGCTTGATTTCCATATGTCTGTATTTATTTGTCTTTTAAAAATTTCAAATAGTTTATCTTAGCACATACTCGTATATCACGGTTTGTTATAATTTTTATTTTTTCGATGTTTAGATTACTTACGAGTAAATGGAAATTACAAGCTTCATGTTAAGAAGATTATTGTATTAACCTCGAGATATAGAAATAATTTTACATCTTCATTTTTTTTTTAACATACTATATATATTTTTAAATTTGCAATAATTAGGAAGTTATAATTGTAGTACACAATTTATATAACCTTTTTTTAGTTGCTTTTAATTTCTAAAGTATTAGGTTTATCATAAAATTATTTCAATAGGGATTCTCACGTAGACCATCTTTTATCATATGTCATATTTTGGTTGCAGTTTGTGTATCATCTAATACTTATACTTCGTTCCCAATTTTTTATAAAAACTCTATGTCGTTACATCCGTTAACTCCAATGATTTAATGAAGACTGCTTTCGCTCCATGTTAACCAATTTTTTTTGGAAGAAATTGGAACTGGAAGGCTTGGAGGATATGTGTTTTCAACAGGACGGAGCGAATTATTAAACAGCGCACTACAATCGACTTATTAAAAAGTTCGGTGAAGGCCAGAAATGGCCCTCTCAATTGCTGCCCAATTTTTTCAAATCTGGTACTTTATCCCTATCTAGGAGAGTTTCCATGTTGAATACAATACCTTATAAATATCTATATCCTTTGCATCGTAATTTTTTTTAGCCAACAAATTGAAAAATTATAATTTGGAATATGCAGTTTGAATTGAATTAGATGGAATTTTTAATTTCCATACCCCCATTCCCCAAAACAAAAATCTATTCAACGCATATAACCTTATAGTTTTGAGAAAACCGTTACCAGGACACTAGATGGTCACTGCGCAACTAAAAAAAGCTATTGAGTAAAAAATTTCTTTTTCTGTTCTTAGGGATCCAAGTCTGGCCAATTCATTAGCGACGGAGGGTCCTAGTACATCTCAGTATCTCGGAACGCAGCAGAGAGTGATCTTGTGCTGCTTACTCATCGCGTTGAGAGATGTGCGGCAGTATCTCACTACTGGGATAGTTGAGATTTCAGTTGAGAAGACAATACATCCTACACTAAACGATTTGTGTAGGCAGAAGTTCTCAAAGTAGACCAGTATGCCAAATTCAAAAATGGAGCTAAGTATAAAAATGGAAATAGAATTACTCATAATTTTTTAGTGTTATTTATACTAGTTTCTTTCTTGGATCAGGTGATTAAAATCAATTTCAATTAAGCGAAAACTGGTTGATTGGAGGAGGTCATGATGCAGCGTGAGTAAACTGGCATGTCCTACTTTAAGCTCTTCCGCTTTTTGAGAATTTCCCAGCCAGAGGGCGGAGTTAATTGCAATTCTAGTGTCACAAAAGTCTCTAGGTAACAAATGGAGCAAAGTTTGGTGGCCCCCAATTGAAAATCTTTTTTACGCTCGAGTGATGCTTATACAGGTAGTCTGTTGACATGTTGAACGGTCGACCCACCTTCTTGGCTCAAGTGGTAGTGGACTAGCTTCCAAATCGGAAGGTTCGGTGTTCGAATCACAGCTTCGCCCGAAAGACATTCATATTTTCAGTTAACGAAAGTCAAGCAAGATGAGTAGTATACTAGAAATCGACAACAAGTCAACTTCCACTAAGAATTTAGTCTTCCCCTTAAATTTTGAATGCCACCACCATGGATCAAAGTAACCACTGAGCCCAAACATCTTCCTTTCTCTCTCTATCCAAAAAGCTTAACACATGCTGAGGCATGATAAGTATTCATACCCACTTGATTGTTAAGTTCTTTAAAAAAAAAAAGGATGACAGGTCAATGGGTTGAGAGTTGCTTTAGGTATAAGAACTATTATTATATCAGTACAGGCACTGGCTATTGTACCGAGGGCTGAACAGGCTCTCAGGATGAGGATGCTTAACAGGATGACTCTGACATTCTGTAATTGTGCAGGAAAGAAACATTGGATCCTGATGCCTTGCAAGGTTCGAAGTTGTAAACTGACCATTTAAGCACAGATAATAAATCTATACAGATTTTCATTCATATGGGAAGTTTTGTCCTATGAAAATGAAATCGAACTAAAAAAAGAGCAGAAAAATCATTTTATTTCTTTTCGCTTTTTGCTCTTGCCACTTGTCACTCACACATACAAAATCGTTTATCTCCTATCGCACTCCTATGCAAAAACAATACGTGAACCAAAGAAATAAATAAAAAAAACATACGTTGACGTTGCCCAGCATAACCGGTTTGCTTGGGTTTATGTACGTGTGCTTGTTATTTTGTTATGCAAGGTAAATTAATGGGGGTAGGAATATAATTTTGAAGATCATGAGATCGATGGTCCACGATGTGGTCGTGCTGGAGGGGGTGGGTATGACGTTGCACCACACTATAAAAGTGGTTGATATTTGAAGCACGAGGTATTAAGGGCTAATACATGTTATGGGGTTGAAGATCTACATATGTACTCGTACATGAGCGCTAGAGCAATTTCCCGATTTTAATTTTTGTCAAATTTTGTGCTCAGGACATTAAGTACCTACAAAATTTAATAAATGTCCAAGCATTGAGAAACATTGAACTTATTCGGAAAATGTATATTTACGAGTACATATTTGCTCCCTTTTCTTCCAAGTTATGTAAAAGGGAGTTTTTAAAACTGTACGCAAAATATTTGTATGTAAAGATCGAAAATCTTCAATTCCGACACTCGGGAACAACGCAGTAATGTACGGCCGAATATATGGTAGTTCGAACAAGTGGAATGGGATCTCAATCAACTTGGAGTGCAGCACCGCTGGAAACAGCTGGCGAAAGATCGCGCCAGGTGGAATGGTTGCGGGCCTGGTCCACCCCGGACTGTAGCGCCAGCTAAGTAAGTGAGGAAAATATCCTCTAAAGTAATGAGCATTTACAGTGACAAATTGTACGATTTGGTAGATGACGGGGTTATCTTTGCTCGATAAAATATACTTTACAATGGCAGCAGATTTTGGCCACCCTGAAGTGTCTATATCAATGAAGTGTCCCAACAGCTGGGCAAATCTTTATTGTGCTTATACCTGCCTGCGGTTACATAATACGAGTATTTTAATATGAGATTAAAAAAACCATATTATGAGAGCGTATCTATTTGCCGGAACCCGGTGGAGGTTTGGAAAAATTCTGAGGTTTTGTTTCCAAGCTGTAAGGGGCATCGCAAATTTTCTAGTATGATGCGACACAAGCGGATAAGTTTTCTTGGGACCCCGAATTAGGCCATCCCATTATGAAGCCTAGTACAATGGAGGCTGTCATAAGCATAGGTGGTAGGTATTGACTTGGAACTGGCTAGTTCTTTCCAAGATTTTCCAGGCCGGAAGTCATACTGCTTTCGGTAAATTTTTGTCGACCGAAGAGGTTTAAAGTGTTCACACAATACACTGAATAGAATCATAATGCCAAGATAATGACCCCAAGCACACCAGCAAATTGGCTAAAAATTGGTTTGGAATCAATGGAGTCAATGCTCAGTCTCCAGATCTTGATGTTAAACAAGAGGATTTTAAGGCAAAACCAAAAAACGTTGGTGAATTATGGACTACAGTGCAATCTGCATGGACAGGTATTTCGACATTTTGGTTAATGATTTAAGTTTCCGTCGTCTAGCAGCCAATTTGGTGTCAAAAGACATCAATTTCATGCAAAAAAGAGACCGTGTTGACGTCGCAAAAGAGATGATTTTCGAGGTTGAATCAGATCCCACATTCATCAAAATTATCATTACTGGAGACGAAACGTGGGTTTAGGAGTACGGCACGCAATGCAGACATCAGGCAAGTGAATAGCGTTCATCAAATGAGCCGAGACCAAAAAAACCACGTCGTTTTCAGTCAAAAAAGAAGAATGCTCACGGTTTTCATGGATTACAATGGTGTAGTTCCTCATGAATTTTTGCCAGAAGGCCAGACAAAAAGTATTATTTGGGCGTCATGAGACGTTTACGTGAAGCAATTCGCCGAAAGAGACCAGAATTGTGAGCAGAAAACTCGTGGATTTTGCACCATGATAACGCACCGTCGCACAGTGCCATCATTATTCGTAATTTTTTGACGAAAAATGCAACAAATACCATCCAATAGCCACCGAATTCACCTGATTTGGCTCCCTGTGACTTCTTTCTGTTCAATCGAGTTAAAAAACCACTAGGGGGAACGCGTTTCAGCAGCCGAGAGGAAGTAATGGAAAAATCGCAGGAAGCACTAATGGACATACCGAAAACCGAGTATAAAAAATTTTTAGAGGATTAGATCAAGCGCTGGCATAAGTGTGTTGCAGTCGATAAGAGATTACTTTGAAGGGGATAATATAGATTTAGATGAATAAACTTGTATTTTTAATTTTCTCAATAAATTCCTTTTGATCAAGGTGGCATTTTAGGTTTTCTATAGGAATAGTTAACTACTTAATTTCAAATTCAATACGAAGTCCTTAGAACATTAGAGAAAGAAAAAATAAATAATTAAAATGCAGGTGCTATAAAATTGGATTTATTGTAAAATAAAAAGTTAAGCATCTAACACTGCTATTATTTTACACACAGGTGTATCTGCACTGCATATTAATAAAACGAATACCTGATATTTTGCTGGTCAAACTTCAATTACAAAATGTAAAGCAATATTCCCGCCTTTGAATTGTTCTTTCTTACATACATACCCATACGCTCAAACAAAATACCAATTCATGAAAAATTATATAATTTCCTATTGCAGTCGAATGAAAACAAACAGCCAAGTCTTCATACCCCTTCCCGCAAGCCCCTTGCACTTGTTTTTCATATTCCTTGTGCCACTGCCCTTAACTTGTGGTGACAGAAAAAAAAAATCTCTCAGTAAACAAAGCAAGAAAGAGCGAAAATTAAAAAGCTTTATATTACTCCGAAAGCTCGTGTCGGCTCGACGAGTATCGGCTAGCCGACAAAAAGTGAACCATTTTTTTCTACAGGGATGAGACATCCGTATAGATTTATTATCTGTGATTTAAGGTTTCCCACACAGACCATGTCCATGTTGATCTGTAAGTGGGTAGATTTAAGGTAGGTTGGGACTTCCCCATTTAGCCAGTTTAGCACGAGTGATCGCATTGTATTTATCCCGGTTTGTATTCCGACGATTACGGTCGATAAAAATGAGATGCAATTGCTTGTTTGAAATGCTGAACTGAAAGCATCAGTGGTCAAGTAAGGACGGTTCATCTGACGCTTTCAGCTGGTATATATTTGGGTCTTATTTAACTTCCAGAGAGAGAGTTCGGTAATTATGGCGTTCAACCCATGGATGTTGAATACTACAATAATAGTAACTTCAATACTACTGCAACATACTAACATTTTAAGGACATCGGAGCTGAAGGTTAAGACATAATTACCGGAAATTCCTGCATCCACTTCGAAAACTAAAAATGAAATTTTGGGGATATCTTTATATTTTAAGGTATCTATACTGTTTTTAGACAGTTTTTTAAGAAAATGCATGGTTTTTGCTACCTCCTCTTCCCACAACAAACCCAGCTCCAATTGGAACTTTAACATTTTTCCTAATTTTAAGGCTCCCACCCATACCCCAACTCCCTCTGTTCCGCCTCCAACCTGGCCCCAACGTCAACATGTCTCTTTGGACTTAATCCCTACAACTGAAACTCCCAGCATGCAACCCCTAGCACACACGCCTCTCCCTAATTATTTCCCAAATTTCGATCTTAAAAAGGGAGCCAAATATCCTAATTTCATTAGTTCCCATATTATAAATCCCTTATCTGAAAATGTGTTTAATGCCCCTTCAATTACCGCTGCTTCGCCCTCAACATCTTCGTCCACTTTTGTATTACATACGGATAATTTTGTTATCATTTCCATAGCCAAAGTGTTAAGCTCTTCGAAGGAGAAAAGTGTAAAATTGTTCTTAGAGATGATTGAGCTCGAACATGTTTGAAGAGGGCTTGTCCATGCGTTTAACGGCTGCGCACCTGCAGGCGTTGCATTGCTCTTGTGGGAGCAATGGAAAGTCTTTCATAGAGGCAAACGAAACTTGTTTCTTAGCGTTGAGAGATGTAGAACTGGTTTGGTTCGAGAAAGTTGAGCGAGAGCTTGAATTACTATTTTGCTCAGCGTTTGCTTTCATCTCCAGGTATTTTGATCGGCTGATGCAAGTGACGTCAGTAGCCCTGTGACTTTCATTGCAATTTGCGCATTTAAGTATGGTAGGACTACCACATTCGACAGTTATATAGAAAGCACAGTATGTCTTAACGCGGCAGTTACATTCACCAAAAATTTGGCAATTATGACATTGGGTGACCTTACAGGGCCAATACACTACACAAACGTGTAGGTTTTGTTGTTGCCTACGTGTTTATACATACCGTTGGTGTAGTGTATGGGGTTGTCTATGCGTTTGCGCAAGCGGTGTAAAATCAAAATATGTTGATATTTTTCTGTCTGCACCAAAATGTTTGTGTAGTGTATGGCTAATTTTGCTCATACGTGCAAGGAAATAGCAAAAGTAGGCAATTCTGGATTGATATCAGCTAGAATTCTATAAAAGTTTGTTCGTGTTGCGGAGTATAAAAAGAGATGATTACTGTAATTGTGTGTTGAAATATAATAGATATATAGGAAAATGGTTCAAAAACTGAAGGATATTGATCCCTGATTGATTGCTTCTGAGAAAGCTACCAAAGGGATATGAAGAGAAAAACAAAGTGGAAATTTGAAGCGAGAGCAGGAAAGGTTCTCAAGCGTTCGCCTGATTTCATGATGAACTCCAATCGGCATAGTTTATTTAGACATTCCTGGCATCTTCTTCATCCAAACCATTTCCAAAGAAATAATGTAAACAAAAACATATTGCTGCAATGTACTGAATTCAAATATTATTTATTATATTATTTAATTCTTTAATTCTGTAATTTGTATTATATTTTAATACTGATTCACATAATTGCTTCGCACTTTTCTATACTTGCTATTATTTTTGGTTCGATTGCTTACAAAATTTGTAGGTCGTAAAATTCTTCCCCCCTTGCAAGGAAACGCAATGTGTGTAGATAGCCCCTCATGGGGAGAAATAGATTCTCTCAATAATGTTGTTTCTTTCATAATATTATAATTGAGTTTATATTTTATAAGAATTCCATGAAACTGAACCAGTTTTCATTCATTCTCACAGCAGTTCTCTCCTGGCAAACGCCGAGTATGGTCGTGTTTTTTCTGCAACGAGAATTTTATTTTGTAGTTATCTTGATTTCTCTTTAATTGGAACCGGTGTTACTTCCTTCATTTCTTTTTCATTTCAATACAAATTCATTCACTCCTTTTAATTGCAACTGTTTAAATAATACCTCAATACCTGAATCGTATCGAATAAAATGGATTGGGGGGACCCCATCCTCCTCAACAAAACCGGTTTATAGACCACGAACCGGAGGTTGATTTAAACTGGTACAAGAAAAAAACAAAACGCAAACATTCAGAAGACTTTTTTCAACAACTGTCAACGATAAATAATGACAGCAACATTCCACGTTTTATCGTTGTAACCCGAATGGAGAAGGTAGGCGAATTTTGTAATTCGGCAAAGTGAAATAACGCCGAACACTGTTTGTGAAATAATGCCGAATTCAGATTTGCAAACGAATTTGCAAAGCCAACTGTACTTGTTAGAGAAACAAGTAAACTTTACCGTAATTAATGTTGGTACTGTGCAACCCACACAGTTTATATGTCACTTTCTAAAACGAACTAACACCATATGATTTAAAATATATGAAAACAGAATCCTCTCTCTAAATATGTGAATAAATTCAAAGCGAAATAAGACCGAACATAGAAATTCGGCGTTATTTCACTAGGCGTTGTTTCACGGCACCACAAATCGAACAAAAACAATGTTCAACATGTTCAAAAGCAACAAAAAAAACCCTCCACTACAAAAAGATGATAATTCTGATAATCATTCGCTCTCTTTTAACCAATTACCAGTAAATCTAGTAAATACTCCAACAACAAATTCTCCCAACTTAATAAACAACAACAATTTAAAAGAAATCACCTCTGAAGTATCAGCACCTCCACACATAGAAAACTAGTACATGCACGATGCCTCCACTGAAGCTGAACTTTCAGCTCTGGCAAAAAGACATGTTAAGAACAACACACCAAACACCCCCCAACCTTCCACTCTCCCTCCACCAATAGAACAGCATATACATACATTGCACAACCATACCCACCCAAGCCCTACCTCACATCAATAATGGCCCCAATAGATATTGATATGGTAATCCTCCAATGGAATATACAAGGCTTTCTCAACAATAAACCAATTCTCGAAAGATTAATAGCAAAATACCAGCCAGATATAATAGCTCTAAAAGAAACCCACATCCCAAAAAAACAATCACAATACTTTAATGTTAAGAACTACTCACCTTCCCCCAAAACAAAGATTTTGACTATTCCAAATCAGGCATAGATTTCCTGGTTAAAAACCATATCCCCGTAAGCTCACACATTACTTCTTCTTCTGAGTTATTACACCAAACCATTCAAATTGTTACAAGGAAACCCTTAAAATTCACAAATATATGTAGAGAGCATGAAGTTCTTTTAACTGAGCTCAAATCAAATGGACAAACAACAACTATCCACAAAGGCCTACTTCCAGAGCTGGCCGATTGCTATACTGCAGAATTGACTGCAATCCATAAAGCCATTTCCTATGCACAAACTTTGAATGGACGTACTTTAATGCTTACCGACAATTTGAGTATCCTGTCTGGACTAAGAAATGGAAACAATAAGTGCTCTTCTTTAGAATTCATCAGAAATTCCCTTATTTCGCATAATAACATCTCCTTGGCGCGGGTACCTGGCCACGTTCGTATCAAGGGGAATGAAGCTGCAGAGATAGCCGCAAAGGAAGCTATAAAATACTCTATAGTAGTCGAAATGCCAGTTTCAATAGATCTTACTAAACGCATCTTCCTTGAGCGAGAAGAGGCCCAACTTTTAATTTCTTGGAAAAACTGCCAACATTTTCTCCGCTCTTATCATCCCCAACTATCCCGTACAGCAGATCTTTTACCAGGGAAGAATGCATTATACTCCTGCGTTTTAGATTAGGTAAGACAATTTTTTCCAGTAGACACTTCTACGACCGCCAACCTCCAGAAGAATATCGTAACTGTGGAATCCCGCTCTCCATCTGGCACATTATGGTTGAATACCCCCTATCTAGCCAAGTTCAAGAAAACTTAATAGATGTGGACCGACAACTAGCAAAGAAATTTAACTGCTCGTCTATTCCGTCAGTTCAATGTGTTAAATTTGCAGCCTCTGCACATAATAGATTAAACGATATTTAAAATTTGTAATTTTAGGAAATTGTTAAAAAAAAAAGTGTAATGTCATAAACATATTACATATCACATATCACATTACATGGCCTTTGTTGCCCAGATGCTTTCAATCAGTGTAATTTTACAAATTTATTTTTGTAAATTACTTTCCAAATAAATAAAAAATAAATTCATTCTCACAAAATTATTTAAGACATTGAACGATGTTTCTTCCCGCTCTTTCAGCAACTTCGAATGACGGAATTCACTTCGCTTTTATACCGCTCTTTGCATCAGATTCTTGGTTTCCGCTCTTTTTTTTATTGCCAAAGAATTAGTATTGCAACTTGAGCCGAATCCGTCATTGCTTCGATTACTGCGGAACCTTGGCGACAAGTGATGTTGGTGCAAACCGTATGCATAATGTGTAGAGAAAATAGATTTGCTCAAACACACGTTTGTGTAGTGTATGGGCCCTATTACCTTTTAGTTTTCGTTGGAAACTCCAGTTAATCTGTGTGTGAAAGATAGGGCGATGGTTTGTGCGTAGATCTTTCAATGAAGTCGAACCACTTTTTAAGGATATTAAATAGATGTAGTCTATATATTTAGCCGTGTTTATTTCGTATTTTTTTGCAATTTTTTTAATATCAATGCACTTTAGTCCTTGTATAACAAGTTCATTCTTAAGCGAACCAACATCGACCTCACTAATTTCGTAGAGGACAAGTTTAAATGCGTCTGCCCTTTGAATAGTGATAAGTCCTTAATATATTCCCTTAGTTGCTAAACTTTAATTTTTATTAGTTTTTAAGCTTGTATTAAGCCAAATAAATATGGGCGTTAGCCCCCACCAAAATTAAAAATTGTTTTTTTTGGGTTGCGCCAGAGAGAGTATAATCTTCAATTTACCAGTATCGACAAGCACGATTCGTCAGCCTGATTACTAGATCCCAGGAATATGCCTACGTGTTAAATCTCACCCCGCGGGACCGCCCTTAGGTATTATTGCGCGGGACTGGTAAGAAATCTGTGCTACATATTCTATATTTGCTGCATCTGCACGTCTTATTCTTTCGATCCTTTGTAGCTCATTCTGCACTTTGCTGATGAATATGCAAATATCCATGCAATTTTTTTCTGGATGCAACATTTGGTCAATTATTTACTATGGCTGGGTATGTCAGCTCTCCATCGCAGAAAACGTATGCAATAGAATATTGCAAGAGAGGGAGAGAGAGAAAGAGAGAGAGAGATCGAGAGAAAGATCTTTACTTTTAAGGGTAGTATAAAATGCAGAACTCCGCCGTAGAGGACGTTCCAGAGTAGGCGCACTTTACTTTACGCAGAGTACTTTTTTCTTTCGTAGGTTTCAAATCTCAACCTTCTATTGGTGAAGTATCTGAATACAATCAATACAGCAAATAGTATGGCGTATCTATATATTCTGATTAGTGACCTTCTTATACCATAAATTAACAATTTTCTGAGTTAAAAGCATTTTTAATGTCCAGCGTCACTACTGCTCAATATTCTATTGTTCTTCATCGCCATTTTTCTCCCTTTATTGCATCGGTTGCTATGTCTACCACCACCTTTATGGCGTTGTTGGTTGAGCGTGATTTTTTGAGTCCAAACTATTTATCTGTTAATGCTCCTTTTTCTTCTGACACAGTCTATCATATATGATCCGTCATATTGGGCGATATGATGCTGGTTCTCCAGGTGGTTTCTTTCCCTTTGGTAAGAGAGTTTCTACTGGTCTGTGCCGAACGAGGAGATCCCAGATTCGAAGGGGAGTAAAATGCACGTCCACCTGATGTGAATATTAGGCCTCGCAGCAAGGCGGGCAAGCAGAGCGATGAAAAAATTGCCAACGGGCCGGGTAACGGCCGACAAACCGGCCATAAGTGGCGGGAAACCGACCGACGACAACAACACTTGGACGAAGGTCATCAAAAGGAAGAAGCAAAGGCCCACCAAGGAGAAAACTCGAAGCGACGCAATTGTGCTGACAGCGAAGAGGGAACGTTCCTATGCAGAAATACTCCAGAAAATTAAGGCGGATCCAAAACTTTAAAAAGATAATTAGTGAAACCCTTGCTAACAAGTGGAGATTTGGGCTCTGACACACCGCATTGGTCTGGAAGGTAAAGCTAAAGGCGATGTGTTAACCGTACTCCATGATGTAGTTAGTGAGGATTGAGTCGGCCAGTATGGCCCTGTGGAACTTTATCTGTATCAGTTTTAGTTCCATGTAAGTGTGATAGGGATACCTCTGTTGAGCTTTTAGTTTGCGGGGTGAAATATGGTAACCAAAAAAGCAAACGCAACGACCAACGTGTGTACACTTGAAAAGTTTATTCGCGACTGACTTTAACTTAATTCTACTTATGATATAATAGAGTATGTGTATACATAATAATATGTTTTACTCATTCATTCATGCGGGCACTGGTATATATACACAATTTTAAACACACTTCCTCGATGCAAGCATGCTTTGAAAAAATTATTACAAGAAAAAACAAAAAAATTTATTAAATGTTTAATCCATATTCAACAATTTTCTAAATTCATTATGCTTTCTCTTCTGCAGATTCTTGGTTAATATGCTAGCTATCATAACATCAATTTTACCTTCATTTACAATTTGCCGAACAGAATGATACCTTATACCAACATGCTTAGTCCTCGCATGATGCACAGTGTTTTTTGCAAGTTGCTGTGCGCTTAAATTGTCGCCGTACACAACCGTTGGGGTGTCTGTATCACCACAGACTATTTCAATTATGAGCCGTCGTATGGCTATTACCTCCTTGCATGCAGTCTATAACGGCATGTATTCAGCCTCGGTGCTGCTGATGGCCACACTACGTTGCTTCTCCGATTTCCAAGATACCGGATCACTTGCTAGGAAATGCACGTAGCCAGAATACGATGTACGGTCGACTTTGTCACCGCATCAGTCAGCGTCGACATAACCGTAAACGCCCGCATTCTTTGCAGTGCAGCTTTATGTCAGCCGTAGATGCCAAATACCTCATAATATGCTTTACGCCATTAAGGTGCTCGTTCTGTGGATCCTTTTTCCGCTGCGCCAACTTCGCCACTGAGTGCATTATGTCCGGTCTGGTCGTTAAGACCAACCACATCAGCTCGCCAATTGCAGACTGATAGAAAACAGCATCTACCTTTTGACATTGATTACTATCACATGCCACCTGATACCCTGCATCTAACGGTCTGCAGTTTTCGATGCCATGTCGTCGCAACTGCTCTTTAATGGATTGTGTGTGGCCGAAAGTGATATCCCCTAGTCCATCTTCACGTGAACAGCTGAAACTGTCCCTTGCCAACGCACTCAAACGAGCGCGAAATAGCGGTTTTGATCTTGATCAAGTCTCGTTTCGATTGGCATGCTATAATAAGATCGTCAACGTATACCAGGATTAATGATAAGTTACCCCTTTCATACTGCTTATATAGGCAGGGCTTGTTGTCGCATGGAATGAACTCGATTCCTGGCAAAACACCATCAAGCTTAGAGTTCCATTCCCTTTCTGCTTATTTTAAACCGTATATGGCCTCTTTCAGCAATAAGACCTTGCCTGGTTAACTACTATCATCGTACCCTGGTGGTTGCTTCATGAAAACGGTATCTGTAAAATCGCTGTTAAGGTATGCCGTGCATGCGTCCATCTGATGCAAGTATAGTCTCAACTCCGCAGGAAGTGCCAGAACAAAACGTATGCTCTCCAGTCGACATACAGGTGAGAACATTTCGCCATTGTTCAAACCATACTGCTGTGAACACCCTTTCCAACAAGATGTACCTTGAATCGTTGTACTTCGCCACATGCAGCTCGTTTCAGGCTGAAAACCCATTTACAGCCAATAGCTCGCTGATTTCTTGGTAAATCTGCGACTGTCCAGGTCTGATTCCCAATCAAAGCCTCATACTCTCTCTGCATTGCCTCGCACCAAGACGAAACGTACTTGCTGCTCATCGCCTTCTCGTAGGATAAGGGAATCGGTACATCACTGGCAACCAACGCGTTTAGTATATTGTATTGCTTCCCAGACCGAAGCAATTTTGGTCTGCCGGCTCCAACCCCCAAAATCTTTTTCTTCAACTTTTTCAGGCGCGCTCTTCATTTCAATGGTGTTGATTTAGATGACTAATCGAGAGCTTCTTACCTGTCCACGCTTCCATTGGTGTCATGTTGATTAGCGTACTTGTGGGTGAACGATTGCGCAGATACACAGCTGTATAAACTGCTTCAGCCCACAATGACTCACATAGACCTGACTGCACCAGCAGACACCTTGACATCTCGATCAAAGTCCGATTGGCTCGTTCTGCAACGCCGTTTTGTTGTGGCGTATATATACGCCATCGTCAGCTGCCTTGCAATACCATTTTCCTGTAGAAAACTGTCGAATGTCTTGTTCACACATTCGGGACCATTGTCGCTGCGAATACACTTCAGCTTTTTCCCAGTTTGCCTTTCCACTAGATTTTTGAACTACACGCACTTGCCAAACACCTCGTCCTTGCCCTTCAGAAAATACACGAATATACGCCTGGATATGTAGTCGATGAACGTCAAAAAATATCTCGAGCCACCAATCGACCTCGTCTCAAAAGGGCCGCAGACATCTGTGTGAACCAACTCCAGTAACTCGCGTGCTCTATTTTCAGTTGCGTTTGGGAATGCCTGCATGTGGATTTTGCTGACCATGTACGTTTTGCAGGCCATTTTGGATAAAAAATTGATATTTTCAATCAAGCACATTATCCCCTTCTTCACGATTTCCATCAAGCTGGTATAATTCAAGTTACCATATCTTCTATGCCACAAAAACGCGTCAGCTTCAACGGCAGCAAAACATTTATTACGTTGGCCTTCAAATATGTTATGTACAAATTTCCGACTTTATTTACGTTTAAAATGCACTCACCCTCTTGTACAACTTTTGCATGATTTTTTCCGAAGTGCACAATACAATTATTTTCTACAGCTCGACTTACTGACATAAAATTGAATTTCATGCTTGGCATATACAATACATCTACCAATTTCAATATGCAGAGATCTGTTTGTAGTTTTACTTCACCTCTTCCCTCTGCACTTAAGAAGCCTTCGCCAACCAAGCAATTATCTCTGAATGTGTATCAAATTTCGTAAAAAATTATTTTTCACAACACATGTGACTTGACGCACAACTGTCCAAGCACCACTTCGAATTGTTAAAACTACCGGCATCTAACGCACCAACAAGCTGCATTGCTTTTGTTGTTCTTTTTCGGTTTGCTCTTGTTGCTGCGACACTGTGATTTCACGTGGTCACGACCGCCGCACAAGTGTTCAGCCGTTGATGTTCAGCCTTAACCGTAAACGCCTGCGATTTTTCATTGTGTATTTCTTCATTACTCTTCTTCCATCTACTTGTTGCATAGAATTTCAAATTTTGGTAAAATGTCGCTCGTTTCGATAGCGACAACGAAACTCTTATACACTTTTGGTAAACTGGAAAGTACTCGTAAAATAATTGCTTGTAATTCATCGTTCATCTCTATCACAACAACTGCTAGCTGATCTAAGACTTCGACGAATGAATTTAGATAACTGGACATGCTCTGGCCATCTGCCATCCGTAGACTCAGCACCTTCTTGTAAAGCTGGCGTTCATCGAACTCGACGAAATTTTAGTATTTTGTAGTGTTGAAAAATGTGGACAACGGTTTCTTAAGCTGAATCCGTTAGACAACTACGGCCTTTTAAGAAGTTTTACATCGAAATCAGAGGTTCCTAACTTTAACGGCCTATAAATTGGAGGGGGGTGAAAATAGACCGCCCTGCCATACAATTTTTTATTCGCCATAACTTCAGGAATCTTCAGCTATCAGGACGAAAACCTTAACTGGGATACCCTGTGTGTATACATAATAATATGTTCTTACTCATAGATATATGCGGGCCTACATAATTTTCAACAACCTCAATGATGATACCAACTTCATCTTCTCGGCTCAGTTTTTCAAGGGGAGTATTCACCCGAGGGACCCGGAAGGAGTAGCATTGGGAAATTTGGGCGAAGGGTCGCCACGCAATCGTTCACTTTCTTGAACAACCGTTAACACCATGCATGTATGTCAAACTTGTTGATGAAATTTCTTGCTCGAAGTGACGGAATGGATTCAGTTGCCGAGGAGAGGATGATGGATCGATTTATGACCACCTTCTTTCTGAAAAGTATCGTACTATAATCTGCGGCTCAGTGATACTTGAGAAAATTCCAGATGTTGACTGGGCTTTAATATCCGGAAATCTTTAAGGTCTTCTTAGAATTGAAGAGCTTGAACTTAGCCTTAGATCTATAAGGGATCTTATTTCATCTTAACATCTAACCAAACCTCACTAAGACTACCGATTGCATTCCCAAAATGTCCACCGAGCTCTGATCTTGATTAAACACAATCTCCACGAACTTCTCGTGCTAGCCAGCGTCTTTGAAAATATTAGGTGGTAGGAAGCATGTTTTGGTGTATTCGTAGGGAATTTATGATAGTAAGCAGCAGTCTTCAAGCCACCATTTACGGTATGCGATCTTCCGACACTACGAGACAGTCTTCTCACCTCTTTAGAAAAGGTTTTGGAGCAGAGTCCTTACCTTTTATGTGGCCTTGGGCAGCTCTGCGCGCTTTTGACTGATTTTTGATTGGCTCCAGACGACAACTTGAGTGGATACACAGGAAAGAAAGGATAAGAGAGGAGGTGGGATGATTATGTACTTAAACCTCAACATCGTATTAAAGTGTGCAATCTTGTTAGAGGAAATTTTGTGTAGAAAGTATGATTTCTTACTTATTTTTTGTGGAATGTGTACACATTGCCTACATTTTCAGTAAGTTTTTTTTTTCATATATTGTCTTAGATTTTCACAATTGTGATTTGATCTTTTTTATTTATAAGTAAATACTACAAAAAGCATTGCTTGGCTGACTGAGACAAAACCATTTGCCTGCACCAAAAAAATATGTCAACTTTGATTGATTCAACCAAATTCCCTTGACATATTGTAAATACGTAGTCGTGCAAATGTTATTACAATACCAACTTTTGCATGTGATTGTTTTACCATTCTAAACTTTACGATTGAGAAAAGAAAAAAAAGAGATATGACTAATAAAATTATACTAATCAGCTATCTTGTAATACAAAGCTTGTATAAATTAATTTTCTTGAGGTATATGACATACAACTCGTAAGTGATATAAACTTGAGCGATTTTAATCTTGACTTGTATAAAAACAATTTCTTTAAATATATTTTTGTAGTATTCCTTGATCCAATGCAAGGTTTCTTACGACGAACTTTTAATATACGTAATAACTTAATTGCCAGCGAATTAAAAGGCATTCATTATTAAAAAAAGATCAATATCACATTTTCAAAAAACGTGTCAATTCAATAAAACCACTCACAACAACTTATTCCTTATTTCAAAATCACGAGAGTGTCACGGTAAATCCGTTACTCTAAAACGTTTCATAGGAATAAATCCTATGCAGCAGAACATTGTCTTTTATATAAGCAAACAGATGTATTTACTGTACCCCATGCGTTGCTGCAATACATAGATCGCAAATTCTAATCGATCTAATACTTCAAACTCGATGTAATAGAATTGCAAATTAGTACAATTTAGTCATTTGACGTTTTTTGAAAACAGCAATTTCTCTATACCGGAATTTTAAATATTTTTTCCGGAAAACATATTATTCAAAATGAAGGAACAACTAATTTTTTTTTTATAATTTACGCGCGCCTAAGGGGTTGATACCCTTTTACTGTTGCCAGGGCGCGGGCGGAAAGGTAGAAGGAGGAGAAAGGAATTTTTTTTTTTTTGTAGTGGTTTGAAACTCAGGTGTGTTTGGTTTCGATATTCGCTCTCTGGGAGTTCGAATAGGACGGAGAGTTTTTTCTACACTCAGAGTGATTCGAAGTTTATAATTCACAGTATGTACACCAGTGCGGAATATCTTGTAAAACTACTTCTGTGTAGAAAAAATAAAATGCATGAGAATGTTAAGAGGAACTCAGGAACTGCATTTAAGAATCTTAACAAAATGTAAAACAAGGGCAGTATATAGTGAAGAGTCACAGTTGGTGTTAATGATATTGAAAATCCACTTCTACGGCCCAAATTCTGCTGTTAGGCAGTACGAACCATTCAAAATAAAAATGAGATACATATCTATGTATATATCTATGTATACCCAAGAATATTAAGATAGCCGCACCATTTCATTTACTTCTTGGTGTACCACTACAGCTTCAATCTAGCGCAATGTACAATACATCTCTGCTAGCTGAAGTGCTTGAGAATGATGTAATCATTCCTTAAGAAACATTCCCAGACCAACACGATTAGCCGAATCACCTCCTGGACTGGCAATCTCTCGATTTGGAACATCCGGGACTCCTTCGGAATGTAACAAGCGGCTAGAAAATAGGAGCCCTAAATATGTAATTTCTACTGGATTGAAGACTTTTTTAAGCATCAATTTAAAATCGCTATTTTCAACTCAGAAAAAAATCACCACGGCCAAAACGTAAAAGCCTTGTCGCTTCAAATTTAACAATCCAACGAAATACGAGTTACTGTTTTGCAATCCCTGCTCAGAAGTAATTCAACCTGGCGAATTGAAGCTAAGAAAAGTAATTGGAAACCAGAAGAAAACTAAATAGCATCCCAATCCTAAATCTAGCGTCAATCCTAAAAATAAGCCTAGTTATAAGACTACTACTAACCCAAATTTCAATCACAATCGCGAGCCCAATTAACATTCCTTGACATCGAGGCTCTAACTGGAGTTTTAAAATGGGCAAATTTCCTTTACTTCCACCACAGAAACGATTCCACCTCTCCATCCCCTATTCACCCCATAAACGTTCACGAAACTCATCTTTTCACGAAATCTGGTCTTCCCAAACGCGTATCTTTCCATCTCTCTTCAAATTTCGTCTCTTATTCGAGATTCGTCCATTGCCATACCCTCAATTCCTCCCCACCCTCGTCGCTTGACATATGCCTCCCATGTTGCTTCTAGTAGTGTCTTACATCTGCAGAAAACCTGTTCTAGCTTTAAAAACTACCATCGTTCCTAACCCACTCATCAATACTCCATCCAAATGCTTATCACCGTATTACCAAAATATAAGGAGGCTGCGCACAAAAACAACTTCTGTTTATTTTAACTACCAAAAGCTGTCATATGGTATTTTTGCTTTGACCGAAATGAATCAAACCTCGAATCAATCGTTTTAGCACAGATGCTATATGTAGGTTACATAGATATTGCACGCCGAAGGAAAAAATTGAACTATTTTTCCATTCAATGGGACGTACCTGTACGTCCCAGTTCGACCGAACTAGAGTGAATCATACTCAGACATGATGATACTCTTAATTGTTTTGTATTATCAAGTTGCGTGTTCTGTTTGTTAGATTGAAGTTTTCCGTTTTTCGCAACGTAATTTTTTTAAATCAAATTTGATTGATAATAAACATTATATTTGAGAACCGTAGCAAGGTCAAAGCAGAATGCGCTCTCTTTAATGTTGTGTTTATTGAATAGTTGTTTTACGTTTTTTTCAGATAAAATTTGAATTTTTTGGATGCTATATTTTTTTCTATCTTCCACGAACAATGCTTCCGTAATAGAACGAGGAGAGCGAAATATAGAAGGTCCTTGCGATGCTCATAGCAAGGACTTTTTTCATCAAACCATTTCGGATCTCTAGTATTTGTTATCCTTATGCATTCCAATGTCATTGTCTCTCTTATATTTCTTTCTTGTGGACGTTATCTGAAAATTCTATTAAATACTTTGAAGTGCACTGTACAAACGTTAAAAAATTCATTAGTTGGTGCCTTTGGACTTCCAAAGTCACTTCTTTGAGAATAATTTTTTGCAAAGATGAAAAATTTCGAAGGAGATGTTATTTTTTCATCAGTTTTTAAAAATAGTTGGAACAATTTAAACATTTGTTCCTTAAAAGCATTTTAAAAGCAAGATATCCAGTAAAATATCGCATTGCTGTTGTTTCTAATGTGATTTTAGTTTCGATTTCCATATCACAAATGACTTTTTCGTACAGAGTTTCATCGCATACGATTTTCCTACGATCCTAAAGCAATGAAGAAGTTTTTGGAATATTAGTTTGAGTTGGGGATAAGTCTACGTTTAAAAATTCGACATCATCATCACACAGTTTCTGAAAGGAGAAAAATTAATAAAATTTGACGAGAGAATTTTCGACATTCGTAAACATTCGTTTTTGTTGTAACCACTTTTGATGCGAATAATAGAAAATACATTTTCTAATACGTCTTGATGAATTCTCTTTGTTAGTAAATAATCCACGTTTTCATATAGGCCATTGCTTATATCATGACAAAGTAATAAGATCTCGTTTATAATTTGTTCCATTCCTTTTAAACAAAAGTTTCTTGGAAGGTTAACTGATTTTTGTATATCTTTTAAGTAAGACAAAAATTGTTTCAACTCATTATAAGCTGGATACTCTAGCTTTAAAACATTCTTGTCACAATTTGAACCACTATCCATGCAGTCAAATACATTGTTCACTTTCGTTGCTACAGCTTTATTAGAGCTTTCTTTTAAGCAATTAAGTTCAAAAGCAGTTTAATTCGGTGCCGCAGTTGTCCGGCTAAATATTTGCGTTGCAAGGTGAACATGCATGTTTTGGGAGGCATTTGGTGCTATAGACAACTTCTAAATTTTAAGCATGTCTTAGCTACGTTGTCAACTTCCGAATTGTATATTTTCCTGATAACATTAAAAGACACTTTACCATCTGGAGTTCGTAGATCTGATTTCAATAGAACATTACGAATTGATTTTAACAAATGAGGGAAATCATAAAAACAAAATATTGTTCATCATTAAAAATTATAAATGGGTTTTCTTCAGAAACACCCAACATTTTATAAGCTTTTCCATTACTGGCCCCTTGATCGCAAACAAAAGCACATACCTTTAGACCAAGTTCATGACAGATTTTCAAATTGTTTTTTATAATTTCGCTTAGGTTATCCCCATTTGCACCGTTTGCTGACACAAATTAGTTTAAAAGACTTTTCCAACTACCAAACAAACCATTTAGCATGAAAACACATATTTTATTAGTAAACAATCTACTTCTTTCTATACCAAGGTCTTCGAAACCATCTATTAAATCATTTTTTATATTATATGTGAGGTTTTTACGAATCCTAATTTCATCAAATATCAGGACAACACAACGTTCTCCCTGGTTTAATAAAGCGAACTTTGACTTAAAATACGAATGAGCATTGTTTTCATATCCTGGTTGTAATCCTTTTACAGGAGGCCATCTATGTCAGGAAGTTTAAAGCCAAGTCTATCTCTCAAAAATTTGCAGGCGCTTTGTGATCTATAATAAATATTTTGGGAAAGTTCTTTTTCCTGGCTGTTGTATTTTGTAGTCTTTGATTCTTTCAGAAGCATTTTACAAAATGTTTTTGAATGGTCTGAAATATTGAGCCTTTCGATTTGAGACGTCGCAGATATTTTATTTTTATTATAAATTTTTATGGCAGTATGCGCTCTGTTTTTTTTATAACGTTTTATTTTTAAACTTAAGTTTGTAACTTAACAATATTTTTTTTAAAGTTGCATGTTTTTTCTCCTCTTTTGCACATCTTTCCAATAACTGATCGCACCTTGCACACGAAATCCTGCAACTGCTCAAGGTTCTTCTTCGTTTAGTTAAAGGAGATTTCAGATGTTCTAAATTCAAGTTTGAACACAAATTAGAACTTAAATTTAAGGAAGGAACAGCATCCGCTTTAAGATATTTTTTTCCTACAAACTCGGGACAAAAATGATCTCCACAAACAAAGTATTTGCCTTCATTTTTATAACCACATGCCTTCATCCACAAGTAATTTAAAATTTAAATTTTTTTCCCTAGAATGACATTTAAACATTTTCAAGTCAGGGTAATTCCTTTTAGTTTTCCTACAAACAGAACAAGAAACTCCAGATAATCTCCTGTCACCCATTGCTATCGAAAAATAAACTGCAAAATATTATATCGCTGAAAAAGTACCGCTGACAAAATTTACTAAGGAAAATTGTTCAGTCACATAAATAAACGTCCAAATCGGTCGAGAATCGACAGCGAATGAGGTAAAGCAATTACACAGCCAGTGAGCGCGCCGCGCAGCTCCGTGAACTGTATTTGTTTTATGTATGAAGATAAGTGTTGAAAACAGAAACCACAGACACTTCTGCATGGCGCGGCGCATGCCTGCTCGTAGGCTGCACACACAGTACAACACATACGATCCCAAGAATTGACTTCGGTTTTATAATACATTTTGTTAACACAAATTGTTCAGAACTTAAAGTTCGAAGTAAAAACAGGCAATTAAAAACTGTTTAGATTTTTTCCTTCGGCGTGCAATATCTATGTAAACTATAGCATCTGTGGTTTTAGGTTCTTTATCCTTTATCCTCATACAGAAATTGTTATTACAGGCGATTTTAATATACACAATTCCGGGTGGCTTGGACACTCTGTACAGACAACACCCGAAGGGCAGTGAGTTGAGATTTTCGCTGCGGAAAAACACTTGAACTATCTTGAAAATAAGCTCACACGAATGTGTTGATGTCATATCAGCTAATTTCAAATACACCGATCACACAGTAAGAGAAAAAATTCCTAAAAGAACCGTATGGGAATACGAGAGAGTCAATTGGAGCGGACTTAACATCATCTTTACGAATTTTACTTAGTTGTTATGTTTCTTCGATAACGATGTGTATGCCGCTGCTGATATGATCACAGACACTATTCTCTTTTTAAAGAGATCCTTTATCCCTCACCGGATGAAACGTGGTACGACTCAAGCTGTAAAGAGGCTATCAGGGTTAAATAAATATTTTTTCGGTCCTACAAGGCCAACCCGACAGAGGAAAACCGAAAAAATTTCAAACGAGCCAGGAATGACTTCAATGTCTTTCTTAAGCGTGTGAAATTTCAATGCGACCAAAAGCTTAGGCATAGAATACTACAATGTCAAAAGGTAGTATACATTTTTGGTCGTTCGACAGAAACCTTAGAAACTCTGCTACACCCTCCACCCCAACGCACAGCATTCCAGCTGTCAGCTATTTGGACAAGGCCAAACTACTTGCTGTGCACTTTCCGACCAGCTCAACTCTTCAATGACGAATCCACTTTCGCACTCGTGTAGTAGCAGGGTACTTAAAAATTTTATCATGCACAGAATTGTAAAATTCAAAATCGAAGGTGAAGGGATATACACACATACATATAGTACAATATATAGTATATGCATAACAGAATGGTAATTAAAAATATAAAATTGTGCTGCTGATTAAGATGAGCATCTTAAAATTAATACAACACCATTGTAAATAGCCAAGCTTGAAGAGTTTTAAGAAAACTTTTGAAACTTGTTCTGACAATAGAAGTCAGTTTATTGACTATTTTAGGGTCTCTATCGATGTAGAAATTGAATATGTGGGTTCTATAAGCGATTGGTACATTCGTAATATGCGTGTTATTTATAAGTATAGTAGACCTTAAAACTCTGCACTCCTCCTAGAAATATTGCCACCTTGTTTGGAAAATTCTTTATGTACTTTAAGGACGTAAGGATGTCTTATCGGTAAGGTGCGTAAGTCTGTAAATAGAGGCCTGCGTTAAGATATTTTTGTTGCAATTGATCCTTATTAAACGCTTTTGAGCAATCAGCATTGGTCTAAAAATATTAGTATATGAACCACCCAAATTAGTTATGCCATTGCAACGTCGTGACCAATACCAAAATAAAACATTTTTAAAACTATTACGGCTTTATAGATTTCACTCGACGAACACGGTTTAAAAACAAAACTATTAGGTTTAGTATATATACGGACGGTATAAAGTAATTGCAATCTAAAAAATTTTCCATAGGTATCTTTCAGCGGTTTACTCATTACATTTATTGGATATGTTAAATACATCAGTATATAAATATTTTATTCTTTATTTCTAAGCTATTTACTTTTATTGGTTGTTTACTTCCCTTCAATATTTTTGTGAACGCGTTTGCACAGGTTGATATAATATTTTGTCAGCCTTATTTTTTATAGATGATTTTTACATTTTACTGCGCATCTAATCTCTCTTTTTATTTATTGTAACTTGTAAGAAACTGTATTTCATTCCAGGCTTTAAAAACATATTGATATTTGAGTTGCTTAGAGATAAGGAAGAACAGTTAAAAGAGTTAAGAAATAACAAAACTATCCCGTCCACTTCTCGTTTTAAATTTACAAGAACTCAGTCGTTCATAGACCTCGACAGTGGATAGACGTGTTGACGTGTTCGACTTTTACATAAGTAAATAAATAAATTGTGATCCAGTGCCATTTAAAGGCAATTAGTTACAATATAATCAATCCACTCGGTAGCCCAGCGGCTAGCGGCGTCGGTCATCGAAGCGTGGGATACGGGTTCGATCCCAGGTCAAACTCAGAACTTTTGTTTTTCTGTTTTTTTTTTCTAATCAAAACAAAACCAAAAAGTACTCGTAATTAAATTAATAAAGTCACGTGATGGATGGTGGAGAGCGCCCATAACGGGAGTTGGAAAAGGTAACAATGGTGTTGCCGGTGACGTTGCGAAAGCAATTAAAAGGAGGAGGAGTTTGAAAACCCCTCCTAATCTAACGAAAAAAAGAGTGAATGTGAATGTGCTAACAGAAGATGATGATCATTATGAAGGGGGCAATAATAACAATAATGATTAAAGACATTAGCAGCAGCATAGAAAAGCAGCAAGAAAAAATGCTGGCTGTTAAGCTAAAGCAAACTGCACGCAGGCAGAGGGAGCAAGCAGAAGTAGAAAGCGCCCAACAAACAAAGCAACAAAAGCAGCAACAACAACTGCATCAACAACAAAAACAACAGCAGCAGAAACAACCACTGCAGCAGCAGAAACAACAAAAACAGCAGCCGCAGAACAACAGCAGCAGCAGCAGCAACAACAACAACAGCAGCAGCAAAAGAAGAAGGAGAAGGTGCCTCCTATCAACACCTTTAAATTAGAGGTAAATGCTACCAAGGACCTGTGTAAGTTGGTCATTGGTAATAATTTCAATATTAAGAGATTGGGGAACGATCGCCATGCCATCCACTGTAATACAGCTACGCGAAAGTTAAGAGCTCCTAAAGGAAACGATGACGGAGCACTACTCATTCACACCAAAGTGTGAAAAGCGGCAATCGATGTTGCTGAAGGATTTGGAACCGTCTTCTGATCCTGAGGAGATCCTGGCACTGCTCAAAGAAAAGGAGTGCGAAGGACTCAAGTTTGTAGGGGTAAAGCCATTTACCACAGCTAGAGCCAGGCGGGAGAAACGGAGTCTGCCGTTCTTTCTGGTGCAGCTCAGTCCCGAAAGTCTTCTGGATAGTCTAAGGAGTATCAATGTCCTAGACTACCAAGTGATTCACTGGGAAAAATTAAAAAAGAGCGAAGGCGTTTTACAATGCGTTCGCTGCCAGAGGTTCGGCCACGCCGCGTCGAACTGCCAAGTGCAGCCTCGATGCGTGAAGTACGCAAAGAACCACAGTTCCGAGGAGTTTGCTCTAGGCAGGGACGGTGCATCCAATAGGACGCAGCTCTCGTGCGTGTTATGTGGGAACATGGGACACAACGCAAACTATCGGGGTTGTCCTAAGTTCGCCGACATAAAAAAAGCAAAACTGGATTAGCAGCAGAAGGTGGAGGTCAAACGTTCACCTGTTAGATTTCGAACACCAGCCCTCACGTCCCAAATTTCCTACGCCCAAATGGCGTCAGATAGGGGGGCTACGGTACAGCAAGAGACTGTTGCTTCTCAGGCGCCAATGCCGAGAACAACGGAAGCTGCACCTAACATGCTGGCCATCTTGCTCGCAATCCAAAGGCAGATGGCTCAGCTGCAAAGGCAGGTACAAGAACAGGCCAAGCGGGTGGACCAGATCTATGCGCTGCTGCCGGGCCTACTTTGAAGGTCCTTGCGGGGAATGTTAATTCACTGATTAGGATCGAACGAAGAGCCGAAATGTTTAAATTGCTACAAGACCAAACTCCTGATGTGCTTTTCGCTAGCGAAAATAAACCTAACAGCTAATCACAAACTGGAGTACAATAATTATATTGTTAGAAGAGGAAACCGGCCCAGATCCAAACGTGGAGGTGGTGTCGCGATCCTCATTAAAGAAGGTATAAAATTTCACAGAGTGTACAAGGGCGTGATGCGCTGGTTCCGGGTGTTGGAGGCAGTCTTCGTTTACATCCCGCTCCCCAGTGGAAAGCGGCTGTACTTGGCCTCTGTTTATACACCTGAGGATTCACAATCCACCCTATTCATTACAGAGCTCGACACGCTTTTTCGACTTCTGAGGCTGGAATCGGGGGAGAATTATTTTATAATCGGCGGGGATTTCAACGCTAGACACAGAGATTGGGGAAATAATTTGCCAAATACTAGAGGGAACCTACTACTCGATTGGTGGGGTCAGCACGATGTCATGTACAGACTCGGTCTTAAAGCGACGGATAACCCGTCGTTTCCCAGAGGCGGGTCTTATTTGGATTTATTGCTGTACGACGAACGTATACGACTGACAGGTACGAATTTACAAACATTAAACTGTCTGCGCACATTTGTGTATGACAGCGACCATTGCGGTTTTAGCACCGAAATTACAGTTCCCAACGAAATTGCTTAATTGGAGGAGTTTGTCCAAAGATATTCTTACAACTACAGTAAGACTCGATGGACACGCTTCTCCGCAACTTTGACAAGAGCGCTCTCCTCGAACACGCTCCACCCACCGTCCAATAGGAATTTGTCAAACGAGGAGATCGACAATTACCTAAAACAAATGGACGAGACAATTAAACAAACTATGGACACTACAATACCGCAGTATCGACGTACAACTAACGAAGACCTCTTCCGCAATCCTACTATAGACGCACTGCACCGGCAGAAAAGTAGACTTCTGATAAGATTTAAAAACTTGTACAGACAGTTAACTGACCGACAAGACAAGACAAACATATAGTTCCGGATAATCAATTCGGTTTTAAGGCGGGACATGATATCTCACATGCCGCGTCTAAACTGGCGTCCGATATCCAATGGAATAAAGGCAAAAAGCAATGTACTGGTGCCTGTCGTGTTGACTTGGAGAAGGCCTTCGACACCGTATGGTTAGAGGGTCTTTTCTATAGGCTGACTAGGCTGGGGATCAGTAAACCACTCTTGTACATTCTTTATAATATGCTAACTAACAGACAGTTCATCGTGAAGAATGGTGATGTGACTTCTGTTGGAATATTTCAAATTAAAAATGGTCTTCAGCAGGGCGCGGTCAATTCGCCGATCCTATTCAACATTTTTACAAGCGACTTGATAGGTTCACTTCCCCATACTATTGCGTACGCAGACGATTTGATAGCGTACAGAACAGGTCCAAAAATCGAGGTTATTAATACTCTCTTACAGCGTGACTTCGACAAGATAAGACGATTTTGCGATGACTGGAAGTTGAAAATCAACTTTCAGAAGTCGGAAACCATTCTCTTTAGGACGCCGTTGTCTGGAGCCTCTAGGGATACCAGAAAAGTTCTCTATCATTGGACAACACGGACAACCTCTTGCATGGCGAAATGTAGTCAGATACCTTGGAATCTCGCTAGATCAGTTTCTGTATTTTGGCAAAAATGTAGATGCTGCTCTGGCCAGAGCTAAAGGTGCTTTTGCCCTTACAAAGAGACTGTTTTATAGCAGCCAACTCGATGCGAGGGTAAAGGTAATCTGCTACATGGCCCTTATCAGGCCCATGCTTGTATTTGGTTGTCCCGTGTGGTTCAATGTACGAGCAAGCTTAATGGAAAAGAATCGGGTGTTTGAGAGGGCTTGCCTTCGCTTGTACAGAACAGCAGAGTCAGAGTACTAACAAATTTATCCTACTGAGGTCCTTTACAACAGGGCGAACCTAATACGAGCGGACAACAACTGACTCGAAGGCACATTGCAAGACCAATGACCTGGACGAATAACCTGATATCTGGGGCTTACTACCCCAATTACCTCTACCACGAGAGAGTGCGCTCTGGCGGCTTTGTTCCCCCGGAAGCATTCCTCTACCTAGATCAGATAGGGTTGATCCAGGATAGATCAGCGGTGCCGTTAATCTTCCATGTCGCTCGGACAGCTGGGGACAGGCGACTCAACTACAACAGAGACGTTACACACGGCAGTGTGGATCGCCTCAGGTTCAGTAGGGCGGTGGGGAATCGCGATAAGAGGGATGTCGTTCGGCAGCACCAGCATTTCTGGTGGTTGAATGATGGAGAAGATGTTTCGTCGTCGTTTCCATCAATTACTGACCAGCCTCACTAAGGAGGCAGAGCTGACCAATCTGTTTTCTCTATAAATAGCTATGGCCAGCTTACATAGGTTTAGGTTAGCATTTAAGAAATATATACATGTATTAGCGTATACAAATGTATAAACTAATAAATATATGTATATAACTGTGTATAATGTCAATGTGTTGTATGTTGTATTATGTATCTAGGTTAGGTAGACTAAGGTTTATTTTAAGTTAGATATTAAGTTTTTATAAAAACAAAAAATTATGTCCATATGCTAAGTTTTTGTTAACAATTTTTTTTCTTAGCTTTAAATATAGTAAATAAATATCCATAAAGAAAATGTTAATAAAGTCGAAAGACATAGTATAAGAATTTAGAGTAGCTTAGAGTGCCTGTGTGGGGCCAGTAAGTTAGTATAAGATTATTATGTAATTTTAAGCTAGCATTTAAGCACTTTTTTTTTAGTGTATAAGAGTTAGTTTAAAAAAATAAAATGCATCTAAAACTAAACTAACTAAACTAACTATTTACAAGAACTGAATATTTATTCTATCCATTTACATACTACAAAAATAAACACTTTTACAAAAACAGTAATTGCGGATTCGTCCTTTAACGTTTACTTTCCTTTTTCATTGCCCTGTTTTTCTCTTTATCTTTATTTTTTTTTCTTTTTTTTCATTTTAATGCATTTTATTCTATTGATCTTATATTTACTAAACTTGCATGCTAACAGAAAAAATGCTTAAATGCTAGCTTATCATATCTTAATTATCTTACTCTAACTTACTTGGAGGGCCAGTAATGGGGGCTCTAAACTAAACTATAATATATTTTTATTATGTCTTTCGACGTCTAATTTACAATTTTCAAGCTTAATTTCTGTTCATTAACATCTATTATAGTTAAACTAAGAAAAAATTAAGAAAAAACTTTGTAAATGAGCATTTTTTTGTATTTATATAAAATTTATACTAAAGGTATAACTACTTAAACTACTTAAACTAACTAACTAAACAGATCCCAAGGTATCTGACTACATTTCGACAAGCAAGTGGCTGGCCGTGTTGTCCAATGATCAAGAATTTTCGACAATTCTTTCTGGTGTCCCTAGAGGCACCAGACAACGGCGTTCTAAACATAATGGTTTCAGACTTCTGAAAGTTGATTTTCAGCTTCCAGTCATCGCAAAATCGCCTAATTTGTTCAAATAGAGTTTGCAAAAGCATGTTAATGACCTCGACTTTTCGACCTGTTCTGTACGCTATCAAGTCGTCTGCGTACGCAATACAATGGGGAAGTGAACCTATCAAATCGCTTGTGTAAATGCTGAATAGGATCGGCGAATTAACCGCACCTTGTTGCAGACCGTTTTTAATGTGAAATGTTCCAACAGACGTCGCATCGCCATTTTTCACGATGAACTGTCTGTTCGTGAGCATATTTTGAAGAATATACAAAAGTGGTTTACTGATGTTCACTCTGGTCAGCCTGTAGAAAAGACCCTCTAACCATACGTTGTCGAAGGCCCTTTCAAAATCAACCAGGCAGGCTCCAGTACACTGGTTTTTGTTTTTATTCCATTGGATATCTGACACCAGTTTAGACGCGGCATGTATGATATCATGCCCCTCTTTAAAACCGAATAGATTATCCAGAACTATATTTTTGTCCTCGACCCACTAAGTTAAAACCCTATTGATTACCTATTCGAACACCTGATATTCGGAAGAAGACTTATAGACCGAAGATTCGCCGGATTGGATGTATCTTTACCCCTTTTAGGGATGGGATAAACCACCGCAGTTTTCCAATAGTCTAGATAATTTGCATTATTCAATGCATTGTTAAACAGGGTGGTGTAAATATATACCGCTTCTAGAGGGAGATGTCGTAAGCACAATATTCGGTATTCCGTCGATTCCCAATAATTTTTTACTACTTATTGTGTGAAAACCGAGCTCTCGAATCGCCAGTTCTGTATGTCATTTCACAGGTAGAAATTGTGCAGAAGGACTCTATTCTCCAGGTCGTGATTTGAGCCAATAACGTTATTGGTTTTATACACTTTCTGAAAAGTCGCTCCCAAGGCATCAACTTTCTCCAGAGGATCTTCGATCACAAAGAAATTTTAATCGTCTGCGACTTCTCCCGGATCAGTGCCTGCAGTAGTCAGTATTCGATCGTTGTCCATCGTTCGAGGAATTTTAAAGCACTGTGAGTCATTTAGATTTTTTCTCCGAAATATTTTATTTATTTGCGGGAACATATTCGGGTTACTGGAATTTACAGCCCGAATTCTATTGTTCCAGTACAAATTTACAGCTGATCTCTAATTCTCTCTTATCAATATGTGTAGGTTTTTAATTGATGACTTCAGTGTCCTAATCTACATGTTATGTCTGTCAGTAAACTGCCTATACAAGGTTTTGAGTCTTGACAGCAGTTTACTTTTGTGTCGGTGCAGTGAGTCGATGGTAGCATTGCGGAATAGGTCTTCGTTGGGTGTTTGTTCATACCGAGGTATTGTAATTTCCATCGTCTGTTTAATTATTTGGTCCAATTGGTTTAGATACCTGTCAAGCCCTCCCTTAGACAGATTCCTATTGGAGGGTAGGTAGAGCGAATTCGAGGCGAGTGCTCTTGTCAAGGTTCTGTCTTACTGTAATTGTAGGAATACTTAGGAACAAACTCCTCCAACTCCGCAATTTCGTTAGAAATTGTTATTTCGGTACTAAAACCGCAATATTCACTGTGGTACACGAATGTATGCAGACAATTTAACGTTTGTAGATTACTAACCGTCAGTTGTATCAGTACGTCGTACAGCAAAAGATTCCCGTATCTGGGAAACAATGGACTGTCCGCCGCCTTCAAACCAAATCTATAATTGACACTGTGCTGAGCCCACCAATTGAGTGGTAGGTTCCCTCTAGTATTTGGTACGTGATTTCCCCAATCTCTATGTTTGGCATTAAAATCCCCTCCGATTATGTAATAATTCTCCTCCGATTTCAGTCTAAGGAGTTGCAAGAGCCTATCGAGCTCTGAAATGAATAACGCGGATTGAGAAGCATCAGGCGCGTAGACAGAGACTGTGAACAGCCACTTTCCGCTACGGAGAGGGATGCGCACGACACATGCCTCTAGCACCCGGAATCCATGCAAAACACCCTTGTACATTCTTCTGAATTTAAATTGTTTTCTAATAAAGATCGCGATACCATCTCCTTGTGTGAAGTTGGGTCGGTTTCTTCTTCTACTATTATATTTACTGTGCTCCAGATTGTGATTATCGGAAAGCTTAGTTTCGCTAGCGAAAAGCACATCAGGAGCCTGGTCTTCAAGCAACTTAAACAGCGCGGCCCTTCGCTCGATCCGAATCAATGAATTGACATTCACTGCAAGGACCTTCAGGGTTTGCTCCACCATGTGCGTACCCATTACGACATGAGGTGCGTTAGACCTGGCAGCATCGCGTAGATTTGATCCACCCGCTTAGCCTGTTCCTGTACTTGACGTTGAAGCTGAGCCATCTGCCCTTGAATAGAGAGCAATATAGCCAACATGTCATGTACCATTCTACCCCTACCTGCAGCCATTTGGGCGAAGGTAATTCGGGGCGTGACAGCTGGAGTTTGAAGCTGAGTAGATGGACGCTTAACCTCCGCTTTCTGCTGACGAGCCATATTTGCTTTCTTTATGTCTTGGAACTTAGGACAACCCGGATAGTTAGCGGTGTGTCCCGAGCTCTTTCATAAAGCACATGAGAGTTGGCTTTTGTCTGATTCTTTCTCCTGACCCAAAGCACATTCCTGAGAATTGTGGTTTTTCCCACACTTAACACATTGAGGCTGTATTTGGCAGTTCAATGAGGCGTGGCCGAGCCTTTGGCAGCGAACACATTGTATAATGTTATCGCTCCTTTTTAATTTCTGCCAGTGCACAACCTAGTAGTCCAGGACTTTTATACTCCTTAGACTATCCAGTTTGCTATTGGGAGTGAGCTGTACCAGGAAGAACGGTAGTTTCCGCTTCTCCCTTTTTGCTCTTGCAGTGGTAGAAGGCTTAACCCCCACAAATTTGAGACCGTCGCACTCTTTCTCTTAAAGCAGTTTCAAGAGTTCCTCGGGATCAGTGGATGGTTCCAGTCCTTTCAATAGGACTGTTTTAAATTTATCACCTTTCGGTGTGTACGTGAAGTATTCCGTCGTCGTTTCCTTCAGCAGGTTTTGATTTTTTTTGTAGCCATCCAGTGGGATTACAGTGGATGACGTGCCTGTTTAAGCCTAATCTTTTAATGCTAAAGTCCTTACCTATGGCCGACTTACACAAGTCCTTGGTGTCCTGGACCTCCATGTTGTAGGTGTTGATTGGCGGCACCTTTTCTTTTTTTGTTTTCTGCTGCAGTTGCTGTTGTTGTTTCTGCTATTGTAGTAGTTTTTGATGACATTTTTGCTGCTGCGATTATTGCTTTTGCTGATGCGGTTGCTGATTTTGCTGCGTTTGCATTTGTGTTTGTGTTTTCTGTTGTTTCTGCATACTTTTTCATCCTCTTCGTCTTCCGAATCAGAAGTTGCAAACGAGGCAAAGCTATTATTACTCCCTTTGTGATGTGCCACTCTATCAGAAACGTATGAGAATTCGTCTTCCCACTCATGATGGCTTTGATTTTGCGCTGCTATTGCTGCCGCAGACGTTGACGCCCCCCCCCCCCCCCCCCCCTAAACTCGCTACTTAGTAGCATTTCGTTAGAAGTGCATAGAGAGGGGCGTTTTGCTAAGTTTGATGTTCCACTTTTTTTTCTCCGTTTAATAGCTTTTTCACTAACCACTGCTGTTGGGCGGGCAGCTTCAATAATATTTGTTCCTGTGCCGTCCACTAATCCCACAATGGGGATAACGGAACGGTCTTTGCCACTCATCAATTGTTTGTTTGTGTCCACTTCACTAATTTATTATTTATTTTCAATTAAATAATAATTTTCAATTTTACGTCCGCGCACTATCGCACTACGCCAACCGTGCCTTTGATAATTTGTATGTTAATTATACTCATATATATGTATGTA
The DNA here is from genome assembly GCA_949129095.1 of Volucella bombylans. Lineage (NCBI taxonomy): Eukaryota > Metazoa > Arthropoda > Insecta > Diptera > Syrphidae > Volucella > Volucella bombylans. The sequence continues at coordinate 37,453,551 of OX422144.1, read as the reverse complement.
TAATAATTTACCAGATTCACTAATGAAAAGCCGAAACAGGTGTGTACACTACCGTGATCTGTGAACAACTCGTGCTTTTACTGTCCTGTCGTTGGCGCCATTCTAGATTTACCTCGTCGCTGTTGATTAGGTAGAGTTGCCAGCATTTCGTAACCTTACAGTCGGCCGTCCTGTCGAATTAATTGACCTCGATTAGCAGTACTGTCATGTTCGTTATGGCTGCTTTCGTCGTTTTCGTCGCTGCTTTGTTCGTCGACAAGTGGCGGTAACGTGCACCACAGCTTCATTTTTTCTGATGCGCAAATTGACGTGTAATGGCGTTGTTTTCTGCTTGCACCGGGTATATCTTCAATGACATACCTAATCTTGTCTAGAACCTGACTTACAATGAAGGGGCCTTTAAACAATGTTTCCAGTTTTCTTGAAGTAGCCGATGCTGATGGTTCGTTTTCGATTAACACCAAGTCACCTATATTGTAACGTGTAGGTCGAGCATGATGTTTGTCGTAGCGTCGTTTGGCTATTTCACGTTGTGTATTGATTTTATCAGCTGTGTATTTTTGGATCTCTTACAAACTTTCGTCGCCGATCGTTTCACTGTTATGTAGGGGTAGAAATATCTTATTCTGGAGTCTCTAGGTCGGAGGCCATACAATAACTCTTGAGGTGTTCGGCCCGTTGTTTTATTCTGCATCGAATTAATAGACCACTGCACTCTCGGCAACTTCTCGTCCCAACGTTTGTCTTCTTTGGTTGACGGTAGAAGTATAGCCAAAATGGTACGGTTGGTACGTTCTGCATGCCCGTTAGCTCGTGGAGTTCTGATCGCATTTAGTATGAGTTTCATATCGTTAGCTTGGCAAAACCGTTTAAACTCGTGTGACGTGAATGCTGTTCCACGGTCGGTTACGATGCGCGTCGGCATACCAAAGTATTCGCTAATTTCTTGTAATATGTTGAGGATGTGCTTTGACGCTGTGCTCTTCATTGCTTTGATAACGGAAAATTTTGTGAAAGCGTCCACTTGCCATACGTTGTCCTGCTCGATGCTCAATCTTCACATCGAAGTATTTTTCTTCATTGTCGTTTTAATTGTGCTGCAGTCGGTTACCACGGTGACTTCTTTACCGGAAACGCTCCAATGTTTCCCCCACTGCCAGGGCTTCTAATTCATAACTATGATAATTACGTTCATCATTAGTAGTCGATCGGCTGTAGAATGCTACCGGTTTGTATTTCCGGTATCTTTCTGTATAATACGCCGGAAATCCCGATAGAGCTAGCGTCCGTGTGAATTTGATGTTCGCTGTTGCTTTTGTAGGCAACTAGTACAGGAATTGTTGTAAGACTCGGTTTTAACATTTCGACCGCTTCATTTTGGAGATCGTCCCACCTGAATTAGCAATCTTTTTTAAGCAAGCGTATGCGTAAGCGATTAAGGCGTATGCGGGGACGAACTTTCGAAAACAGCTGCTTAACCCCAGAAATCGTCGCACTGCGGCTGTGTTCGTTGGCTTTGGCAATTCGTGAATTTCTCCTGTTTTTACATCACTCCGACTTATACCCGCAGGATGTAGTTTATGACGACGAAATTCGATGGTTTGCTTCAGCAATTTGCATTTTTTGAAATTTAGCGTCAAGTTGAGCTCACGCAATCTCGTCGTTACTTCTCAAATAACTCATTAATGTCGTTGCTACCTACTACTATGTCGTCCATGTAATGAAACATATCCCCATCCCTCCTCCTTTCTCGAATAAGCGCCATAAGTCTTTGGAATACAGCCGGCGTGTTTTTGAGGGCGGGTGTTTTTTTTATGGGGTGGGCGTGTAGTGGTACTAGCAATCGCTTCTCACTCTGAGGGTCCAAGGTTCGAATCCTGCCCCTGGCAAGTCAGTTTTTCATTTGTGTAATGGAAACTCAGACCGAAAAATTCTGCGTGTGAAGGCATAACACTGACACGTAGATTTGGCTGTTGTAGAGTTTTAACCACAAAAAACTAGAGCGAATTATAACTTCGAATCACTCTGAGTGAAGAAAGAACTCTCCGTCCTATTCGGACTCCCACCCCTGGAGAGCTAATATAGAAACCAAATACACCTGAGTTTCAAACCACTACAAAACAAATTTCCTTTCTCCTCCTTCTATCTTTCCGCTCGCGCCCTGGCAACAGTGAAAGGGTATCTAACCCCTCAGGCGCGCGTAAATTATATAAAAAAAAAACGGCATGTGCTTGAACTCATATGCTGTATATTTTGAAGAATTTTCTTCAGTTTGTACCTGGTAGTATCCGCTATTCATATCGAATAGTTGTTTCACGTCTTGTAGTTGTTCTTCCATGTTCTGTGTTGGAAAAACCTCTTTGACCATGTGTCGATTAAGTCGGCGATAATCAATGCATAACCGATCGTTGCATTCTTCTTCTTCACGAGTACAATCGGGTTTGCTTACTCCGATATCGATTTATTATTATTTATTTCATTAATTTCATTAAAAACTTGACAATGGTTAGATAAGTCTGCGAAGCCTTAAAGGCTTTTCTGTAGGAGATTGCTTTTCACAGTTTTATTATTAATTTTTGGTAAGCAAGCTTAGATTAATACATAATACAATCTTTTTAATAATAATTAGATCATTAAAGAAAAAACTGATAATAATTGATAAGATAAGTTTAGTAAGTGAATTAGGTTTGAAATGTTGCTATTTAAGTTCGAATTCAAGAAAAAAATGTTTATAATTTTCTTTCTAGTTTTAATACTTTGCATATTTTTTAATTCATGTGGAATTGTGTTTAGAACTTCCGGTACACTTCATTACAGCTGTCTTTTCCCGTAGTTATTATAGAATCGGGTACCTTGATCTCTTATTCTTGGGTTGATTCCATGTTGAATTGGTATTATGAATCGGTTGTTATCATAGTACTCCAGTATAAGGGTCATCTTGAAGATATCTTCTACTCGAAGAACTTTAAAACGCCATTGTTCCAGAATATTGAGCTGGTTATGTACGCCTATTTTCTTCAGTGCCGAGTTGTGGAGTTTTTGAATTTTCTGCAAATGTGTTGCTGATGCATTGCCCCATGAAAGTATACCATACCTAAGTTTAGATTCCGCAAGGGCAAAGTAAGTTTGTCTTAATACGGCCGTTGAGTCATGATATTTTAGATGGGTTAGTGCATATAAAGCTCTTCTGAGGCTTACTCGCAACTTATCTATATGCTTATCCCACAAAAAGTTGCTATCGATCGTAACTAGCAGATACATATATGTATCTCTCCACTGTGTCGATAGGACAGTTAACTGAACTATTGCATGATTCATTTTTGAAGTGGATTTGCAATTGTGTAGCCTTGAATTGCGGGTTTCGTATATGTATCATTTTTGTTTTAGAAGCATTGATCGTTAAGCCGTGATCGTGACACCACTTTACCGCGTTGTCGAACTCCTCCTGCATAATGTCTGTTGCCGTATGTAAGGATCTGTGACTCACCACTAACGTATCGTCTGCATATGCAAACTCGTAACAGCTCATTGATGTGCAATTTGAATAGAATTGGAACCAATTTTGATCCTTGAGGAATTCCATTGTTTATTTTGGCGCAAAATTGCCTGTTCGTTCATCATCAGTTCTCGTATACCATTATTTTCCAGCACTTCTACTGGTTTATCATTGTTCAGTGTATCGAAAGCTTTACTGAAGTCCACGAATAGCACTAAAACATGATGACTTTTATTTAGTTGTTGACGTAATTTGAAAATTCTCCTAACAGCTTGCCAGTGATTTTATTTTTCTGGAAGCCGTACTGGCTTGCCTGTATCAGCGAATTTTTTGCGATAAAGCCTTGCAGCCTGTTTATTATCACCTCTTCCATGCACTTTTCTATTACTGGCAATATTGATATTGCCCGGTAATTCTTGAGGACACTTTTTGTACCTCCTTTGTATATGGGTACGTCTATACGCTCAAATCCCTGTTCGTTGTCGTTAACTATCAACCCAATGTTGTTGTCCTTAAAAATGTCATTTCCGAGCAATAAGTCCGATGAGAAAGTGTCATCATCCCTCAGGTACAAATCGACGGTGAGCTGAATATAATATCCTTAACCCAAACTATCGTGAATTGATCATTGGGGTTTAGGATAAAAATGTTATCACTCTGATTTTATGATTTTTGCAATGCTAATCAAAATTGTGGTAGTGCATCGGCTTCCCAATCGGACGGTTCGGGGTTTAATGTCAGGGATGACCGAAAGACTTCTTCTCAGGCAACTAAAATCTTGTAAGATGAATGGTTGCCTAAATACAACATCAAGTCAATCTACACTAATAACTTAGTCTCCCCATGGAGCAAAATAGCCAATGAGCCCAATCATCTTTCTTTCTCTTTGTGTCCCATTTTTCGAAAAACTTAACACATGCTTTGGCATCATAAGTGTAGTCATACCCACTTGAGTGTTAAGTTCTTTTAAAAAAAGAAAAAAAAGATTTTTAGAAAGATTAAGAAAATTATTTGAATCTTCTAGAGTTTTTTTTTCAATTGGTTGCAAGTTGAATGAGAACTTTCGCTTATGGCAATCGTGTTAGCTCTTTTTGCTGATAACATTTCCATTTTCTTTTTGCTGGGTGATCATAAGTGTTGTACGTGAGCGAGCCCTTTCTTGGTAGAGGCGGCTTTGACTATTTGTCTAGCCATCATTCATTAAATGCGCCTACTAACGGTGCGCCAAGTCTCAGATATACTCGTAGGTTTTGTGCATGTAATTCTCTATTTTATTCTTCGTTGATGTGTGACAGTGACGTTGGAATGACCACATATTCGATGTCGTCAAAAATGCTACGAAATGTCTAGTTTCCTCAAGCGATGTAAGAAATATTTCACGCCCTCTGATCTGGCCTCAATATACGTATAAGGCATTCATCCGCCCAAAATTGAAGTACAATGCCCACATCTGTTCAAGTGCTCCTAAAACATCTCTGCACCTGATAGATAGGATTCAAACCCATGCGATAAAAATCATAGGTGATACTAATATCAGACAGTCAATTGACAGCCTTGAATAGCGACCTAATGTCTCCTGTCTCACTTTGTTTTATCGCTATTTGGGCTACCAGTGCTCCATTGAAATCGCCAGTAGCATCCCGCCCCTTCAAACCTTCAACCAGTATACCCTCAAGCACACTTTCGGACGTACACTGAAATATCGTGATTCGTTCCTAAACCGTACTCCACGCTTATGAAATTCTTTACTGAACTCTCTATTTCCTGGTCGTTATAACTTGTAAACATTTAAGAATAATGTACATAATATAAAAAAAATCGTTGTATCAAGATGAAACATACGGTTTGCAGGACTTAACGCAACGTCCCAATGTTGCCTACACTCTCCATATGTTTCTTTTAAATACTTTGATGACAATTAGTGATTAGACTTAGATTCTTATAATTGTGATTTGATCTTTAGCATTGTTTTTTCTAACTTGTACAAAAACCTTAGCCCGCGCCAAAAAATAATGTCAACTTTAATTCATTCAATCAAATTACATACAAATACATAGTCCTACATATATATGATATTATAATACCAACAAATTTTTGCATGTGTTTGTTTTATGATACATATGGATATCTTCATTTAGTTAAAGGGTCGTATTATTGCAATCTACACTTCACGATTGAGGAAAGATAGAACTAATAAAATTATACTAATCAGTTATTTCTCGCACAAACTTTGTGTAAGTTAATTTTCTTGAAGTATAAGTACATACGACCTACAATTCGTAAGTGAATTCTGTGTGATTTTAATCTTGATTCAATAAAATCACTCACTTGCTTTCGATTATTATATACAATAACTTATACCTTATTTCAAAATCACAAGAGTATCACGATGAAACGGTAAATTTAAAACGTTTCTACACTTCATGGCAAATATTTTTTATGAGTTATTGACAGCCGAGAAGGCATGATCAGAATATCGCTGAGTTTGTATTTTTGAAGCTTTATTATCTTATTTATAGCTTTGCATATGTATCGTCTTATTGTGTGTCACGTCCCAAAAATCCTGTACTCCCTTGTCCATCTTCTTTTCTACTCCCCTTTCGTGTACTATCCCTCCGTTTCTTTCTTCCCTTCATGCTCTGGATGCCACGATATAGGTTGAATTCACTGGATCCTTTGAATTCAGTTCCCCCCCCGGCCTACCGCTCCAGAGATGACCATCAGGGTACCTAGCCTGATAGAGCCAAGCGGATGGCCTGGAGACCCTAGCGGACAGACGAGAGGTCAACACAATCAGCAATTGCCGCAAGCCTACCATATCTGATATTGTTTGCCCCACCGTATAAATTTGTATAAAAAGCAAAATTGTAAAGGAAAGCGCACAATTCACCGCGGCCGGTCTTCTGCTCCCTATGTCTGCAAGAATGTTTACTGAACCCCCATGGTACCCCTATTAAACAAGTTGTCCACCCTATCCGGTGGTCTCAATTGAAGCTCTCAACCTTAGCTTTGGTTTCGGGTCAGAGGGCTGGCTTCGAACCAAAGCAATCACGTGGACGACAAAACAAACAGAACGAACAAACATGACCCACAAACATAGAACAGTGATTGGCTGGGGATTCGGTGAGAAGTTGTTGGAACTCTGGATGTGATTCACTTTTCTCTAACAGCTGAATTGACGGAACCCCATGTGTGTGTGTGTGTGTGTACGAATGGCGGCGATGGCCAAAAAGCGCGGTAAGCTCATTCGATAGCTTATCGTCTTACTGGCAAGAGCCACCAAAACAGAAAAACTAGAAAACAAAAGGAACCAAAAGGAACCAAAACCAAACAAAAAAAAAACAACAGCAAAGAGAACGAAAGAACGAAAAATAAAACAGAATAAAAATAACAAGAACACTAACGAGAATAAGACAACAAAATTAAATAAACCGAGGACGACAAACATACCAACGGACAAACGAAAAAAGGAAACTGCGACACCCAACGGGCACGACCGGATGAAAATTGGTGATTGTGGCGGAGACGGCTTACCCTCCTCCACCAGCAGAAAATTCAGGTAGAGAGGGAAACCGCATAGGCAGGAAAACTCCCTATAACCAGATAAGTACCCTTTTGAAGTTAGATTTGTGTATGTGAATATACACCTTAAAATTAAGAACCGCGTCCGTAAACCTTCTTTCCGTTTTGGATTGAAACCATTCGTAAAACGGTTATATTTTATAATCGCGCGACCCGCTAGCTTTCCGTTAAAGTAAAAATTAATTAAAACATTTTAAGCAACTTTGTTTCTTAAGTTTTTCGGCATACCCTGTGAACCCCCCTAAACAAAAAAAAAATAAAAAAAGGTAAATATGTATATACATATATAGGTAAATATGGTTACAAGTTCCCCATCCCCCACAAGATAAATTGTGCATTGTTTTTCCTCATCTGTTTTCCCAATTTTTGCATCAAAAATTGGGTGGCGCCTATCTGCTGTGTTTGTTGTCAGTTTTTGTATTGATCGAACTTCCCGAACCCCCCCGTTGCTGAGCAGCCGGTGTGTGCAGCTAACCAACAGCTGCTTGTTGCAATTCCGGTTTTTGCGATTCCCACTTGGACTTACATTCGCTTTTGTGCAGTCCTCTTTTTCGCTCATCAACCACCACCTGTGTGGTTGCGGTTTCTTCGTCTCCTTTTTTTAAAAGTTTGTTGTTTTGCCGGCAGCCCGGCATTTCCTACCAAGTTAAACAATTTAATTTTTCCTCCCCCGGGATCTACAACAGTCTATCTGAAATGTCTGAAATCCATGTGCAGTAAAACCCGTGCTGCAAAATTAGAGAACATTGTTTTCTATACTGCATCCCCTGCCTTGCTGCAATAAATCGCAAATTCTGGTCTTACTGCAAACTCGTGTGATAAGCATATTCCAAATACAACGAACGAGCTGGGCGTCTTATCGAATCTGGCAGGACAGCGATCTCACCACACGTGCGAACCAGATGTTCTAAGGGTTGCACACTCATAGGAGGGGAGAACTGACAAAGGATGAGGGCTCAGCAGATAGAAGAACGGCAGTTCGGTTTGTGCGACCATCAGAGGAGGACTGAAATATCCCCTGTTGTTTATTTAGCATACTGTTCATTTGTATTCCCGTGTTATAAAGTTTCATTAAATTAACATCCAACCATACTGTACTAAATAACTTACGACAGATCAGAAGTGGGATACACTTCCGCTCACCAATCGCGAGTATAGTGTATCTAATTAATAACAAAATTTAAACTGTGGAAAGTGTGTGTGATTACCAGAAATTACTGACAGTGAATTATGGGACGTGGCAGATCACAAGAACGTGTTGATGGACGTCACCATAGGGATGACAGGAGGCGAGACAACAGGTTGAGAGACCGTGAATCTTTCAGGAGACGATTAGATCGAGGACGAGTTCGTGATCGCAGTCGCAGTCCCCGGGTCCGAAATGATTCACTAGCCAGTCGTGAATCTGACTTCGCAAGACTGACTGACGTGCTGTCAAATGTCATCCAACAGGCAAGTAGTAGGAGAACAGGTAACACTTTCATTAATGATAAAGTATTACCGGAATTCGATCCGGCTCAAAAAAGCTTTTCTGCGTCTGACTAAGACCAAGCTCTATATGGCTACATGTAGCCTCCGCGGAAATGCCAAATTATGGTACGATGAGCTACATGACTCTCATTTATCTTGGCCGGTATTTACTCAAGCAATCTCTAAACAATTTCCGGGTGACATTAGTTTCGGCAGACTTCTTGAGGAAGCAGCCACCTACAAAAGCGCCCCCGGGGAAGACCGACAATCGTATTGCTTTAAAAAATTGGAGAATTAAATAAACTAAAACTAGATATCGCGGAAGACAAACTCGTAGATTATGTAGTACACGGGATACGTGATGATAGCATTCGAACAACTATGTCGGTCGCCAGATGTAAGAATCTGCATGAGTTAAACATGTGTTTTAATTCCTTTTATTGTCCAGATAACAAACAAAAAGATAGCAGAAAATCCAGACTGAGCGAAGTAACAATCGGCGAAGTAAAAGGTCTAGACGGCAAGGGTTCCAGTGTCTGCCATACATGTCATCAGCCAGGTCATTTTAAACGTAATTGCCCGGAAAATAGAAACTCTGCGAATGAGGCAGGCCCAGGTATAACCATTCGAAATGAAACCAAAAACGTAAACAAAGATAATAAAACCGAATTAACATGTATTTATTGCGGGAAAAAGAACCATTCCGAGGCAACATGTTCTAAAAAAGGAAGAGCGACGTGTGGCAAAGGGACCGCATGACTAGGCAAAGACCATAAACTAGCAGCGTGTCAGGTAGAGGAAGAACGACCCAAAAATCCGGTAAAAATATGCTGTAACAACGATCTTAAAATTAAATGCATACTCGATTTCGGTAGCACATGTTCGATCATTAAAGATCAACTAGCACAGAAACTAAAATTAAAACTCCTGCCAACACGAGAAGTGTTGCAGGGATTTAATCAAACTATCACTACTCCAATAGCTCGGGCCGCTCTTCGCGTAATCATCGACGGCATACGCGTCTATATTGGCGGCTATGCCGTGTATGAGGCAATTCGAGCATACCGTGTATGAGGCACTTCGAGCATACCGGGTATATTTGCTAGAGATTAAATTTACCATAGTGACAGACTGTATGGCTGTACGCGTTACAGCGATAAAGAAAGATATACAGCCACGGGTAGCCAGATGATGGGTTTATATGCAAGATTACAATTTTAACATTGTTTACCGGCCGGGAGCCCAAGGGACGCACGTTGACTATCTGAGTCAAAACCCCGTAAAATGTTTCCATGTCGATCTCACTAGCGGTGAATGGATAAGAGTTGCCCAAATGCAAGACCCTGATATTGAAATTATCTATAAAATACTAAAGAGTGGTTACATTACGCCGTAGACAAAGCAGTATTTTGAAGTTTACGACTTAAAGAGTGATACAGTATTTAGGCGTACAAAAGACGGGAACAAGTGGGTGGTGCCTCGGAGTTCCCGTTTCAACGTAGTCAGATTATGCCACGATGAGCAAGGGCATTTTGGAGACGATAAAACGCTAGAGAAAGTAAAGGAAAACTACTGGTTCAAGGGAATGAGACATACTTTGTAAAAAAGTATGTCAACGCTTGCTTGAATTGCCTGTACTATAAGGAGACATCAGGTAGAAAACCAGGTTATAAGCACCCTATAGAAAAGGTCGCCATCCCTTTTCACACCATTCACATCGACCACGTGGGGCCGTTCGTAAAGTGCCGTCAGAAAAACTCCTACATCTTAAACATAGTCGACGGATTCACGAAGTTTTGCATACTCGAGCCGGTCAAAGACACAAGGACCAAGTGGGTCACAACAGCACTAGATCAGCTATTTACACTCTTTGGAGTGCCAACTAGGATAATCAGCGATCGTGGATCATGTTTCACGTCGCAACGATTCGCTGATTTTTGCCAAGTACATAACATCAAGCATATCCTTAATGCTACTGCCAAGCCACGCGCCAACGGACAGGTTGAACGTGTGAATGGCACTGTCGTCAGGGCACTGTCAACAACTAGTGCTGGCGACGACGAAGACAACAGGGACTTACTCGTATATGTGAAGAAGGTGCAAAGCGCCATAAACACCACAACAAATAGAACAACTCGTCAGTGTCCGTCACGACTCCTGTATGGATACAAGCCGAAAACTACAGCTAACTCCGCACTGTTAGCTATTATCTAGGATACTCTGGACTCTATTGATTTAGCAGAAGCCCGACGAACAGCTAAATATGCTGCCGACCAGGAGCAGGAGCGGCAGAAGGCAAGGTTTGATTCCAAACGTGCCAAACCGCCCCCAGTATGCTGCGGGCAACGTCGTCATGGTAGCTACCGAACCACCAGCCACTGGCACCAGCCGGAAACTGACAGCGAAGACCAAGGGTCCTTTCAGGGTAACCACCGTCCTGCCACACGACCGTTACGAAGTTGAGGACATGCGAGATCTCCAGAAACGACTGGGTAAACGAGGCGTCGTTGCCGTCGACAGCATGAGGAAATGGGTTTCCTTCGATGCTTTGGAGTAAACGCTAGGTAAGCTAATAACTTTACTTTTGTAACGCTTCTTTTCAGGTTAAGCCAGGGCATGGGCCCATCTCAAGGGGGGAAATAAATCACTCGGATGCATAAGTGGAGAGGTGAATGGGCCTCTAGTACGGGAGCGTGTTCTCCCAAATAAGGTCAATGTCAATTTGCGACGCGATGGTGAATGGTCGTACGTCTCGGACAGTGATCATGTGACGTAGCTGGTTTTGAATTGCTTGGCAAATGTTTCAAACCGCCGGATGGCTAGCTCAGGACAGGGGCAGATGTGTTAAGGCCTTCCCCTAGTGAGCTTAATCATCGAAGTGGCTAGCGTACCTGTAGGCAGGAGATCCCGGAAAGGGTGCAGACAAGTCAGTGCCCTGGGTACTTGCCAGGACTGGCATCTCGAGGCTAGCGTACCTGTAGGCAAGTAGCCCGGAAATGGGTGCGGTTGACTTGGTACCTGGGTTCCTGCCAGGACTGGCTTCTCGAGTGTTACTTTTTGTTCTTTTCCTTTACCTGAATACTCCGCTTCCTTGGCGCCAACCTAGTGATTTTACCAACAAGTCGTGGTATGGGCGGAACTGATCACTCCGCAAAACAGACCTCGACTGTGCTGGAGGCACCACTGGTTCCTCAACTTAATGTCTGACTAATTTTGATCGTTTTCTGTATACTCTAGGTTCGCAATGCGGGGATGATTTACCGAGGCGAGGACGACTCAGATGTCAGGGAGGCCGACTGTGATAAGCATATTCCAAATACAACGAACGAGCTGGGCGTCTTATCGAATCTGGCAGGACAGCGATCTCACCACACGTGCGAACCAGATGTTCTAAGGGTTGCACACTCATAGGAGGGGAGAACTGACCAAGGATGAGGGCTCAGCAGATAGAAGAACGGCAGTTCGGTTTGTGCGACCATCAGAGGAGGACTGAAATATCCCCTGTTGTTTATTTAGCATACTGTTCATTTGTATTCCCGTGTTATAAAGTTTCATTAAATTAACATCCAACCATACTGTACTAAATAACTTACGACACTCGATGTAATAGAATTGCAAATTAGTACAATTTAGTACATTTTAAGTATATTGACGTTTTTTGATAACGCCAGTATGTCTATACCGGAACTTTAAACATTTTTTTCAAAAAGTATTATATATTGTTCAAAATGAAGGAACAACTAATTGACATGTGTGCGATATAATAATGATTGATATGACAAAAAAGATAAAAATCTAGGAAAATTTGTTTATAAAAGACATAAAGTTTAAAGACGAAATATCACATTTTACTGCTAATGCGAGCAATATAAATGCAATTCTGTTTCAGGCATGAGTCGCAATACGCACGCTATCGCGGAATATATTGTAAGACCTTTTCTGTGGAGAAAAAATAAGGTCATGAGAAGTGAGCGATCAGGAAATGGCAAGCGCTACTCCAGGAACGGAATTTAACAATCTTACCAAAATGTAAAATAAGACCGCAAATGAGATATGAGATACATATGTATCTATACCCAAGAATGTTAAGACACCCACACCATCCAATTACATGCAGGGCTATTTAAGGCAGCATGAGAAGACTTTGTGCAGAGCATCCACCAATTCATTTAGAAAACCTTGATCACAAGAGAGGAGAAAAAAGTATGTATCAGCATCGTTTGACCGATCCGCAAGAAAGAAAACCCTTTTAATTTTCCAATGAAGGAGGCCCTCTAATTTTGCTTATTCTATAGCCAACATCACGTACTTATTTTTCGAATAATTTAAACCCCTGATACCATTTGTTAGTGATCTGAATAGTCCCTATCATTACAGTTATATGGTAGATCCACAATTGCCCAAATATGTGAGCTACGGTAAATCCGCAGGGTTTATTTTGAGGGTCTTAGTTGAGGCTGCGATTGCAGTTTCTCTGTAGAAGCGAGCTAGAGTGAATTATTAATAGCTTTGTTTGACTTTGCTTTTACTCCTCGATGTTGATTGCAATTTCAATCTTAGATGTAGACCGGACCTATCTTGGGGCGGAGGTGGTCAGGTGCGGACTTTTAGGGTAATTCGACTTCCCTAAGGACAATCGACACAATAAGACTCATTGTTTTCACGACCGCCGGGCAACCGTGGTTATTTCACGGCTAATGAACTGCCTTTGATATTGGAGACTGCGTCTGCTCCGTGCACTCGCAAGCTTGAAACTTTATGAACGTATTCTAACACTGGCAAAAATGAGCGACGAAATACTCTCAGTCAAAGGTGGAACAGCAAGAATAGAGAGATGCATGGCTAAGAGGATGGTTAGTCTCTAGTCTGTGAACTTCCGATATCAGGCGATCTCCGATTTGAATCCTTAAATTCCCAGCCTTCCTCTCAGTAAAACTGGATCCCTATTACTCGTGGAGATCAAAATTGACCCAACTGAAGTCTGATTGCATCTTTATCTGCAAGAGACTACTGGGTATAGTCCCGTAAGACATAAGTCTCAACCCCCATAGTATTGAGCAAATGGCACAAATACAGGAGGGATTTATCGATACTTAAATTGACAGCTCTACAATCAGAGCTGGGTTGGTCGTGTTTGTCTGCTCCAATGAAGCCACTACAAAATGGCTGAGGAGTAATTTCTCCAAACTCAAGGTGACATGCGGTCTGAATGTGATGTTAGTTAATAAGACTGTAGCTGTGGGTGACAGAACACGTGAGTTCCCCTCAAATAGCTGATTAACTCCAGAACCAGCTGCTACGAATAGACCCAAAAGTAGAGTTCATGTACCTCTACCAAGAGTCAAGGCCACAGGGACACTCCCTTGGAGAGGTTCTCATATGGCGGAGAGGCGATAACAAGCCGAGCCGCATACAAAAGCCCGCGAAAGCCGCAAAGGATGATGGCTACATTCAAGGTTTTGCATGGAAACCTTTACCATGTTATAGGTGCTTCGCACACCTTTAACCAACGATGAGCAAGATAGAACATCGCCCTAAGACTAAATCATGAACCGTGGGCTATTGAATGTAAGATATTTGGACTCAACAAAAATGAGCGACAAATAGAATTTGCCCGAGGAGATTTTAAACCGATGGCAGGTTTACTAATCAGCTCCAAAATTAAATATCTTTTCATTCCAAGTTTTAACACCAGAAATTTAGTGGCAGCGATCTTCGAACTACATCAGGAAAATGCATTGCAAGAGTTCGTGTACGCCTCAGCCTATTTTCCCGGAGAAATACCCGTGTGTACAAGCGATTTCTTCTATTTTGGTACAGGATTTGATCGAGCTGTGCCCCGTCGCAATTGGCATCTCGTTTTTGGATGTGATGCCAACATCCACAACAACATCTGGGATAGTAGCCACAAAAACAAAAGGGGTGAATTACTTTCAAATTATATTTTTAGCAAAAATCTGCTTATACTTATGTGATAGGGGTAAAAAACCCATTTATAAACACTATAAGAGATGAGGTACTTGTCCTCACCAACTCGTTTCTCTTTCTTCATAATTTTATCAAGATATTGGCGTGTGGCAGATTAGGCATCATTATCGAACCGTATACACATAAGGTTCAATACAGGATGTAATATCAGACATAGTCAAACTAGATACATGAAGAAACTTACGAACTGCCCTCATCTCTACAGTCCATTGGAGATGCAAATGAGGCAGCGGACCCCCAACTCAATGCGAGGGTAAAGGTAATCTGCTACATGGCCCTTATCAGGCCCATGCTGGTATTTGGGTGTCCCGTGTGGTTCAATGTACGAGCAAGCTTAATGGAAAAGATTCGGGTGTTTGAGAGAGCTTGCTTTAGGGCTTGTCTTCGCTTGTACAGAACACCAGAGTCGGAGTACAAGAAAGTTTATCCTAATGAGGTCCTTTACAACAGGGCGAACTTAATACGAGTGGACAACTTCGTAATTAAGCCGACTCGAAGGCACATTGCAAGAGCATTGACCCCGACGAATAACCTGATATCTGGGGCTTACTACCCCAATTACCTTTACCACGAGAGTGTGCGCTCTGACGGCTTCGTTCCACCGGAAGCATTACTCTACCTAGATCAGATAGGGTTGATCCAGGATAGATCAGCGGTGCCGTTAATCTTCCATGTCGCTCGGACAGCTGGGGACAGGCGACTCAACTACAACAGAGACGTCGCACACGGCAGTGTGGATCGCCTCAGGTTCAGTAGGGCGGTGGGGAATCGCGATAAGAGGGATGTCGTTCGGCAGCACCAGCATTTCTGGTGGTTGAATGATGGGGAAGATGTTTCGTCGTCGTTTCCGTCAATTACGGACCAGCCTCACTAATGAGGCAGAGCTGACCAATTTATTTGCTCAGTAAATAGCGATGGCCAGCTTACATAGGTTTAGGTTAGCATTTAAGAAACATATACATATATCAGTGTATACAAAGGTGTATACTGATATATGTATATGATCGTGTATAATGTCTATGTGTGTTTATGTGTGTATTATGCATTTAGGTTAGGTAGGCTAAGGTTTATTTTAAGTTAGATATTAAGATTTTATAAAAAATACAAAATTACATCCATAGGCTAAGTTTTTTGTTATCAATTTTTTCTTAGCCCTAAGTACACAAAATAAACATGTATAAATAAAATGTAAATGAAGTCGAAAGACATAGATATACGAATTTAGATTAGCTTAGAGTGCCTGTGTGGGGCCAGTAAGTTAGTATAAAATTGTTAAGTAATTGTAAGCTAGCATTTAAGCATTTTTTGTTAGTATGTAAGAGTTAGTGATTAAGTACATAAAATGCATTGAAAACTGAAAACTGAAAACTGAGGCACCGGGTCTGCTAAATCAGGCCATTATCACATCATTTAAAAGCAGTTGCAAATTAAATCGAAATATGGTTAAAATTGTGTGGAACCTCAATTTGAACAAGTGCGTAAAATGGCGAGAAATTTTTTTAACATATCAAAACACTTGGATAATACCGGATATGCATCTATTTTGGAAGCTATGTCCAAAAAGGGTATTGACCATCCCACTAACCGTTGCGTTAGGGCGGAAAATCTCCACATCTTCCGGTGAGACAAAAGTCTCCGTCTCAGCCGCCAAAGGTTGGTCACTGGTCATTGATGACCTATTAGGAAAACTAAAAAACTGCCGACGACGTAGTCATAATAGTGAAGGGTAAACACCCTAAAGTCATTTGCTATAAGATGCAGACTGCTCTAAAGATAGTAAATGGCGTTGGAGAAAATCTCTCAATCAACCGCAGTAAAGCTATACTTGCCTTGACTTGAAATTGTGTACTCCTTTGAAGTAAAATACCTTGCAATGGTTCTCGATAAAAAACTAGATTGGAATACACATATTAATAATAAAATTACCAAAGCGACTGAAGCCATTTGGGCTTGCGATCGTACGAGTATATACGAGTATGTATGGTAAAACTTTAGGATTAACCCCAATGGTCATCCATTGGCTATATACAGCCACGATACGATCTATCATCACCTACTCACCAGTAGTATGATCAATGTCTATACATTGTGGAAAATTTAGATAAGTTGGTTTGTTTGTTCACAAGTAAATACTGCAAACAACATTATTTTGAATAACTGTGACGATAGTGTCTGTAGACCACAAAAATTATGTCATATTTGATTGATTCGACTGGATTACACTTTGCGATTGAGGAAACTCAAAAGATATGTCTAATGAAATTATAGAGCAGTATTCGGTTATTTTGTCAGACAAACCAATGAATGTTGCGTGATTTTAATCTGGACTCGTATATAAATCAGCCTTTTTTAAATCAATTTTTTTATAATACAATAATATTGCTCGATACAATACATAGTTGTTTTCGGCAGACCTTTAACCATTTATAACATTCTATGTAATAACTTATTTGTCAATAAATTGAAAGCCATTTATTATTAGAAAAGAATTAAATTCCGCATTTTTTTTAGTGTTCAATTGATAATATTGTACTATAACACTCCCTTGCTCTCAAATATTATATGCAATGAATTATACCATATTAAAAAATCACAAGAGTATCACGGTAAATCCGTTATTTTAAAAACATTTCTGAATATCTTGGCAAACATTTTTTATGAGGTAATGACAGCAGTGAAGGCGTGATCAGGTTATCGCCGAGATTGGGGATTTTGAAATTTTATTGCTGAATAATTGCTTTTATGATTATTATCTTATGATATATTATATATTTAGACAACACCAGACTCATCGTACCAATTAAAATTAATTTTCTACAAGTTTTTTTTTATGGCAGATAGTTTAACCAAAGTAATCCTATTTTAAAAAGAGGGAAAAGTGATGACTCAGCAACTAATTCAGAAAACGTTTTTGCGATTGAATACTGTTTTTATAAACAGTTTATGGGCAGTTGGTATTTTATACAATTATGTCCAGTTTAAGGGCAATCATGCATGCAGTTCCATTCATGAATTGGTCCCAAAAACCATTATCGGGAAAATTACAAAACGATATTAAAAGATTTTAGAATATATATCATATATAGTACATATAAAAATAAAATATTTAATAAATAAATTTAATTGCCAATTTAAATTTAATGATTTCGGTAATAATATACATATGTAAATATTTGCAAAATTCTTGCATTGGCTTTTACCGTCCCGAAATGATTTTCGAACATTATTTTATATAGCCGCCAAGGACTTTGTTCCTCCAATAACCGTCGTGACAATTCAAATCAGCATTTCTTCTTTATTTATTTATATTGTTTTATGCACTTCACACATTTATTATTATATTACACTAAAATTTCACAATGAGCTAATTGTGAAACTTATATCAGGCTTGTAATGTAATTCATCACTTGAATTTATTTTTATTTTAATATCAGAATACACAGTCCTTTAAATAACCTCCAAGACGTGCTATTTCTTCTTCCTGGTTAAATTGTAGTCACTATGCTTCTAGGTTATGGGCCCAGTCCATCTAATGAATGAAATATTTCTATTTGGAATTTTGTATCTTGATCTCGAAATGTCAAAACCCGAATTAAGCACACGGCGACTATCCATGGACAAATTGCTTGGAAGAGAAAATTATCTGAACTGGAAGGCTGCAGTACAAGCGAACCTCTATCTGGATAATTTGTGGGTTACTACAATACAATCGATTATGATATGAATGCTGATGCGACTGCCAAGACACTCATTGACAGCGCCATAGACAAAAGAGCAAGGAGGAATGTTAACTCTAATAATGATCCTAATAGATTTGTCAGGTCCACATGCAGAACGGAGATAGTGGTTTGACACGAAGAGCAGTGCTGCTGCGTAAATTTATAAACACGAAGATGGCAAAATGCGGATCGATGGACATATGTATATACTTCTATATATACTGGGTGAGTTTTTTAACTTGAGGCATCCAAATTACTCGAAAAATACGCGATATCGCGAAAAATAATTCAGACGAAAGTCACAAGGTTCTGAAGGGGACATAAGATGGTGACCACGAGTTTGACCTTAAGCCCCATTTTCAAGGTCAAACGAAGGTCACTTTTGATTTTTTTAATGGGAACCCCTATTTTTTTGACAGATTCGTAATCTGCGTGAAAAATTACAATTCAAATGTTTCGGTACTTACGTGGGACTTCATCATTCCTTCCAAAAAGGAAGGTAAAAACAATGTTGTTGGATACGCCGATGCTGATTGGGCAGCAAATGTCTACAACCGGCTATGTCTTTATAGCTAAAGGAGGAGCTATATCATGGTGCTCCAAAGGCAACAAACTATTGCACTATAATCTTGCGAAGGGGAGTATATTGCACTATCAGCAACTATACAAGAAAAACTCTGGTTTAATGGTATTAGATCACAACTTAATGAAAAGGAAGAACCATTGCAAATTATTTGCAATAATCAATCATGGATTTCATTCTAAAACCAAACATATTCACATTCGACACCATTAGATACTCTTATTCCAGTTGAGATAAAACTGCAATATGGTATGTCAGTACAGATCAATAAATCGCTAATACTATGATATTTCGAATCCAGTCGACAAGATCAAGTTGGGGTTGATCAATAACAATGACCAGCTTAAGGGGGAGTATTGGTTTTACACATTTGTACAACTAATCTGTATTGTGTTTCGCCCTTAATATAATTTATCATTTGAATTTATTTTTTTGTAATATCAAAATACGCAGTCCTTTAGAGGAATAGCATGGTTTTTAAAATATAGATATAGTCTTCTGAAATAAGCAACAATGCATTGCTTAGAAATTATACAGACGATGAAACTTTTAACATTGTTCAATATACCTTTTCAAAAACTTTTCAAATATTGGAAATTGGAATATTCGTTGCATCTACATTTTAGAAGTTATAATATGATGATAGAAATAAGAATACTATTCATAGGGTAATTATTAAATCTTGTTCACCTTAAATTAAGTCAACATTTTTTCGTATTTGAAAATTAAAATAATAAAAATGGTTAATACATAATTCCGAAAAATACCTTAATAATGCAATACATATGACAGAAATCAAAGGAAATTAATCATGAAGCATCTGAAGACCCTGCCATCCGAGACGCCGTATCTGATGTGCTCAGCATTACAACGAAGAACGAGAGCCGCTCGTGTGCTCCACGAGTAGAAAAGGTAGGAAGAACATCGGCTTCTCCGACTCCAGAAGAAGATAATGAAGCACGAGAAGCGCGCGATCAAAGATATTGAGAGTTTCTATTCAAGGCATAACGTATGGAAGTTTTAACAGCTAAAAAGAACGTTTCAATACTACAAGGCCAATAAATACAGAAGCCTGTAGGAATGAAAAAATTTTACTAGAGTCACAGTTGGTGCTTAGGAAATGGAATAAAATATTCTCCAAACTGTATAACGGCGATAAAGGTCAACTTCCTGAAATCATGACATCAGGCAGAATAGACCATTCAACCTTGACGATGGTAACTAAAACTGGACCTGACGGATTACTGGCTAAGGTATTCAAAGCTGCTAGAAATGACTTTGTGGAGAGCATACACCAACTCATTTCTCAGATCTGATCGGAAGAGCATATGTCTGGTATATAGAATCTCAGTATCGTTTGCCCGATACACAAAAACCCCCTTAACTGCGCCAACTATAGAGGCCATAAGTCTCCTCAATATCCCTTAACTGCGCCAATTATAGAGGCTCAATATCTTATACAAGATCTTACCAGCCATATTATGTGAACGCCTGAAACCTTTCGTCAACAACCTGATTGGCCCCTAGCAGTGCGGTTTCAGACCAGTAAGGCCCACAATCGACCAAATATTCACACTTTGGCAGACCCTGGAAAAAACTCAAGAAGGCCAAATCGATAACATCTTTGCATCGATTAAGTGTGCGCTGTCATGTGACATCTTTAATATGATACATGAAAATTGTGCGGAATTCACCAGCCAATAATAGAAGCACAACTTTTCAGAAGTCAGTGCAACTACTAGCGTACGCCAACGACATCGATATAATTGGGAAAACTCAATGGGCTGCTAGTATTAAAACGGAAGCTGCCTGAATGGGTTTCCTTGTAAATGAGGGCAAAACGAAGTATATTTTGTCAAGGAGAAAAGACACCCAACATCGATGAGATGGACAGAACGTCACAAATGCTATAATTTCGAGGTAGTAAGGGACTTTGTCCATCGTGTCTCTGCTATAAATTCTGCTAATCACACTCTTGCTAATGGCTGTTTCTTTGGCTAAGACGACAATTGAATAGTAAGGTCATATCCCAAAAACTAAAGACACTCTATATAAGGCATTGATTTTCCCGCCCTACTTTATGGTGCTGAAGCACGGACTCTATCGAAAGCAAATGAAGATATCCTCAGTCGTTTCAACAGAAAAATTCTTCGAAAATACTCGGTCCTGTTTGCTGGCTTTGAAGGCGATGATTCAACGAAGAACTAATCGACCTACAGTGGCATCGACCTGGTCAAAAAACTGCGCAGCAGTCGCAATGTTGCGACTGTTACTTAAAAATTATCTTGAAATAATCTTATTTGCAGGCCCTTTGCGGACGCTCTAAGATAAGCCTAAAACTTATTCTATATCTTTCGGCGTAACATAACTTGATTAACTAATTTGCATGGTAAGATTAAAAAATAACATGTTTTTGAATGTGGTTAGTCGCGTCTCAAGTGGTAGTGGACGGGCTTCCAAATCGGAAGATTCGGTGTTCGAATCCCAGCCTCGCCCAAAAGACATTCATTTTTGTCAGTTAAGCCCCATTTACAATACTGTGAGATGCGATACGAGAGTCGCATTCAAACATCGGACGTCTGTTTACAATGATGCGTCAAAACACTTACAAATAACAAGCTCAAAGCTCAAAGCTCAAAAATTTAGCTGTCACGCATTGCAAGATGTGAGAGTTTTCCAGATTGTCGAAATTGACTGCGATGCTCGCTGCGATACTCGCATTATTGTAAACGAACACATTGAATTACATGTTACGGAAATATTTTTGACAGTTCATACGCTCTCATTTTCGAACACGGTATCGTATCTCGCAGTATTGTAAATGGGACTTTAACGAAAATCAAGTAAGATGAGTAGTTGAATGGAAATCAACAACAAGGCAACTTCCACTAAGAATTTAGTCTCCTCATTAAATGTTGGATGCCACCCATAGAGCGAAGTAACCACTGAGCCCAAACATCTTTCTTTCTCTCTCTATCCCATTTTCCAAAAAACTTAACACATGCTGAGGCATGATAAGTGTATTTAAACCCACTTGAGTGTTAAGTTCTTTAACAAAAAATAAAAACCGATTTTTTTTATAAAAAGCCTTTACACGTTGTACATGAAGACGTAATACCTGCACAAGGAGCATACTATTACTGATTTTCGTAAACGATGTACTATTTGAAATTTTTCCTTCCATGAAACTAGCAGTAATTTCCCTGTAAAAAATACTAAGATCTAAGAGAGATCATCTACATCATGAAGAATGTTTATATATATATATTTATATATATGTATTTTTATATACCTTAATATGCGAATGTGAATAAATGGAAGCCTATGTAGATAGTGAATAGGTAATATAATTATGAGAGTTTGTCTATTCAACGACCTCTTCGTGCATAACGCTTTAAGCCGCTTTAGGACATTCAACAAGTCCCATGTTGTAAGCATGCATACCGAGAATTAAAATGTAAAAGATTTATCAAAATACAAAGCAAACAGGCAAACCCAAAAAATAGCTATATAAGTTTGCCCTTAGACATGTAAATTACAATCCCTAAACCACTACAGAATAGGTAAAAAATCGCATACAGACAATTCAATGTATAGATACTTAGAGAAATATTTAGAGAAAATATGTTTTTTCTCCTTTAGGTTAAAAAACTATTATACATCCCGTTTTAGGCATGGATTCCGGTGATGATATATAATTTTTGATTTTGTCTGAGTCGAAAAGAACCCTTTGAGGTTCTTTTTTATCCGTAACCATCATCAATTGCTTGATGATGTTACTTAATTAGCAGTAAGTTACAACAGATTATAGATTGAAACTTATAAATTGTTCCGATCATATATGTGCTTAAGGTACAAAAAGTAAGTCTTGCTTTTTTTCTTTACATTACTCGGGATTCTGCGCAATTCTTAAACATATGCAACAAATTTGTATCTATTACATTATAGGGAAATAACTACCCAGATATTCCAAGGAAATCTATCTAAAAAAAATTTCCCATTGTCGTATTTAACAGCTACAATATTTTCTCTGAAATATTCACTTTAATGTTCTAAAGACACAAAGGAGCGCTTTTCTCAAAACAGTGTTAATGAAACGATTATCTTTAAATTGTACACACTTTTTTATAATACTCGTACTACTCGTAAATTGTGTTGCAGTATTTCTTTAAGCACTAAACTGTTTTGAAAATAAATAAAAATCCATTTTAACAGTAAAAAAGTCCTAGTTAAACATTCAAATAGGAGACATTTTTCGAAAATATTTTATTAAGATTTTTAAAATCAGTTACCACAAACAGTCTTATTTTATTTAGTTTAGAAAGGTGTTTTTATTTTACAGCTTACATAAAAAAATTGCTTCTATAAAATAACATACCACCTTGATCAAAAGTTCCCAGAATAACCACAGTGTGGCGTTCCCATTGTTCCGATTTGAAATCTGTTTTTTTTGTTTAGTTGGTAAATCTGTTGTCGACATTCTCTCTAAATCTTAGCGTCATAGCTTGACATTTGCAAATGTTACGTAGCCAAGAGTACATCTATCTATGTGGGTGTTTGGAATTTTTTCCAATTTCAGAAATGGATTTAATTTGCAACAACGAACTTGTATTCAATTTTGCGTAAAAAACGGATTTAATGGTGCGCGAACGTTGGAAATGTTGGAAAAGTGTTTCGGCAACGATTCTCTAAATAAAACGGTCATTTACAAATGGCACGAGCGTTTCAAAAGTGGTCGTGAGTCAATCGAAGATGATGAACGCAGTGACAGACCATCGACATCGAACACCGACGAAAATATTGATGGAGTAAAAGAAATGTTGGTCAATAACCGCAAATTAACCATTAGAGAGATAGCGGAGGACTTGAACATTGCCTATGGATCCGTCCAAGACATTTTGGTTAATGATTTGGGTTTCTGTCGTGTAGCAGCAAAGTTGGTGCCAAAAGACCTCAATTTCATGCAAAAAAGAGACCGTGTTGACGTCGCAAATGAGATGATTTGCGAGGCTGAATCCGATCCCACATTCATCAAAAGGATCATTACTGGAGACGAGACGTGGGTTTATGAGTACGACACGCAATCCGGACATCAGGCAAGTGAATGGCATTCACCAAATGAGCCGAGACAAAAAAAAACACGTCGTTTTCAGTAAAAAAGAAGGCAATGCTCACGGTTTTCATGGATTATAGCGGTGTAGTGCATCATGAATTTTTGTCGGAAGGCCAGACTATAAACAAAGAGTATTATTTGGGCGTTATGAGACGTTTGCGTGAAGCAATTCGCCGAAAGAGGCCAGAATTGTGGGCAGAAATCTCGTGGATTTTGTACCAAGATAACGCACCGTCGCACAGTGCCATCATTATTCGTAAATTTTTGACGAAAAATGCAACAAATACCATCCAACAGCCACCGAATTCACCTGATTTGGCTCCCCGTGACTTCTTTCTGTTAAAAAACCACTAGGGGGAACGCGTTTCAGCAGCCGAGAGGAAGTAATGGAAAAATTGCAGGAAGCACTGATGGACATACCGAAAATCGAATATAAAAAATATTTCGAGGACTGGATCAAGCGCTGGCATAAGTGTGTTACTGTCGATGGGGATTACTTTGAAGGGGACAATATTAGATTTAGATGAATAATCTTGTATTTTTAATTTTCTGAATAAATTCCGGGAACTTTTTCATCAAATTGGTATACACGACACATTTTTTAATAATTCTTAATAAAGCAAATTTCCCGCTGCTTTCGGTTTCATACGTCCTTTATACATAAATTGTTAATTCAATATTTATCTGTTTCTGAAATTAAGTTTTGCTTTTAGCAAAAATATTTGATAAATAAATATATTTTTAGTTTGATTCACACACCCCTTGTCTATATTCAGACCTCGTCGAGAAGTCACTAATAGAATTTGTTTATATTATCTGAGCCACATTAAAGAAACCTTCCTCTGCGTCATTATTTGTGTATATGTGTACATTTATATGTATTATATATATCATATATATATATATATCATATATAATATAATAAAACTTTTGGGGTATACTGAAAAGTTATTTTATGGTTTCTTTAATGATGAGGCTAAGAATGTATTTATAAAATATCTCAATAAAACACATTGAAAACGGGGGAATGGAGATAAAGTGCAGATTGGCGGTGTGCTAAGTTGGAAATAAAAATAATGTTGTATCATTTGGTTATCTGATTTAACTTATATTCTTAGATAGTGCAGTCCGGGGTGAGCCTGAGCTTTCACCTATCTCGTGAGTGTACTATTTGATTAGCTGCTTCCAGTTGCATATTGTGGTCCCCTCTTTCTATTTCGAGTCACCGTAAATAGAAACGGGTCCACTTGCATTAAAAACTACCTAGGACATTTCATCTACGAGTATCTTCGCTAACTTCCATGCTTCTATGTCATATTTTGCATCTCCAATTGATATATATGTAAACGTTTTTTTCTCAGTATAAACTCAATTCATTTAATCACTTCTGTTCCAACACTTGCGAAGGCATCAGTAAAATATGTTTTTTTTGTTTGCTTCCAAGGACGTGGCAATCTTCAAAAGATACTAATAGCCCGGACTATCAGCATGCACGATTCGCAAACCCCAAGTATTTTATTTCGGGGGCGCGCCTACGTAGAAACCCACACCCTTCACTCTTATACCACTCTCCCCTCGGAACTGCCGTTAAGTACTACTTCGTGGGGCTGGTAATCACTTTATGCCCTTCTTTCTCCGTTTGCTGGTTCGACATTGTGTACAATATTTACTGTTCTTTGTTGTATTAGAGATGCCGTGACTGAGCTTTCAGTCACAGAGAGGTTTAAAAAGGTTAAAGCATTAAAAAGATGTTTAAACTGCCTACGATTTGGGCATACAGTTTCAAATTGTAAGGCAGGGCATTGCATCAAATGCAACAAATTTCATCATACCTTACTTCACATAGCTGAGTTCAAACCGAAGCCCGAAACTCAGACCCCACAGATCAAAAATAGTCTGCCCGCAATCAACGGAGACAATGCCGGTACTAACTATGTGCTATAGTACAGTACTATGGAACAGCTATAGTGAACGTGCTTAATAAAATCAATAGCCCAATTGAAGCTCAGGCTCTCAGATGAGCTTCATAACTCGTAAATTAGCCAAGAAATTGAAGCTACGACCAAAGAAAGAACTACTGGAGATCCAGTCAATTTACTGTCAATTTATTAATACGAGCAGATGGAATTTACCAAATAATATCGAGCTTGCAGACAACGCATTTAACAAACCTCAGGAGATTGACCTACTAATTGGGACAGAATTATTTCCCGAGCTTATTTCGATTGGAAAAATCAAAATTCAGCACTTCAAAACACTTTACTTGGATGGGTCGTAATGGGAAAGGCTACACTTCAAAAACCGACTTCAAAACTGTTTTCCGGTATCACCTCTGAAACAAGTACGTTAGAGGAGATAGTAGAACGGTTCTATGCAATAGAGGGAGTACAATCTACAAAATCCTCTGAAGAAATATAATTGACTCCTAAAGGGTATTCAGGTTAATGAGCTTGAGACGATCTCTATAGTGAGGTAAGGTTAGAGGATCGTTCCAAGGTAGACCCCGAAGAGCAAATCGAAGAAAACGACGCTGCATGCTCTCAATACGGGAGATATGAACTCGTTGAAAGGGACACCACGCTTGGTTAGCGTACTCGAGAAGGGGGTGAACGTAAGTGATGTACGAGTATAATAATCTGGTCACGAACGGGTTGCAGAATTCTTCCCACCATCTTTTAACGAAGTCGAGTGATGAGTTTGCTTTAGAAATTATCTCATCAATATGCGAGCGGAAATTAAGCTACCTGTCGCATAATATGCCAAAGTCGCGGATAGATTTAACAAGACTCCACGGTTGGCCGTGGAGAAGGTAAATTCGTTGATGAGACTTCTTGCACTTACGTGAGAAGGTAATCGATTGACATTTAGAGACATTGAGTTCTAAGCAGTTCTTGATTCACCAGGTGGAAAAACTACTTAAAGATATTTGAAGGAGGCTGGAGTCTTGTTGTGAGGAAATGGGTTTAAAAAATTTGGTATCGTCAGCATAGAGATAAACCTTGAGGAACACCTGAAGTGGCCAAGAAAAGGGCCAATAAGGCAGACCTGAATCGAACACTATAAAAGCGATTATCCAGGTAAGAAGATATCCATTTTAGCAAAATGGGTTCAAAGCCCAGGACGGACAATATGAACAGGATTAGTTTGTGAGATATCTTGTCAAAAGTCTTACTGGAATCAGTTGTTATAATGTCAAATTCTTCACCACTTTCTAAGGCTGAGAGAACAGAGGACACGAATTCGACGTGGTTAGTGGTAGTTGATCTACCTTTCAGAAAGCCGTGTGAATTAGGGGAAGTAAGAGATTTGCACTAGAAGCTTAAGGCTTCGTACAAAATGCTTTCAAGGAGTTTGGGTATATGTAAAAGTTTAGCTATGGGGCGGTAATTAGTGACTTCGCTCTTTAATCCCTTTTTGTGTATCGGTGTTATGAAAAAAGACTTCCATATCTGTGGAAATTCACCTTGACAGAGCGATAACTGGAAGAGATTTGCAAGGGGCTGAGAAAGTGTTGATTAACACTTTTTAAGAAATATGGATGGTGGGCCATTTGGGCCGGGTAAGTATTCATCTTCAAGTTGTTGTAATTTATTTTCCATCACTGTATGATCAAAACTTTGAGAAATGGGGGGACCAATGGGGAAGTTAAGCAGGTATTTGAAATAAGAGGGATCCCGTACGAAGGAATTATCGGCAAAAGATTGCTTAAAAAATGTAGATTATCGCTGGTAGTTGGAGACCCCACTAACTTGGCATAAGCTAGAGCCTCTAAGCTTATCCAAGAAGAGGCATTCTTAACTCGAGTTAGGGTTTGCGATAAAAAAATATTCATCCTCTGATTGAGGCCAGTGCATTTGAGGTAGATTGAATAATTTTTAATTAATTATTTGATCATATTTGAACCAAGACAACTACTGAAAGAAATCGACAACATACATAAGCACATACCACCCACCTTATCACTGCTAGGATATGACGAGCACAATCTACCTAAACTGCATGAGTTACTCAGAGTTAAAACGCGAGTAACCACATTCGCGATTCTATTTCTCGTCAAACTACCACTATTAAGTAGTCAAGTGTTCCAGATCTTCAAGCCTATTCCACTACCGGTCCAACATG
Organism: Volucella bombylans; assembly: GCA_949129095.1. Taxonomy (NCBI): domain Eukaryota; kingdom Metazoa; phylum Arthropoda; class Insecta; order Diptera; family Syrphidae; genus Volucella; species Volucella bombylans. The sequence goes on along the minus strand of OX422144.1, from coordinate 37,425,478 downwards.
GTGACTCCTTCATATTCATTCAGGCATCAACAGCATTTCTGGCTATAAGCCCATATCGAAACCAATATTTGCCATTATCCCACGATGAGTATAAGGAATGCTTGCAAACCAACGATGATAAATACCTGTGGAAGCAACGACATCTTATCTTCAACACTCACTCGACGGAATATCAGTGTGAGATTCATCTACTTAACCACGAGAAGCAATTATCAGCGCGATGCCTGCTTAAAACATCAACCAGGGAAAATGTGGATCCAAGTACATAACCCAAACCACTGGCTTTTTGCTTTTGAAGAAGAAGAAATGCTTTCTATAGTCTGTGGCACTAATATTACGAATACCAAACTTAATGGAGTTGGACTACTAAAATTAACTCCGACTTGCGTCATTAAGCAACAAAGAATGACGATTAATGCCCATAATTTTTACTTAACGAATTCTACTTCATCTTTTGTGCCAGCCTTAAATTTAACACAGCTTTTGAGGAACTCTATACCAGAAATATCTCATGAAATATCTGAGACCAAGAACTTCCTGATCCGCGGCGACGAAGACCTGTTAATTCGAAAGGAAATTGCAGACTTAAAACCTAACCAAATACTATCGAAACCTATCATTCATCATGATGTGCACCAATATTCCATTGGCTACCTGTCACTGTTTACCGTACTTATGCTGATCATCACCTTCGTCATCCACAAAAAAAAGAGCAAGGAAACAACGATGTCCAAATCAGGAAAATGTCTTTGAGCCTCAGAATCTCAAAGTCGGGAGGATGTTTAAACCTTAGTTTTATTAATGACTAATCTCTTTGTAAGCCTCACTTAAATTTTCCTCATATATTCTTACAGACAGTTTTCCCACCCTATTTACCGCCACTTATGCCCACTGAAATATCCAACATTCGTCTCCTAGGCATGCACTGACTTCACTTGACACCTGCTGAAAGACAGATGTAGCATCACATTTCGTCTGGCTACGAGCATGCACTTTTTCATTTCCCACATTCCCATGATTTACTATTTGTTATTTATTTTTATTTTAATTGTAAAATAGTATTTAAGCTAATGAATTTTTGAAAACAAAGTCACTTGTCACAAATCAGGCAAAGTCCTTCATTCAGATCAAAAGAGATCTGCTCATTTTCAATATAGTCTATTTCCTCCAGCCTATGATTTTAGCCTCAATCGGGATTACAGGTCTTATAATCCTTTCGTACATAACGTCCCATAAGAGAGGTCCTAGTACTGATCCTTGTGGAACTCCGCCAGTTATGTTGTACTGCCTTACATCATCCGTACCGTAGAGCAGGAACCGATTGTCGAAGTAACTTAGCATAATTTTTATTAAAAACCATGGCACCATCATTGACCTAAGAGAGTGAATTATAATCCCATAATTTGCAGAGTTTAACGTATTGTTAATACAGCGCCATATTTTTGGTACCTCCTGTCCATCTTCTTCCCCGAATGGCATCTTCTAGGGTCGTAGTTATCTTCCGAATAGCATCTACTGTAGAGCGAGCCTTTCTAAATCCATACTGCTGGTTTGAGAGTCATCCGGCTTCATCAATTAACACCTCCAGTCGGTTGCATATTATTCGCTCTAGTATTTTACCAATCGTGTCTAGTAAGCATATGGGACGATATGACGAGGGCTCATCCGGTGGTTTATTCCATTTGGGCAGCAACACAAGACGTTGCTTTTTCCATTGGTCTGGAAAAACCCCTTCCGTCAAACACTTGTTATACATTTATACGAATGCTTCTGTGTTTGTTTTGACGGCTAACTTAAGGACCTTATTTGGTATGCAGTCCAATCCAGGTGAATCGTTATTGCTAAATCGTTTGCATACATCCACCTACTTCCTGCGGTGGTTCTATATGCTCTGCTGGTGTATGCTCATGAGGGTGCGGGAGCCCTAGAGCCCTTTAGTTTTACCATGACCGTCCTGTAGGCGGTACCTCAGGGATTAATATCTGCTTCCTCGCAGAGTTCTTCAAAGCTGTTGTTTTTGCTTCTCCAATAGCTAATTTAAGATCCCTACGCCTATCTTTGTATTGCACTTGTAAGTTCTGGTGGGAGGGCTGACCTCTGGGTCACTGGTATGGTCTTCTAGCTCTATGCCACTTGTTGTGTAGCTCTGCTATTTCTTGGTTCCACCAGTATACTGGCGGCCGGCAGTTTGTTGACGTTTTCCATATCATAGATGCGTCGCAGGCTTTAGTCACTGTTTTAGTAACCTCAACAGCCATCGTGTTTGCTGCTCCTGGGTTTGTTGTGGATTCTCCAAAGATCAGGAAAAAGGTGTTTTTGTCCAGTGTGCTTGTTTTTCATCCCATTCGTTTTACCTACTTTGGAAGGCACTTCTGGGTTGCTCTACTTGCTTGCACTTCAAATAGGGTGGCCTGGTGGTTACTGTGGGTGTAGGCCTTACTGACTTTCCATTTTGATCCTCTCACTAGGGAACTTGTTATAAAAGTTACATCAACTCTGGAGCCTACGCCGTTTCTGGTGTATGTGTGCTCGTTGCCCGTATTAAGAAGTACTGCGTCAAGTGACGATACTACTTCTAGCAGAACCTCTTCTTTCCTATTGGTCCATATGCTGCCCCAATCAGTGGCCCATGCCTTGAAGTCACCAGCATCAGTAAAACGTGTTGACAGATTTTTGAAAATTTATTTCTCTGATGGCGGATGCAGCCCTTTTTTGATATCAACGATTTCGGTGAGATTTGTTTTTACCTTTAGGGACCAGCTAGTGTTCTCCATCGCCATTCTACATTAACTGACCCGTTATGAAATAAACAATGCGAGAATTTGGCATGCTGTCCTTTATTTTTTATTTTTGGTTTGCTTCCACCCTACAAGACAAGAGCCAAGTCATAAGCGAAACATTTTTAAAGAAAGTTATTTTGAGCCTGTTTTTTCATTGAAAGGTTTATGAGACATATATATTATTCATCTTTCCAAAAAGTTCCACAAAAATAAATTATGTCAGTTAAATGATGTTAACAAAAGCTATCAAAATAGATGTCATGCCCTTTTCCAACTTCCCAACTGAAAGGACCTGAACTACACGTGAACCCTCTTCAGTACTTGCCGCAATTTTTTTTGTATACATTTATTTGAAACTGACAAACCTAACCAATTTCACCAGCTCCAGTCCAATCCTTGTTTTAACGTTCTTTGAGTGTGATCATCGATTCGTCAGTTATTTTCAATTTCGGCGGCTTAAGTGATGACAGAAAGGTTTCCGATAATTTTGTTATGAAAAGGTGGACCTTGTACAGCTTAACGATTTCTTGGAATACTCTCTCTGGTTGATTTGTCTTTCAAATAATTATATTCAGGAAGCCAAGAAGAGATGGATTTCTCGATATGAGTGAATATATGTAAGTAACCCTAAGCAGGATTAGTCCTCGCAATACCTGGAACACATTTTGATCCCTATTTCTAGGGCAACTCAGGAATACATGTATTATATCTGAATTGCTTGGTTTGAATCTATAGCTTATATCTCCAGCTGTTTGCAGAGCATATAAATTTATCTACAATCAGCATATAAATCAATCAATTTATTTGGAAAAAGATGGTGGAACACATCGGCTGGTATCTGGTTGATTCGTTTTGCTCTTTTCTTATCTCATATAACAGAAAGTAGAATATAGCCTTCGTTATTCTATCATTCGTGAAATACATCTCGATGCTTGTCAAGTTGACCAAAGACTATGACAACCATTGCATTTATATCAAACATTTTATTTCCAAAGCCAGTACTGTTAATATTTACCTCTGATCAGACATTTCTCACTTCGTCTCTTCCACTCTCAAAATTATTATCTGAATGCATTTCGTCAAAAAAGCAGTTCAAATTCATTAGCATTCATTGCTTCGAAGTAAGGGTCATGAAAAATCTAGACAAATGCTACAGAACTTGAAAATAACAATTATTTATTTTTATATTTATAACAAAGAAGTATTGTAACAAATATTTTCATGTACTCGTATAAGTATGTTTACTTACTCGACAAAATCCAATTAAGCAAAACACTCTAACTCACATGGACAATGAACCTAAATGCAGGATTTTCCTCGTTCAACGTTTTCGTTACATACTCGTAGATATCGTTTTACAGTTTGAAAATATGTTATGGTTTCTAGTTTAATACTTGGTGGAAGATGGTCGCTTATGACCCACATAGGGATCCTTTAGCCTGTCGATGTTATACTTGGGTATTCTATCTGAGACTGCAGCTGTATGCAGTAGGACTCCAATCGGCTCCTCGTCTGGAGATGGTAAAATGGTCAATTTGTTTAGAATTGCTTACCTATCAGTAGGTACCAGCTGACTTTACGGCAACTCTTGTGCTTAAAGATAGTGCCACATAAGTCAAAATGATATGGAATAACGCAATACAATGTTGGGAATTCATGTTCTCCCGTCTGCAATCATTTTATTTTGCTCAGTCTCCAAATTTTCACATTAATTCTAACATTTCATTTTTATCAAACAAAATTTGGTAACAATGCGCGGAATGCAAATCTACGTTACTAAGTCTCTAGAGTCGCTAAGTTTTTTTTCCCATGTCCAATATCAGCCTACATTATATAGTGACTATAGAATAGTTACAGTGGACACTAGGCGGCGGTTCACGGACTGCCGCACAGTGGCTCATTTTGACTTTTTTGCTTGCAATAATCATAACTTTTAAATGAATAAAGATATCGTGACAGTTTTTTTCCTGCTTGGAGGAAATTAGCAGGACTATGAAATTAGCGAATGATTTACAGGGTGTTTCAGAATCTTCTGCTGAAATAAGATTTTTTCGCCACAGAGGCTAAACATAATATTTTTTTTTTAAAATCATTCAAAATTCCATGATTGAATTAATAACACGGTGTCTAAAAAACAGTGGTGAATTAAAATAAACGAACCATTTTTAAATCAGCCATTCGCAGATCTCCGCGGAGAACACATGTGTCTTGGCTTCGCTAAGTAAAAAAGGGAAAATGTGAAAAAGTTTTTTTTTTTCTCATAAATATAATTGATCGGGATTTTATTCGTTGACTCGGTAGCCAAGAGGTTAGAGGCGTCGGTCAACAAATCGTCGGACGCGAGTTCGATTCCAGGCCAAACTTCGAAATTTTTATTTTTTTTGTTTCTCTGAAATTGTGGTGGAGAGCGTTCCGCTCTTCCCATAACGGGAGATACTAAAGGCAACAATACGGTTGCTGGTGCAGTAGCGAAAGGCATTAAGAGGAGGAGAAGGTTGAAAACCCCTCCTAATCTAAGGAAAAAAAAATAAGTGCCCTGGTAAAAGATAAAGGAGATAAAGTGGCCGTCCATTATGAGGGGGGCAAGAAAAACTTTGCCTCTCTAGCGTCATCTGAGTCGGAAGACGAAGATGACGAAATAAATAATATTACCAGCAGCATACAGCAGCTGGAAGAAAAAGTGCTTGCTATTAAGCGAAAGCAAACTGAGCGCAGGCAGAGGGAGCAACAATCAGTATCACTGTAACACAGTGGAGGGCTACGCGAAAGTGAAAGAGCTCCTAAAGGAAACGACGATGGAGCACTACTCATTCACACCAAAGTGTGAAAAGCGGCAATCGATGCTGCTGAAGGGGTTGGAACCGTCTTCTGATTCTGAGAAGATCCTGGCACAGCTCAAAGAGAAGGAGTGCGAAGGACTCAAGTTTGTAGGGGTAAAGCCATTTACCACAGCTAGAGCCAGGCGGGAGAAACGGAGTCTGCCGTTCTTCCTGGTGCAGCTCAGTCCCGAAAGCCGTCTGGATAGTCTAAGGATTATCAATGTCCTAAACTACCAGGTGGTTCACTGGGAAAAACTAAAAAGGAGCGAAGGCGTTATACAATGCGTTCGCTGCCAGAGGTTCGGGCACGCCGCGTCGAACTGCCAAATGCAGCCTCGATGCGTGAAGTGCGCTAAGAACCACAGTTAAGAAGAGTATGCACTGGGTATTGACGGAGCATCCGATAGGTCGCAGCTCTCGTGCGTGTTATGTGGAAACGTGGGACACACCGCAAACTATGTGGGTTGACCTAAGTTCACTGACATTAGGAAAGCAAAACTGGCTCGGCAGCAGAAGGTGGAGGTCAAACGTTCACCTGTTAGGTTTCAAACACCAGCCGTCACGTCCCAAATTTCCTACGCCCAAATGGCGTCTGGTAGGGGGCTACGGTACAGAAAGCGACTGTTGCTTCCCCGGCGCCAACGCCGAGAACAACGGAAGCTGTACCTAACATGCTAGCCATCTTGCTCGCAATCCAAGGGCAGATAGCTCAGCTGCAAAAGCAGGTACAAGAACAGGCCAAGCGGGTGGACCAGATCTACGCGCTGCTGCCGGGCCTAACGCAACACATGCCGTAATGGGTACGCACATGGTGGAGCAAACTTTGAAGGTCCTTGCGGTGAATGTTAATTCACTGATTAGGATTGAACGAAGAGCCGCAATGTTTAAATTGCTACAAGACAAAACTCCTGATGTGCTTTTCGCTAGCGAAACCAAGCTAACTGATAAGCACAAACTGGAGTACAATAATTATATTGTTAGAAGAAGAAATCGACCCACATCCAAACGTGGAGGCGGTGTGGATCTGCATTAAAGTAGGTATACAATTTCACAGAGTGTACAAGGGCGAGTTGCGCAGGTTCTGGGTGTTGGAGGCAGTCGTCGTTTACATCCCGCTCCCCAGTGGAAAGCGGCTGTACTTGGAGTCTGTTTATGCACCTGATACTTCACAATCCACCCTATTCATTACAGAGCTCGACACGCTTTTTCGACTTCTGAGGCTGGAATCGGGGGAGAATTATTTTATAATCGGCGAGGATTTCAACGCTAGACACAGAGATTGGGGAAATAATTTGCCAAATACTAGAGGGAACCTACTACTCGATTGGTGGGGTCAGCACGATGTCATGTACAGACTCGGTCTTAAAGCGATGGATAACCCGTCGTTTCCCAGAGGCGGGTCTTATTTGGATCTACTGCTGTACGACGAACGCATACGACTGACAGGTACGAATTTATAAACGCTAAACTGTCTGCGCACATTCGTGTATGACAATGACCATTGGGTTTTAGTACCGAAATTACAGTTCCCAACGAAATTGCGGAATTGGAGGAGTTTGTCCAAAGATATTCTTACAACTACAGTAAGACTCGATGGACACGCTTCTCCGCAACTTTGACAAGAGCGCTCTCCTCGAACACGCTCCACCCACCGTCCAATAGGAATTTGTCAAACGAGGAGATCGACAATTACCTAAAACAAATGGACGAGACAATTAAACAAACAATGGACACTACAATACCGCGGTATCGACGTACGACTAACGAGGACCTGTTCCGCAATCCTACTATTGACGCACTGCACCGACAGAAAAGACTTCTGACAAGATTTAAAAACTTGTACAGACAGTTAACTGACCGACAAGACCCGGAGGTTAGGACACTGAAGTCGTGGATTAAAAATATCCAAAGGCTAATAAAAGAAAATTGCAAAATTTCTGTAAGTTTGTATTGGAACAACAAGGTTCGGGCTGTAAACACCAACAACCCGAATATGTTTCCGCAAATAAATAAACTATTTCGGAGAAAAAATCAAAACGACCTTCAGTGTCTTAAAATAGCCCGGACAACAGACTACGAACGGTTACTGACAATAGCAGGTATTGATCCAAATGAGGCCGCTGATGATGACGACTTTTTTGTGACCGAGGATCCACAGGAGAAAGTTGAAGCCATAAGGGCGACAAGGCCACTGATAACATTGGCCCTAATTACGACCTGGACAATCGCGTCTTGGTGCACGACTTCGGCATTCGAAATGAAATAGGGAACTGGCGATCCGAGGGCTCTGGTTTCACCTGGTTTAGCGACGAAAATATGGCAAATAACGTCATTGCCAGAGAGGGTGACCTACCCCCGTTCATTTCGAAGGAAGGACTCCATGAGATCTTCGACACAATCAGAGTTAAGAAATCAGTGGGGACCGATGGTATTCCGAATATCGTGCTTCGACATCTTCCTCTAGAAGCGGTGGACATCTACACCACCCTGTTTAATAATGCAATGAATAATGCACATTATCCAGCGCATTGGAAAACGGCGGTGGTTCAACCTATCCCCAAAAAGGGAAAGGATATATTCAATCCGGCGAATCTCCGGTCGATAAGTCTCCTTCCGAATATCAGTAAGGTTTTTGAAAAAGTAATCAATAGAGCTCTGTCTAGGTGGGCTGAGGACAAACATATAGTTCCGGATAATCAATTCGGTTTTAAGGCGGGACATGATATCTCACATGCCGCGTCTAAACTGGTGTCCGATATCTAATGGAATAAAGGAAAAAAACAATGTACTGGTGCCTGCCTTGTTGACTTGGAGAAGGCCTTCGACACCGTATGGTTAGAGGGTCTTTTCTATAAGCTGACTAGACTGGGGATCAGTAAACCACTCTTGTACATTCTTTATAATATGCTAACCAGCAGACAGTTCATCGTGAAAAATGGTGATGTGACTTCTGTTGGAATATTTCAAATTAAAAATGGTCTTCAGCAAGGCGCGGTCATCTCGCCGATCCTATCCAACATTTTTACACTTGATAGGTTCACTTCCCCATACTATTGCGTACGCAGACGATTTGATAGCGTACAGAACAGGTCCAAAAATCGAGGTTATTAATACTCTCTTACAGCGTGACTTCGACAAGATAAGACGATTTTGCGATGACTGGAAGTTGAAAATCAACTTTCAGAAGTCGGAAACCATTCTCTTTAGGACGCCGTTGTCTGGAGCCTCTAGGGATACCAGAAAAGTTCTCTATCATTGGACAACACGGACAACCTCTTGCATGTCGAAATGTAGTCAGATACCTTGGAATCTCGCTAGATCAGTTTCTGTATTTTGGCAAAAATGTAGATGCTGCTCTGGCCAGAGCTAAAGGTGCTTTTGCCCTTACAAAGAGACTGTTTTATAGCAGCCAACTCGATGCGCGGGTAAAGGTAATCTGCTACATGGCCCTTATCAGGCCCATGCTGGTATTTGGCTGTCCCATGTGGTTCAATGTACGAGCAAGCTTAATGGAAAAGATTCGGGTGTTTGAGAGGGCTTGCCTTAGGGCTTGTCTTCACTTGTACAGAACACCGGAGTCGGAGTACAAGGAATTTTATCCTAATGAGGTCCTTTACAACAGGGCGAACCTAATAAGAGTGGACAACTTCGTAATTAAGCTGACTCGAAGGCACATTGCAAGAGCAATGACGTCGACGAATAACCTGATATCTGGGGCTTACTACCCCAATAACCTTTACCACGAGAGTGTGCGCTCTGACGGCTTCGTTCCACCGGAAGCATTCCTCTACCTAGATCAGAAAGGGTTGATCCAGGATATATCAGCGGTCCCGTTAATTTTCCATGTCGCTCGGACAGCTGGGCACAGGCGACTCAACTACAATAGGGACGTCGCACACGGCAGTGTGGATCGCCTCAGGTTCAGTAGGGCGGTGGGGAATCGCGATAAGAGGGATGTCGTTCGGCAGCACCAGCATTTGGTGCTTTGATGGTTGAATGATGGGGAAGATGTTTCGTCATCGTTTCCGTCAATTAAGGACCAGCCTCACTAATGAGGCAGAGCTGACCAATTTATTTGCTCTGTAAAGAGCGGTGGCCAGCTTACATAGGTTTAGGTTAGCATTTAAGAAACATATACATACATCAGTGTATACAAAGGTGTATACTGATATATGTATATGATTGTGTATAATGTCTATTTGTATTTATGTGTGTATTGTACATTTAGGTCAGGTAGGCTAAGGTTTATTTTAAGTTAGATATTAAGTTTTTATAAAAAATAAAAAATTATGTCCTTATCATATGTTTTTGTAGACAAATTTTTTTCTTAGCCTTAAATATAGAAAATAAGTATTCCTAAAGCAAATGTAAATAAAGTCGAAAGACATAGATATAAGAATTTAGAGTAGCTTAGAGTGCCTGTGTGGGGCCAGTAAGTTAGTATAAGATTGTTAAGTAATTTTAAGCTAGCATTTAAGCATTTTTTGTTAGTATGTACGAGTTAATGATTAAGGAAATAAAATGCTTTAAAACTGAAAAAAAACTAAAAACCATTTTTAAATTTTTTTTGTGTATCAAAAGACAAACTTTTTTGTTTTGTGGCACATCAGCGTACATAATAAAATTATTCTGTGATTCACTTCAAGTCGGACAGCGGAGAAAAAAGTAAAGCGGAAAAAAATTTAAATAAAAAAAACATATTTCATCAATATTCTCTCCCTCTTGCAAGTTTCAAAATAAATTCAATGCAACGAATCTTCCATGTAATGGAGAAATTCCATAATTGTAGTTATGTTTGTCCTTAACAACTATCCCTATTTCGTCATTAACTTTATATTCAGTATTTGACTTTTGATATCATTGACTGTATTTTTTATGAGCTTTCCAGTCTCATTGGAACATTATGGGTAAGCAAAAATGAACTGATGATTAACGAGGGTTGCTTCAATGTTCACCATTTGAACTGTTAAGTCTCTGTGGAACAAGTGAGTATAAATTTAGAGTAAAAATGCTTTCTTTTATTCTTTTGACTAGCAATGGTCTTGCGGCAGAGACTGCCTTAGTTACATCAGCTTCCATCTTTCATGATCCTTATTATACTTTATTACTAATGCATTAGAAAGCTCTTCACTGGTTATGCTTTTGGTAGCATTTATTAGTTTTTGGTTTTTTTGGTGAAAGTCGAGCGCTCAGTTATTGACTTCCTTGGCCTTCCTCTTGATGACTTTGATGTACTTGGTGAATCACATGTTTCTTCTGTTCTTTATGTATTGATATGGATTCCTTGTTGTTTTTGAAATTCTTTCTCGATCTATAGGCTGCGACCCATTTTGATTGAAGATTCGCATAAATTGATGATAATTTTTTTTCAATTTCGGACACCTTTACGCTGACAAATTTTCATCGGTAATCTGTTTTCCTCGGTTTTCAGCAAGTAATTATTTTTTACGGCGCACATGTATATGAGACGTTGACAAAAATTTCAAATAAATTGTTGCATGAAATGTCCATTTTTTACTTTTTAGCTAATATTTTCTAATACAACCATTTGTTTAATGGTGTAATAATTTTTTTTTATACGCGAGTGGTAGTCTCTGAATTCGCATCGCATGACAATATTTTCGAACAAAACCAATAGCAAATGTTTATTACAGAAAAATGAAAATGTGCGTTGGAGTTTATAATTTTGTACAACGTTGTACTTCTTTTTTTGTTTGTAATTTGCGCGCACTCAAGGGTTTTAAAATGCTTATGAACGTTGGTTTTAAATGTTTGAACGTTATAATGATTATGAAATCGGCAGGGTATTCCATAAACGAGTTGTACGGCCTAGGAACGAATCAAGATATTTTAAGGTACTACGCGTCGGTGTTCGAGGGTGTCCATTATCTGAGTGATATTAGTATCACATATGAGTTTTGTCGCACGGTTTTGAATTCTATCTAGCAGGTGCGCCCGATCAGATGTGGGTATTGTACTCAAGTTTCGGGCGGATGAATGCCTTATACTAGTATATTGAGACTAGATCAGAGGGGGTGAAATATTTCTTATATCGCTTGAGGAAACCTAGACATTTCGCAGCATTTTTCACGACATCAAATACGTGGTCATTGTAACGTAAGTTGTCATTGACACGCATACCGAAGTGTCGAGCTTGCCACAAAGTGGGCAGCAAACAAATTGGCCTTATCCAAAGAGCTGACAATTGTAATGTTATTATAAAGGAGCGTTGGGATGGAAGATGAGACAGAATTTCTATTGTTTTTGACGAACGACTAGAAATGTTTACTACCTTTGGGACTTTGTAGTATTTTTTGCCTCTGCTTTTGGTCGTATTAAAATTTCACATGCTTAATAGAGACGTTGTAGTTATTCTTTATTCGTTTAAACTTTCTTCGGTTTTCCGAAGACCTCTGTCGGGTTGGTCTTGAAGGACCGGAAAAATATTTCTCTAACCCTAACAGCCTCTTCACAGCTCGAGTCGTACCATGCCTTTTCTTTTGGTTTGATACTCTTCGTCCGATGAGCGATAAAAGATTTCATATCAGCAGCGGCATCCACGTCGTTATCGAGAAAACATAACGACCAGTTAAAATTCCTAAGGAAGCTTTTAAGTCCGCTCCAGTTGGCGTTATCGTATTTTAGGAAACCTTTCTCAAACTGTGTGAGAAGTTAAAATCAAGTCCAAGTCGTTGACGGTATGACTATCAATGTCTGGTATTCACAAGGGCTCATTTACATGTTGGGTCAAGTTGTTTTCCGCAGCGAAGATCTAAACACACCATCTTTCGGGTGTTGTCTGTCCAGAATGTAGAAGCCACCCAGAATTGTGTACATATATTGTAATCACGATTTCAGCATGACATGGATGTCGTCTATTTTTAACAAACGGCACTATATGCCATACAGTTGGTGAAAGAGTGGCACTATTGCGTGACAAATTTTTCGAACGTGTGATTTCTCGAAATTCTAAACTCCAATTTGCCGACCAGATCGAGCGATTTAACATCATATGCTTTTCTCCTTTGGGGCTTAAAGAGAAAGTCTACGCCAATACGCCACCAACGATTTATGCACTAGGAGAGAATATTAGAGCTCTTATTCGTCAAATCAGTAATTAATACGATATTGTTTAACGCCATCTTTTAAAATCTATCCAAATGATAATTCATTCATTCACTAACAGTCCGAGTTTATTTTCTTTGACGAAAATTGGGATATTCAATACGTACTAGGTTTTATATCGCAATTTTGAAAATACTGGTATGCATAACTATAGTTACTTTATAGGATAGTAAAGTGCTTAGTTTTTTTTCAATAAAGGGTTATCAAGATACTTGGTCACTGTCACAAGTTCCACCATATTGTACTTTATAAATTAATAAATTTTCCATAAAAAATGTATATCAGTACACGAGTATTATAAATTAAACCATCTTTAATATCATATATTCACTCAGGCAATTTTTCTATGTATTACAGTGGCTTGTGTAATATATGCTCTAAGACACTTTAACTTAGCATTGGCAACAACTGATACTAACTCCACAATAATTATTACGTTTATTTTACTTACTCATTAAACTGGATCTGACTTACCATTATCCTGTCATAAATGAATATGAAAAATTCTGAAATATGCTACGGTTACTGTAACATTTACGGGCAGATTTGTTGTAAGCAATATCAGCTTAACATGGAAGAAATATGGGTAGCCGTCTGACTTTCTTTTGGTATTAATAAACTGGTAGAAGCGTTTAGGGTCCGAGACTAAGCTAAATTGCATGCGGTAGAGGTACTCAAGGTAAAGAGACTCACAAAGTTCAGAAAAACGATTATATACCGATCGATAATTACTGTAGTCGGAATCAGATCGAGTTCTTAAGAATTTGTGCCACAACTTGTTTCTGTTATTACGGAGAGAGCGCAACTCATTGTTGTACCAGGGAGTAGCAGATATGCAGTCCTTTCGAAAGGTATACGGAACCGATTGGCAAAGCAGGAGAAAATTAACGAATAGAACGTTGATAGAGCAAGATCAATGTTAGTTGTCTCACCAATAAAGTCAAAGTTAATGTTGCTGATGAGGTTTTTAAGTTTGTTAAAGTCGGTTCTACGGAAGTCAAATGAGAGTGAATTTTCCGAATCGACACATGTGTTGCCATTTTCATATGAATACATAATTGACAAGGGGGGATGAAGGCGGTCTAGGGTAGAAAGAAGATGATCACTCTTATAAACGACACAGTTATCTGAATCGGATGTGAAGACAAGGTCGAGTTGTCTGTTCATTGTATTAGGTATTCCACTAATCTGATGGAGACTTGAGTTGGTTAGGCAGTCCACCATCAATATTTCTATTTCAGATGTCGAATTACGAGAGACAAAATGAGACGAATCATCGGAAGGCTCCCATATAAGGTGAGGGAGGTTGAAATCTCCTACTAGAACAATGCAATCTTCAGGTTGTGCATCCACAGTCAAAAAATCAACTGCGTGAACTACAGGTTGATAAGACTCAATGGGTTGAGATGGGTGAATGTAGCAACAAAGTACGTAAAGACATCGTTTGGGGAGCGTAATGTTGGCACATACTAACTCAAAGTTGTCAGTGTGGGGAATATCGACAGGAGTTGCGTGAAAGCAGTTCCGGATTGCTAGTAAAACAACGCGGCCATAAGGATTATCCGCTCTTTCAAATCCATCTTTTCGAAAAACGTTGAAATTTGGAGGAAACAGCTCATGGTTTTTAATGTCTGGAATTAGATTTGTTTCAGTAAGAGCAATTAGGTCATAGGGAAACTTTTGAGAATTGAGATATACCGAGGAGATTTTAGAGCGCAAACCTCTTGCATTTTGGTAGTAAATGGACAGGCATTGTGGACTGGAGGATACAGATTTCAGTTTGTTAGGAACTGTAATAGTTTTTAAAATTTGAACGAGTTCTTTGCAAATGGGAAAGACATTTGGAGCTGACATGCGAAGACAAGGTAGAAAGATCATTATGAACTTCGTCGGAAGAGATGTCGAAACTCTCATGGTAGCGAACGAAAATTTGCATTAATTCCGCTGGCTTAATAGGAAGACCTTCTCGTTGAATCGAAACCATTATGTTGGTTTTGGTTATGCTATCAAACGGAGTTGGGTTTGTCGTGTAAGTAGGCAAGGTAGAGCCGAACATTTTCATAAATGCGGCGGTCTCTCAAACGAGATACTACATAACGACTGTCATCATTCATATCAGAAAATTTTTTAGTGAGTTTGACAGTTGGTGGAAGGAGTGGGTCAAGGTATTTTGGGTGAGAATCGGAGGCACGAGCGGATGATGAAGGGACTGGATGGTCAAGCACCCCGGAACTAGAATTTTGACTAGTGAGGGGGGTTGGATCAGGTGGATTGATAGATGAAGATGAGGAATGGGTGGTTGGGTTTAGTATATGGGAGCTAATAAAATTAGGATATTTGTCGGATGGGGCATTGTTAGTTGGAACTTGGGTAGAAGGCGCAGGAGCAAGGTTAAATGAAACTCTGTTTTGAAGAGGCTTTAAAGATTTGGTGAGGGGAGGGAGAGAATTTGGTGTAGCGACTCTGGTGTTCTTTTTAGATTGTGCAAAGGGGGGAAGGAGTGAGGAGAATCTTGGAAAGATATTGGTCTTAAATGACCAGTTTGAGTGGGGATGTTGATGGGATGGGGCAGAATTGTTCGGGCTATGTTTTCTTTTAATAGTAAACTTATTATCTACCATATCCTTCCGTTGGGTGATGACCATCTTTTCCGTTATTGGTATGCCGTCCGATGATTTGAACATCCAATCGTATTTAGTGGGTATACGTATTTCAAAACACTGGCCGTTTTTGCTCTTGACTTTGCCAACTTGTTTACATTTGACGTCTTGTATACCGAATTTACTCCTAAAAAGGGCTTTGATCCAGGACGGGCTTGCGTGACGTGGGGCAGCTTGGAGGAAGAAAGTAGACAGTTCCGGTTTTTTGATCGCTTCAAAATTCATTTTATTTAATTTTTGAATTCTGTTGGTCCATTCGGGGAGAGTCCAGGATGTCCCAAAAGCCCTAATTATTGGCAATGGTCTTGGATCGGGATTGGTGGTCAAAGTTGCATTTATCGTAGAGGGTTGAACGGGGGCTTCGGTGGTAGCGGCTATTGAATGAGTTGGGGCTGAAGTGGTTGAAGCTCGTCGTGCAAGGATTTGTTACTCGGGCTTACTGCATCCGGCTTACTAGAGATGTGCTTTAATTCCTCCAATATCTGCATCGTGGTTGATCTAGTGGATGCAGCTTCCTCACTAAGAAAATTGAGGTCATGTTGGATCGATCCGATGTTTTCGGTATGTTCAGCATGCTTGAGATGTAGAAGAGTTGATTGGTCAGCCAATGTTGACATAATTTTTCCCAACTGAGTTGCAGTTGACTGAATCGCTGGTAATGTGTTTGAGCAGAGAGACTTATCAGAATCTGTTAATTTAATGATTTTAGAGTGCAGGGATTGAACAGCTGATTTTATGGTGGTTATGCTGTTATCGATCGAACAGTTTAGATTGTCATGGCTCTCTGAAATGAGTTTGGTTATATTTTTACTGCTGAATTGAATTTCGCATTTCAGCTCTGCAATCGAGTCTGCAAGCCCAATTAGTTGCTGGTTATTACATTTTATAGCCAGCATTATATGTGCCAGGGAGATGGTCCGGCACTCTACACAAAAAAAGCCGAATATGCGCTTATACTCTTCGAGATGAGTTTTAGCGTTTCTGCTCAAACCAATGCATATGGGATGGAATTTCTTTCCACATATCCCATTACATGTAACCATTTCCACTGTGTTAGTAGGTACAGCGCAGTCAGCAAATGCACAGGAAGACATGGTTAAATTATTAGCAAGTAGGTTATTAAGTATTATTATTATTATTATTTTTTTTTTTTTAAAGGCACTGTATTTTGATGACACTGAGAAGTTATGGTGTAAGTGAATGGGAACAGGTAATGTGGTTCGAATGGGGTCAAACACGAAACCAAAAGAAAAAGTCAAACAGAAAAACAATTATTCACAAATTATCGCGGAGCGAAATTAAAACACGTCCGAACTTGACGGTGGGTAAGAAGACAGATACGATGCTACTAAAGAATATTTCTACGGGCTACTGACAAAACCCACGATTAATGCCCTAACTATGACGTTTAAAATATCTGAGGTTATTTTAACGCCAAAATAGCAAAAAAAAAATAGCTGCAGTAGCACAATCGGAAAGAATAGCCTACATGATATCACATTTAGAAACAGACAACGGGGTGAATACCACTTTCCTCACTTCAATATTCAAGCTGTGAGCTAAATATGAGCTGATTCTGCGATCATGAAAAAGTATTTACTTCTACAGACAGTTAAACTTAATTTATATATTAAGTATATATGTATTATGTATATATATATATATATGTATGTGTGTGCGTACGTCTTAGATGTAAGTAGGTTTAAGTAGATTAAGATTTATTTTTAGGTAGTCTGTAGTTAGTTTAGTTTTAGTTTTAAGTTTTATAAAAAATAAAAAAATGTCCATTCACTAATTTGTTTACTTATAATTTATTTTCTTAGTTCTAGTATTAAGTAATGTTAAAATAAAAGTAGACTGTCAGATTCGTCGAAAGACAGTTTAAGTGTTAGGTTTAACTTAGAGTGCCCGCATGGGGCCAGTAAGTTAGAATAAGATTATTTGTAAGTAATTTAAGCAGATTTTTAAGCGTTTTTTGTTTAGCATATAAGAGTAATTTAAGTTAAAAAAATAAAAATGAATAAAAACTGAAAAAAAACAGTTAAACTTAAAATTTTGGGTGATGAAACTAACGATTTGCGTCTAGGCGCCCAAAATGAAGCTATTAAATAGTATACAAACTTGCATATAACAGGGGTGCCTGATAAAATACTTACTTTTATGCTCTAACCATTAAAAGGAATGTGTGAATGTCAGAAATTCATTATTACAGTTTTAGCATCACAATTGAAAATACATGCCAGTATGCAGAACGCAGCGAGCTGCCCCTGGCGCAGTTGCTACCTTTAAAGCTGATGCACGAAAAATGCATTAAGCTATAAATGAGAAAGCCAAGTATACAATTATGCTGTCAACAATAAGGGACGTACGACATCTACTAGTCGAATAGAAAGCCAAAAGGCACCTTCCAGCTAGTAAGGGATCTTATGTACATCGGCTCCGCTATTACTATTACTTCACTAGAAATCAAATGAAGAATTACACTTGCTGTTCCGTTGGTCTAAGAAGAAATTTGTGTAATGATATCTTGCCAAGAAACACTAAAAAGACTTTTTATTTGACTCTTATTAAATTAGTCTTCCGCTATGACGTGGAAGCTTAAATGTGAAGTCGGGAGAAACATCCCCCGCTTGCATTGACAGCTTTCGCAAGAGCAAACATAACAAATAGTTGGCCGCGCTAACTGCAGAACTTTGTTGGTTGAGGCCCAAGTACAACCCGGACTATGGCGTCACCAAAATAAATGAATGAACATCATCATTATATCATAGTTACCTATGCATTTGCACTTTCCTTCCGAGTGCTCTCATTTAATTTCATTTAACATTGCATGGCAGAATAAAGAAAAGCCTTGTTAAATAAATTTTAAATAAATTCTAAATAAATTCTCTAAAGATATTCTTATATTGTTTTCCTTACTTACATTGATTTCCTTCCTTCGAATAGAAGTAAAATTTCAACAGAAGTCTAAAAAACAGTTTTATATATAATATATAATCGACTCAGTTAATCGCTAGTTAACAATTATCTTTTATGTAATATAGGTTATATTTTTTATTCTTCATTTAATTTTATTTGTACCACAAACTTTATCTAAGGCCTTGCATATATAATATGTATTTATGTATATGCACACTAATAACTCCAGTCTTATTGTTCAATATACTTCAATATGAAGCAATCAGGGGTTTACAAAAAATTAGCCCTTCAGATAAAGTAAGTATCATTGGGGTATGGGAATTCTGATTCTTGTCAATTCTAAAAATCAGGATTTGAAACTCTCTAGGAATTATGTTATTTCATATAGTAAATTTAATTAAATGTACAACGTAAGCCGAGAGTGAAAACAATTAGTGGCTAAAAGCATCCAGAGCTGTCATAATTCATTCATTTTTTAATACTTGTAATTATTTGTAGAGGTTTTGTAGGTTTTATTTGAGCTGGCTTCGAAATGTTGGCCGAAGAAATTACTCCAGCACATTTTGTAGTCCTTGGCAGATAAGTTACTTCTGCAAGATTTAATTTTCTTTCTGTCATTGAATTATATTGCAAATAGTATGAACAATAATACCCTAGAGTTCAGGGTAGAATTACATATTAATCAGATTCGTTCAAAATGTTATGTACTTAACAACAAACAACCCTTACTAAATATTTAAAATTCGAGATTTATAACTAGTTCACGTACAATTCGATAAGTAATCACAATCAACTTTACTTAATATAAGGTAAGATGATTGGTTTTACCAACAAATTGAATACGCTTGAAATTATTTCAGAACGATTGTCTTTAATCAACTTTGATAAAATAAATGAAATACTATATAACAGGAATCAGATTAGATCAAGAGTTTTAATCAAATCCTGTTCAAATCATGATTTTACCTATCACAAGGTCTTAAAGTGTTTTATGACGTTGATTTGTATGTATATATCTATATATGACGTTATGACGTTATCGTTCATACTTACTATTTTGTCTTTGAATTGATGCGACACTTTAATCTCAATCTTTACTATACAAGTACTCGTATTTGAATTTGTATGAGTACACTTTGTTTAAGATTATTTCTCGATTCTACATATTTATTTGAAATTATACGAATATACTGGTAAATTACCACAAAAAGATGTATTATTAAGCAGGGTTTTCAAGTTGAATTAACACCTGAAATATTAAAAGAAGAATTACAATAATACAATAATACGAGTACTGGTGTGTTACAGCTGGCATTATTTGAAAGCTATTATATTTTCAAAGCAGGAATTTACGCTACGTTTGCTAATGACACTGCTATACTAGCAGTAGGAAAAACGATCGAAAAAACAACAACTGAACTACAAAGGGCTCTGAATAATTTAATTAATATACAAGGGCCTTCCAGATTGCCCTCAACGAAACTTAATCCGTTCATGTAAACTTTACTTCCAGAAAAACAAATAGGTTGCCTACCCTCATAAACTCGAAGCTTTGTAAATACCTCGGAATAAAAATTTACGCAAAATTAAAATTTAAGTCGCACGTAAAAAGGAAACGTAAAGAACTCAAAGACTAATACACAGAAATGTATTGGTTACTTTGAAAATACTCCAAGCATAGCATCGGGAATAAACTGCTGCTATACAAGCAAGTGTTGAAGACGCTATGGGCCTAAAGTGGTTTACAAATCTGCGGTTGTGCCAAAAAAACAAATGCCAATAGTTGGAAATAAGTGTCCAATCACCATCAGTCAGTTCAGTTTAAATGCATTTTTATTTAACTAGTTAATTTACTCTTATATGCTACACAAAAAAATGCTTAAAAATTTGCTTAAATAACTTACAAATAATCTTATTCTAACTTACTGTCCCCATGCGGGCACTGTAAGTTAAACCTAACCCTTAAACTATTCTTTCAACGTATCTTACAGTCTAATTTTATTTTTATTTTAACATTAATTTATACTAAAGCTAAGAAAATAAATTTTAACAAAAAACTTAGTTAATGGAAATTTTTTAATATTTTATAAAACTTAAAACTAGAAGCCTACAAACTACCTGAAAATAAATCTTAATCTACTTAACCTACTTACATCTAACATAAATATAGACATACATAAATATGTATATACATAATATATATGTACATAATGTATAAATATATGTATATATGTATATATTTATTTATTATAAATTGATTTTTTAATTGATTTAAATTAAATTTATTATTTTTTTTTGTGTTTTTATATATTTTTTTTTTTTTTAAATAACTTAATCCTATCTAAAACTATGTAAGCCGTCCATGGCTAAAAAAAAAATTATTCTGGCCCACTTTGCTTCACATGAACCTACCTATCACTGGAGAAGTTCGACGACGAAGCATCCTCCCCTTCAACAAGCCACCAAAATTGTTGGTGTTGCTGAGCAACATTCCTCATGTCGCGACTCCCTACCGCCCTACTGAACCGGAGACGGACACTGCCATGCGACGTCGTTACGATAAAATTGTATGTACTCAGATTCTGGTGTTCTGTATAAGCGAAGTTAAGTCCAAAGACAAGCCCTCTCAAACACCCGAATCCTTTCCAATAAACTTGCTCTCACGTTGAACCACACAGGACATCCAAATACAAGCATAGGCCTGATAAGGGCCATGTAGCAGATCAGCTTCACCCTCGAATTGAGTAGCCTTAGCTACATAAACAGACACCATGTATAACCGCTTTACACTACGGAGAGGGATACACACGATGCATGCTTCCAGCACCTGGTACTTACGTACTACACGACTGTATACTCTTTTAAAATGTATACTGAATAGAGAGCAAGATAGCTTGCATGTCAGGTACTGGTTCCGGTGCTCTGTATCCTGGGGCCTGAGAAGCAACCTTCGCTTGCTGTACCGTATTTCCACTACCTGCCGCCATTTGGGCGTAGGTAACAGGGGGGGTAACGGCTTCAGTTTGTATATGCACGGGTGGACGTTTAACTTCCACTTTCTGCTGCCGAGCCAGATTTACTCATTTGATGCATTGGAATTTGGGACAACCCCGATAATTTGCGGTGTGTCCCGTGTTCCTACATGAGACACAAGAGAGTTGGCTTTTTTCTGACGCTCCGTCCTTACCCAGAGCGCATTCCTCAGATTTGTGGTTCTTGTCACACTTCACGCATCGAGGCTGCATTTCGCAGTTCGACGCAGCGTGTCCGAAACTTTGGCAGCGAACATATTGTAAAATGTGGTCGCTCCGCTTTACTCTTTCCCATGACACAATCTGGTAGTCCAGGACTTTGATGCTCCTTAGACCATCCAGTTTGCTATTGGGAGTCAGCTGAACCAGGAAGAATGGTAGCTTCCGCTTTTCCATTTTGGTTGTAGCTGTGACGAATGGCTTAACCCTCACGAATTTGAGCTCGGCACACTCATTCTCTTTGAGCAGTGCGAAGAGTTCCTCCGGATCAGTTGACGGCTATAACCCTCTCAGCAGCATAGTTTGTAGCTTTTCACCCTTCGGTGTGAAGGAGAAGAACTCCGTCGTCGTGTCCTTTAATAATTGTTTTATCTTATTATAATGTTTCACGGAGTTGCATGCCTATCCATACTTAATCTCTTAATAAAAAAATTATTGCCTATGGCCGACTTACATAACTCGATTGCAATTCTTGCAATTCCATCCTGAAGGTGTTTTTGTTTCCGTTCTTGGTGTTGCTGTTGCTGTTGTTTCTGCGGTTGTTGCTGCTTTTGTTGTAGCTGTTTCTGCTGTTCTTGTTGTTGCAACTGAGGTTTAGGTTGTTGTTTTTGTTTCGGCGGTCTTTGGGGTTGTTGCTGTTCCGCTTGGTTTTTGGTGGATTGCTCCATTTTCCCGTGTTTTTGTTGGTAGGGATTTTGCTGCTCCCTTTCTCTCCTTCCCATTTGTTTGGCTTTTATATCAAATATTTGTTGTTCTAGCATTTTGATGCTGCTATGCAGCGACTCGACTTATTCTTCTTCGTCGTCTGAATCTGACGCTGCCAGTGTGACGAAACTGTTGCTTCCTACCATGTAGCGGTCCTCCCTCACATCGGACACTGATTTTGATGTCGTAGCCCCTTTATTTACATCAACCAGCATCTTTTCCGTTGATGTAGATGGGACAGGGCACTTTGCAGGGCTGGGAGTCTGTTTTAGCTTCCTCCTCCTCTTTGCTGTTGTCTTTACTGATCCCTCTGCTGGGTTAACAGTCTGTGCTGCGTAGTCAGATGATGACATCACGTCATCCACTTTACCCGTTTTTTGTTGAGCGGGTCGCTCGTTTTTTCCCATCACGTGATACTTTTACCGTTTTTAATATATTGTAAATTAAAGGAAGGGAAAAAAACAACGATTCGTGGATATCGGGATTTGAACCCATATTTCTGGTACCGTGACTGTGGAACACTTGCACTAGGCTAATTGGGGCCTAACATACAATATGTCTAGGTACTAATCTATATTTTATTTCACTGTTTAATTTTGCTTACAAGCTGAAGCACTTCTTGTCGCGATGAAAATCAATGAATGACTGAGTCCAAGCACCATGGTACATGAGAAATGACGATTTGCACAGAGATCTCGGTATTGCTACAGTTGTAGAGG
This sequence comes from Volucella bombylans, assembly GCA_949129095.1. NCBI lineage: Eukaryota > Metazoa > Arthropoda > Insecta > Diptera > Syrphidae > Volucella > Volucella bombylans. Next base: position 37,402,500 of record OX422144.1, on the reverse strand, counting down.
AAACAAAAAACCTTTTGAGAAAGCACAAAATTCATCCTATACAGTGCTGCAAATTTCGAAGGAAAGTAATCCGTTGCACCGTGTTTATTGTTTAAAGTACCAAACCTTTCGACCTCGCGCGATCAAATTTAACCGCATTTAAATAGCGAAAGATGTTGGAACTTTCATTGGACAGACACCACGTTTATTTCATTAAAGAAAATGTTCTTGATAATTCGAGACTTAACTGCGGTAAGTAACATATTGATTTCAAAGATAGCTGTTTTTAATGAGTAAAAAACTTACTCTACTATGAATACGCGCATGCGATGCTCAAAGTGTTTATGGAAGATTTTCACATTCACTCGGTGGCAAAATAAAAATGTCTTAATTATAATAAAAGAAATGTCTAAACTTCAATAGTTTCACTCTTTTTAACTTTTATCCCTTAGTAGGGATAACTCTAAAATTGAAAGTGTCAGTTTTTTCAAATTTGCATGCAGTATACACTGCTAAATTACTGTGTTAACATATGAAATAATCAAATCAGACTAATATGTTAGAGCTTGTCGTGATAGTTGTTTTTAAGCTGTATATTGGGTTGCACCACATGAAATAACCGATTTTATAATAAAAATTAAAAGCCAATATTATTTTTCCGTAAATTTTTATTCAATATGACATTCCTCTAACGTGATACAAGGTCAAATATTCCTTTTTCTTAGAAGTGCTGACTTTTTGAGGCAATGAAATCTTCAAAGGCTTTTATGACCTCTGCTCGGCTCCGGAAGACCTTCTGCCGGCTAAATGAATCTGGATTGAGGAAAAGATGGTAAACCGTTGGGGAAATATCAGATGCGGAAGAATTGCAAATCCCAACTGCAACAGTTTTTGCACTATTACTTGTGAGGTATGGGGTCTAGCATTGTCATGCAAAAGGGTCGGACCTTGCCTAATGACCAACGCAGGTTGCTTTTCAGCCAATTTGACATACAATATGTCGATTTCCTCACAATATTTGATAGCGTTTATCGTTTCTGAAATGAAATGAAAAGTGGATTGGTCCTCTCGATGTCTACCAAATTATCACCATAAACTTTTTCGGGTGGAGATCGGACTTGTGGATGTGTTTTGGTTTTTCATCTGCATCCAACACATCCGGTGCAAAAACGTTTCAGTTTAGTTTCTTAGTTCAATTTCGAAGAAGTAATTCTGCATAGAAAAATTAGAAAACTACATGAATATTTTATTTTTGTTTGTATTTTTTTTTATAAATTAAATTTAATAAATAATAATTATTTTAATATTGTTTTTCTTACAGCAATAAGAGCCTTGTCTTTTTTTAGACATAATATCGATCACTTCATCTGAATCCAATGAATATCTGAGTGAACAAACAACATTGCTCAGTCGTTCATAGACCTCGATAGAGGATAGACGTGTTTCGGCTGTTTTTCAAGAGAAAAAAAAATAAAACAGTGTGATAAAAGTAGAATTAAAAACAATTTTGACAAGTGCTTCGGTAGTGCAACAGCAGTGGTGTCGACCGAGAAACCAAGGATCGTGGGTTCGATCCCCGGAGTAGGACGGACTTTCTATTGTTAAAAAAAAAGTTAATAAATTAAATCAAACAACTTTGTTTAAATCGAACGATGAGTGGAAGAGAGCGGTCCGCTATTCCAATAGCGGAACCAGCAGCAGAGGTAGTCTTGGCATCGGATGATCAAGCGGCTACATCATCAGGCCATAACGCATCTGGGAATCCAGACAATACAAAAAAGAGGAGGAAGCTGCGGCCTACTCCAAACCACGTCAAGCGCCCTTCCCTCTCAGTTTACTCCGAAAAGCTGCCCGGTGAAACGAGGGAAGCGGTGACAAGAAGAATAAAAAGGGCAGCAACAAACCCATCAAACGATGAATTCCCATACGTGTCTGACGGTGGGGAAGGTCACTATATGGGCGGTAATAATTCCGCAGCGCTGGCGGCTTCTGAGTCCGAAAAAGAGGTGAAAGCTCTAAGCAGCCATATCAATGAACTGCAATTACAGATACTGGCTATTAAAGCCAAACAAGTTGCGAGAAGAGAGAAGGAGCAGCAGCAAGAACTCCAGATCTCACAGCAACAACAAAAAGTATGCGTGGAGCAACCACTGCAACAAAAAGAGAAACAGCCATAAAAACAACAAAAACTACAGACACCGACAACAAAAGATGCACAACCACTACAAAAGCATAAACAGCAAAAACAACAGCAACAAAAATCGCAGCAGCAGCAACAACAGCAGCAGCAGAAGCAACAACAAAAACAACAACCACCGAAATCAACTAAGCAGCGGGTACCTCCAATCAACACTTTTAAGATGGAGTTAAAAGAAACAAATGAACTATGTAAGTCGGCCATAGGAAATAATTTTTACATTAAACGACTTAGTTTAGATAGGCATGCGATCCACTGTAACACAGTGGAGCGCTATACTAAAATAAAAAGGTTACTGAAGGAATCGACGACGGAGTTCTTCTCCTACACCCCGAAGGGGGACAAGCTGCAAACAATGCTGCTGAGGGGGTTAGAACCGTCGACTGATCCGGAGGAGCTCCTTGCACTGCTCAAAGAGAAGGAGTGCGAAGAGCTCAAATTCGTAGGGGTTAGGCCATTTGTCACGGCTAGAGCCAAAAGGGAGAAAGGAAACTACCGTTCTTCCTGGTTCAGCTAAGTCCCAACAGCAAACTGGATGGTCTAAGGAGCATCAAAGTCCTAGACTACCAGGTTGTACACTGGGAAAAATTAAAGAGGAGCGAAAACATTTTACAAGGTGTTCGCTGCCAAAGGTTCGGGCACGCCGCGTCGAACTGCGAAATGCAGCCTCGATGCGTGAAGTGTGGAAAGAACCACAAATCCGAGGAATGCGCTCTAGGTAAGGGCGGAGCGTCAGAAAAAAGATAAATCTCTTGTGCGTTATGTAAGAACACGGGACACACCCGAAATTATCGGGGTTGTCTCAAATTCCAATACATCAAAAGAGTAAATCTGGCTCGGCAGCAGAAATTGGAAGTTTAACGTCCACTCGTGCAGGCACAAACACCAGCCGTTACTCCCACGTTACCTACGCCCAAATGGCGGCATGTAGGGGAAATACGGTACAACAACCAAAGGAAGCTTCTCAGGCCCCAGCGCCTGAACCTGTACCTGACATGCTGGCTATCTTGCTCTCTATTCAGTATACATTTTAAAAGAGTATACAGTCGTGTAGTACGTAAGTACCAGGTGCTGGAAGCATGCATCGTGTGTATCCCTCTCCGTAGTGGAAAGCGGTTATACATGGTGTCTGTTTATGTAGCTAAGGCTACCCAATCCACTTTATTCATCTCAGAGCTCGAGACACTTTTTTGATTCCTAATATAGAGATTAGGGAAATAATACACCAAATACTAGAGAGAACCTACTATTCAATTGGTGGGGTCAGCACAATATAATGTATCGACTCGGTCTTAAGGCGACGGATAGTCCGTCCTTTCCTAGACACGGGTCCTATTTGGATTTCTTGTTGTTCGACACACGAATACACCTGACATACACAAACCAGCAAACCATAAACTGTATACGCACTCTTGTGTACGACAGTGACCATTGCGGTCTCAGTACCGAAATAACCGTTTCGAACGAAGCTGCGGAATTGGACGAGTTTTTTCAAAGGCATGCCTACAACTATAGCAGGGTGCGTTGGATACACTTCTTCAGAACACTGACGAGAGCACTCTCCTCGAATTCGCTCTACCCACCGTCCAACAGAAATCTGTTAAACGAGGAGATTGACAGGTATCTAAGACTAATGGACGAGACAATTAATAGAACAATGGACAAAACGATACCTCGGTATCAACACACTGACAAGGAAGACTTATTCCGCAACGCAACCATTGACGCACTGCACCGACATAAAAGTAGACTGCTGCCAAGGCTAAAAACCTTGTACAGACAGTTTACTAACAGACATAACCCTGAGATTATGACGCTAAAGTCGTCGATCAAAAACCTCCAAGTATTAATAAAAGAAAATTACAGTGCTTCTGTAAGTTTGTATTGGAACAACAAAATTCGAGCTGTAAGCACCAGCAACCCGAATATGTTCCCGCAAATAAATAAAATATTTCGGAGAAAAGATCAAAACGACCTTTCGTGTCTTAAAATCGCCCGAACGACGGACAACGAGTACATACTTATAGCAGCAGGCATAGATCCAAATGAGGCTGTTGATGATGACAACTTCTTTGTGATCGAGGATCCGCAGGAGAAGGTAGAGGCTATTGGAGCCACTTTCCAGGAAGTATATAAGGCGAATGACATCATTGGCCCGAACCACGACCTGGAAAATCGAGTCCTTGTGCACAATTTCTACCTTCGAAATGAAATAGTGAATTGGCGATTCGAGAGCTCGGGTTTCATCCAGTTCAGTGACGAGAATATGGAAAATAATGTCATCACCAATGAAATGGTACTACCCACCTTCATTTCGAGGGAAGAGCTCCAAACGATCTTCGAATCGCTTAGAAGTAAGAAATCAGTGGGAACCGATGAAATACCGAACATTGTGCTTCGAAATCTCCCATTCGAAGCGGTGGACATTTATACCACCCTATTTAACAATGCAATGAATAATGCACATTATCCAGACCATTGGAAAACTGCGGTGGTGCACACCATCACCAAAAGGGATAAAGACACATCCAATCCGGCGAATCTCCGGTCGATCAGTCTCCTTCCAAACATCAGTAAGGTATTCGAGAAGGTGATCAATAGAGTCCTGACTAAGTGGGTTGAGGACAAACATATAGTTCCGGATAATCAATTCGGTTTCAAGGCGGGGCACGATGTTATTCATGCTGCGTCTAAACTGGTTTCTGATATCCAATGGAACAAAGGCAAGAATCAGTGCACTGGTGGCTGCCTGATTGATTTGGAAAAAGCCTTCGATACCGTATGGTTAGAAGGACTCTTTTTCAAGCTGGACAGGTTGGGCATTAGTAAACCACTGCTGTATATTCTTTTTGATATGCTCTCCAGTAGACAGTTCATCGTGAATAATGGCGATGTGACTTCTGCTGGAACATTTAACATTAAAAACGGTCTGCAACAAGGTGCGGTAAATTCGCCGATCCTATTCAGCATTTACACAAGTGATCTGATAGGTTCACTTCACCATGCCACAGCGTACGCAGACGACTTAATCGCGTACAGAACAGGTCCAAAGATTGAGGTCATTAATATACTCTTGCAACGTGACTGCGATAAAATTAAAAGATATTGTGATGACTGGAAGTTGAAAATCAATTTTCAGAAGTCGGAAACTATTTTGTTTAGGACGCCTTTGTCTGGGGCCTCTAGGGATACCAGAAAGAATTGGCGAAAGTTCTCGATCGTGGGGCAGCACGGGCAGCCACTTGTTTATCGAAATGTAGTTAGATATGTACCTTGGGATCTGGCTAGATAAATATCTGTATTTTAACAAACATATAGATGTGGCTCTGGCCAGAGCCAAAGGTGCTTTTGCCTTACAAAGAGACTGTTTTATAACAGCCAACTCGATGCGAGGGTAAAGGTTATCTGCTACATGGCCCTTATCAGGCCTATGCTTGTACTTGGATGCCCCGTGTGGTTTATTGGAAAAGATTCGAGTGTTTGAGAGGGCTTGTCTCAGGACTTTTCTTCGCTTATACAGAACACCAGAGTCTGAGTACATAAAATTATATCCTAATGAGGTCTTGTACAATAGGGCGAACCTAATAAGAGTGGACAATTTCGTTATTAAGTTGACTCGAAGGCACATTGCAAGAGCAATGACCTCATCGAACAACCTGATTTCCGGGGCTTTCTACCCTAATTACATGTATCGTGAGAGAGTTCGCTTTGACGGCTTTGTTCCTCCGGAAGCGTTGCTCTACCTAGATATGAAAGGTCTGATCCAGGACAGATTGGCGATGCCGCTAATATTCCACGTTGCTCGAACAGCTGTGGACAGGCGACTCAACTACGACAGAGACGTCGCACATGGCAGTGCGGAGCGTCTCCGGTTCGGTAGGTCGGTAGGGAGTCGCGACATAAGGGATGTTGCTCGGCAGCACCAACAATTCTGGTGGCTAGATGAAAGAGGGGACGTTTCGTCGTCGAATTCCTCCAGTAATACTCGTACGTAGCTCCATAGGAAGCAAAGTCGGTCTTCTGCAAGTTTGATTAGCCGTGGCCGGCTTACATAGTGGTAGGTAGAATTAGGGTAGATTTAAGAAAAAAAAAATAATAAAAAAAAATGAAAATCACAAAAAAAAAATTATATTAGAGCAGAAGTAAGTAACACTCTGAAACTCTAAAATACGGTATATGATTAGATAGTTTAAGTAGGATTAAGTAGTTAAGAAGTTAAGTAATTAAGAAGTTAAGTAGTTAAGATTTAGTTTTAGGTAGTTTATAGGTTTAGTTTTTAAGTTTTATATTATAACAAAAAGTCCATATACTAAGTTTTTCTACTTAAAGTTTATTTTCTTAGTTTTAGTTTTAATAAATTATAAACAACAATCAAAATAGTCTTTAAGATACGTAGAAAGACATAGTTTATGTGTTAGGTTTAACTTTGAGTGCCCGTATGGGGCCAGTAAGATAGAATAAGATTATTTGTAAGTTATTTAAGCTAACTTTTAAGCATTTTTTTGTCTAGCCTGTAAGTGTAAATGAGGTATAAAAATAAAAATGTGTATAAAAAAAAAAGAAAAAAGACAACATTGCTAGTGCGCTAAGTCTTGGCTGGCCCACGAGGCCTCGGGATACTGTTTGATCCTTATCATCGTTAAATAGGTTCTTTCAACGCTAGCTGTTGTAACAGGTAGTGTGGCCAAAATTGTAAGTAAGTACCTTATACTCTTGAAGTAGGTCTTGTCAAATATATATTTAGCAGTTTCAGAACATCGGTAGAGGGATCAATCGATGATCGATGGGTATATACTCCGCTTTAACAGCTGATAAGGATATTGCGTTATCAAAGTAAAGAGTTAGCTTTTCCATTTTATTTTCGCGATTAACGGCAGCAAAACCTGGAAGCAGAACTTGAAACGATGGTAGAACATACTCGTTGACCATAAATCTGTAAGTAAGATTTTGTATTAGAGAATCTACACAGGGAATAAGTATAGAAACTCTAAAATAGTCTTCAGGACATTATGTTTCTGGTTTGGAGCGTGTTGTTTACTTCAAAGAAATCCTCGGAGCTGTTATGTTAACTTCTCTAAAAAAATCTCCGGCATTTTCTCTCATGCTTTTAAGAGATTTTAAGACTTGTTTTGTGTGATTTATTGGAGAGACGAAATTCAAAGATTTATTTTGTAGGAAAATTGATAAGAGTAGCGTTAAACTAAAAAGGTTTTCGCATGCAATGAGGCTTACCAGGAAATCACTTCTTAGAATTGATGCCAAAAGAGTTGATGCTTTTGAAGACATCGCCCACGTCTTGATGGATATTTCTTCAAGACTAATCGCAATATAACAGATAATGCCGTCATGCCTTTCAATAAACCTTGTTTCACAAAGGCACAAAAATCGTTTTTTCCTGCTGCGTGTTTTTGTATGGCGTTTTGGAAAGTCTTATTTGCATTTGAATTGTTTCGGAAGAAATTGGCTATTTTGCAAAGCGTTGACTTGCAACTGGCGTTTGGATACTGTTGCCGTAAAAATAAACGAATTCAAGGATATAATTAATAACCTGAACTTAATTCAAATATTTTCTTTTAAATCATTTCGGCTGGGCTTGAACCTCTCCTGGCTACGTGCCTTGGCACTAAGGAAAACACTAATTATGTAAAAATTATGACGTCTATGTGAATACAATTTCCATTTAAATCCATTCCAATAACTTAATAATACTCAACTTGGCTCAAGTCGTAGTGTATTGACATCCCCATTGGACGGCTCGGAGTTCAATACCAGCCGTGAACGAAAGACTTATTTTCAGGCAACTAAAATCTCGTGAGATAAATGTTTGCCTAAATACAATTTCAAGTCAATTTATACTAATAATTTAGTCTCCCCATTTAATGTTGGATTCCACCCATGGAGCCCAAACATCTTTCTTTCTCTTTCTGTCCCATTTTCCGAAAAACTTAACACAGCTTTGACATCATCAGTGTAGTCATACCCACATGAGTGTTAAGTTCTTAAAAAAAATTTAAAACTTTTAATATATCAATTTTAACGCCTTACTGCATGATTTGTTTTCTTTGTATAAAAAATATACTACTTTGATCAAAAAGTTTCCGGAATACCCGGAACCACCGTGCAGCGCTCCCATTATTCCGATTTAAGTTCTGTTCTTTTTGTTAAGTTGGTAAATCTGTTGTTGACATTCCCTCTAAATCTTAGCATCATAGCTTGACATTTGTAAAAGTTACGTAGCCAAAGTACATCTATCTATGTGTGTGTTGGTGATTTTTTATAATTTTAAAAATGGATTTAAATTTGCAACAACGAACTTGTATTAAATTTTGCGTAAAAAATGGACTTAATGGTGCGCGAACTTTGGAAATGTTGGAAAAGTGTTTCGGCAACGATTCTCTAAAGAAAACGGTCATTTACAAATGGCACGAGCGGTTCAAAAGTGGTCGTGACTCAATCAAAGATAATGAACGCAGTGACAGACCATCGACATCGAACACCGACGAAAATATTGATGGAGTAAAAGAAATGTTGGTCAATATCCGCAAATTAACCATTAGAGAGATAGCGGAGGACTTGAACATTGCCTATGGATCCGTCCAAGACATTTTGGTTAATGATTTGGGTTTCCATCGTGTAGCAGCAAAGTTGGTGCAAAAAGACCTCAATTTCATGCAAAAAAGAGACCGTGTTGACGTAGCAAAAGAGATGATTTGCGAGGATGAATACAACAAAAGGATCGTTACTGGAGACGACATCCGGACATCAGGCAAGCGAATGGCGTTCACCAAATGAGCCGAGACCAAAAAAAACACGTCGTTTTCAGTCAAAAAAGAAGGCAATGCTCACGGTTTTTATGGATTACAACAGTTTAGTGCATCATAAATTTTTGTCGGAAGGCCAAACAGTAAACAAGGAGTATTATTTGGGCGTTATGAGACGTTTGCGTGAAGCAATTCGCCGAAAGAGACCAGAATTGTGGGTAGAAAACTCGTGGATTTTGCACCAAGATAACGCACCGTCGCACAGTGCCATCATTATTCGTATTTTTTTGACGAAAAATTCAACAAATACCATCCAACAGTCACCGAATTCACCTGATTTGGCTCCCGTGACTTCTTTCTGTTTAAAAAACACTACGGGGAACGCGTTTCAGCAGCCGAGAGGAAGTAATGGAAAAATCGCAGGAAGCACTCATGGACATACCGAAAACCGATTATAAAAAATGTTTCGAGGATTGGATCAAGCGCCGGAATAAGTGTGTTGCACTCGATGGGGATTACTTTGAAGGGGACAATATAGATTTAGATAAATAAGCTTGTATTTTTAGTTTTCTGAATAAATTCCTTTAACAAATTAAGTGACACGGGGTTTAGGTATTATATTTTCTATTTATTGAAATAAAATGGAATTATAGAAGTTTTTCCAGTTTTATCATAAATGGCGTACTGAACATGAAAGCCAAAAAGGTACTCTAAGTAATAATTGTAAATGAATCATAAGATAAGTGATCTAGAACTAACAAAAAACCGTTACTTTTGTCGTTAAGGCATAAGAAAACTTAACATTTTAAGAACTCTACACATGATCTCCAATTGCATTCTGATATCTTAAAATGATGTCTCAAAGTCCAGATGAGAAGGTAATCTAGTTTGTCGCTGGCACTTGGTTTGGCGACATGTGATACACATCCTCGGCTACCTTACTTACTTACTTACTTCAGGTAGCGCTACAACCCTTCCTCACAGTATTAGCTTGCCTATGCGACGTTCGGGATATCCGCAGTTGCGAGTTAGTTACAACACGGTAGTGAACACCCATAACACCGCGGGAGTGCATGTAGTCAATCTGGTTGACGGTTTATTGATCAGTAGTTTTAGAAGTCCCCTTGTGAATATCGAGATATAGGAACCGCGTGTTAGATACGACAATATTTCGCCCCTCCTAAAAGTCGCTTAGCCCGAATCCTTTATCGGAGCAGGTGTCGTGCAGGCTATATCTTCCGACAGCACTGCCAAAGGTAATCTCTCTTGCTAGCTTTGCATTGCTCGTAGTTCTTGTCCAATAGCTCCTAGAAGCTATCTTAGTCCTCTTTGTCCTCTGTGAAGGCGTGCGCGCATACAAGGCTAATGCTGACATTAGCCTTAATAATAACATAGCATAACCTTAATACGTCTGCCTCTAACAACAAAGGAGCTGCTTTTGCCGTCGACATCAATCGCCGTGGTATATGACGTAGTTTTTCATCCTCTTTTTATTCAGCTCATCCTCAGCTAGAGAGATCTTTAAATCTGCTAAGGGCAATCATCAGCATCAGCACCACTAAACCATCTGCAGTTCAAAAGCCACACGTTGACTGTTATCATATCAATTATGTGGAAAAATATACGATTGTAAAATTTTTTTGACTTTATCTGAATTTTGCAATGCCACAGAAGACCATATAACAGATCCAAGCCACGCTGCCTTTAGAAAAGATAGGTGTTCTATTCTTTTTTATCGCAGCACCGAACTTCAGAAGCTGGTCTGCCGCCTACGTACGTCGGAGCCAAGTTCACGATTCTGTTGTCGTACCAGGTGGTTACAGAAATTTCAATGTTGTCCACCAAATTTAATTTTTTAACAGTTTCACCCCCTCCCTTTTCTTTCAAATATTTTTCTGTTGGGATTCTACATTCTGGAATACGACTAACTTTTATTGTGCCTAATGATAAAATACCTCTTTAGTAAGATATGACCGTTATCAAAAAACAATTTGTAATTATATCGCCCTGGGATCGTCCTAGCAGGTCAAACAACAACGGGAAGTACTAAAGTATAAATTTCGAAATCAACGCTAACTCAAGAGCTACTGCTTAGCACAAAATTTGTATAGCCTCTTCGTCGGTACTATGTGTTCATCACCCACCAAAAATGGTCGAAGTAAAAAGGGTCATGCCCCGGTTGATCATTTGGTATTTACATATTTAAAGTTGCTATTGATGGGAATAAAGCGTCTCAATTCTTCAAACCCATTGCATGACATTACAGTACTACTTTCTGGACGTTATGTATAGTATGATCTCGTTGATAGTAATTGTATTGTATGTAAAGACACATATCAACAAACTGCTTCAGTTCCTTAGCTGTGGCGTAGAGTGTCTATTCGGGACCTTTTTCGGACGCATATCGTATAGTTTCTCGTTCTATATGTTGCAATATTTCTTTATTAAATAGATACTTCAAAAATTGAATAGTCGTTTCCAGGCTCATGATTTCGAAAGGCAATTTCAAATCCCTCGTAAACTTTATTTCAGTCTCATGTTTTTTTCGAAAATCTATCTATTTATCTATCTCTCCTCACACTGCTCGTTGAACTATATGCTATTTGAGGCAAAGGCAAATCACCTTCGGAATCAAAATCACATTAATGGGTCTCCCGAATATACTCAAAAATGCATACATAATACATTATTTGGCCCTCTGTTTGACCGGTGTTCATCAGTTGACAAATGTTCGTCAGTGCGGCCAATTAAAAACTGTCCGATACACCCTGGTGGTCATGGATTACTTCAGTAAGTGGCCGGAAGTGTTTGCCATCCCAAATCAAGAGGCTAAGACCGTATCCGAACAGATAGGCAACAACTGGGTGAGCAGATTTGGGGTCCCAATGGAACTACACTCTGATCTAGGGCGAAACTTTGAATCAAAAGTCTTCCAGGAAGTGTGCCAATCTTGGGAACAACGAAGACAATGACAACGCCAATTCTCCCTCAATCTGATGGAATGGTCGAGCTATTCAATCGGACCTTGAATGAGCATCTATCCAAGGTCGTCCGCAACTGTCAACGGGATTGGGATCGACACATTCTGTTTAATGGCCTACCGAAACGCGGGACATAGTTCAACAGGACACACACCATCCGAGATCTTATTTTGTCAAACAGTTCGGTTGCCAAGTGAAGCAAAATTCGGTTCCCCACCTACGGAGCCCAAAGAGGTGAACGACTACGTGGATGACTTGCGCAGTAGAATTCGTGCATGAAGACACCAGAGGAAATATGAAGCTAGCGAGCAGCCGCATGAAGACTAGGTACGACATCAAGGCGAAATCGTCCGGCTTCAACGAAGGAGATCTGGTCTGGTTGTATAATCCTCATCGTAAGAGAGGCAAATCACCAAAATTGCAACAGGACTGGGAAGATCCATACAAGCTGATAACTTACATTAATGACATTGTCTACCGGATCCAGCGTGGGGCTCGAGGAAAATTGAAGGTGGTCCATTTGGATAGAATGTGCCATTTCAACAGAATGTTGAATGACGAAGTTGTTCGGGACGAACCACTGTAGGGGGGGAGCAGTGTGATAACCACTTAAATATGAGCAGCGTCAACTAGGTTTATATAGCAGAAGATTTCGATACTCGAAGAGCAGAAGAATTCGATACTTGAATAGCAAAGTGTCAACCATTGGTGAATGGAGAGATGAATCGAATTTGCTAGCAAAATGGAAATTGTATGTGACGCTGGATGGCGAGGATTGTTCTCGAAGTATGGTATTCGAGTATAAATACCAGTATCCTCAAGGTATGCAAGTCAGTACATCAGTTGAATTTGAAGTGTAAATTAAGAAAAATGATTAAGTGGTTTGAGTAAAAGATAAGAAAAGTTAAGCGGTTGATAAATTGGATTGTATTGAGATAAACGATTAAATTGTGAATTGTAACTGTATTGAATAAAGCGAATGAAAAGAATAAGTTCTTCATATGTACCCACACAAACATTCTACAATATGAAATGCTATGTTATATTTAATATGTATGTATACAATAAGAAACATTTTCTAGATTTTTAATTATATGAGCTATAATTCGGCATGGTTCATACGTATATGGTTCATACGTATTTGTGGTACAGGGTTAAAGTAATCTTTTTTTCACAAAATAAATACGAATGGTATTACCATGATATTTCATTTAGGAAGTACTTCAATACCTTATTAAACGATAAGTACATATTTGCGGTATTATAAATACATAAGTCTAAAGCGTGTGGGTGCGATTCGTATGTTTTTGCAAGCTCAACAATCACTATGAGTTATGGGTCGGAAGCGTACTTTACGTTCATAGTCAAGTGATAGTAATAATAGAGCAGCGAATTACAAGTTCGTACATGACTGATGCGGTTTTTGAACCCCTCTAATATTGGACGATGAAGTAACGGACCGGGCATGCAACTGATCTGGCCGGGGAAAGGCTCAGACAAGAAAGGGAGCAAAGTGAGCAAAGCACCTCTGGGACCATCAGTAACTCAACAGAAGAACACAAATATGTGACACAAGTTCGACACGAAATTATGCTGTTATTACTGGTGTCTCAACAACCCTGGCGAACGAAAAATATTAACGTTGTCCAAAAAACGGTATGGTGCCCGATTTCAGCTCTTTCCCTTATTCTATAACCAGGGCGAAACAGTGACTACTGAAGGAGATTTGCCAATTGATTGACAAGTCTCTCTTGCAACAACTGGGGCACTATGACCGAACGCTATTGCAGATAGATGGTGCCAGTCTTCCCATAGCTAGAGTTTCTATGATAAGATGATAATAATGACGGAATTTTTTCAAGTAAGCTGATAGGCAAGAATGGTGACATTCGAGGGCCACTTCGCTACTCGGCTGCCATATATTGCGACTTCTTTTTGCGAGAATACCATAGGTCGGAGGTTTGTGATAACTAGGAGAAAATATTCACATTAAAATTGCAACCATTGAGCTTGCAAGAAACCGTCATCGTTGAAACCATATTGTCTTTAGAAAATTTCACGTTGTTAAACTCTTACTTATAAAACTAATTATTAAGGAATAAATTATATTTATTTTTGATTTTAAATTTAAAGTTTTTTAATTGAAATCCCATCTCCATTATAAAATCCCGTTTGTAGCTAAATCTTCCTCCATTCACAAAACAGATATTTTTTTATGTAAAAGACACTTTAATTAATTAATAAACTAGTCCCTTAAATTAAATAGTGTTTTCGTTTGAATACCCGTAAGGAAAGATACGATTTTCATTAAAAAAATATAAAATGACGTTCAGCTACTTTAGGCATTCGACTTTCTCGGCCTTACGAATGCAATCTTCCCGCCATTTGAGACTCTGTCTCGCAAATAACGTGGTAAATATTAATTTCCAAGGCCTGAATAGTTTGCGGTTTGTCAGCATACACCAAAGACTTTACATAGCAAAATAAGTAGTAATCGAGGGGCATTCGGTTGCCATTTTATTGGTCTAGCTCGAGATATGATGTCGTCGTTGAACCGAGTTGTGGCACGTTGCGCCATCGTGTTGGAAGCAAATCGCAACACATCAAACATCAGTGGAAGTGTATATGCCAACCAGTTACGATCAACCCATATTCATGATGATTTCTCAAACAATTCTGAACATAAATGTCAGAAATGACAGCACTGTGTGAATGTTACCCCTATTGCAAGAACTACGAGTATCAATTAAAATCAAAAAACTTTTACATAAGTTGCTTTTAACCATATTATGTACCTTATTATTACAATTACACAAAAATGACGTGCACAGAATGATACAATTTTAAATGAAATTATAATTGGTTCATATTTAGTAATTACTATTATACGACTATTTACTTTGGGTAAACAAACACTTAAGATGATAATTTGCTGCTAAACTACGTATGAAAAAAAAAAATGTTTTAAGAGAAATAAATGCCGCCATTCAGAGAACATTCATTACATTACTTTCTCCTCTAAGAGAAATCACAATAAAATTTGATTTTTGTACAAATTCGTTGCATTTTAAGAGAACTTGTACTACTCCGTTTTTCTAAAATAATAAACAATCCATTTGATTGAAACATCACGACAATTTTCGTATATAAGACGCAGCCACCTACAGATTACTAAACGCTTCTATTTTTCTATACTATAAGCATAATAACAGTAACTTGATTTTGCAGTATATAATAAAAAAAAAATATTTGTTGTGTTCAGAATTTAATTAAACAATCTTTCCCGACCACGAAATAAAATCAACTACCAAACAAAGCTTTGTATGCGAGACTTTTTTTATTTGCCAATTCGTCATCATTCACACGAGAACGACACCGTCGACATTGTTGGCAGCATGGTTATATAGGGTTCTCTATACTTAAGCGATCAATTAGTGGAAAAGGTATTCCACTACTTAGTCAGACGCCGACGGAATCTGGTCGTCTTTTATTTTGCGGAGACGATCTTTTGCGAATACAAAACTCAAATACGAATAAATAGTAAATACCAAGTTGTGTAACAACGTGTTTTTCGCCAATCCGGGAGTATTTACATTTACTTGTTTTCATTTTTAATTTTGTTCTCAGTTTCGTTGTTTCTTTCTTGTTTTAAAAATTATTTGCAGCCATAAAAAAATTTCTCCACATTACGTTTCAAGGGTTTTTATTGAAGTCAAGTTCGATTGTGGTAAAAAGTTCTAGATTTCAAAATAAAAAATTAACAGGTGCTATCAAATGGTCCCCAAAAATGGCTTTACAATCTTAATATCTTATATACATACGTTTAATCTTACATAATTAATTAAAATTATTTAATGTAACAAATTCTTCGACATAAACTTGTGTACTCGTTCCTTCAAACTGTTATAGTATTGTTTACTCCAATTAGAGGACCTTCCATTGGGTAAGTGACAGTGTTAAGTGCTTTTACGTACGTGCATATACTCAGACGTGAATAATTTGTTTTTATTTATAAGTTGCTTGAATTTGTATTAATTTGTATACACTATTTGTTAGTTTCTTGGTTTTATCCTTTTTTCATATACCTAGTTAAATTCAAAGGATTGGTTTATATAGGTGTTGTTATGTTTCGCATGAAATATGCTCACTAAATGTTCGATGTTTCTTTTTACCATATATTTTATATCATTCCCAGTTTAATTCTGTTCCTTATTTCAAACTAAAATAACGGATTATTTAAACACCAATAACAATAATCCAATTTCCAAAAACGGGCTTTAAAGAACTTTGAATGAAAACGTAATTTCTATTCAATAGAGAAATTTACGAATATGAATACCTACATACGAGTATGTATTTTGACAGCAAATTTAGAGCATTCTTGTGACGTTACACATGATGAAATGATGTAAGATAAATGTATACGTGTGATCTAACTGCTAGTATGAATCAAACAAAGCTCTTTGGTCAACTCAGAAATTGTACATCGTTATATACGTTATAGATACTTTCAACGGCCTCTATGATATAATCATAGATGTTTGTACAAATTATTTGAAAGGACATATATTTTGTATGCCTTGAATTAAATATTCACTTAATAACAATATTTTAAATTAAAACAATATGTACATAACGCGAGATTTGAAAAACGTGTGCCTATGATTGTCAATATATGTTACACACGATTGTCGTATATACTCGAGTATGTACAACTGAGTGAAATATTATCTCAAATTTATTGAACACTCGTACCAACAGGCAGACGCAAGAACGAACGCATAGGCAAAGCAAATTCATAATTTTAATAGTATTTATTTGATATTAAATTAGAGACTCGGTGGCCTAGTTCTCTCTCTTTCCTTATCAAATTATTCGAAGCCCGCACAAGCATGGGTACATTAGAACAATAGCCCCTTTTATTGTTCTACTTATTTTAAAATTTGTCAGAAAAAGTAACAGACGCTAAATTCAATGATAATCCATACCTACAAAAAAACACAAGAGGTAAATAAATAAAATTACACAGTAGCAGTACGAGTATATTTTCTGGTTGAAGAGTTTGGAAATTTAAGGAAAATGTAACAGAAATTAGTTTAATTTCATTTTTTAAATTTACTGATATCAAAGAGTAAACATATGTAAAATATTTACATACGAGTATACTCGTACTACACATAAACAAGAGTATATTAAGTAAACGTCGATCTAAGCAAAGTCTATCCAACCGAAATTTCAACTAATCAACCAACATTTTTTATTACCTATTCAAAGTGACAATTTAAAAAAAAATCTTTCTCACGCTACGTTCCAAGTATGGAATACATGTACATGTATTGTGTGTACTGTCGAATTCGCGGAAGTACATATGCTTAAATCTCGCAGAATTCTATTGCAATATATCCACAAATTTTAATAGAAAACACAAATTCTTATTTGAATATCAAATATCCAATATTAAATTAATTCTGCAAATCGATTAGTTTTTTATTTATTACTGACAACATGCAATATGCACTATCTCTTAATTTTTTAAGATATCATTGACTTGCCTTCATTAAGGGCTGACCAGAATGTGAATCTGAAGCTTGAATTTTGAATCGATGTCAAACGCAGATACACGTCCATCGTGAATCTGTATCTCGAAGTTGGGTGCTTTTCAACTTCGAGATACAGATTCACACAGATACGCATTGTGTTGGCGCTTACGGCTATGTATTCAACATGTATTCAACTTTTGACAACTCGATATCAGATACAGATTCAAGCTTCAGATTCACATTCTGGTCAGCCCTTTAGGCTTGAATCTTATATCCAAAGGCCCAAATGTCATCTCCCAGCTGTTAATATTTAAAAACAAGAAATTTTACCAATACAGACAATTTAAAGCTTCCGTATTAGAACACCTCTCCTGACTTCTAAACTCTTTCTTCCTATTTTCTTTCATTCTATTCTCACTCCCTTTTCTTCATGTTTCTCTTCCTCCTCTCTTACCATCCAATTTCTTATTTTATTATTATTATTTTTTTTTTTTTTATTGTAACTATATATATGCTTAACATTTGATTTTTTGTTATATTATTAAAATATTAATTTATTAGCATTTTGTTAGATTATATATTATTGCCATATCCTAGTACTATAAAAGACAAAGTCTTATCTGTACAGTTTGTATTATCCAATAAATTGAATTGAATTGAATTGAAATTGAATTGAATACTGCATTATAAAATATGACAATTTTTTTATTATAATGTACTATAAGCGTGTTCCGGATTTGTTGAAGTCCTTGAGGGGAGATTCCTTGAAATATTCCAAAAAAACATCGTATTGCTAGAAGTAAAGTACTCATACTCATATATACGATACCCCATTTGTAACCATACCCATATAAATTTGCAACATGTTATTTTCAATAGAAGTCAAAACAGGGCGGCGTAGGGCCTTGCTGAAAACCTCTGTGTATCGCAAAAAATGTCAAGGAATCTCCACTTAAAGTCTTCAACTCATTATCTGGAACACCCTGTATATAAAAATAAATAAAAATAAACATTTGTATGTCATGATTTTTCTTATCTTATTGAGTAAGGTACCAACTTTGTTGTTGATAGAACTGTAAATATATTCGCGTATATTTATATAAAAATACAGAAATAATATTTTTTCATGCTGCTTTCTTGCCAAACTTCATTCAGCTCATAACTTACGAGTAACACTGTTAACGAGTATTGATCTATCCCAGTTGATGATATAGAGCGAGTCTATATTTTTGTAATGGTTTCTGATGAACGATCTTTATTATATCTGTGTCAAAACACGTTGTTTGCATTTAAATATATTTGAATGCATGGCAAGATTTTTTACGATCTACTTCAATTAGCTTTTGATCCTGCATACCAAATCATGAATCCTCCCATTTCCGGATACAAGTTTCCAAATCGAAGCCAAGAATTCGATATTTCAGTGCTTCTCATAAAAGCATGTACTGTTCCAGTTCATAAATAGATGTTCTGTGCTATTTGATGTTTCGCTCGATTGACTCCTGTTCGCCATATTTGCTAGAGTGAAGATTACGTCTACTCTGAGGTTGGCTAAGTACAGTGCAGTATCAGTCACCATTTTAAATCGTAGGTACGAATATTTTTTTAATAGAGTTAAAATGAATAATTGGAAAGATTTTACAAATGGCGTCGAATGTCAATTTGGTTTAGACATTTGTGAAGCAAATAGAATTAGAATTTGATGAATAATTCGTCAGTGATTTTGGCGCATTGACGAAGATCGTTTCCACCTATGTGGATATGTATCAAACAAAATCTGCGGTTCTGTGTTACTAAAAATCCGCGAGTAATGCACGAAGAGGGCTACAGAACAAAGATCAATGAATTTTTTATTCCTCAATTGGATGAATTGGGATTGGAAGACATGTGCATACAACCGACATTCTTTGTAAAGCAAAGGGTCTAAATGTTCACACATTATGCCCACTCTGTATGTATAGAAACTGGTAAGTCTGACGCGGTTTCGAAGCTCTATTTTACTCAAAATCCTATTGCTAAATAAGGAAGATAATAAATTCAGATAAATTATAAAGATAAAATGGGCTTGGGCTATTAGTTCATAATAAGTGTCATGTGATTTTACTTCTGCATGATGCTATTCTTGCTGTGCATATATTCGTCCGATCGACATTATTGTTTCCCAGAATCATATTATTATTAATATTACTTATTTTTTCACTGTAAACATTTATACAAAAACTAATTTTAGAGATCTCAAACCTACAATAAATATATTATACTGTGATCGTATTTTACTTTAAATATTTTGTAATTATGTGACATGTATCAATTACCACAGTATTTTGAATGTTTTGCAAGGTTTTTATGGATATTTCCAACAAAGCATACAATTATTGATATTATCTTAAAGGATTTTAGTTGTCATTACGCTTGGATCTCTATTGCAAGCTCAGTCTACTTGTAAATATCGTCCAAATGGGTCTTCTCCATATTCCTTCTAAGTGGGGATATGCTAAGAAGTTGTTCTTTTGTTACCTTTTTAGAAAGGGTTACATTAGGGCTGTTATGTGACACGCTACCTGTTTCAATAACTGAAATGGGATTAAAGAAATAATATCTTTCTTTTCTTTCTGATGCTATATAATTTATTTTCAAAAGTTCGATTTGAAAGATTTTAGCAACATTAAAATACTTAGTTGTGTGTAAATCTGAATCTTCGTAAGGGTTCGTCTACTTGACTATATATTTCATATAATTTTATACCACTTCAATCAAAAAAATTTCTTTCACAGTGTTTTTCATTGACAGTTTTTGATCAACGTTCTGGTCGGCTAACAATTGTCTTTTTTGTTTGGTTTTTTGTGTAGAGGTTTTACGGCCAATTCATGTATGGGAACACATGTTTTGACTTTTTGATAATACAAAAAAAATGTATCTGATACTCACTATACCCCTTTCACCTAACATGTGAGGCAGTGATGTTTTTCTTACCGCCCTTTGGGGATGGTAATTATTAAACCTTTTGTTAGCCACGTGCTAAACAATATTTCTTAGATTTCGATAACAGTTAGAGACCATGTAATAACTCAGGACGAATGTTACTTTATTTATATTTAGGTGTCCCTACAATCCGGAGTGGACTTAGCCTTCAACTAATAGCACTATCAATTTAGCGTGACCCTTATAATTTCTTTAAATTTACAGTGGAGTCCAGGTAGACAAAGCTTTCAACTACATTGCTTCACAATTGTTTGACTACTCAATTGCTTAGGAACTACTATAATCCGGAGCCCGGAATCAATAAATATGCCTCCTCAGCTTTTCTAGTCACTAGCTAATGAGCTTTATTCGCACTCTCCTAACGCGAGGTTTTCTGTGAATCCGACGTTTGACCTCGATCTTGAAATAAAGGTGTCTGCGAATTCTGGACATAGATAAACGTTTACTCGTACATCCTTGCCGACACCGAAGAGTAAAAAAAATAGTTTTTCATTGTCAATATCGCAATACAATTCGCTAAGTCCATTATTATTTCTCTTTTTGCAAAGCAAACGAAAATAAAGGCTTTTTAAAAATTAAAATAATATGCAGATGCAGATGAGGTGAAATCATTTCAAAAGAGCTCATTCCTTAGAGCCACTTCTAGGATTGCCACTTTGTATTTGTAAAGTCGAACTCGCCTTTTATGATATAGATTTGTGCTCATTTACAATCTTAACCCGTAGAATCTGCTTTTAAACAGTGCATTTGTTTGCTTACACTCTGAGGTATTGTTGTATGGCTGCTACTATATAAACTTTTCATTCGAAACAAAACATAAATTAAATCGAATATATCAAATATATATATATACATATGTATTTTAGAATAATACAGAAATATTATAAATTTATTAAAGCTGAAAACAGCCATTAGAAAATAAATATGTGTCAATGAACGCCATTGTTTAATTTGCTGAAATCTAAAATAAGTTTTTGGATTCCAGATCCAAGAAAAAAATATACAGACATAAATACGTTAATTTGTAGGACTGATTTTTATTCATCAAATAAATGTTTGATATATAATATATTTTTTAAAATAAACAAATCTATAGTGTAATGATTTGTCATTGTATAAAAGCTAAAACTAAACTCCACATTCAGACAATCATATGATTGATATGACAGGTAAATGTATTCTTAAGAAAACCTCTAAACTCATCATGTCTCTTTTGTTTTTGGGAGTTTGAAAAAAAAAATAGAAACTATACAGTTTAATGACTAAATAGTACATAGAAACTTTTAAATCACTGTTTTTTTATGTAATGAGATTTCTGAGATATATTTTCTTTTATTTTTCTTGTTTTGTTGTACATTTTACAACATGTACGTACGTTTATTTTGTTGCCAGATAATTATATTTGATTAAGATTAGTTAGTATTTTGCGAAAATAATCGGATTTATATTATAGATAATAAGCAATGGAAGCGTTTCCATGTAGCCAATATTACACATATTTTTGTTTTACAATTAGTACTTACCTAATATGATGAAAATATGTATATTGTACATTGTAATGGGCTCAGACTTTTTGGAATGGAATAGTAAAAGTATGATTAGATGTGGTTGTACCTACATACGTATACATATATGCACTCCTATTTAGAAAGCAGAATGTTAATTTTTATTGATATTTGTTTAAAAATCATTTGAAATTGCATAACAAGTAATATAAAAGATCGTGGTATCTGTAGCATAATTTTTCCTAAGAAATAACAAAAATTATGTATAATTTTATAAATTTATATCCATATACAATAATTATTGATAATATATTTATAATATATAAATTATATATAAATTATATATAAATATATATAAATTTGGACATATTTTGGTGTACTTGAAAATCGAATGCGCTGCTGGAAATTATAACTTTACGCTATAAATTAAAGTACAATAATTTTAGAGTTATTGCATTTCCTCTTTCATCTTTATTTTAATTTTGAATTATCAAAGGAAATAAGTCCTTCAATTTGGACAGAGTAGCAAGCTTTTACTTACTGCAGAAAGTATGTTGTATTTTAAGTGAACCCGTGTCTTGTAAAGACTTAATTTTACTGAATGCCCATTCATTCATGTAACAAGGATATGCCTTGACTCACCGTCAATTCTCTGATGCCAAAATGTATTAGTCGAGGTCGACATAAAACCTCTTACCGTTCTTAGGGTCACGGCACCCATTATTTATTGCAACTCTACATCGAATTAACCACAAATGGATGGTTCTTCTCGCGACTTTAGGTCTTTCTAGTCAGACACTGAGTTTTAAGTTCTAGTAGGGACTACCGGTAATCCTGCCTTCACCTTCCGCGGCGCCCGAGTTGAACCTGGGCTTCAGCCAGCAAGCTGCCTGCTTGCCCGGACCCCGGCATTTGGAGTCGGCTTCTACTTGCATGCGCCACCTTAGATGACGTCGTCCCTTTCTACAACGGTCCCTCGGTGTTAAACTCGAAAACTCTTTGGGCCGAAGCTGTGGCTCCTGAGCCCAAAGAAACAGTTATTGGCAAGGCTAATTCTGCATCTTCTAATTCGTTGCGGTTGTAGAGGTCGATTCTGACGTTTTATCCAATTCTTTGGTATATACGGCAAACAAACTCACAACACTAGCAATGCCAGTAATCAAATAAAGAAAAATGTTCTCGTTGTCAAATTTGTTTCTCGCCAGTGCATGGAGAAAATGATGAAAGGAAAGAGAGGAAAAAAAGAACAGCTGACAACAACACTACTCAACGGAAACAGTAACACACATGAGAGACCGGAGAAGATGTATTTAAACGAATGTTTAACCTACCGGACACGTCAACTCTTTAATGCAGCATTGTTGCTGAAGGCAGAAAAAGGGTATCAATATGTATGGACTAAAAATGGGACAGTATATATGCGGAAGAAGGAGGGGGATATTTTAGTAAGAATTACTTGTGCTGAAGATTTAAATAATTTATGAATATTTCTCTTAATTCTGTTTCGTGCTTAGTCCAAAATACATGTGAATACCCAGTCAATTCTCTTAAATCTGTTGACATTATTTGTTTACATCAAAACATTCGTAGTACTAGAAAAAATTTTTCAACTCTACTAGCACATCTTGAGTCGTTAGTGAAATTACCTGTTGTTATTGTTTTGAGTGAGATTTGGCTCTATGAGGAAGAATTAGATTTGTATAACATACCGGGGAATGCACATTTCGGAAATAGTAATGAAACATACTCGGCTGGAGGTGTAGCAGTTTATGTGAAGGATGATTATGTATGCGATTGTCTAAAGCTTAATTTTCTTAGTGCTGATGTAATAAAATTGTCTTTTGATTTCATGAGTGAGAGTTATGCAATGTTGTGTGTTTATAGACTGCATACAGTTTCTAAATGTATCTTCATTGATGAATTAAGTGATGTTTTGGGTTATTGTAAAGAGAAGAACTTAATTGTAATTAGTGATATTAATATTGACATTTTAAATGAATCTGATAGGGATACTGAAAATTATCTGTTTCTTATGGCGTCAAATGGTCTAAAGAGTTTTATAAATGAACCTACCCGTGTAACCCACTCGACTAAATCCTGCATTGATCATATATTTATTCGCACTCAAAAAAACAATAAGAATATGTTTAATGGTGTTGTGTATGATCTGAAATTAACAGATCATTGTATGATTACACTTTATGTTGATTCCAGTACCAATACACTAAATTGTTGTAGCTCATCTGTAAAAAAGAAATATTGCATAGACTATGTTCTTTTAAAAGACTGTTTACATATGAATTTTGGGAACCAGTCTATGATGAACCTAACCCATCAATTGCTTTCGATCTCTTTATTGAAATTTTAAAAAATCACTTCAAAAATTGTACTATTGATTCCCCTCTCATCTCGAGCAGAAATACATTTTTAAAGCCGTGAATGACACACAATCTCTTGCGGCAGATAAAACGAAAGAACAAACTTGCAAAAAAGTGCAGAAGTCATCCACATAATATGAAACACAAAAAATACTATGATTCTCTATGCAAATCCGTGCACCAAAATATTGAAGAAACACGTAACAAGTTTTATTCAGATTCGTTTGAACGTGCCAGAGGAAATGTAAGAGATGAATGGAAGGTAGTTGATAGCATTTTGGGGAAAAGTAGACAACAAATAGGCATTAATAGCTTGGAGATAGATGGTAAAAGTTTCACGGACTTAGATATCATTTTCAATAAGCTCAATGAGTACTTTACCGAAATTTCAGAAAAACTGAAACCATCTGTAGGGATTTCAAGGGACTGCAATTGTTGTATAAGACTCACAGAAAACACACAACCAAACAGTTTTGTCTTACAATCATTTTCTTCAAGTGAAATCTGTAAGGCAATATTTTCGTTAAAAAACCAAAAGTCTTGTACTAGCGATGGTATATCAAGCGTATTGTTGAAGAAAATGTGTTTCTATGTGGTGGATGTTTTATGTTACTTGTTTAATTTTAGTGTTCAAAATAGTTGTTACCCTCAGCACCTAAAAGGCGCTGAAGTTATTCCACTTTTTAAAAAAGGTAATAAAAGTAATATGTCGAACTACAGACCTATTTCCCTACTTCCAACGTTTTCTAAGATTTTTGAAAAACTTATGAAATCTCGCATATTGCCTTTTTTAAACAGAAATAATTTTTTTAGTAGTAATCAGTTTGGTTTTAGAAGAGGAATGTCAACCCAGGATGCTATCCTCAGAGTGTGTAGCCAATTGTATGAAGGCATTAACTGCAACAAATCCACCATGGCTCTCTTTGTCGACATGACAAAAGCGTTTGACATGGTTGACCATGACCTGCTTCTAAAAAAATTATTCAATGCTGGTTTTAGAGGAAAAATCCACAAATGGTTTACTTCTTATCTAAAAGGTAGGAATCAAAAAGTAAATGTAAACGGGAGCTTTAGTGACTCTCGTATCTTAAAAAATGGTGTACCACAGGGTTCAGTTCTTGGTCATGTGCTCTTTTTGATATACATTAACTTTCTCTTCACACTAAATCTAAATGGAGTATCTACTGCATTTGCAGATGACATAGTCTTTACATACCAAATTGATACAAGATACGAAAATATTGCAAAGATCTCGGAAGATCTAGAAATATTGAGACTTTGGTTTGCGGAACATAAGCTGATTATTAGCGAGAAGACAACACTTATGTCTTTCAAAATATCAAATAATGTTTTAAATGATTTTAATTTATGCTTTCATGCTTATGATTGTAATAAATTCTGTTTACCTGTTCATAGTTGTGGAAAAAGTAATTATAATATTAGTTCACCTTGTTCTAATAATTGTTTTAACATTGAATCAGTGCATCACTAAAGTATGACCATAACTTGAATTGGAAAGATCATATTCATATTCTGAAATCGCATATGTTCCTTATAAAGCGCAATATGTATCTCATCAAAAAATATTGTTCAAAAAATTACTAACGTCAATCTATTACGGCCTGGCTCACTCTAAGTTGCAGTATGGTATCTCAAGTTGGGGAGGTTCTTATAATAACTCCTTCAGTCCATTGCTAATAGCTCAGAAACATTTAATTAGGATTATCTGTAACAAAAATCGACTTACTCAGAGCTGGCCTTTATTTAAAAACCTGCATATTCTACCAATGAGACACCTTTACGTTTTCAAACTTCTAAAAAAATTCTTTAAGCAAAGCGGTAATATTCCTAGTAGAAATACAGATTTTTATAGTCTTCGTATAAATACTATGCATCTTGTTAATGTTCCAATCGCGTACAAAACCCATTTTTCTCACTTCTACTCCGTTATAGCCCCTTTAATGTTCAATAAGTTACCATTTTCTGTTCGAACAGATTTACATTTTAATTCATTCTTAAAAAAGATTGAAGACTGGTTATTCACTATGAATTATGAAGTCCTGGAATCGTTATTTTAAAGTGATCTGCTATCCTAATCATCAGCACAAGTCAATGTTTAAGTTTAATGTCAGTTTATTAATTAAATTTTTGTAATCCTTTTCCAACTGTGAAAATAATTTCCAAATAGTAATTGCTCTTTCCGTTTTTTCCTTGAATTTTTATAAGGATTTTCTTTGTTTCCTTTTTTTTTATGAAGTCCCAGAAAATTAATTTTGTAAAACCTATGTCTCCCCCACATCAAACTTATATTTTATTTTTAATTAAATCGCAGTGTCACTCCATACTAACTTTTAAGTTACAGAGTGATCACTACTATTTTCCGCTATATTCTGTAAGAAATTGTACAGTAGTTTTAAGTTAGAATGAAATGAAAATAAACTCTATAATCTAATCTCTAAATCTAATCTAAATTTTGTTCATTTTTACACTTCCAAAATGAATACAATTTACATTCATTCATTTCTCAAATCTATTATACTCGTATTATATAAAAGTTGACACCTCTCTTATTCTTTTCTTGATATCGGAATCGTTACCACTGATGTCATTACCGATTGCAATTGATTGGGGCGTCCTACATAGCCGAACGAGTTTGACAAGGATACCAAAATTTTTAAATTGTATTGTATTAATTGTTTCTGTACTAGATACTGTGACAGACAGCTGAATATATTTGTCACACTGGTGACATGCGAAACTTAGATTAAAAACTTTTGGGTAAAGAAATAAACGCTAGGGTTTCAGTCACTATTCCTCAATTTATCTGTGTGTAGAGTGCATTCATTCAAACAATTCATCCCTTCGATATTGGAGGATGCACTTTGTTTTGCACAAATATTAATGCAATTATCGTTTAACTATACTATTTAGCATAATGTACGTATTATTGCTTTTACACAGACTGCAGAAGTCTTTTTACCATATTCTTAGAAACGGATGAGGTTCTTCAGCTCTAATATCTAAATTAGTAAGAAACCACCATTTTGGCATTAACACCCTCACGTTGGGTAATCGCAAACGTTTGAAAGATAAATCTTCTTCCTCACTCCCCTGCCGTTTGAAGTCGTCATAACATCATAGATTCGTCTCACTGTTCATAAAAAAGCCGAGACGAAAAAACAAAGTTTGTGGGAGAGCTAGAGCCTAATCTACACCAAAACACTTGAAGGCCAACAATATATTATTTTTATTTTTTATAGAACTTGTTTCAGGTATAATTGAAATTTTACGCGAAAAAAAAAACAAAAATATGAATATTAGAAGGGTATGTTGGCGGAATTCATAAATGATCCATGCACACATATCAATGTTGAAGAAGAACTGTACATACGAGTATATCTGGATTAGTATAGACATTTTTACACTGATTTTCTCAAATAGGTGTTACGTATGTACTTATGCCTATTGGCACATGCAAATTAATTCAACAAGGGCCAACATGTGGACCTATGGCAAATATTGTCAAATTTTTGAATATGGCCCAATGAATGGGATCATATCTCAAAGCATTAGTCAGCCACTATCAAGAGATTACATAGAAAAGAGAATTTATATTTTTTTTCGATTTTTTGAAAGTTTTAGAAAGATAATCTTCCTATAAATGACAATGGCAACAGACACTAAGTTTTTCATGGCGTTTAAATGTGAGTGCGTGGAACATTTATCAATATGGTGAAAAACTGTGAATTTCGGTGAACATATGAGTAAGTATCTGGGAACTTTCAGATTAGGCTCATTTATAGTGAAACATTTCCTGGTCACATGTTCATAAGCAGTTACTAAAGCAACAAGGACTGAGCATATACATACACCACACCAATTTTGATATTGTTTTCTTGAAAATGTTCTTAGAAGTGTAGTAATTAAAAAAAGTGTTAAGTAAAAACCCCAGATAAAATATTTACCTCAATGAAGATTTTTGCGTTACTGATTTCACAATATAATCGCTCGTAAATACTTGAGTACGACAATAATCTACTTTATGGCGGTATTTAATGTTCGTTTTATAATTGATATAATATCTCAGCAAATTAACTGATTAGTGACGCTAAATCTTTAGAAATCGACCACTTTATACTTAGCTTTAATACTTGAATAGTAGGTACGTGCACCAAACGCTTCATTTTTTTAGTAATCGATAATAAATCGATAACAGGTATTGCCGGAATTGGTATCTATGCTATTTAGAAAAAAGTAACAAGTGGTCAGCCTGGAAAGCTA
This sequence comes from Volucella bombylans, assembly GCA_949129095.1. NCBI lineage: Eukaryota > Metazoa > Arthropoda > Insecta > Diptera > Syrphidae > Volucella > Volucella bombylans. The sequence continues at coordinate 37,373,896 of OX422144.1, read as the reverse complement.
GGCGATAGAAGTGAAACCTTATGAAGCTCGATAAGTAGTTAAAATAAAGATGTTCGCCCTAGATCACAAATATTTTAGAAAACTTTTCTTTGATAAAAGAAGTCATTTTTCATTACTGATTAATTTTTTGGAGAATATTTCTCACTTCTTTATAAACTCAATAACTTTGACCCACTACATTAACTCAATAAAAAGCAAATTCTGTACGACTGATGACACGTGATAAGGATGCTCTACAACATAGCCTATGTGCCTATACTCGGGTCTATACAAATACAACTTAATTTGTTTGAATAATGTATTTTTACTTCACACGACTGACTTGTTATCTTAAACCAACTTAGTATAACACCTAAAATAATACAAAACATAATACAATGAAGAGTTGATAGTTAACAATCATGTTGTTTTGCTTGCATTGCTAATACCGTTTTTCCCACACTAAGTCAACCGATGTCGCTGGAGTAATTCTGTTGCTGGGCTATTCTATGCTGCTTATTTTCTTAGCGTTGGCAAACAAAAGCCAAGTCAAGCCAAATTTTGTTGTTAAGCTGAAATTTTTCGTTAGGTATTGATGATGCTTTTGGTGTTATTATTAAGTAATGTTTAGATAGGTACCATACTTTGACGATGATTATGACGATGATAATAACTGGTGCATTTTGCACTCACTCACGGCGCACGTTACTCTTCTTGTTCCCTACTCCGAGTCTATCGCCCCTTGGTTTCTGTCTCATGTCTCGTTCTACCCGAGCTGCCTCATCACGCGAGTTATACGTGTGGTTCACCAAGAAGGAAAAAAAACACAAAGTTAATTTTTTTCCAACCTTTATTAACAACAATTATCTTCGAACTGACTTAATATTAATTTTACAGTTTTATGTTGGTTCTGGTTTGCATAGGTGATCGTGTGAATAAACTTCAGCAGACGCTGATGCATCAATTTCTATGGAATCACCTGTGCAATGACATTCTGTGATATTAGTTTATATTCTTGGAATTTAGGTAGGCGTGTGGGAAAAATAATGACTTCGCTTGCTGTGGATGTTCTTGTTGTTGTTGTTGCTGTACTTGATGATGTTGTTGTTGTAGCGGAAGTTGGTGTGTTTGTAACTCGCGCGATACTACCTCCGGTTTCCTGTCGCGTTTTTATTTCATTGGAGTTCCGAATCACTTCATGTTACTTTCTCGTTTCAACTTCCCGAACAATACTTTTTATACCTTTTGATTGTAATGTTTTGTGGAAGACTCGTAAGGGTTGCTTATTATTTTTTTTTTTTTTTGATATGAGTGTTAGAATTTTAATGAAGACGTTGATCTACTGTAATATAGGTTTCTAATGCTTTCTATATTTATTACATACGACTTTGACACTCATTGCAAACTGCATTCTTAAATTTTTTTTAAATACGTGTACCAGTACATATAGCTTTAAATCATGTAACCAAACCCCCGCAGGTGAACATTGCTTACTTTGCTATTTCATCCTTATAAAGGTATATACTAATGTATGTATATTATTGTGCATAATGCCTTTGTGTCTGTATGTGTGTATTGTGTAAGGTTAAGTAGACTAAGGTTTATTTTAAGTTAGATATTAAGTTTTTATAAAAAATAAAAAATTACATCCATAGGCTAAGTTTTTTGTTAACAATTCTTTCTTAGCCCTAAGTATATAAAATAAACATTTCCAAATAAAATGTAAATGAAGTCGAAAGACATAGATATAAGAATTTAGAGTAGCTTAGAGTGCCTGGTGGGGCCAGTAAGTTAGTATAAGATTGTTAAGTAATTGTAAGCTAGCATTTAAGCATTTTTTGTTAATATGTAGGAGTTAGTGATTAAGAAAATAAAATGCATTGAAAACTGAAAAAAAACTGAAATTGCTATTTCATCCTGCAGACATAATAATTAATTGTTTACAAAGTTCTTCAATTTAAAACATATATAGGGATACAGACATGTATTTTTGCATAATGGATACGCAAAATCAGAAGATTGTATGCCTGTCGCTCGCACAAGGGATTTTGTGTATCCTTAAGATGTTTCACACATAGCGCGGGCGAAAGGAAGTTAGATGGGGAAAAAAGAGAGATACCGATATGCGTTGGTTTTAAATGTTAGCAAGTTATACTGGCTAGGAAATAAAGAACTCAGCAGGGCAGGTACTGATTAGCATTTATAGCGAGACGGGTGTTTCGGCTAAAAATTTGAAGGGGCGGGATGCTACTGGCAATTTCAGCGGAGCACTGATGGTGAAAATAGCGATACAACAAGATGAGACAGGATATGTTACGCCGGTGTTCGAGGGTATCGAATGACTGTGTAGTATTGGCATCACCTATGAGTTTTATCGCACGATTTTGTATCCGATCTAGCAAGTGCAAAGAAGTCCTAAGGGTACCTGACCAGATGTGGGCATTGTACTCCAGTTTTGAACGCATAAACGCCTTATATATCGAAGCGAGATCAGAAGGAGTGAAATATTTTTTACATCTCTTGAGGAAACCTAAACATCTTGCAACTTTTTTGGCGACATCGAATATGTGGCCATTCTAACGTAAATGTCGTTGACACACATACCGAGAATGGAAAGTTTTTCGGTTTCAACGATGCAAGTGCCATTCATGGATAACGCCTGGTTACTTAAATTTCGCTTTAATGACAGCAGACAGCATTGGGTTTTGGAAGCATTAAATTCAACTCTGTTGGGAGTTCCCCAATTGGTTATCATGCTCGGAATGCAATGAGCTTAATATACACTGCTATCCCCGTTTAACAGCCGAAGAGAAGAGACGTGAGTCCGACAACGAATATGAAAAGCAGAGAGTACTGTCGTCAGCAAAGGAATATATTGGATTAGAAGTGGCAGACAAGATATCATTCATACAAATTAAAAAGAATGCCGGAGACAGAGAGAAACTCTGGGGCACAGCAGAATTTATTTTGTGAATGTTGGACTTGAAATCATCCAAGACAACTTAAATTGAACTTTCCAAAAGGTATTTCAAATCTAATTTATTTCTAATTTCGACAAAATAGCCTGATGTCAAACTCTGTTAAATGCCTTAGAAATATCAAGTGCAACTATCTTGCTTTTGCGAGATTGGTGTAGATTTTAGTTCCTCTTTTTGGTAAGACATGCCATCAAATCACCAGTGGACCTATTGCTACGAAAACCGTACTGCGGGTCATTGAGAAGTTTTCGTGTTTCGAGATATTTCTTGTGCTGATAGTTTATCAGCGTTTCCATTGCGTTGGAAGGGAGGGACGTAAATTCATTGGGTCTGTAGGTGGAGAGAGAAGAACATTCGCCTTTTTTCGGGGACAAATGCTATTTTCCATCTCCTCGGAAAGAGTCCTTAAGAGTAGGATTGATGAAAAAGCTTACGCAATGGTTTTTCAAGCGTCGAAGAACACCTCTTCAGAAGAAGGGAAGATATACAATCTAGATTTGTCCCATTGAATATCCGATGCACTCAAATGTAGGCGTAGACAAAGCACAATCTGGAAGTGTTGAGATGGCCGCAAAGTGTGCAGCAAGCCGATTAGCCTTGTCCAAAGAGCTGACAGCTGGAATGAGGGCCTCTTTACAGCCCGAGTCGTACCATGCCTTTTGTCTTAGTTTGATACTCTTTATCCGGTGAGGGATAAAGGATCTCATTCCGAAGAGAATAGTGTTGGTAATCACATCAGCAACGGCATTCACGTCGTTATCGAAGAAACATAACAACCAGTTAAAATTCCTAAAGAATGTGTCAAGTCTGCTCTAATTTGCTTTCTTGTATTGCCATACGGTTCTTTTGGGAAACTTTTGTCTAATTGTGTGGTCAGTATACGAGAAATTAGCTGATATGACACAATGGTCCGATGAGCCTAGAAGGGAGAGTACCTCAAACAGTGTACTTATCTGGGTGAGAAGTTCTGACGAAGAGGTTAAATTAGCAGATCAAAAAATATTATAATTTTACCGCCAAAAAATGTTGATTCTCTGAGTGATATGATGGACCAACCAATAAGGCCAGCAAAGCGGTTTGATCGAAAAAAAGTGAGCATTCCAATGCCAAATGCATTTCAAGAATATAATAAAACTATAAGTGGAGTGGATTTGTTTGATAACGCGGCATCAAAACGAATACAAGGAAAAAAGTGGTACTGGCCACTTTTATCGAATCGATTCGGCACGGCATTAGTCAACGCATGGAAAATGAATTGCATGTGGAAAAGTTTGCGAAAGTAATACCAATGTTACAACTAGACTTTCTAACTTTTGTCGTGGATTCCTTGCTGCGTTCGGAAACTAAACCTTTGTTGCAAACATACGATTGTGAAAACAGAAAAACGCCCCCGGTGTCGAAAATGCTGCAGCAAAACCACATTTGTCTGTGGGGAAAACTCTACGTGCAAATATACTTTATTAGTTACAAATGCAATAACAACAACAACAGCTGCATCAGAATCTTCAGCAACTACATGAACTACATAAAACTGGTATGCCAACACTTTTCACCACACGCCACAAATAAATTGCAAAGTATTCAATATCAATGCACAGGTGATTTGAGTAAATGATTAATCAGCGTCTGCCGTACATCCGCTCCCACGATCACCTTTGCAAATCAGAGCTAATGTTAACATTTGTAAAATTAGATTCAGTCCGTTTGAAACAGTTTGTCCATAAAATAAGTTGTTAAAATTTAACCTTTGGTATTTTTTTTACACCCAAAGCGTTATAGACTTATAACTGGCATAGTCGAGTAGGACCGGTTAATTTTTTTTGTTTTAATTTCTATAAAGAACGGAGGTGTTACCGTTGTGATAAAAAGTCATTAATTATTATATAGATGTATACCGTACTCGTAAATAGCAATCGCGAGTGAAATTTAAAAAAAAAAGACAATTTTGCTTTAAAACCAGGGAACACACACCCAAACAAAATTGTCAAGCTCAAGTAATTCATCGAGGGATCATCGATCGAGGAACATCGAACTCTGTTGGACTTTGACACATTGTCAAAGACCTTGAAGGCAAATGAAAAGTATTCTCATAATATTCTGGTATGTTGAGTCAAATTTTATATTTACAACATTAATTTTAAATCTATTATTATGTTTATGCTTCTCTTGATGTGATTTTAATTGGATTAATGACTTGTTTATTTTAAATTTACTTTTGTTTATTGGACAAAATTCAACCGATCGCTATGATATTACTGTCCGTGTGTTTAACCAAAAGTTAAAGATGCTGATGAATTTCATTGTGAAAAGCGAAATTTTTTTTAAAGTCAAATGTTGGATTTACTCCGTTGAATGGCAAAAGCGTGGTTTGCCGCATGCACATATCCTTATTTGGTTGGTTGACAAAATCACATCAGATCAAGTGGATGTTGTGATTTCTGCAGAAATCCCTGATCCAGCTGTTGATCCGGAATTGTATAATGTTGTTGTGCAGAATATGATCCCTGGCCCCTGTGGCGAAAATAACATTCATTCTCCATGGAAATGTGGAAAGTGGACTTAACGATATCCAAGAGCTTTAGTGTCGGAGACAGTCACTGGAATTGATGGCTATCCGTTGTATCGTCGGCGATCTGTTGAAGACAATGGTCGATGTATTACCATCGTATTACCATCAATGTTCGAGGTCAAGATGTTGAAGTCGATAATCGTTGGATTGTACCGTACAGTCCGTTGCTATCGAAGGTATTCAAAGCGCATATCAACGTTGAATACTGTAATTCTGTTAAATCGATTAAGTATATTTGCAAATACGTAAAACAAAGGCAGTGATATGGCAGTGTTCGGAGCTGCTGATCCGAATAGAAATGATGAAGTGTTTCAATATCAAATGGGACGATATATCGGTAGTAACGAAGCAATTTGGCGTATATTTTCATTTCATATACATGAAAGACATTCAACAGTTCTTCATCTTGCTGTACATCTTGAAAATGGCCAACGTGTGTACTTTACAATTGCAAATGCTGCTGATAGAGCACTTTCACCACCAAATACGACCTTGACTGCTTTTTTTAAATTGTGTGCACTTGATACTTTTGCTAGAACGTTATTGTATGCTGAAGTACCAACATATTTTACTTGGAACGCATCAAAAAAAGAGTTTCAGAGTCGTAAGCAAGGTTGATTGTTGTTGGTTATTCGAATGTGTTTTCCAGTGATGCTTTGGGCCGTGTTTATACTGTGCATCCAAACTATGATGAATGTTTTTTTTTGCGGTTGTTATTAGTTAATATACGTGGGCCTAAATCGTTTTCTGATTTACGAACAGTTGATGGGGTATTATGTGCTACGTATCGAGAAGCTTGCCAAAAATTAAATTTGTTGGAAAATGATGTGCATTGGGATGAAACTCTTGCTGATGCATGCGTAAGTGCTCATCCAAATCAAATACGGACTTTGTTTGCAATTATTTTGGCTACGTGTTTTCCATCTAATCCATTGCATTTATGGACAAAGTATCGAAACTATTTATCCGAAGATATATTGCATCGAGTTCGTCGATTGACTTTTGATCCAATGTCGGACTATAAACCAAAAATTTAAAATGATGCATTGATTATGATTGAAGATTTGTGTTTGGCCATTTGTAATAAAGCATTAGCACAGTTCGGATTGACATCACCTAATCGTTCTATGCATGATATTTTCGAGCTGGAGTTGCAAAGTGAATTGCGATAGGATTGCGTCGAATTGAATGCATATGTTGTGGAGAATCATCCGAAATTGAATGTTGAACAAAAGGTGGTATATGATACAATCATTCGAGCTGTTGATAGTGGAACAGGTGGTTTTTATTTTTTGGATGCACCAGGTGGTACTGGCAAAACATTTTTGATTTCATTAATTTTGGCCACGTTCTACAAATAAAGTTGCATTAGCATTGGCATCGTCTGGCGTAGCAGCTACTTTATTGGATGGTGGTTGAACTGCACATTCTGCGCTTAAATTGCCATTGAATATTGAAATTATTGAAACGCCAACTTGCAATATTTCAAAAACATCTGGAACGGCAAAATTATTGTAGCGCTGTGACATACTTATTTGAGACGAATGTACCATGGCACACAAAAAATCTGTCGAAGCGTTAGAACGAAGTTTGGGAGACATTCGAAATAATGGTGCATTATTTGGTGGTGCATTAATATTATTAGCTGGTGATTTCAGACAAACATTGCCTGTTATACCTAGATCAACTCCAGCTGACGAAATCAATGCTTGTTTAACATCTTCATATCTATGGAGATCTATTTCAACTTTGAAATTAACCACTAATGTACGTGTACAATTACAAAATGATCCATCTGCAGCTACGTTTACTGAGCAACTGTTAAAAATCGTTGATGAATTTGGATTGATCATATTGTCAGGTGATTTTTGTCAATTTATGCAGTCCAAAGAAGAGTTGATTGAAAGTGTTTTTCCGCATATTGAGCAAAATTATAAGAGCCATGCGTGGTTGAGCGATAGAGCAATTTTAGCTGCGAAAAACAAAGATGTCAATGAATTGAATTTTGCTATTCAATCGAAAATTCCTGGTGATTTGGTGTCGTATAAATCTGTTGATACCGTTGCCAACGAAGATGAAGTAGTGAATTATCCTACTGAATTTTTGAATTGATTGGATTTGCCAGGAATACCACCGCATAATCTTCGATTGAAAGTTGGAGTCACGGTCATTATGCTACGGAATTTAAATCAACCAGGTTTGTGCAGTGGTACGAGGCTTGGTGTTAAAAAGCTGATGCCAAATATAATCGAGGCAACTATCTTCACTGGCAAATTAAAAGGCGAAGAAGTTTTCATTCCACGCATTCGAATGATACCTTCTGATATGCCATTTGAATTTAAACGTCTTCAATTTCCAATTCGTTTGGCCTTTGCTTTTACCATCAATAAAGCTCAAGGTCAATCGTTAGGAGTTTACGGTGTGAATTTGGAGTAGCCTGTTCGCGTGTAGGAAAACCTTCGGTTTTGTATATCTACACCGAGAATGCGAATAGCAAAACAAAAAACGTTGTTTACTACAGAGCATTAAAATAAACAAGTGTTATTTTTGATTTAATTATAAATTGTGTTATTTTATTTCTATCTTATGCACTACGAAGTGTGCAGGGTTCCTCTAGTTATTAAATAAAAGAAGAGAGGCATAAGTAGAAAAATAAATATATTCAAAGTATCATATTCAAAAATTACACACACATACAATATACATACATATATTACGATATAAATAAGTTATTAATTAAGAGAAAATATAAGTTTTAAATTGTAATTTTAATGTCCTCTGATGAAAAACCTACCAAAAAGACATACACTCCTTACCCAAAATTTTCTAAATTTTTTCGGTGCCTAAGTTCTATCCCAGAATTGGTTCGAACTGAGGAAATATTTAATAGTCTGGTTGCAATTCCACTTCAAGACGAAAAACCCCAGCTAAGTTCTAGTCCCCCTTTCACCATGAATCCTAGCGAAAACCCTGCCTGTGCAAGGCATTTTTGACTCTTTGAGAATCCCAGATACAGTCAAAGATCTACCACGATTTGATGGTAATCCGAGATTACTCTGCGACAATGTGGAAAAGATTGCAATGCACATTAGAGACATTAACAGCACCACCTTTGGCCAGTTTATTCTGCGAGCCATTCGCAATAAAATCTAATGCCAAGCGAATGAGGTACTTAACATGTATGGTACTGCTTTAGTATGGGAAGACATTAAAAACAACCTCGTACTACACTACTCAGATAAAAGAAATTAAGCCTCCTTGATCCGTGACCACCTCAGGCAAAACTCTAAAAGTTTTCAGGAATTTCATAGAAAAAAATAGAAATTCAAGCTATGATGACGAATAATGTCTTAACACACGAAGGAGACAAAAACGTCATCAAAGCAAAAACAGACCTTTTTGCAGAAATGTGCCTAAACACATTTTTGTTCGGTCTAAGGAAACCGCTTTGCTCCAGTATAAGGGCAATGAAACCCTCCACTTTAGCCATAGCTTTATCCTATTGCATCCAAGAGCAGAATATGTACTATATGAAGAACGACTTTCTTTCTCCAAGCACTTAGAAAACCGCATTCCCATCGTGTTGTCAACCACGCTTTACCAGACTTGTCCCAAATCAAACCTCCAGACCTCATTCCCTCTTTCTTTCCGTAAATTCTTAGGTAACTTTCAACCACCCACAAAATTTCTTGATTCCCAACATCCGTAACACCTTCCAAGCCCAAAAATCGCACAACACAACATAACTCGTTCCTTAACACCTCCAGTTCCAATGAACTAGATTCTGGACATTCACATCTTCGACAGTCAACCGTATTTCCGAACAGACATTCTAACGCGAGCAACTAAACGAGACGCACTAATGTACCTCGGTATTCGATTGAAGAATTACATAATATTGCCGCATAAAGTGCCCAAAACTATCAACAACCACTTCTCGAACCCAACTTACATCCGCACTGTTATACAATGGACGAACTCCATAACATTATGGCGCAAAATACTCAGAATCTCCATCCACCTTTTCACCTACCCGATATAGATCCATACTATAATTTGGATAATCAAAACCGGGACCAAAAAAGCCTTGAAACTACGCGCCAAGCTATGGACGAACCTTACCAAGAGTTCACCTGGCCCGACAGAGTAGTCGGATACTTGGATGTCAATAGGTACGGCTATATACTTCCCTATATCAACATATCATCCCCATTTGGAAGACCCCTTAAATTCCTGGTTGATACTGGAGCCTCAGCTTCATTTATAAATCCAGAAATATGCTCGCCTATAAACATATCTCCAATTTTCAACAACCATTAGCACAATAAAAAATGCCAATACCCGCGTCCAATAAACTTCGTGAACCCGGACATTTTGACTTTCTGTTGTTCAAATTCCACCAATATTGTGACTGTCTTCTAGGCCTTGATATTCTATCACAACTTCGTGCAAAAATCGATTTAGAAAGCAAAACCAAACTTTCGATGCGGTAAATATTCAATTCCCCCTAATACGAAATTCATAGCCAAAATTCCAGTTGATGTTAAAGATGGGGATGTCTACATCAAGAATACCATAATTAGACCCGACCTCAGAATTTCCGAAGGTATATACACCGCTAAAAAATGGTACCGCCCAGTGAAGATCTATAAAGGATCAATCTCCAAAGAACAAACCTTTTTAATCGAACTATAAAAAGTAGAATCTTATTCTTCATCAAAATTCGTCAAAGTTAATAACTTCAATATCAATTACAATAAGCCCTAATCTGGTATCACTGAACTCTTACGTCTATCCCATCTTAATTCAGAAGAAAAAAAGGCCTTGTAAAAATCTGCAGCGATTTCGAAGACATTTTCTTCAAAGGAAACCAAAATTTGACGTTTACTAACCAAATAAAGCACAAAATTCATACATGGGACGACATCCCAATCTATACGAAATCTTACCGCTACCCTTATTGCCACAAAGATTTAATCCGGCAACAAATAAATAAAATGCTGGAACAAGGCATAATCCAACATAGTTACTCTCCCTGGAGCTTACCAATATGGATAGTTCCAAAAAAAAAAGCGGAGAACAAAAGTGGAAATTGGTAGTAGATTACTGAAAATTAAATGAAAAAACGATTTCGGATCGTTACCCCGTACCCAATATTACTGAGATTTTAGACAAACTAGGCAAAAGCATATATTTCTCAACACTTAACCTTGCAAGCGGGTTTCATAAAATTGAGATGGACCCAAAAGACATAGTAAAAACAGATTTCTCTGCTGATGGTGGACATTTTAAATATCTGCGTACGGCATTTGGCTTTAAAAATGCACCATCTACCTTCCAAAAGGTAATGGACAACATTCTTAAGGACCTCAACGGCAAAACCTGTCTTGTCTATTTAGATGAGACGTCTACTCAATATCCCTTCAAGAACATTTAGAAAATTTAAAAAAAAGTTTTTATAAAATTAAAAGAATCAAACATAAAAGTTCAGCTAGGCAAATCAGCCTTGCTTAGAAAAGAAATTGCTTTTCTTGGGCATAGAGTGACAACAGAAGGCGTTAAACCTAAACCTGAAAAAATTTATGCGATAAAACAATTCCCCTTACCCAAAACACAAAAAGACATTAGAGCCTTTTTAGGACTATTAGGGTACTACAGGAAATTTATACCAGATTTCGCAAAACTTGTTAAAGCACTAACCGAATGCCTTAAAAAGGACCGCAAAATAACATTTGACGACAAATACATAAAAACATTTGAAACCTGCAAAAATATCCTTACTAATAACCCTATTCTTCAGTACCCCGATTTTTAAAGCCATTTAATTTGACTACTGATGCGAGTAATTTCACAATAGGTGCAATTCTATCACAAGGCCCTGTTGGAAGCGATAAACCGATATGCTTCGCGTTTAGAACACTTACAACTTCCGAAATAAAATATTCAACAATAGAAAAGGAATTGTTGGCCATAGTTAGCTACTAAATAGCTATTAAATATTTTAGACCATATTTATATGGTCGAAAATTCAAAATTATCAACGATCACAAACCCCTTACCTGGATCATGAATCTTAAAAATTCGAATTCAAAACTACTCCGTTGGCGTTTGAAACTAAAAGAATACGACTACGAAATAGTCTATAAGAAAGGAAATCGAACACCAATGTCGACGCCCTGAGTAGAGTAAAAATAGAGCCAATATACTTTCCAAAAATTGACATCAATACAAACGACAATCATTCAGTCCAAGGCACAAGCGCTTCCACCGTTCACTCCGCAACCGGAGATCTTAACGATGGCATACACATATCAGAAAGACCGCTTAACCAGTTCAACTTACAAGTAGTCTTTCAAAAATCCGACAGAGGTTCTCCAATGACTCTTGAGACCATATTTAAAAACAAACAACGCAAAACATTACGAAACCCAAATTTTGATGAAAAAACAATCGTATATATCTTTAAAAAATTCATGGAACCAAACAAACTAAACGCTATATTCACCGATAACGAAATGTTCCGTACTATCCAATCCATTTACTCAAATTATTTTGCCCATAATAAATCATTCCGGTTAATTCGCTGTACAGAATTACTTACAGACGTAAGACAACCGGACGAACAAGAACAGCTCATAAAGCACTACCACGTTAACCACAATCACAGAGGTATCGAAGAAACATTCCTTCACATTAAAAGAGATCATTGTTTTCCCTACATGAAAACTAAAATAACGACAACTATTAACAACTGTGACAAATGTCAGTTGTTAAAATATGATAGAAACCCACCGAAAGCCAGAAACACCACTTAAGCCTTTAGATATCCTACACAAAGCCATTTACACAATTAACAACAAAATCATTCTAACTACGAGTATAATAGATAAATTTTCCAAATTCACTGCAGGTTAGACTTTACCCGCTAGAAATAATATTATTATTCTCAAATCTCTAAAGCACTAAATAAGCCTCCACGGCATACCCCTTAAAATTGTTTGTGACCAAGGTACAGAATTTACCTCAAATATTTTTAAAGACTTTTGCAAACGTTACAAAATACACCTACACATTTCAACAAACAAACAGTAATGCTTAGTTTATAGAATCTTAGAATTATTCTAACCACTGCTTAAAAAAAGAAAGTTGAAATGGACCATGACTAAATCTATTCCTAATCACTTTTCACATATAATAACGCTATCCATTCTTCAACCCATTTTACCCCAGTTATTCTATGGCAGGACTTATAAATCCAATAAAAGCCTAAGCTTTAAGAACGAACATGAGTATATTAACAAGTTAATTAAATTTCAAGAAGAACACTTATTTTTAATTAAAGATCGTCTTGAACAATCTACCAGTAAAAGAATTGATAAATTAAATAAATATAGAGAAAATCCAGAAGAAAAAGAAACCGACAAAATAGTATTTAGAAAGGAATTCAGGCGAAATAAGATAACTCCGAGATTTGCAAAACACAAAATTAAGGAAAATAACAAAGTAACAATACTGACACTAGATAATAAAAAATTTTATAAAGCTATCAAAAATTCGTGACCTAAGTAAGCTCGAAGGAATACCACACTCCAATTGGGAACAGCAAAAACCATAAGAACACACTATAATCTAATTCGTATTATAAACTTAGGAGAATACATGAAAAACGTACGATTGTACGACAAACTTTTTCTACCTTCCAAGACCTTGAAAACCTTCAACCTTCTATAGACACAACTTTTCACAAGCTAAAAGAACTCAAAACTAAAGTTGCGTTTTTAATGCTCACTTTTAGGCAAAAAAGAGGACTTTTTAAGGGAATATAACAGGAAACATGGATGCAAAAATGTTACAAATCTAAGCAAACAAATAGAAATCTTAAAATAAAAAGACAAGGGGTTCGGTTAAACGAATTAAGAACTAAATCCAAACTGAACACACAAATCATTGAAAGATTCAAAAATATAACCGATCACATTAATCAGCAACAAAATCTTTTACAAAACTATCTTCAACGTTCTCAAGACCAAACAATTAACTTGATACGTTCTAATACTAACACACTTATCCATATCCAATATCTTAACCAATTAAACTACTACATTGACCTACTTATAAATCACATACGTGACATTTCTGAAGCCGTTGTCTTAGCCAAAATAAATGTCATACCAAAAATAATTCTTACTCCTAACGAAATAGAACTCATCCAAGCAACACTTAAAACTGCAATTAACATTAAGTCAAGCGAACATCTTTCCGAAATGTTAGAGTTACAAGCCTAGAATAATTTTTAATATCCGTATGCCTATCCTATCACAAGAAATCTTTTCCCATTTCCATATTACCCCATTACCTATAAACCAAACTAAGGAAATAATTGTCTAATCATTTGTATGGTTTAATGAAAATAGAATTCAAATTCAATATTTTGACTCAAAATGCCTGTCTCCGATGACGTCATAGGAGGTCACTGATGTGAAATCACCCACACTCAAGAAATTTCCCAAAAGGAATTCTCTATAAATTGCTATAAAGTCTGATTGTATAAAAAGAAATTATAAATCATAAAATAAAACACAAAAGAAATTGAATTTGTAGCTTTATTTCGAAAAAAAACAAAAGTGGATTTGTAACGTTTACATGAAGAGCTTTTATTAATTTATTGTAGCGGATCGAGATTCCGTTTATGAACACAGAACAGTTTTTTTTATGGTCTTAAAGTTTGAACTGATCGGTTACATATATATGTATATATATTGCAAATTCTAATTAAAATTAAATGTTAACATTCTTTTTATGTATGACAACGCCCTCTGCAAGTTGTAGTTAGAAAACGTGAATGTACTTTAAGTATAACAGCATCCTCTGGAAGTTATGCAAAGAAAAAAAGATAAGAACAGCCATGTTGAAATAGGGTTTTCCGGAAAGGACGAGGTTCTCTTCGCTCGATCGGCGCCTTTGAAAAAGGAATAAAAAAAGAGTTTGGAAAAGATCAGGGCTGTTTTATTTCAATCGTAGTAGTTATTATATCTCAAATGTGGGGTATCATCGCAAAAAAGAAGAATAAATAAAAATAGTGACTTGTATTTTTAAATCAATTTTCCGAGGATGTCAAATACGCGCATATCGCGGCAGATGATGTTGGATGCACTTTCGAAAGCGGGTATCGAATTCCCACCCAGTGCTACAGTGGCGCAGTTGCGCTCACTTTACGAGGAATAGATGACCATCCAACGGCCCTTGATGGATGGGCCAATGCGCAACGCAGAAGTCGCCGAACCACCCGCCGAATCAGCCGACGAACCATCCGTCGTACCAACGGCCGAACATTTCGAAGACGCAAAGTGGGAACCGCCCATAAATTCACCCGGAGATGTCGTTCAGCAAGAAGCCGAAGCACGTCAACTGCAAGCGCAAATAAACATACTTCGTCTGCGATGTGAAATGCTTGTGTTGCAGCAACAAATCAATCCAAGGACTTGCAGGCGGCTCACGGAATGATTGCTACCCTCACCGGGGTGCTAATTTTGAGCACATGAAAAACTCGCTCAATCCATTCACGGGGATGAACTACTGCGACATCTGTAGCTGTTTTAACGAATTTGAGCAATATACAGCAACACGCGGTTTCACACCTGATGAAATGTGCTTGGGTATGCGCAGACTGCTCAAGGAAACAGCGAAATAGTTTTTGGGTACCTTGGGTATAGTAAATTGCGCCGAATTGAAGAACGCCCTCATCGAGACTTTCGGGCGGTAAGTAACCCATCGGGATCTTTACCGACAGCTGCAACAGCGGAGAATTTTACCAACCGAATCATGCCTGGAGTTCGTGATTTCCATGAAAGCTCTGGCTGCAAAAATATCCGTTCCTGAGGCAGAGTTGGAACATTCATCATCGACGGTTTTGACGATGATAGCACCAACATAACGTTAATAAACGATGCCATAACTATCGCTGATCTATTGACCAGACTGGACAGATACCAGCAGAAACGCACTCAGCGTCCATCAAGTCCATCAAATTACCTATCCTCACCGCCATCAAAGCAAAGTCGGCTATCACCAAACCGAAAGAGCTCTCCGAAGTGCGCTGCTACAATTGTTCTAATAAGTTCGGCCACTACAAGAGTAGTTGCACTAAGCCGCCGAGGAAACCCAACGCCTGCTTCATCTGTAACGAGGTCGGACATTTCCACAATAGTTGACCAAAGGCGAATCGAAGACATCAGCAAATCGTAGCAGCAGTCACCAAGGCCAACGAAGACAACCCAAGCAGTGATGAAGAGTTGGCTGGCGCCATCAGTACCATGAAATCGGTAAGTGTTGCCTTCTCTGTTGACCAAGTCAGAAGTGCTAAGTTTATAAATTGTTTTTCTTTGTTTGATACCATATGCATCGGCAGTTGTGCTTGTAAGGAAAAAGAACAGTGAACTGAGCATGTGCATCGATTACCGGGCACTGAATAAGAAAACGATTAGGGATAATTTTCCGTTACCACTTATCGAGTATTGCATAGAATTTTTGGGAAGTAAACGATGGTTTACATTACTCGATTTGAAAGATGGTTTCCATCAGGTGGGAATTTACCTCTTTCGTAACACCAGATGGGCAGTATGAGTATATACGGATGCCTTTTGGGTTAAAAAATTCCCCGCTAATTTCCATCGTTTTTTGCAGGAAATATTCCAAGACCTGATTGCGATTGGGAAGATGATGATTTACTTAAATGATATTCTATTGCTACGGCCGATTTCGAATCCCATTTGGAAATCACGGCAGAGGTCTTGCGCCACCTTTATGAAAAAGGGTTGGAACTTAAGTTGAACAAGTGCAAGTTCGGTTACGACGAATTTGATACTTAGGCTATTCAGTTAAAGCATCTGGTATTCGACTAACTGATGCCCACATACAAAATATCAAACATTATCCGATGCTAAAGAATCAGCAGGAGTTACATCGGTGTATTGATCTGTTCTCGTATTTCCGCCGGTTTGCACCCTCGTTATTCAAAATAGCTAAGCCCCTCTTAGAACTATTGTGTAAAGAAAGTAGGTACGATTTCTCCACTGACTGTATAACGGCTTTTCGAGAACTGCGCGACAAACATGTCACAGCACCGGTGTTGGCAATCTATAGTTCAGAAAGGGAAACCGAATTGGATTGTGACGCAAGTAGTCATGGATTCGGGTCCGTGTCGATGCAGCGTCAAGATGACAAAAAGTTTCATCCGGTCACATATTTCTCGAAAATAGAATAAATCTCTAATAAATCTCAAGCCATTTAGGGCAGTTCTATGAGGGTATCATCGCAGACATTTCAATTCCAGTCGTTGACCATTATCGTTGCAGAAACCATATACATAAACCATTTCTGCGTATTCTTGTGTAGAAAAGTCCGTCGTCGAAGATATTATGAACTAAACGTCAATATCTCGGTTAAAAACTGCAAACTGATTATGCAAATAATTTTGCATTCTTTTTATACTATTTCATAAGAGATCTGCTTAATCGTTTTTCTATATGAAAAAAGACCTGCAATCTTTATTGACCTGAAAAAATGGGCGTTAACTGCTTGAGATGGACCCTTTTTCCCCGTTTAATATAAAAGTCATAAAATTAACATTTTTAAAAAAAAAAATGTATTGGATTTACATTGCGCAATAATTAACTTATTTTACGGGAAATATAGTAAATACCAAAGCAGATGTTAACTAGTTAATTTTACAGGGCTGTTGTAAAAGGATACCCTATTTTTTAGTTATATGGTTGGATCATATCTTGAAAACTGCTGACTTGAGATGAAATAGCCTCAGGTTTTTATGTTTATATGTTTCAAAGTTTCAAAAGTTGGGGTCAAATTACATATTTTTCTGAAAAAAATGATGGCAAAGTCAAAATCTTGAGTCTGTTGAATAAAAAAATTACTTTTGAACTTCAACGGATATTGGGACAACATTTACTTTTAAACAACTAAATTTCTCATAATTATGATACCACACACGTATAAATTTGAAATATGCTATTTCCAACAAGAGTCAGAAAACCTCTGTATCTTGGAGGATTACAGCCGCCCCCCCCCCACACCGACACGACTTTTTTCTGAATATATGTCAAAAGTTTTCGACATAGTATCTGGAACACCCTGTGTATAACTTACACACTGTCTTAATTTACTAAAAATAACTTAAAATGTCGAAAATGTTTGCCTTCTGGTGTTACCCTTTTTTATCCTAAATGCTACTCGTACCTAATCTATGTTAAAAACGCGGAAAAAGTTTTATCCCTTTCAGAAAGCAACCAAAATTCCTAATGTTGCTGAGCAACATACATCTTATCGTGACTCCGATTTGTTAATTTATTCTGGATCCGTCCTTTACTATCAAAATAGACAAATACTTCGGGTATTCGCCCGATTGTACAAGACCTTATATATACGAGTACTCAGACTCTCGTGTTTAGTACCAAATCCCGAATATTTTCTATTAAACTAGCTCTCACGTTGAGCCACACGGATCATTGAAATATAAGCATCGACTAGTGATGCCTACGCAGCAGGTTACTTACATTATTATGAAGAGTGATTTTTTTGCTGTTTGGTTTTTCAGTGTTCCATTTTTGCCAGCTCACACGAGTTATATTTTGAAAGACTCGCGGAGCGGCAAAATGATACAAATCGAGTTAAAGGTTGAAGTATAACTGAATCTTTATTCTTTTGGTTATTTTCTCTTAACCTAATTCTTAAAGCTCAGCTAATTTCTTATTGAAATTATTATTGCAGAATTTCATTTAAAACCTGGTGGCAATTAATTGGTGGGTCGGGATTTACGATGCCTTCACTAAGATGAACTTTAGTGGTACCATCGTTTACATAGTCGTACATAACACCTCCACCGCCAAATTTCGAATTCTCCTGAATTCTTGTATCTTTGATACTTATTATTACTGATACTTACTCCTTTTAGATTTTAAAAATATTACGGCTTCAGTTATCACAATTACCAAAATCAATGTTGTATGGATGATGTATGACACATTTTTATGGAACTTCAATTCTTCAATCTGTTTTATATTTTCAAAATGTTTTGTAATTATTTGCTGGAATGCTATAATTTTCTGTTGGGTTTGATTAGTTGCACACTTTGATAAAAGTATCTAGGCTTCACAGTAGTTTTACTATTAAAATTTTTTTTTGACAAAGTTCAATAGTACAGTTATAGAAACTTATTAAATTGTTTCCATTTAACGATATTGTACGATCGTCACAATTTTATATCCTTTTTGATTACAAGATTTTCATTGTATAAAGTTTTTACCCTTGTTTAGTTTTTAAATTTTAATTTGCATTCGTTTTTCCAAATACTCGTACAGTTATTGCTTAACTTTAAATCTTTCAAAAGTTTATTTTCTTGATAAACAAGGTTTTTATTTTTACAACAGGCTCATCATTTTTATCGATTTCAAAAAATTCAGAATTTGGAAGTTGTATAATTAATTTCAGATCAACGTTAACATAATTTTTGAGAATTTTAATGGCTACGACTAATGATTGATTAAAATATTCTAGTATACTCATTTTAATTATAATTATTTTTTTTTAATTTTAATTTATAAAAATTAATATCAAAATTTTTTATTTCCTCCATAGTAATATGGTAGAATGAAAAACATTATTCTTTGCAGTTGATATGCAATCTTGAGTCTGGTCTACCTTATTTTCTAAATATCTTAGCTTAAGTATCTCCTTTTGAAATAAAAAAGCATTAAGCAATCTAAGTGTATTGCTTCTATCTTCTTCAATGGCGCCTTTAAGTATATCAAATGTATCGGAAATATTCTTGTTAATTGTAATTTCTTTATTTAAATTCAAAATTAAGTTGTGACTGTTTTTCTGGTTTACTTCTAAGTGTTGTAATATTTCCTGTCTATCGTTGTCATCCATTTTCCCAAATAACCTTTTTTGTGCAATTCCGACAATATTTCGAAAACCCCTTTCCCGTCTTTTCTGTCAAGGGATTACAGACTTTACTTTAGCCCTGATATCAAGAACCACTGTTTGCAACAACTCCCGGTTATCTATTTCTGAGTTTTTGATGTTTTTTTCTATGTGTGCGAGAATATGGTTTATATCATTTGCAGTTATTACATGAAGAACAGTGTTCGTTTGGTTGACTATTTCTACTTCTCAAACTTTGATTATAGTATATCCAACCTCCTTATGAATCCGATTGACTTGCAGTAACTCCTGTGCAACTGGGTGCATAATCATGAATATTATTACGGTGAACAGAAGCTGTAATTTTAAAAGGCCTAATATTTGTAAGATGAAAGTTTTCTAAAGGAGTCAATCTGTAATAAGGTTCGTGTTTATGTCTGAGTCTCTTATAATCTCTTACGTGCCTCATTCTTTTATCTTCATTGTAAACTTCTCTGCCTAAATTTATTTTCTGAATAATGTGTTGTTTTCTGTTTTATACTCGATCCCGTAAATCTTGAGTTATTTCCCTATCTCTTGCTTGCCTTGGGGAACATTTTATTGTTGAGTGATACCGATGGTTATAGTTTCCTATAGTTATCTGCATCTTCATTTCCATTTTCCCATTATCCTCAATTCCTGTTATTATTTCTAATAAAGTTGAGGGCACAAGTACGATAACTTTGGCGCCAAATATTGATAAATATTTTTTATAGAGGGGTCAAAAACAAGCATTTTTTACTATGGGTGGGGGGGGGGTCGCCCCGTTTAGGAGGTGGGGGCAATTTTATTAAAAATGACTTAAAATGGAAAAAAAATTATTAAAAAACAACGGTACAATAAAGTACTGTACCAGTTTAGAAAGTCAGAAACCTATTTTGAACTCTAAGTTCCAGCCATATTATTTGTATAAATAGTTTTTAAGAAATTCGCATACAAACTCAAAATTTTAATAAAAAAAAATTTAAAAATTAAGTTTGGACCATTTTTTTTTCAAAATTGTGAAATGAAGAGCTAAATGGATTCCTGTGGTAGATGCCTATATCAATTTTAAATCGAACAGAAAAAAACCGAATGGAATTATTTTGCATTGCATTCCGCGTCTCAGTCAGTCAGTTTGTCAGCAAGTCAGTAGTTAGTTAAAAATAGTCAAGTCGATTTTTAATGTACATATTAAAAAGGTATGTAAGTCTCGTCAATAAAATCATCGCCCGTACTGGTGTTACTATCGAGTTCGTTGAGTTTGTCATTGATGGTGAGGAGCCGAGGATTTTTTGTCGGTAAAATACCTTCTAAGTGCCCACTGTAAACGGTGGGAGGGTCGAAGTCCTTTAATTGCAAACCTACACTTTCTTTACCATCGATAAAACATGGGTATACTTTTTTTACGTCCAGCAAAAATTCCATTTGGGAGCCCAAGTCGTCCTTATATTTTTTTTCAAGGCAGTATTTTCGATAAAAAAAGTGCAATATATTGATGAAGGTGGTTTGTTGTTTTTCGGCATAAAATTGTCTTTTTTCAGAAGCTTGTTCTGATTCTCCAGATCATTAATTATGTTGGTTGCATCGGTCTTGTTAACATATTCGCCTTTGCTGTGGTTCGTAATTTCATGTGTTGTGAAACTAGAGAATATTTTTTCAACATATATAATGGCGCGCGCTTTCGGTACAAATACGACTGGTGTTGGGGTCAACGTATTTATGGATATATGGCCACAAATCTTCCTTACCTTATCTTCTTTGCAAAACAACCCCAATAACACGATTGCCATTTGTTCAGTAATACGGCCTCTGTGGTATTTCCTTTTCGTAAGAAAAGTTTCGTCGATCTGTACAGTTTTTTCCTTGCCGCCAATGTTAACATCAACGTGGATAGTTAAAGTAATCTATTATAGTAGATTTACTTAGTTCATTTTTATTGTCATGATGGCGCCAAGCGATTAAATACTAATTTAGAAAAACTGATATACAACAATATTTAAAAAAAAACATGAAGTTGTAACTTAGGATTTAATTAATTTAGCTGGAAAACCGTGTTCACAGGCATTTTGATCACAAAAGAGATAATTATCGCAAGAACCTCGCGAATCTCTAGCCGACATTGAGGCCCATGGAAAAATGTGCGATAGATGGGTTAATTGTATTGCTACAATTTTTGTCACCTTTTTTTTAAAGCTTTTTTTTTCGCATGGCCACATCCAACCGAACTTTATATTTTTTGCATTTTTCCACCTTCATCCGTAAATTGCAACACAGTGGAGGAGTTGAAGTTTTAGTGGGAATTAAAAATTAGACCAATTTCTTCTTAAAAAGCAATGCTGTTTTTGTTTGACGACACCAAATCCGCAAACGAACAAAATATTGAGTAATTATTTAGTTTAGGTTGGATTAGGGGATGCTTAGCCGCCATTGCTTATTCACAATAAATAATACCCGATTCGCCTAAGGTTGAACATAGAATGACCTTTGTGAATATCAATAACTACACGCTTTACCACATGTGTATGAAAAACAAAACAACAGTATAAAAGTTACCCGTTTGTTCGGTTATAGTTTGCATTATTATCGAGTGCATTATACATTACGCAAAGTACAAACATACATACTACGCAAAGTGAACATTTGAACACGTGAATTTTCTATAAATTTGGAATGGGTACTGTAGGTGAAGAGTATTGATGACAAAGGCGCCTGCCTGACGAAAAGCACATACCCCGAGCGGAGCAACGAAGCTGCGTGAGCGGGACCTGGGGAAAGATAGTTGAAATCACTTAATCCCGCGAAGCGGGTCACCCGTGTACTCTTAATTAAAAAAACTATTGATATAGGCACCTGCCAGACGTTTAATTTATTATATTCATTTACTTACCTCAAAGGAATACATGGTCTTCCATGTAGAAAAAAAGAAAAAAACACATAAATAGTAATTTTCAATTTTCTCAAAAACTAGACGACATAAATCCATTCGGTTTTTTGTGTTCGATTCAAAATCTACCACAATCCAATTTAGCACTTCATTTCACAATTTAAAAAAAAACTTAATGTTTTAAATTTTTTTTTATCAACATTTTGGGTTTGCATGCGAATTTATTAAAAACTACTGATACAAATAATATGGCTGGAACTTAGGGTTGAAGAATAAGTTTCTGACTTTCGAAACTGGTAGAGTACTTTATTGTAAGTGTTGCCGTTGTTTTTTTTTTAAATTTGTCCATTTTAAGTAATTTTTTAGTAAAATTGCCCCTACCTTCTAAACGGGGCGAGATAGACCCCACCCTAGTATTGTAAAAAATACTTGTTTTTTACCCTTCTATAAAAAACCGTTATCAATTTTTGGCGGCAAAGTTATCGTACTCTCCCCAAGTTGAGTGTAGGCGCTCTATATCTGTAATCCCAGTATGACTGTTTGGTTTTCTAAGATGAACTTCTACAATACATGCTCAGTTCCTAAAAAATCTATTAATTGTTCGGCTCGGATTTCGTTTGTCCATCATGATTTTTCTCGGCTTTCCAAATTTTGCAAATTGTTCTATAACTAAAACCAGTTTGGATCGATTATATGGTATAATGCTGCGAATTTCGTCAATTTGTCTATTGCTTTTACAAAGGCATGCTTTTTAAAGTGAAATATATCAAGGTGAGTGACTTCATTCTTTTCAGTTTGTGCTTCAATTAGCTCACATTTATGCTTAGTCGGTTTTCGATCATAATTTACCTCTCTACACTTATTCCTATTATTTATTATAAGACGGATTTGTTCTCGTAATTTCGGAAAATATATTTTATCTTTAAGACTATAATAACACTCATTTATACAACTATGAATAGATTCCTTAGCATGATATATCGCCAACTGTTTATGCAATTGCTCTTCTGTTTTGATTTCCTGTGCTCGTTTAGAACATTGCACAAATTTTACATTTGTATCTGAATTAAACATTGATATACAAATTAATTCTACTCTGTGATTGTCTGAGTCTGAAACTTTTGAATAAATGCCTGTTTGACCAGTCAACAAAATTTGCGATCGATACTTATTCACGATATGATCTTTTATGCTTATACGATCTAGTCTGTGTTTATCAACAGAATGCTAAAATTTGGATTCTTCATCATTGTTCTCATTTATCCTTTCTGAGTTTTCTAACCTGCTCAAAAAATCCGATACTTTATTTCCTTTTCCTTGCAGATATTCAATCTCATAGCTAAACTCCTGCAGTTTTAGCAACCGCTTTTGATGCCGTTGCAAAAATTCTCTACCTTTGTGCTTACTGTTCAAGTACTTAATCGGTGCATGATCCATGATGATTTTAAACTTACTTCCATAAAAATATGGCCGGAAATAGCTACCAGCATAAATTATTGCCAAAAACTCCTTATCCGTTGTACTATAATTTCTTTGGTGATTTTTAAGCGACCTGGAAATTAAACATACTGGGTGACCTTTCTGTATACTATCGCTAGCATCTGTCGTAACAAAAAACGGTTAATCATAATCGGGATACTTCAAGATTGGGTGAGAGGATAAGACTTTTAAGATTTTAAAAAGCCGCTATGTAGTGCGGGTCATTCGTACTAATTTTACATCCTTTCTTCAAATGTCTTCTCATGGAATATGTGATTTTTAAATAGTCTTGTATAAATTTCCTTTCAATTGCTTTTCGGTATTTCTAAGCCTTGTATAACCTTTATCTTCTACGGGTTCGGTTTCATGTGTTTTGGTTAAAACGTGACCCAAAAATAATCTTTAAATTATATTGAGAAAATTTAGAAAATATTTTCCTTTCCTTTTCCAATGATGTCGAAAAAACCAAAACGTCATCCATATATGCGACACATATTATCTTAATGTAGTTGCAGAGAACACCATTTAACATTCGTTAAAAAATAGCTGAAGCCCGAAGGGCATGAGAGAATATTCGTAAAGGTCTCCAGGGGTCACAAAGGCAGTTTCCTCTATGTCCTTTTCTGCCACCATTATCACCTTTTGCCAGGTCTATAATAATTCGTGAAGTGAATTTGTACTGAATATAAAGTAAAGTGATTTAAAAAAAAAGACAGGAAAACTCTGACACACTTCTTAGTCATAATGGAAAAACCATCTCACAAATGCAGGAAGCAACATGGAAGATAATTCAACACTCAAAGGACGAGCAATGGATCTACTCATAGTCAATGGCGTGACCATATGGGACCAGGCAAAGGTACCCTTCAGACAACATTACCGGCCTATCAGCAGCACTAAGTTGACTACGATAATATTAAACATTAAGGTGAGTTCCATTTATGATTTGGTTAATAAGTTAGAATATTTACTAAGTAAGATTAATATTTATATCTTCTTTTCTGATAGTCAAGATCCACAGAAACTGTTGCTGTACAATATTATTACAAATAAATTAAGAGATATCAATGTAGATAATTAAGAGACAAATATTTTATGCAAAATATAAAAAAAAATATTCTACTGCATTTACGACCACGTAAATTTAAAGACCATAGAAAATAAGTATTCACATAACCAATATCAAAGTATACGGCAGAACAGAGTTTAAAATGAATAAAGAACTGGTGGAAGTAATAGGAACCAAGGGAATGTTAGAAATAATAGTGATCAAAGCAGCAGACCTTCAGGGAACGTTAGAAATAAAAATTCTATCAGAACGAACCAAGACCATCGGGGAATGGCAGACAAAATCTTTTTCTAAGGCCACAACCTATGGATACAAACAATAACTAAATAACTAACTAATAACTCGAATAACTAATGACAGTAGCCCTTAATCTTCAAAATCAACGACATTACATTTTAACAGACACAAGTAATGCTATGACTATTGTAAATACTATTGTAAATAAGCTTGACATGACGCCGTACCTAGTTTTAGATGCTCGACGAGTTGAAATATAAACTATTAATAGTACAATAACTTATAGTACGAACATAATTAAATTTTCCGTACCGATGGAATTCGGCTACAGTAACAATACGTTCATTAAAGCTTACGCTCAAAGCTAAAAAAAATAAGAACTATTCTATACTATACTCGTACTTCTAGGTATGGATGTACGACCATCGATAAGCGGACTATGTGCTCAATATTCCAATGTCCCACAGTAGCAGCAGTTTTTCAAACCAATACAATCGCAACAACAAATTTTCAAGCCGATGCAATCGCAACAACAAACTTCTAAACCAATGCAATCGCAACAGCAAAATCATACCCAACTTCCTCGTACGAATCAACTAAATTCTGGGTACGATCAGAATAATACGAATAATCCCAATAGACAATTTCCACAAATAAAATCTGAACCCAAGGGAAGAGAGTCTTTTCAGACCAGACCTCTGAAAGAATCTTTCCAAACCCGGAATTCATATGACCAAAATAAATCCTTAAATCCGCAACAATACAGTTTCTACACAGACTGACAACTACACAGGTGACAACGAACTCAAAGCGTATACGAACACAATGGAGAAAACGAATGAAGATCTTAGCCCAGATCTACATGAATACACAGAACAATATCAATCAGAGACCTCCCAGATTGTAGAAGCCCCCGACTACTCTGACATTAATTTTTTAGACTAATAAATTCTTCGCTGCCATACTTCGAATGTCGAGTGAAGAATAATGAAATTTTCAAGTTTTTGATCGACACCGGCTCTAACAAAAACTACGTGCAATCCTCAATTATAAAAAATCCTATTCCAAACGAATGTCCATATTACGCTAATTCCGTGGGAGGAAAAATAAATGTCACTCACCACACCTTTTTAAACCTTTTCGGCCTTAAGGAAAAAATTAAATTCTTTTTGCTTCCTACATTAAAATCTTTTCATGGCATACAAGCCCACGATACTCTCAAAAACCCGTCGGCAATTATCCACACCCATAATGATTGTACGATTATCCAAAACGATATAAAAGTGCGTATAAAATACCAAAGCACTCAGGATTTTAAAAACATCAATATTCGAGCCAACCACTTGAGTACCGAAGATAAACAGTCACTCGAAAGAATATTAAAAGATTTCTCCAGTCTCTTTATCGATTCAAATTAAAAACTTAATTCACAACAAAAGTCAAAGGCGAGATAAGAACTACCAATGATAGGCCCGTTTGGACCAATCTATCCATACCCTATGTCATTAAGTGATGAAGTGGAGAACCAAGTCCAGAACCTAAGCCACAAACGAGAAATGTTGGCGATAATTTCGGCCCTGTACTCACTGCGAAATTACCTTTACGTTTCCGCCAGTATTAACATTTATACAGACCATCAGCCGTTAACGTATGCTCTCAGCAACAAAAACAATAACGGAAAAATGAAACGCTGGAAGGCTATCCTGGAGGAGTACAATCAGGAGATACACTACAAACCGGGTAAAGCTAATGTAGTAGCAGATGCGCTCTCGAGAATGCCTCCCGATACAGCCGTAAATACCATGACCCCCATACCACATAGCCAAGAGAGTTCCTCCGGAAACCTGATTTCAAGTGTCGAAGTTCCTATAAAAGTTTATAGGAACCAAATACTTTTAGAGATGGGCGAAACATCCACCCATCAATTCAAAATTAATTTTCCTCGATACCATCGCCACAACATTACAGAACCACCAACGAAAATCTTTTACACATTCTTAAAAAAATTCTCAATCCTAGCGTTGTTAACTGCATAAAAACGGAAGAGAGAGTTATGGGCTTGATACAAGAACTTTACAAAACCCATCTCAACAGATATAAAGTTAGATTCAAACAGCTTCTGGTACAAGACGTCCTACAAGAACAGGACCAAGACACAATAATGATAGAAACCCACGAACGCGCTCACAGAAATGCTGCGGAAAATCGTTCTCAGATTCTAGAGAAGCATATAGTATTTCCCATCTATGATGAAAAAGATAAAAAGAATCTCTAAAATCTGCTCCGTCTGTAAAAAGAATATATACGAAAGACATCCCAATCAACCAAAGCTAAATGAAACATTCCCAGTCCATACATTGACATTTTTCATACAGAAAAAAATAGCCTTAACGGCACTCGATAAATTTACTAAATACGCACAAGTCGAAATTCTGAATAGTAGGGCAATATAGGGTTTTCCAATAAGGACTTGACAAATTTTTTTTTTAAATAAAACGCAAACCATTTGTGATATTTCAAAAACTTTATTATCGGCTTGCAGTACAATCAAAACATTTATGAATCGAACTTGACTTCGTTCATATGGCTACAGCGGGTACGTTTGCAGCGGTCGATTCGTTGGGCCCAATTTTCAACGAGTCGGCCACACATTTCGGCCGAAACGGCCGCTATTTCGCGTTCAATGTTGGCTCTGAGCTCTTCCAACGTCGTCGGCGTGTCAGCATAAACCAATGACTTAACGTAGCCCCACAGAAAATAGTCAAGCAGCGTTAAATCGCACAAACGGCCAATCGATTGGCCCATGTCTTGAGATAACACGCTCACCATACTTACTCTTCAATAAATCGATTGTAGCATATGCTGTGTGGCTTGTGGCACCATCCCTTTGAAACCACATGCCGTTCAAGTCCATATCTTCCAAGTCGGGCCAAAAATAATCGGTGATCATGGCGCGATAACGCTGACCATTCACAGTAACGTGACGATCGTTATCGTCGACGAAAAAATATGGCCCAATACCGCCGCCGCCGGCATGCAAACCGCACCAAACAGTTATTTTTTGTGGATGAAGTGGTGATTCATGAAGCACATGTGGATTTTCACCCGACCAATAATGCATATTTTGCTTATTGACGCACCCATTGAGCCAAAAATGAGCTTCGTCACTGAAGATGATCTTGCGATGAAATTCATTATCTTGGCGCATCTTCTCCAGAACCCAATCGGAGAACGTACGTCGCTTCAAATGGCCCATCGGCTTCAATTCTTGAGTCAGCTTGATCTTGTATGGGTGTAAACCAAGATCCTTACGCAAAATACGTCATAATGTGGTCTGAGCGATGCCCAATTCTTGAGAACGCCGTGGAATTGACTGATTTGGATCGTTTGCTACGGACGCCTGAACGGCAACGATATTTTCGACACTTCAACCAACCCGTTGTCTCACTGACACGGCAACATCACACAACGAATATGTAAAGTCAAATTTTCGCACTAAACTTGTTATTG
The DNA here is from genome assembly GCA_949129095.1 of Volucella bombylans. Taxonomy (NCBI): domain Eukaryota; kingdom Metazoa; phylum Arthropoda; class Insecta; order Diptera; family Syrphidae; genus Volucella; species Volucella bombylans. The sequence goes on along the minus strand of OX422144.1, from coordinate 37,345,232 downwards.
CCTGTCTACTAGGGCGAGAATTACGAACGAAAATTGGAGTCAACGCTCTTAAAGTTGCAGTCCCCGACTCCAAATTTCGGTAGAAAATTTTTATAATTTGCAGACGTTGCTCGTTCGTGTACTTTACCATGATGAAAATGTTGAGTTTAATATAAAAAATAAAAAGTGAGCAAACATCACGCGATGCATTCCAGTGAGCGGTACACTAATCCTATAGCGGGACCAGCGGAAAATTCAGGCGATGCTTCAAGCTCTTCAAGCCAACTAGAGCCAAAGATGAAGAGGAGGAGGACGCTAAAGCCAACTCCGGACCTAATTAAGCGACCTTCCCTGTCAGCATCAACAGAAAAGCTGCCTGGCGGGTCGAGGGAAGGAGCGCCAACAGCATTAACAAGGGCAGCAGCACAGCAGCAAACGAGACAAAAGGCACACAAAGGGCATTTCCCATATGTGTCCGATGGTGGAGAAGGCCAACAGAAGATGGCAATAAGTTTGCATCTCTGGCAGCCCCTGAGTCAGATAACGAAGAGGAGGAGTTAGAGGAAATATAAAGTAACATAAAGCTTTTCCAGCAAAAAGTGCTAGCTATTAAAGCTAAACAAATAGCAAGGAGGGAGAAGGAGCAGCTAGGATTCTCAACTGCCACAAAACCAGCAACAACTAGTAGAAAAAGAAAACCAACACATAACGGCACAACAGCAACAACAAAAACTAAACATACACAGGCTCAAAAAACAAATCAGCGGACACTACACCAACAACAAGAACAACAACAACAACAACAACAACAGCAGCAGCAGAAGAGCCAGCAACAGCAACATCGGAATCAACAGCAACCACGACAACAACAACACAAGACATCTAAAACAAGGGGTTCACCTATAAACACGTACAAAATGGAACTCAAAGAGACGATAGAACTGTGTAAGTCGGCCGTAGGCAACAACTTTTTTATAAGAAGATTATCATTAGATAGGCATGCGATCCACTGTAACACAGTGGAGCGCTATCATAAAATAAAAAATTTACTGAACTATTCAACGACGGAGTTCTTCTCCTACACCCCGAAGGGGGATAAGCTGCAAACAATGCTGCTGAGGGAGCTAGAACCGTCGACTTATCCGGCGGAGCTCCTTGCACTACTGAAAGAGAAGAAGTGCGAAGGGCTCAAATTCGTGGAGGTCAAGCTTTTCACCACGGGAGAAGAGGCAACTGCCAATTTTCCTGGTCCAGCTAAGTCCCACCAGCCATCTGGATGGTCTAAGGAGTATTAAAGTCCTTGACTACCAGGTTGTACATTGGCAAAAGTTAAAGAGGAGCGAAAACATTTTACAATGTGTTCGCTGCCAAAGGTTCGGGCACGCCGCGTCGAGACTGCGCAATGCTGCCTCGATGCGTGAAGTGTAGAAAGAACCACAAATCTGAGGAATGCGCTCTGGGTAAGGACGGAGCGTCAGAAAAAAGCCAACTCTTTTGTGCCTTATGTAGGAACACGGGACACACCGCAAATTATCGGGGTTGTCCCAAATTCCAGTACATCAAAAGAATAAATCTGGCCCGGCAGCGGAAAGTGGAAGTCCACCCGTGCATTTGTAAACTCCAGTCGTTACTCCCCATGTTACCTACGGCCAAATGGCGGCAGGTAGGGGAAATACGGTACAGCAAGCGAAGGTTGCTTCTCAGGCCCCAGCGCTCAGAGCACCGGAACCACTACCAGACATGCTAGCTATCTTGCTCTCTATCCAGGGGCAGATGGCTCAGCTCCAACGTGATTTAACTGAACAGACCGCGCGGGTGGATCAAGTATACGCGCTGCTGCCTGGCCTAACGCACCTTTTGCCGTTATGAGTACGTACGTGGCGGAGCAAACACTGAAGGTCCTTGCTGTGATTGTGAATTCACTGATAAGCTTCGAACGACGAGCCGCATTATTTAAGATATGCTTTTCGTTAGCGAAACTTAGCTTACCAAGAGACACAAAATGAGGCACAGAAGATACAAAGTACTCGTAGTAGGGAGAAACTCCATTCAGGGAGGTGGCGCTGCAATTTTCGTACGAAAAGGTATACGTTTTAAAAGAGTATACAGTCGTGTATTGCGTAGGTCCCAGATGCTGGAAGCAGAATGCATTGTGTATATCCCCCTCCATAGTGGAAAGCGGTTGTACATGGTGTCTGTCTATGCACCTAAGGCTACTCAATCCACCTTATTCATCTCAGAGCTCGAGACACTTTTTGATTCCTGAGGCTAGAATTGGAAGACAACTATTTTATTATCGGCGGAGACATCAACGCCAAACATAGTGATTGGGGAAATAATACACCAAATACTAGAGGGAACCTACTATTCAATTGGTAGGGTCAGCACAATATAATGTATCGACTCAGGCTTAAGGCGGCGGATAGTTCGCCGATTCCCAGACACCGGTCCTACTTGGATCTTCTGCTATTCGACTCACGAATACAACTGACATGCACTAACCAACAAACTACAAACTGTCTACGCACGTTCGTGTATGACAGTTACCATTGCGGTCTCAGCACCGAAATAACTGTTCCAAACGAAATTGCGGAATTGGATGAGTGTGTTCAAAGGCATTCCTACAATTATAGTAGGGTGCGTTGGACACACTTCACCAGAACACTGACTAGAACTATCTCTTCGAATTCGCTCTATCCACCATCCAACACAAATCTGTCAAACGAGGCGATTGACAGGTATCTAAGGCTAACGGACGAGACAATCATACGAACAATGGACAAAACGATACCTCGGTACCAACACACTGACGATAAAGACTTATTCCGCAACGCAACTATTGACTCACTGCACTGACATAAAATTAGACTGCTGTCAAGACTAAAAATCTTGTACAGACAGTCTACTTACAGACATAACCCAGATATCATGACACTAAAGTCGTTGATTAAAAACATCCAAACATTAATAAAAGAAAATTACAGAAATTCTGTAAGTTTGTATTGGAACAATAAAATTTGGGCTGTAAGCACCAGCAACCCGAATATGTTCCCGCAAATAAATAAAATATTTCGGAGAAATAATCAGAACGACCTTTCATGTCTTAAAATCGTCCGAACGACGAACAACGAACAAATATTGGTAGCAACAGGCATAGATCCAAATGAGGCTGTTGATGATGACAACTTCTTTGTGATCGAGGATCCGCAGTAGTAGGTGGAGGCTATAGGAGCGACTTTCCAGGAAGTGTACAAGGCAAATGTTATCAATGGCCCGAACCACGATCTGGAGAATCGAGTCCGTGTGCATAATTCCTACTTTCGAATTGAAATTATGAATTGGCGATTCGAGAGCTCGGGTTTCACCCAGTTCAGTGACGAGAATATGGCAAATAATGTCATTACCAACGATAGGGTACTACCCCCGTTCATTTCGAAGGAAGAGCTCCAAACGCTTTTCGAATCACTTAGAAGTAAGAAATCAGTGGGAACCGACGAAACACCGAACACTGTGCTTCGACATCTCCCTCTAGAAGCGGTGAACATTTATACCACCCTGTTTAATAGTTCAATGAATACTGCATCCCATCACATTCCATCCCCAAAAGGGATAAAGACACTTCCAGTCCGGCGAATCTCCGCTCAATCAGTCTTCTCCCAAACATCAGTAAGGTTTTCGAGAAGGTGATCAATAGAGTCCTGACTAAGTGTGTTGAGGACAAACATATAGTTCCGGATAATCAATTCGGTTTCAAGGCGGGGCATGATATCATTCATTCTGCGTCTAAACTAGTTTCTGATATCCAATGGAACAAAGGCAAGATCCAGTGCACTGGTGACTGCCTGATTGACTTGGAGAAAACCTGCGATACCGTATGGTTAGAGGGACTCTTTTTCAAGCTGGACAGATTGGGAATTAGTAAACCATTGCTGTATATTCTTTTTGATATGCTCTCCAGTAGACAATTCATCGTAAAAAATGGCGATGTGACTTCTGCTGGAACATTTAACATTAAAAACGGTTTGCAACAAGGTGAGGTAAACCCGCCAATCCTGTTCAACATTTACACGAGTGATCTGATAGGTTGACTTCAGCATGCCATAGCAAACGCAGACGACATAATCGCGTACAGATCAGGTCCATAAATTGAGATCATTAATATACTTTTGCAGCGTAACTTCGACAAAATTAAACGATATTGCGATGACTGGAATTTGAAAATCAACTTTCAGAAGTCGGAAACCATTCTGTTTAGGACGCCTTTGTCTGGGGCCTCTAGGGATACCAGAAAGAATTGGCGAAAGCTCTCAATCGTGGGGCAGCACGGGCAGTCACTTGCTTGTCGAAATGTAGTCAGATACCTTGGAATCTGGCTAGATCAATCCTTGTTGACTTGGAGAAGGCCTTCGACACCGTATGGTTAGAGGGTCTTTTCTATAAGCTGACTAGGCTGGGTATCAGTAAACCACTCTTGTACATTCTTTATAATATGCTACACAACAGACAGTTCATCGTGAAGAATGGTGATGTGACTTCTGTTGGAATATTTCAAATTAAAAATGGTCTTCAGCAAGGCGCGGTCAATTCGCCGATCCTATTCAACATTTTTACAAGCGACTTGATAAGTTCACTTCCCCATACTATTGCGTACGCAGACGATTTGATAGCGTACAGAACAGGTCCAAAAATCGAGGTCATTAATACTCTCTTGCAGCGTGACTTCAATAAGATAAGACGATTTTGCGATGACTGGAAGTTGAAAATCAATTTTCAGAAGTCGGAAACCATTCTCTTTAGGACGCCGTTGTCTGGAGCCTCTAGGGATACCAGAAAAAATTGGCGAAAGTTCTCTATCATTGGACAACACGGACAACCTCTTGCCTGTCGAAATGTAGTCAGATACCTTGGAATCTGGCTAGATCAGTTTCTGTATTTTGGCAAAAATGTAGATGCTGCTCTCGCCAGAGCTAAAGGTGCTTTTGCCCTTACAAAGAGACTGTTTTATAGCAGCCAACTCGATGCGAGGGTAAAGGTAATCTGCTACATGGCCCTTATCAGGCCATGCTGGTATTTGGTTGTCCCGTGTGGGTCAATGTACGAGCAAGCTTAATGGAAAAGATTCGGGTGTTTGAGAGGGCTTGCCTTAGGGCTTGCCTTCGCTTGTACAGAACACCGGAGTCGGAGTACAAGAAATTTTATCCTAACGAGGTCCTTTACAACAGGGCGAACCTAATACGAGTGGACAACTTCGTAATTAAGCTGACTCGAAGGCACATTGCAAGAGCAATGTCCTCGACGAATAACCTGATATCTAGGGCCTACTACCCCAATTACCTGTACCACGAGAGTGTGCGCTCTGGCGGCTTCGTTCCACCGGAAGCATTCCTCTACCTAGATCAGAAAGGGTTGATCCAGGATATATCAGCGGTGCCGTTAATCTTCCATGTCGCTCGGACAGCTGGGGACAGGCGACTCAACTACAACAGAGACGTCGCACACGGCAGTGTGGATCGCCGCAGGTTCAGTAGGGCGGTGGGGAATCGCGATAAGAGGGATGTCGTTCGGCAGCACCAGCATTTCTGGTGGTTGAATGATGGAGAAGATGTTTCGTCGTCGTTTCCGTCAATTATGGACCAGCCTCACTAATGAGGCAGAGCTGACCAATTTATTTGCTCTGTAAAGAGCGATGGCCAGCTTACATAGGTTTAGGTTAGCATTTAAGTAATATATACATGTGTTAGTGTATATAAAGGTATATACTAACATATGTATATTATTGTGTATAATGTCTAAGTGTGTTTATGTGTATTTTGTGTATGTAGGTTAAGTAGACTAAGGTTGATTTTAAGTTAGATGTTAAGTTTTTATAAAAAATAAAAATTGTCCATATGCTAAGTTTTTGTAATCAAATTTTTTTCTTAGCCCTAAGTATATAAAATAAATATTTCCAAATAAAATGTAAATGAAGTCGAAAGACATAGATATAAGAATTTAGAGTAGCTTAGAGTGCCTGTGTGGGGCCAGTAAGTTAGTATAAGATTGTTAAGTAATTGTAAGCTAGCATTTAAGCATTTTTTGTTAGTATGTAAGAGTTAGTGATTAAGAAAATAAAATGCATTGAAAACTAAAACTGGCTAGATCAATTTCTGTATTTTAACAAATATATAGATGTTGCTCTGGCCAGAGCCAAATGTGCTTTTGCCCTTACAAAGTGACTGTTTTATAACAGCCAACTCGATTCGAGGGTGAAGCTGATCTGCTACATGGCCCTTATCAGGTCTATGCTTGTATTTGGATGTCCCGTGTGGTTCAACGTGAAACAAGTTTATTGGAAATGATTCGGGTGTTTGAGAGGGTTTGTCTTAGGACTTGTCTTCGCTTATACAGAACACCAGAGTCTGAGTACATAAAATTCTATCGTAATGAGGTCTTGTACAATAGGGCGAACCTAATAAGAATGGACAATTTCGTGGACTCGAAGGCACGTTGCAAGAGCAATGACCTCATCGAACAACCTGATCTCCGGGGCTTACTACCCCAATTATATACATCACGAGAGGGTTCGCTTTGACGGTTTTATTCCTGCAGAAGCGTTCCTCTATTTAGAAAGCAAAGGTCTGATCCAGGACAGATTGGCGGTACCGCTAATCTTCCACGTCGCTCGAACAACTGGGGACAGAACTAGGACAGAGACGTCGCACATGGCAGTGCGGAGCGTCTCCGGTTCAGTAGGACAGTAGCGAGTCGCGACATGAAGGATGTTGCTCAGCAGCACCAACAATTTTGGTGGCTTGTTGAAGGGGAGGTTGTTTCGTCGTCGAACTCATCCAGTAATAGGTAGCTTCATGTGAAGCAAAGTGTGCCAGCCTAATTTTTTTTTTTAGTCATGCTTACGTAGTTTTAGATAGGATTAAGTTATTTTTAAGAAAAAAATATATAAAAACACAAAAAACAATAAAAAACTAAAAAAAAAAATATATATATATTCAACATTCAACAACAGTTTACAACAACATTCGACGTAAGAGGTCATGGTGCGCTCCTGGTGAAACACCGCAGTCGGTTGGTAAGCAAGATTTGCATCCCAAAAAGGTCATGTTGATCATTTGGTGGGATTGGAGATGTGTCCTATACTTCGAGTTGCTTCCACGCAATGAGACAATAAATGCTATCAAATATTGCTCTTAGCTCGACAATTTGAAGCAGGCAGTGGAAGGCAAACGGCTAGAGTTTGTGAACAGGAAGGGCGTTGTTTTCCACCATGACACACCTTTTGTGACAAAAGAAAAGCTGAATGCCTTTAGCTGGAAAGAAATGCAGCACTCACCGAGGAGGACATAAAAACGGAAAACTTGTTTGCCCAAAAGTTTACTGATTTTTACAAAAGAGGAAAAATGTCTCTTCCAGAAAGTTAGAAGAATGTAATAAATCAGAATGGACAATATTTGATTAATTAAGTATATGGTTTTAAACAAAAAATTATATTTAACTTTAATCAAAAAAACCGCAAAACTTATTGAACAACCCAATATATATATACATATATTTATATATTATATATATACATATTATGTATATATATACATATTTCTTTATGTCTCTATTTGTGTTAGATGTAAGTAGGTTAAGGAGATTAAGATTTATTTTTAGGTAGTTTGTAAGCTTTTAGTTGTAAGTTTCATTAAAAATTAAAAAAATGCCCATTTACTAAGTTTTTTGCTTAAAATTTATTTTCTTAGTTTTATTATAAATTAATGTTAGAATAAAAATAAAATTAGACTGCAAGATACGTCGAAGGACATAGTTTAAGTGTTAGGTTTAACTTAGAGTGCCCGCATGGGGCCAGTAAGCTAGAATAAGATTATTTGTAAGTTACTTAAGCTAATTTTTAAGCATTTTTTTTTGTCTAGCATGTAAGAGTAAATTAAGTATATAATAAAAATGCATATCAACTGAAAAAAAAACTGACCAATTTTACTATGAAGAAATCATTAAAGAAAATCAATACCATATTCACAAAATTTGGAAAATGGCAAGAAATTGAAAATAGATGTACTATAGAATTACTATAGTACTACCATAAAAACCTATGTAATTTCTGGTACAGCATGTTCATAACCATATTATTCGCAATTATTGTTGGAAACATAATGCAAAAGAATGTCAGCAGAACGAAAAAAATTAAAGTCAAAATTAAAAAGTTAACTGAAAAACAAGAGGGCAACGTAACACATATTCCAAACCATAATATTTAATTGTTAGGAAAAAATTTTCTCTAAGGATGGAGGAGTTAAGTATTGGCTATAATACCATACTATGTGCATACGGTATATTCATAAACCATACCTGCCTGTCTTTACATTATTCAATTATTCCATACCGTAAATTATTATCGTCATCACTTTTATGTTGACCCATAAAAGTAACGACGACCGAATAATATAAACAAAGAAAGTAAAGCAAAGCATTTGGTTAACCTATTGAAAAATACTGTGAAAAAATAAGCTCGATGCATTCGGCTAACTTCTCGAAGAATGTAAATGCAAGAAAGTCAATAGGAGATTATGTTTGGGTTCTTCTGGCATTTTTAAGTTTTTAGTTTTGGTTTTAGATCCTAAGTGATAAAATAGCGACCGTTTCATAATTATTAAAACTCAAAAACAAAAAATTTATGGATAAAGTAATTAAATAAAATCTTTATTAAAAAAATTTATTCTGTGTTTTACATAATTTAATTCGCGTGATTCGTAACATATGTCAAAGTCAAACATGCTCAGTTAGCATTGCCATTCCATCATGGAAAGTTTTACACCCGTACCAGTACAACGCTTACAAATTATTGAATATTTGTTTTTAAATTTTTAAAATTTTTTTTCTTTTTCAAGTTCTGATAGTTTTAATTGGATTTACTTAGATCATACAAACAAAGTATCTTATTCTGGTCTTTCGGTAATTCACCAAAACATCCGTAGCCTTAGAAAAAACTTTGATTCGCTTTTAACTCACCTTGTTTCCTTAGATCACTTACCGGATCTCATCTTTCTTTCTGAAATATGGATCTTTGATGAAGAAGGTGCAAATTACTATATACCTAATTGTAAATTTAAAGCAGCATGTAATAACTCTTATTCTGCTGGTGGTGTCGCAGTATTTTACAGAAGTGACTTATCGTTTAACGCTGTTATTGAGCATTTTAATTTAAATAGTGTTGATTTGATTTCTTTAAAATGTGAGATTTCTGGTACTCGATACTGCTTTGTCGGTGTTTATAGATTTACTTATTGTCCAGTAAATGTCTTTTTGGATGAATTTTGTGGACTTCTTAACAGGATTATGTGCAAAAATCTAATAATATTGGGATAATATTGGGTGATTTTAATATCGATCTTCTGTCTAGCTCAGCTCAACTGAAATTCCCAACTTTTTATCGGTTATGTCCTCATTTGGTCTCGACAGTTTGCTGTCCCATCCTACCCGTGTGGTTGCAGGACATGTTTAGACCTCATATTTATTAGGTTGCATAGAATTATTCTAATTTTAAGACGCGTCTTTTGACTTTAAAATAAGTGATCACAGCCTAACCACTATTTAACTTGATGTAGGAATTGATTTCTAGATCAAAACGGTTTTGAAAAATCACACACTTACAAAAAGAAATTTTAGAGCTTTAAAGTCAGCTTTAACTTTTGAGTTCCATCTAATGCTTATGATTTGTTTCTGAATAAATTACAATTTCACTTGTTTCGCGCAAGTTTAAAAATTAATAAAAGCAATAAATCGAAACCCCGAAGCAGTGGATAGCCAGTTCTTTGATAAACAAAATCAGACTTAAAAAAAATCTTTATAAGCGTGTGAAAAAACATCCTTACAACTCTAGGCTAAGGAGATATTATGATAAGGTTTGTCAAGAGCTGAATTCTGAAATACCTCTTCAAAGAGATACTTTTTATAGAAGTAAGATAGCTCGCAATAGCCCTACAGATAATTCCAAAAAAGAATGGCAAGTTGTCAATGAAATGTTGAACAAAAACAAACCTAAGGAGAATTTCGTAGTCAATTCAAATGACGTGACAATATCTGATCCTGCAGAAGTCGCCACAGCCTTTTATGAATATTTTACGAATAAATATAACAAATACTATTCGAGATTACGAAATAAGTAATAATGCTAATTGTATTTGTGACAGCACCACTAATGACTCTTTACAAAGACAAAGTTTTTTCTTCGATTTATTTTCACCATATGAAGTACATTCTTACTCGTACATTCAATCGATCAAGTCATCTAATTTAACTTCTTGTGATCAAATTTCAAGTAGTATTTTGATAAGAATATCTTTTCTTGTTTCATATTTTCAATGTAAATATTCAAAAGGGTATTTTCAGTAAAAATTTCTGCTGTTATACCACTGCCTAAAAAGGTGATACTATGTCTTTAAATAATTACCGCCCAATATCACTTTTATCAGTCTTTGCAAAAGCCTTCGAGAAGGGAGTAAAATCAAGAACTCTGTCTTTTTAGAAAAAAACCAAGTTCTTCTGTGAATCGCAGTTTGGCTTTCGAAGGGGCAAATCCACTGAAGATGCATTGTTAAAGCTGTGGGGGAGATATATAGCAGTCTAAATATTTCTGATATCCCTGTTACTCTATTTATTGACATCACTAAAGCCTTTGATATGGTGGATCATAATATATTGCTTCAAAAACTTTATAGCGCTGGTTTTAGAGTCTTTATCAATGACTAGCTTACTTCTTATTTAACTAATCGGAGTCAGAGAGTACAGATCCGAAATTTTCTGAGTTCAAAGATTCTCATTAGCATTGGAGTTCCATAAGGCCCTGTTTTGGGCCTATTATCTTTTTGATTTTTGTAAATTCTCTTTTCAGTCCTTTTCATGGGTTAAATCACATCTTTTTGGATGTAAACTTTTATCTAGAAATAATGGTTCAAACTTCACAAATTGATCATTAGTAACAATACAAAGTTCATGATTTATTACATTTTGGGTAAAATTTGTGATGCAATAGATTCCGTTTGATCAACAGTTGTTCACACGAACTTGGCATATCCACTTTTGATTACCATGCCCGTTGCGCATCCGACTGCTTTGAAATTGAAGGCGTAGATAACTTCAAGTATTTAGGAATTACTCTTGATTATAAGCTCAGTTGGATGGAGCATACTACGTCTCTAAATCATTATCTAAACAGTGTTATTAGGCAAATCTATCTACTTAGTCAATATTGCAGTTTGCCTATCTTAAAGTAATGGGTTACTTAAGTCTAAACTGCAATATGGCATATCTTGTTGGGGTGGAACCCATTTTAATAAAATTGTGCCTTTGCTAATTAAACAGGAACATGCTGTTCACATCATATGCAAGGTTAACTGGCAAACTTCCAGTTTTGAATTGTTCAAGAGTCTTGGATTTTTACCAACAAGGCATTTGTACTTTTTTAAGGTTTTAAAAGTATTATTTCAATGATCCGGATATAACTCTTCAAGGATTTATGAAAGCCGCAATCTACGTGTCAACTCTAGAAATCTCGTCCATATACCGTCAATTAATAAATCACATTTTTCTTGTTTTTTTTTTTTTGGTTAATGCACCCCGTTTATTTAACAAATTACTTGCTAGTCTAAGATGTGAGGGAGTTACTCGTAGATCCGTTTTTCTTAAAGGTAAATGTTGACTCTTTTCATTAAGCTACGCTGTGATTGCTGACTTATTGAATCCTCTGGTTTGATTCCTTTTTATTTTGTTTTTTTCTTCCAATTTTTAAATTTCTAATAACTTTCTAATTTAACTTTTATAGAATTTTATTTCTTATTTTATCGTATCGATAAATTTATAAAAATGTTTTTTATTTCTTTAATTACGAAATGTATTTATTTATTGTATATTTGCCACTTGTCACTGCAACAGAATGTACCCAACTATTTCAATAAAAAAATTAAATATTATTATCAAAATTCTTTCTACGACAATTTATAGGGTTGTTATAATCAACCTACTGAGCAAGCAATTCAAGCCATAGTGACCAAATTTCGCACCAATTTCAATCTATTGGACATCAAGCCACCTACCCGTATGCGTAGGGTGCGTACAGAGGAAAATGTTACTGCTGTATCCGCCAGTGTTAATGAATTTACGCAAGAATTTTGGTCTAAAACCTTACAAAATGCAGCTCGTGCACATACTATCTGCCACAGCGTCGAATTTTCTGTGAGTGTGCCTTAGTAAAGCTGGCGGGAGATATCGAAAAATTGTTTTCAGCGACGAAGCTCATTTCTGGTTGGATGGTTATGTTAATAAGCAAAACTGCCGTATATGGTGCAACCTCAGGTAATACAGGAACTGCCAATGCACACGGAAATTGCACTGTTTGGTGCAGTTTATGGTATGCACGAGCTGAACTTGTTCGCCACATTTTGGCAAAAAAAAGTTCGAAATCATTGAACGGACAACTTTGAAAAAATACGGGTCAATGATTCCAGCAAGACAGCACTACATCACACACAGCACGCGAATCGATTGACCAATTGAGAAATGAGTACGGTGAGCAATTTATCTCTCGCTTTGGATCGGCGAACTGGCCAGCTAAATCGTGTGATTTGACGCCTTTGGACTATTTTTTATAGGGGTACGTCAAATAACTTATCAATCCCGATATACCATCGTCAATTACAGCCTTGGAAGACAACATTACATGTGTTATTAGCGAGTTACCAGCTAATATGCTAGAAAAAGTGATTCAAAATTGGACTCTCCGTATTGACCACTTAAAACGTAGTCGTGGTCAACAATTACATAAAATAATTTTATAAACTTTTGCAATTTTCCTGTGTTTTTTTTGACAATTAAAAACCAAACGTTTAAAAAATCACCCATTATATTACAAAACAGTCTCTTTGTAAAGACAAAAACACCTTTTGCTACGGCAAAAGCCACATCCCTGTCTTCGTTGATATACAGATACCGCTCTAGCAAGTTCCCAAAGTACTCGTATCATACTACTTTTGGACGAGCAAGTAGTTGCCTCCGGAAAAAAAGGTTTCCGACCTGAAAGTTGATTTTCAACTTCGCTTAATTGTTTGTTGCAAGAGTACTCGTATGTTAATGACCTACATCTTTCCACCTGATTTTAACACGATCGTTATATTCGTATGCTACGGCATACGGCATGTTAAATATGATCTGTGAATTAAAGATGGCTTGATGCAGACCGTTTTTAGTTGTAAAATTTAAGCAAAGGGTATCGCCATCTTCCACGATGTACCGTGTGCATGCGATCATGTTAAAAACTTATGACCAGTTTATTCAGCTTGAAATCGAGTTCCATTTTCCAGTGCCGTTTTAGTCAGCGCTCTATTAATTACCTTCTGATGTTCGATAAGAGAGACCGATCGACGTATTCCGGGTTAAAGAATTGTTTATGACACCGATGCGTACATTACTAGTCATACTTCAGTGGCCTTTGTCTTGATATTACACATCCGATTTTCGCATTGACGATCTAAAACTCTAGTTAAAAATCTAGTCTTAATTTTGTGCATTTTTAATACTGAATGACATTTTTATTTAAAAAAAAAAAATAGAATATAATATAAATTTTAGAATATAATATAAATAAATAAAATAAAATTTAGAATGAAAGAATATAGCAAATATTGACAGAAGTATAATCTATTATGAATGTAGCATTGAAACAGCAACATATGTATGTACTCGTACCTGTTCTATCAATTTTACATTTCATCACACATAAAGATAAAAACAAAATTCTATTGCGTAAAATAAGTACAAAAAAAAGGTTGTAATAGTTTTAGGTTTTAAGGTTTTATAAAAAAGTAGATTTGCGCAAATGTGTTAACCAACTCCCATTATTTGTAAAGATAATAAAGAAATATTTGCTTGGTTAGCAAAAAATTCAATAAGAGATAACTTCAACAAAAAAATTAACATTGTCCCAAAATATAATGGTAAAATCCATCGAGATTAGCTTAGTCCTCTACTTTATATCAACTTATTGTAAGTCAGCACGGGCTTCCGTAATATTCTGTAAATAATAACACTAGCTACAAAATAATTCATCTTGCAGTTCCTTCAAAGCAATTGAATTAACAAATGTTTTTTTATGACAATTTGTATTTTTTTTTACCACTCTTCATGCACGTTTATCAATCGGTCGGTCCTCAACATGTTTGACATATTAATTATGCAAAAATTACTGTCAGTTAAATGCTAATGTTGGTTACCAAACAAAAACATATTATAAAGCTTTCAAATTGTTTTATTTAACTTTTTTCTTTCATTATTATCTTTCATTTTAGATTAATCACACACTAGAAATCAGCAGTCTAAAATTGCTACATACCCCAGCAGTTCAGTTGATCTGACGATAAAATCATTACATTTTGTACCTTCAATCAACAAGCAAGTGATACAATTTTTTTATGTGAGCAGCAATCATTGGATATTAGATTTACCCATTTTTACATAAACCTTTAGTGAAAAAAATAGATCTTTGTAAAATATTTAAATAATTTAATTAAGACGCAAAGCAAGCCAACGAATTTTAGTCGCAAAAAACGAAAAAATTTGATATACGAGTACATATATAACTCAGTATTTGTTTACCAACAAGTAATTCTAGATTTAACTGCTAAAGTCAGTATTATTTAAAAAAAGTTAAGCAAACAAAGCAAACAAGAGAAGTGGAAATGTCGATATCAAAGGAAGTTATCTATGACACAAAAGAAATTGAAAAACCTCCAGGTAAGTCTTAATACAATAGTTAACTATGGAATTTTATTTAAGCTACACTAAAAATATTTTACTTTTCTTACTTTATTTTTTTAAAATTAAATCGTAGTTAATATTTATTAATCGTGAGTGGTGCGAAAATAAATGATTTAAATATGTATGTTTATTCACTGGAGCACATCGACGACCTAGTTCATGTGGTTACACATATGCAATCATATAGTTTATATTTTGGCTAGAAATCATTTACTTCTAAATGTTTTGGTTTTAGCTTTACTGTGCGCTATAAGGAGTTAATTTGATATTTAGTTTAACAAAAACATATGGGAAATTCAAAATTAGAAATGCCATATAAAATGTTGTTATCCTGTGAAAAAACTTTTTAATTGAAATATCTACTGTTCATCAGTAGTATAAAATGTAATGCATATTATAGGATTGACCATTAAATATTTTATTGTTATTTGAGTTATTGAGTTATTGAGAGTATGTATCTGTATAAAATATAAAAAGTTTAAGAAAATGCATAAAATACATTTTTTTGTATATTTTAATATAAACGAATTTAATTTTATCTACAAAGTATAAATATTTTTAAGATACATGTATGCATATACGTTTACGTAGGCTTACTCTCTCTGTTTGGAAATAAAACAGCTTTATATACTTTTGAAAATTTGAAAACTGTCAAACCTTCCCAGCCTACCACCAAAATGTATACTAGATCATTTCTTGTTTGATTGAAAAAAAAGTTCGACAAATTGGTGGAGAAGATCATCAAATCAATCAAAATAATGAAAATAGCCAACGAGATATTCTGCGATGATCGTGAATAAATATACATTCCTAAATTTTTGCTGCATATAATTACAACTACTTTAATTCTAAAGAAAATTAGGTTCCTAAGTCAGGTATCCTTGATTTTTGTATACGTACAGGATGCGCTATCTTTTATGTCACTTTGTAAATATTGAATAACTTTGACCTTGATATGTTTTTGAAACGTCAATTTAGTACAATTTTAGCCATGAATCGTTTCACACCGAAACAATGGGGCGAAATAGTGACGCCGTAAATTGAAAATAGTCGTTCAGTTAAGTTATTTCAACGTGCATATAGTCGAAAATATCGTCTGACAACACCATTCGTCATTTGGTGTCGAATTTTGTTGAGCACGGAACAGTGGGAGATCGTCGACTGACGTTCATCAAAGCCCAAGACGTTCCAATGAACTAGTTGAAGCGGTAAGAGAAAGTGTTGCCGAGAACCCACATGTGCCGTATCGTCACCGCGCTCAGAATTTTGGCGTCAGTGGAACCATCTTGTGACGCATTTTGAAGGATGATTTGCATTTTTTTTTCGTATAAAGTTCAATTGCCTCAAAGAATATTGTCGACAGACCGTCCACGTTGCTTGCAATACAGCTAAACAACCGCTCGAATGGTTGACACTGAATCTCATTTTTTAAAGCAATTTTGATGTCCGGCGAGGCCATTTTACACTCTCTGGCGCCGTTAAAAAGCAAAATTTCCGCATTTAGACAACGGAAAATCCACACGAGATCCATGAAACACCATTACATGACCAAAAGGTGACTGTTTGGGCCGTCGTTTGCGCCAAAACCATAATTGAGCCATTTTCCTTCAGAGAAGGCGAAACAGTCGATAGGAATCGATATCGGTGGATGTTTGCTCATAATGTCTGCCCACAAATGTTTAGACTGGTTACTGGTTGTTTTACTGGTTTCAACAAATCGGTACGTCATGCCACATTGCAAAACAAACAATCCCTAGACATGCGCTGCCAAAAAATGGGGACATTGACTGGCCACCCAGATCTCAAAATTTGACCCCTTCGAACTTCTGTTTGTGGGGTTATTTGAAAAGCAAAGTATATGACAATAAGCCTCAGATGAGCTCAAGGCAAACATTCGTGCCGAAATCATTGCTATACTGCCCGAGATGCTCGAAAAAGTGATGGAAAACGCTGCAAAAAAGGCATATTTTGCTTTGCTCAATACTTGAATGATGTTGTACTCAAAAACTAGTCCAAATGAATTGTAAAGTTTGGTCCTTTAATAAAATACCTCATATATGGAAATCGTTTGTTTCTTTACAGTTACTCAATATTTGCATACCGATATAAAAGATGGCGCCCCTGTATACTCGTATTAAGTGACTTCATTATTGCAAAATCAACGTGAAATCTGTTTTTTTGTGGTTTTCCGTGAAGAAAATAAATTATCATTAACAAACTCTGAGCCTCAGATGCAATTTTCAGAGTGGTGGTGAAATAAAAGTGAAAGAAGAATTTTTGTTTTCATGAGAGTTATAACCACACGCTTATAAGAAAGTTCTCGCTCATTTAACCAAAAACCCAAAAATAAATTTAAATTAAATAGAGGTTAGCCATATAACAAGGCAACGAATTTAAATGAAATGTGAAAATTTAAGCAGTATACGAGTATATAGGAATACAAATACATACAAATTAACTTAATTTTGCATTTCTGTAGTTCATCATATAATATGTGAATACTTATATGCATTTGGAAGTTTAAAAAATATATACCTACGGTAGCATGTTGTACATACTTATGTACTTACGTGGAAAAATACATGTTTTTGTTAACATTAATTCAAAAAGTATGCACCCACACATGCGTTTATACTCAGTTTCGCCCGTTCCTCCATATTAGTATTACTTTCGGCGATCAACTAAATCCACCTCATCGCTTTGACCTTGTGTTGGACATAAGGCTAAATGTATATATACTCTTAAATATGTATGTTTGAATATAAGTTTGATTTCTGATACCCAAACGGCTACAGCAAATTCCGCAAAATGCGGAAGACAATTCTGAAAACACAGATACTCAGTCTTTTTTAGCCTTTGGCAAAATGACAAAAAGCTCTTTTTTAATATCAGTACAATTACAGAGAGATTAATGACAGAACGTGCGCAGTGCACTTATTACTAGGCAGAGAAACAAAATACACTGATAAAAATGTTTTGTGAACTGAGCGTAATATTATTTATTATATTGATATGTAGTTTTTTTTTGTTAATTATTATTATAAATTCTCAGGCTTTAACGAAATGCAGGTTACGGGGGAAAATTTACCAAATAAAATATTTTAGCCCAAGCCTTCAAAATATCTATTACCTAGATAAGGCAAGCATCTAGAGTGGTTATATAATGTCCCAGTTTGTAAACACATAACTTAATAACACATTTCAATGAGTTTTGTGCTTTTGCACAAATTTATTCTCATTGCACGATTAGTTAATGACGTGAGATGAATACCAAACTGCTGCTTTCTAACCAAAGTATTGATTCGTTAATAAATAATGTTAGATTCTTTATATGAATCAAATAAAATACATATAGAGTTGAACACAGTTCAACTCCAAGTAAGTTAGTATAAGGTTGTTAAGTAATTTTAAGCTAGCATTTAAGCATTTTTTGTTAGTATGTAAGAGTTACTCGTATGTATCCATAAATACACAACGCAATGTTGTTTACATTGATTTACAAAAAAAAACATTAATATGACAGGCGCGTGACTCTAAAAAGCAAAACTAACTTCTTTACTACTTAATGTATACATATATTTCAATTATAATATTTCAAAATTTTTAAGAACTGAGACTTTTTCCTTATAGTAGAATAGTAAATCTTTCCGAAAATGTAAAAACAGGCTTAACTGTAATAATTTGTATATGTATACATCAAGCAGATGTATCAGTTTTAAAATAGAAATATTTACATAGACGATTTTGAAAATATTTTTTTCTCAAAATTAGTGACTCCAAATAATGAAAAACTCTAAATATTTAATCTGACTTGTTTACTTTTCTCTTGATCGATATTCTATCAGTTGAAACATTAAAGATCACTTTGCAGAGTTCTAAATTTGAAAAAAAAAAAAAATACTATTTACGTGTACGAGTACATATGTACGTACGTGCGCAAGTTTCATACGTTAACTGAAACTGAGCCAGAATAACTAAATTGCATAAATTGAATAATAGTCTCTTCGAGCATTAAAAAGACTGTCGAGGTTGTTCTTTATAATCACAATACATTTCCCATACAATAAAGAAGAAAAAAACATCTGGAGATATTTCTGAGTGACTTATTCAATTATCGCTTGAATTAAGCAGAAGAAGAAGCGTCTTGCCCATGAATTTAAGTTGTATATATATTACACGAGCTTATCCAAACACACCCTCTTAGGCAGTGTAGTGTGCGACATGTATTCTATATTCTCTCTCTTATTCTCTTTATTAAAATATTTATTTAAGTCGCTTTAGTATTATTGAGCGATCTTGTTCCTATATCCTGTTTTGTTCTTTAAGTTAACATATTATATGTATGTAGTAAATTTTACAACTTTGTTAGGTATCATGTCTGATGATTATTTTTGCTGCTTTGCAATTTGCATAAGCAATAAATTTATAAAAACGCAATCAAATTGCATAACACACTGCAATGTTTTATACTATCAATTCGATTAAAAAGTCTAGACTATTTTGTCGATTAGTTGTTATTTTGACAATTTGGCAGGACGCCAAAGGTGGAGTACAATACAAGTAATACAAAATTCATTAAAATTAAAAAAAATGTGGTCCACCTATTACAGTCAAAAAACTGCCTACGATTTAGAGCAAACAGTCACTATCAGTCAGATGTTAAAACTGTTGAGAACGTTAAATGGTTTGTCAACATACACTATAACAGTGGAAGCAAAACTCCCTAGGGGCGATCCCTATTGTTTTACACCATTGCATGTAACATATTTATTATAATGTTTCCTTTATTTCCTATATTTCTGATTACCCTTAATGCGTTAAGTCGATATGTTGATGATAACTTTATCCTTGCTTTCTTTGTCGCTAGGGCCCCAACCCAAACTGAGGCAGCGTATAATAGGACTGAGTTTACTACCTTGGATATTAAGATTTTTCTTGCATATCCAGGTCCTCCGATGTTTGGCAGTATTCCAGAAATTGGTGCCTGGAGCTTTGATGCCATTTTCCCCGAATAGTCGATGTGATGAATAAAGCTTAGTCTAATGTCAAGTAGTACTCCTACGTATTTTATACAGATTTAAGATGGAATGGTTTGGCTTTCTATTATTATCTCCATTGCATATTTTTCCGATCCTGGTTGGACTCTGGCGGAGATTTTATAAAACAATTTTCCTTCGCTGGTTTCACAAGTAGCATGGTGGCTAGTGACCTTTCTATCAAGGGTTGTCCGGTTTGGGATACAGATATTTTGGCATCTGATTCATTGGTTCATGTTATGAAAAAAATCGCATGGGAAGGGGGGTCTATCTTCAAAACCCACTGAGTTACAGGGCGTTTAAAAAAGTTCCTTCAGAGAAATAGGAATTAACAATTATTTAGTTATAACTTCTAATGTATTAAACCTAGAGCAAATCAGCTAGCCAATTTATTAGTGGTTAATTCAAATTTAAGCACAATCCATGGTTTCATTTTCGAGATATTGGGCTTCAAACAATTTAAAGAAATCAAATATATCTCGAGAAAGTGTGCTTTTAAAATATTTTTTAGTTTTTATTATTTTGGTGCGCCATAATGTTACGTACAAATTCACTATTCAAAGTTTTTACCTGTGGCTTAAAGTTTTTCATGTATAAGGTTAAATCAAATAATCACCAATATGACTATTTTTTATTATTACTAAAAAAAAAACTACAAAATAAGTAAGTGCACTGCTGTGCTACCGCAGGTTTCGGGCCGGCCGCGCTTTTCTCCTAACTCTTCTGAGGGGTTTATGACTGTTCCCCTCATGTCCTCTCATTTCGGCTAGTTTATTTATTTACAAGAAGCCATTCTTAATCTTTTGTTATATCGTAATTTTACCTCATACAATATTTTGCCCTGTTTTCGTCAAGTATACTCGTCTTTGCTGAAAAATAATTAAACAGGCAGAAAAAGTTTTTCGAAACAAAATTTAACAG
This sequence comes from Volucella bombylans, assembly GCA_949129095.1. Lineage (NCBI taxonomy): Eukaryota > Metazoa > Arthropoda > Insecta > Diptera > Syrphidae > Volucella > Volucella bombylans. Next base: position 37,324,491 of record OX422144.1, on the reverse strand, counting down.
TTTAAGGTTTAATAACCCGGTAAACTTTGGATGACTTTATTTGCAAATTTTGAAACCGCGGACTTAACAACTGTTAGTTTCTTACTAAAAATTAAAACTAAGATTAAAACTATCACTGCATAAGCTATAATAAAGGGTGTTATTTTAGAGCGTTGGTTTTTAAACTGGCAACACTGTTTCTGAAGATTGTCAATTTGACAGTTGAAAGTTTATTTGTGGTTTTTCCATTTTACGATGAATAGATTAACGCGAGGACAACGCTTGCAAATTGTGCAAACTTATTTTCAAAACCATGGTTCGGTTCACCAAACATAATCGTCCATCTGACCAAGATATTCGGAACCCGATGAATCAATTTCGCACCACTCGCACTAATGAGTCAGTAGTGGATAATACGCTTCCCGACACACGACAAACAGTACGAACAGAAGAAGTTGTGCAGCGCAGTGTTGAGGAGAATCCGAATGAGTCGATTTGCCATCGTGCACAGCAATTGGTGCTATGCCAATCGGCTTTGTGGAAGATTTTGGCTTAAAAGCTTATAAGATCCAGCTTGTACAAGAGTTGAAACCGCGTGATCATTATACACGTCGTAGGTTCGGTGAATAAGCTGAAAACATTAACAAACAAATTTTATTCTTCGATGAGGCCAAGTTTTGGTTAAACGGATAAACAAGCAAAATTGCCGAATTTGGAGTGGAGAAAACCCAGAAGCCTTTGTCGAGACGCCCTTACAATTATTAAAACTTTATGGGCTGGTGGAATCATCGGCTCATATTTCTTTAAGGACGAGGCCGGCCAGAATATTAACGTTAATAGAGAGCGCTAAAGAATTATGATTTCTGACTTCTGCGTTCAACCTCAGTTGAATAGCATTGACGTGACCGATTTTTGGTTTCGATAGTATAGCGCAACATGCCACACGGCGCGCGGAACTATCAATTTATTGCGGGAAACATTTGCTGAGCGCATAATTTCGCGTAATAGATCTGTGAACTGGCCTCCACGACCCTGTGATCTCACAGCTTTAGATTACTTTCTTTCTAGGTATGTGAAGTCACTAGTCTATGCCGATAAACCAGAGGCGTTGGATAATTTGGAAGTCAACATTCGCCGTGTTATTGCTGATATACGACCTCAGTTGCTCGATAATGTTGCCGAAAATTGAACTTCATGATTTCTCTTCATTCGAGCTAGGCATGGCGCACATATCATACGAGTATTTACGAGTAAATACTATCGATTAAACACTTATCGATATCATATTTAAACACTAATGGCACACAATTATCTATTAAAGAAAGCTAACATCATAGGCATTAACGTTAGGTTCGAGTAATTTATTTCATGTTGGATTTATATACCTCTAAAAAAAACACCCTACATATACGAGTATAAATGGCTAAGTAAGATCTAAGAGACGGATATAAAAAGTTAAGTAGTAATCTCATGTCCGAGGTTAAATTTTGAAGGTTTTTTAGGATTTTTTTTGCGGAAAATGAAATAAAATCTTATGATAATTATATGTTATTATTTACCTACTGAATAATATAAAAAAAAATTGTTAAATAAAAAAAAATTATTTTAACGTCATTTTGGTGAGGTAAAGTGGGTCTCTTTAAAAAAAAGTAGGTGGCTGTCCTTTTCTAATCATCTGAAATCAAAATTCCAAAAAAGATTATTATTCAGTAGGGTTGTCATTCCGTCCCGTAGAAAACTTAAAAGATTTGAGTGAAAAATAACAAAATGGCGGCCGTGTAAAAAATTTTTTTTTTTAATTGACTTTTTTTTTTGGTTAAAATCGAGATAAAAAAATCGAATTCTGGTACCGGACAGAACCATTCATGTGTAGAATATTCTGTTAAAATGTTAGCCTAATCGGTCCAATAGTTTTTTTTAACCATCTAGGCCGATGGATAAAAAATAGCTTCGAGAACAACGCGTTTAAAATTTGGTACAATCCCAACAGCTGCAGGGTACGCTCTCTCCTATTATTTGTTCTAACTTTAAAATGACTTAGTGTATCGGTCTAAAATTAAACTTTGAAAATATGCCAAAAAAATTAATTTTTTCAAGATCAAACATGAGTTAAAGTATTCAAAATAGTGCGCTGTGTGAAATACGCGTCTGGAACGATAGTGGCATTTTTTCTGTTCCTTAAGAAAGAAAACTAACTGAACTGAAGAAAGATTTATTCGGCGCAAAATTTTTTAGATGAAAATTTTGCGTGAATGTGGTTTTAGCGAACGTTGCAAATAAGATAAAGACACAGTGAGGTCTGATTTCAGACGGTTTCAATATGTTTGTTGCTAACTTATTTAAATTATATTTTGCCATATCTGTTCATTCCTAAGTATTTTTTAGCTGTATGTCGTCTCTCCCACGATATGAGTAGAAATGTCACTCTATGCAAAAGTGTAATAGCTGTGTTATCTATCGAATAATTTTATTGTTTAAAGGATGCCAAGAAAATATGTAAGGAATCACACAAAGTGGTCAGAGGGCAGTGCATAGAAGAAAATTTAATTTTAGTCATAGAATAAGTAAAAAAAAGGTGAAATATAAAAAAATGAGGCCCAAAGGCGCTATGGAATACCGATCCGTACCATAACTAGGCGCCTGAAATCGGCGATACTACAAAATCTAGATTAGGTCCCAAGGTGTTTATTTTATAATAATACATTTATATTGTTTACGTACTATTGCATATATGTAGTATGGTAAGTAATACAAATTACGTGTTGTTCTAGCATCACTCGGAATAGAAAACGAAAAGCGATTAGCGCCTTACATGAAACGCGCAGCTAATGCTGGTTTCGCACCTGGCAAGAGTACAATTCATTCTATTGCCTATCAATTTGCCGTGAAGCTTGGAATCAAATATAAATTTTCCAGGGAAAAAGAAAGGAAATAAAGATATCTCAGTACATCAAGCTGAACTGAAAGACAGTTGCAAGAGCAACTGTAAACGCAAATGTAAAAGAAGTAAATGCATTTTTTACACTGCTTGATATATTATAGAAAATATATTGACTAATATATATAAAATATTGTCAATATTGATGAGAGTGGAATAAAATTAATAAATAACCCTGGAAAATTTTTAACCGCAAAAGGAGCGAAGGACGTTCATGTGACAACGCCTCGTGAGAAGGCAGAAACAATTTCTCTGGTTGCGTGCTGTAGTGCAAAAGACCGTTTTTTATCTCCGGTGTTAATAATGAAAGGCGTCAATAGAAAATCTGAGTTTCTGATGATTTGCCTAATGAGTCCGACGTCTATATGAATAAAAAGTCATCTTACATTAATTCAGAATTATTTCTGAAATGGTTCAATTAACATTTTGTACCTAAAAATCCAATAACAGATAAAACTATTCTGATTCTGGATGGCCACACTACTCATTTCAATTCTATAGATGAAGTCATAATATATGCTTGCCAAGTCAAATAACACAAGCTCTTCAACCTCTGGATAGTAGTTTCATCAAACCTTTGAAGACTTATTATACTCAGAAAGCTAGTACATGGATGTTGAGAAACAAAGATAGGACAATCACAAGACTACAAGTTGGATCTTTAATATGGCAAGCTTGGGGAAAAGCTGCAACTCTAGTGAATGCCACATCAGGTTTCAAAGCTTGTGGAATATTTCCACTCAATCCAAATGATGATGATGATGATGATGTGTGCACTGAGTGCTCGGAGAGGTACTATCTAAGAAGAAAGAAAATAGATTGAATTAAGTGTTCTTCATGTCAAAAGTGGCTTCATGAGTCATGTACAATGCACTCTCCGCATTGCAATAATCATGGAAGGGATGTACTACGCGAAAAGAACCAAAGAAAGCCATGCTGATATATATGGCATCCCACCCACACTGCAAGGCATCTCTCCGACACCGCATTGCATCTTTTCCCCACTATGTGGGATTAAATTAAAGTCTCTGGACTTTTACCCTACTAATGATCCAGAGCTAATACATACTGTCAGTTGTGCTCTATATAATTTCAGGAATGTGCACATACAAGTATATCGCATATCGTAACATCACAGCAATAATTGTTATCAGTTGCCTCTATAAAACCGGTTTATTTTATGTGAATAAAATCATTTATTTCTTCTTCAATGACTTGCAATCAAAGATAATAACCGTTATGCACGGTAGTAATAATCAATTTTTCTAGCACTCAAAAAGGAGGTGTTTTAGCACAATAACCATAAACTTATAAAGCAATCCATTAAATATGTATCGAAAGAATGTCTTTATTTGAAACAAATCTTTTTATTTCACATTAATAAACAACCTTAGCAAAAAGGTCCTATTCGAAAAAATTGGGATACATATGGCAAATTTGTGCTGTAAATCTATAGAAACTTCGAAATCTCAGCTTTTTGTATATTATTGTATAATATGTAAAAGATATTTTTTTAAACTTATTATATATTTTTACCTAATACAAATACAAGCATACGACCTATTATGGGGTTTCTTGTCGAACACATAAACTTTGTTAAAAAAATCCCCCTTCAGAGCTTTGTGAATCAAACGGCTCAAGGATTTATTGCAAAAATTGTACTGCGATCTTACATTTGCATGTTTGCTTTTAATGTAGGTACACACATGTAACTGCGCAAAACAGAAAATAGTAAGCAGAAAGCAATCAGAAGCTTAACATCCAAAACTATTCATGATTATGTAGATAATCTTTTTAATAATATTTTTTTCATCGCTAAAGTGAAATCCAGCCAAAGTGCGTGCTAGTACTACTCCTGCACAATAAAGCGACCTACATTCCACTGAATGCCCATACATTCTGGAGGGGCTTCTGATTCCCGCGGTACCATGATTTAAGTACAGGTAGGGACTATTAGTTGTTCTGCCACCAACAGGACCTATGACCAGAACCGTCAGAGGCGTTAAATTCAGAAAACCGTTACGATAAGATCAGTCTTTGCTTTAACCTCTCTTTTTATTGACAATCTCATTGAACGAAGAAGCCTTGAGAATTGAGCGAAGGCTCAACGATGGATCAATAATTTTTCACGAGTTACTAAAGATGTGTGTGGTCAACGTTGTCATGGTGGAACACGACTCCCTTACAATTTGCTAATTCTCGCCGTTTTTCTTTAATTGCTTATCCAGATTCATTAGTTGTCGACAGTAAACATCTAAATTGATGTTTCTTTGGCAACATAACCATCTTTTAAAAGTTCAGCTTTCGATGTAGTTTGCTCTGATTTAAGACGCTTAGACCACAATCGTTTTCAATTGATCTACAGTTTCATCCACAGTGATGATTCGTTTCAAAAACAGATCAATTTCAGTGCGCTTGAGATGCATATTCAGAATACTGATTCATTGTGTTAAGTGAATCTTTTTCAATTCATTTGGAACTCACATATTTTTCAAGTGGGTATAAGTTTTTTCATCTCACAAGATTTTAGTTGCTTGAAAAAAAGTCTTTCGGTCACGGCTGCTACTGGACCCCGAACCATCCGATTGGGAAGTTAATAAATAACCACTTGAGCCGCGGCTTTTTACGAGCCCAAGGTATTTGAAATGTAAAGCATTTATCCTCTCTGCAATCTCTCCCATAGACATCTGACGATTTTATTCAATTATGAATTTGATTTGGTCGTCTTAAATTTCACTTGGTCAGCTATCAAATGTAAAAAGAAACAAATCATTGCATTGATAAAAACTAAAATCAGAAAAACATTTTAATATTATTGAATGATTTCAATGAATCCGGTTTGATGAAAATTTATGTACGCATGTAGGTAAATGCAGTGACCAATTTTACCTTGGTCGCAATATTTCGGTAAATGCGAGTACGGGCATGCTTTGAATTTAAAACGATTTCAGATTCAGATTAAGGTTTTTATTAATATGTCTAAGATGTATATACAATATGACTTATAACTAGACTTACAACTAAAATTAAAATGTCGGCTCAACAACAGGGGCCCGACTTATTTCTATTGTGCGTTTGCTTTTGTAAATCGTGGAACTACGTATATGTTAACTTAATCTAATACATGTTGTTATATATATATTTGTTACAAATAATAATGAATGTTATGGAATTTTTAGGTAATAATAAAGTGTAGAGCTTTAGCCCCTAAAATGGTAGTTATTTCTACGGAGATAGAAAGCGTTGACATCTTGGAATAAGTTGCCATACCGTGGATCAATCATTGCCCGAGTGCTCAGGTATCGATGAAGTGGTTCGATAGGTTCTTCTGTAATCCGCTGAATTTCCTCGTTGGGGTGGTCTGTAAGCCTTTGAAGGATACGTTTAGAAAGGTTAAGCATGTATCCAGAGGTATAACAGATGCTCTTGAATATAAAGTCTCATTTCTGAAGTATTTATGAGAGTTAGCCCTTCTGTATAGCCCTGTGCAAATCCGAAGAACTTTTCGTTCGAAGATGAGTAGTTGTTTCATTTTAGACGGTGATATTGTGAACCAAATTGGGCATCCATAGGTTATGACAGGACGTATTAGTTGTTTATAAATTAATAACTTTGTCCTTTCGCTCAGTCCGGTCCGTTTCCTTAAAAGTGGATGAACCAAATGAAGCGCGAAGTTGGCCTTCCTTAGGGTCTTTTCTGCATGTTTGTTGAATTTAAATCTTTCATGGAAATCTATTCCTAGGTACCTTGTGTGAGGCTTACTGTAAATAATGCTATTGTCAGGTAGTTTGACTGAAATATTCTTGCATCTAGTAGCCAGTAACCGCCGCGATGCAATCCGGAAACAGATTACTTCTGTTTTGGAAGGATTGATTTTTAGACCCCATTTGAGGTAGTAGTCCCAGAGGTTTCTCACGTGGTGTTCAACTCTGCAAGCTGCTTGTTCAGGTGAAATAGAACTGGCGTATGTTATAGAGTCATCTGCATACAGGGATGTTCTTGTTGATTCAGAGTTTTCTGGTTGATCTGCAGTCATTATGTTGAAGAGTATTGGTCCTAGTCTTGATCCTTGAGGTACTCCCGCACGTACCTGCTTAGTTGATGATGTCGAGTTAAGAACCTGTACAAAAAACAATCTATTGTTAAGGAAATTTTTAATGAGTCTTACCAAATGATGTGGAAAATTAAGTGTTATTAACTTGAATAATAATCCTTTGATCCAGACGCTATCAAAGGCTTTTTCGATGTCCAGGCAGCAAGCGACGATTGTTTCCTTTTTGTTCAGTCCTTTAGTGACATCATGGTGAAGCTTCAGAAGTGGATGGACTGTAGAGTGTAAGGCACGGAAACCGTACTGGAATGAGGGAAGAATCCTGTTTTCTGTACAGATAGAGTTTACCTGCTTCAGTATGATAGACTCCAGTACCTTGCTAACACAGCAGAGTAATGCGATTGGCCGGTATCCGTTGATGTTTTCGCGGTTGGATTTCTTGATGATTGGTACCACTTTAGCTATTTTCCAGGGCTTGGGAAAATAGCTATTGTTAATACAGTTGTTAAATAAAATTGTGAGGAATACGATGGCCAGACTGGGTAGCTTCTTCAGAACATAGTTAGAAATTTTGTCGGTTCCAGCAGACTTTTTAGAATTTCCATTTTGGATGATGTCGTGAACTTTTACATGGCTAGTGAATTTAAAACGAGTCATACGCTTACCTTTTATAAGCGTCCATCAAGTTCAAAAAATGATACACGTGTTCAGTCGTTCATAGACCTCCACGGAGAGCAGAAGTGTTTTGTGTTTCGGTTTAAAAAGGCAGAAAAATAACTAGCATACTTTTAGCCAGTGAAATTTCCAGTGAAAGTGTTCGGTAGTCGAGGTGGTAAAGACCTGGACGATATTATACCTGGTGTAACGATCCCGAGGCCTGGGTTCGATTCCCATCGTCAGACAACAGTTTTTATTTCCAATTTTTATTGAATTATTAACAAGAGAAGTGCACAAAAAAAAAAATTATAATAAAAAAAAACAAAAAAAGTCCGCGGTCCGCTATGCCAATAGCGGGACCTGCTGAATTATTATCAGGCGAGGCTTCAAGCGGATCAAGCCAAACACCCACGGCTAAGAGAAGGCCATCTTCCAACATAGTTCAACGTCCCGGCCAACCAACCCCACTGTAAAACTACTTGGTGGAGTGAGGAAACATCAAAATGCTGCAACAAAGGGTACTGGCCATCAAAGAAAGGCAAATGACAAGAAGGAAGAGGGAAGACGAAGAGCAATCCCAGCAACAACGGCAGACGCTGCTTGCTCAAAAGCAGACCCAGCAACAACACAAACGAAAGCTTAAAAAGCACCAACAACAACAACAAGAGCAGCCACAACAACGGCATCAGCAAAAACAACAGCAGCCACAAAAACGGCAACAGCAAAAACAGCAGCAGCAGCAGCAACAACAACAACAACAACAACAACAACAACAACAACAACAACAACAACAACAGCAGCAGCAGCAGCAGCAGCAGCAGCAGACGAAGAAGAAGGTGAGGGTGCCTCCTACCAACACCTATAAGTTGGAGGTGAATGCAACCAAGGACCTATGTAAGTTGGTAATTGGTAGTAATTTTAGTATTAAGCGTTTGGGGAACGATCGCCATGCCATCCACTGTAATACAGTGGAGGGCTACGCGAAAGTGAAAGAGAGAAAGTGAGGTGATCCTGGCACTGCTCAAAGAGAAGGAGTGCGAAGGACTCAAGTTTTTAGGGGTAAAGCCATTTACCACAGCTAGAGCCAGGCGGGAGAAACGGAGTCTGCCGTTCTTCCTGGTGCAGCTCAGTCCCGAAAACCGTCTGGATAGTTTAAGGAGTATCAATGTCCTAGACTACAAGGTGGTTCACTGGGGAAAACTAAAAAGGAGCGAAGGCATTATACAATGCGTTCGCTGCCAGAGGTTCGGACACACCGCGTCGAACTGCCAAATGCAGCCTCGATGCGTGAAGTGTGCTAAGAACCACAGTTCCGAGGAGTGTGCTCTGGGTGTTGACGGAGCATCCGATAGGTCGCAGCTCTCGTGCGTATTATGTGGGAACGTGGGACACACCGCAAACTATCGGGGTTGTCCTACGTTCGCTGACATTAAGAAAGCAAAACTGGCTCAGCAGCAGAAGGTGGAGGTCAAACGTTCACCTGTTAGATTTCAAACACCAGCCGTCACGTCCCAAATTTCCTACGTCCAAATGGCGTCTGGTAGGGGGGCTACGGTACAGCAAGCCACTGTTGCTTCTCCGGCGCCAATGCGAAGCTGCACCTAACATGCTGGCCATCTTGCTCACAATCCAAGGGCAGATGGCTCAGCTGCAAAAGCAGGTGCAAGAACAGGCCAAGCGGGTGGAGCAGATCTACGCGCTGCTGCCGGGCCTAACGCAACACATATCGTAATGGGTACGCACATGGTGGAGCAAACTTCGAAGGTCATTGCGGTGAAAGTTAATTCACTGATTAGGATCGAACGAAGAGCCACGATGTTCAAATTGCTACAAGACCAAACTCCTGATGTACTTTTCGCTAGCGAAACAAGCTAACCAATAATCACAAACTGGAGTACAATAATTATATTGTTAGAAGAAGAAACCGGCCCAGATCCAAACGTGGAGGTGGTGTCGCGATCTTCATTAAAGAAGGTATAAAATTTCACAAAGTGTACAAGGGAGTGTTGCGTAGGTTCCGGGTGTTGGAGGCAGTTGTCATTTACATCCCGCTCCGCAGTGGAAAGCGGCTGTACTTGGCCTCTGTTTATGCACCTGAGGCTTCACAATCCACCCTATTCATTACAGAGCTCGACACGCTTTTTCGACTTCTGAGGCTAGAATCGGGGGAGAATTATTTTATAATCGGCGGGGATTTCAACGCTAGACACAGAGATTGCGGAAATAATTTGCCAAATACTAGAGGGAATCTACTACTCGATTGGTGGGGTCAGCACGATGTCATGTACAGACTCCTTCTTAAAGCGACGGATAATCCGTCGCTTCCCAGAGGCGGGTCTTATTTGGATTTATTGCTGTACGACGAACGTATACGATTGACAGGTACGAATTTACAAACGCTAAACTGTCTGCGCACATTCGTGTATGACAGCGACCATTGCGGTTTTAGCACCGAAATTACAGTTCCCAACGAAATTGCGAAATTGGAGGAGTTCGTCCAAAGATATTCTTACAACTACAGTAAGACTCGATGGACACGCTTCTCCGCAACCTTGAACAGAGCGCTCTCCTCGAACACGCTCCACCCACCGTCCAATAGGAATTTGTCAAACGAGGAGATCGACAATTACCTAAAACAAATGGACGAGACAATTAAACAAACTATGGACACTACAATACCGCAGTATCGACGTACAACTAACGAAGACCTGTTCCGCAATCCTACTATTGACGCACTGCACCGACAGAAAAGTAGGCTTCTGACACGACTCAAAAACTTGTACAGACAGTTAAATGACCGACAAGACCCGAGATTAGGACACTGAAGTCGTCGATTAAAAATATTCAAACGCTAATAAAAGAGAATTACAGAATTTCTGTAAGCTTGTATTGGAGCAACACCAGCAACCCGAATATGTTTCAGCAAATCAATAAACTATTTCGGAGAAAAAATCAAAACGACCTTCAGTGTCTTAAAATAGCCCGGACAACACACAACGAACGGTTACTGACAATAGCAGGTATTGATCCAAGTGAGGCCGCTGATGATGACAACTTCTTTGTGATCGAGGATCCACAGGAGAAGGTTGAGACCATATGAGCGACTTTCCAGGAAGTATACAAGGCCACTGACACCATTGGCCCTAATTATGACCTGGACAATCGCGTCTTGGTGCACGACTTCGGCATTCTAAATGAAATAGGGAACTGACGATCCGAGGGCTCTGGTTTTACCCGGTTCAGCAATGGAAATATTTCAAATAATGTCATTTCCAGAGAGGGTGGCCTACCCCCGTTCATTTCGAAGGAAGAACTCCATGAGATCTTCGACACAATCAGGACTAAGAAATCAGTGGGGACCGATGGTATTCCGAACATCGTGCTTCGACATCTTCCTCTAGAAGCGGTGGACATTTACACCACCCTGTTTAATAATGCAATGAATAATGCACATTATCCAGCGCATTGGAAAACGGCGGTGGTTCAACCTATCCCCAAAAAGGGTAAGGATACATCCAATCCGGCGAATCTCCGGTCGATAAGTCTCCTTAACGTACCAGCCTTACTAATGAGGCGGAGCTGACCAATCTGTTTTCTCGTGTAAATAGCGATGGCCAGCTTACGTAGGTTTACGTTAGCATATAAGAAATATATACATATATTAGTATATACAAAGGTGTATACTAGTATATGTATATAATTGTGTATAATGTCTATGTGTGTGTATATGTGTTTTGTGTATGTAGGTTAAATAGAGTAAGGTTTATTTTAAGTTAGATATTAAGTTTTTATAAAAAAAAAATAAAAAAAGTCCATATGCTGAGTTTTTTCTTAACGAATATTTTTCTTAGCCTTAAGTATACAATATAAATAATTCTAAATAAAATGTAAGTAAAGTCGAATGACATAGATATAAGTATTTAGAGTAGCTTAGAGTGCCTGTGTGGGGCCAGTAAGTTAGTATAAGATTGTAAGTAATTTTAAGCTAGCATTTAAGCATTTTTTGTTAGTATGTAAGAGTTAGTGATTAAGAAAATAAAATGCAATTAAAACTGAAACTGAATGATACACGTGTTTCACTATCTTCCCTATAAAAACTTATTCACACACCGGAAATAGTTTAATTGTATTTTGCATATGAAGGCAAACAAATATTTGCATATGCACGAACAGAAAAAAGTAATAAACCTGTGTTAATGATTAGTATTAAGTTGATGGTATATATTATATTTTACAATAGTTTTATTTTACGATTTTTCTACGATTAACACATTGTTGTACCAATTTCGAGACCAATAACTGAAACACCTGCGGAGATTTTAATGTTTAAATATAATATAATATTTTGATTTTCATGCAATCAATTTGTTTATTTCTGGAATGTATGGACAGCGAAATCCAAAAAGTAACAATCTACATGGTAAACTAAAACCTAACGTTGGTATGATGGCTGAGTCTGGTAACCGTTCGAAGATCCGCAAAATAGTACTAAGCCCGTGTTAATACTAACAAAGGAATTAACACAAAATGTGTTTTAAATTGGTATACTGGCTAAACATTATGCCATTCGTTAAATGACTTTTTATGTATGTAGATTCGTTCTTATGAGTATTAAATTTTAAAATTTCTTGGTAAACATCTACAATGGTTCCAGTTTAATGTCATTTTGTATACGGTTTAATTGACTTTTGTCGTTTCCTTGAAACCCAATCACGGACATGTGTATGACCTACATTTGAGACAGTTAATTGTATTGATTTTTCGGTCAAGGTACAATATCTTTCTTTGAAATTCAGATAAAATCACAACGATAAGAAGGATACAATTTAATTAGAGTCAAACGCAAATTTCCATTATCAAAGTAGGTCAGCAGCTTCAAGTTCTCTCCAGCACCCGATTTCAATTTGTAAAAGCTAATTTGCAATGCTAATCGCGATACTTATAACCGTTTGGGCTAAATTTATTTATTGAAAGAAAGATTAGAACTGCAATGGCGAATTTTCTTTGGGACTCTCCCAATTTTTAGCGGAAACTCAAGTAAACCGGCTGCATTTTGAACTTGAAACATTTTATTTTTAAACAAAAAAATGTGTTGGATTTGTGATTACCCAACAAAGTGGGTATTTATATTAAATATGATAATTAACATCATCAAATTCAATAGAGTTCAAGTTAAGGTTGTGGAAAATAATGGTTCAAAACCGTAGATGTTATTTACCGGATCATTAAATAAATAATTTAAAAAAAATCCAGAATATTCTTCTTCTTACGCATAAGAACAACCTCGGCAAAATCAAACCGCAAACTCCATGCTTATACAGTACTCAAAAAGGATAAACCGTCTTTGTACGCCAAAGTCGACAGTTTGCTTCCAACGACAAAATGCTTATATAAGATAGCGGATGTAGATATTAAACAAGCTCAAAATGGTGGAACACATGATACATATGCGTAAAAACAAATACGCATCTATGAGTAGAAAAACACAAAACTCGCATTTTTTCATAATTTTTCAACGTTCCTGGATTCCGAATGTTCTCTTACCAGCAAATTACAGACGGGCAATGAAGACTTATACAAGTAATCTTTACAATAAGTGTGAAAATGTATTTATATTAAATTAACCAAACTTGCTATTTTGATCATCAAAATAAATTTAAATATAAAATTTAATTTGATTTTGCATCTAAATGGCTAATGATATCTTTCCTTTTGTGCCTCACGTAAGTTCCAAACGCATCACCTTCAGAGAACACTCGAAGATTCACAAATGTCTGTTCCTTTATTCTCAAAGCGTAAGAGGAATACGAATTAAGATTTCTGCTATATATCTTAATTCACAGATTCTGCCCTCACAAAAACCAATCTCTCCCCTAACATTAAGAATAATGAGTTATTTTCCCAAGAATTCGATTTACGCCGTGACGATAATCTATATAAAGACGAGAATTTACATTGCCGTGGTGTACTTCTAGCTATATACGCTCGTCTCGAGTCTAGACCCTTTAACAAATCTGCATTCTTTGAATTTGTTTGCGTTAAAATTCCTATTTGCGAGCGCAACCTATATATTTGTTGCTGCTATATTCGCCCCTCTCAATAGGTTACCAGCTATAACAACGTTGTTATTTTTTTAGGTGATTTTAATCTACTAAAGCTTCTATGGGCCCAGACTGACCAGTCCTTCTTTACTGCAACAAATCCCACCTCTGATAAAGAAAACCTTCTCATCGACTGCCTTACTGACTCAGGTCTCTATCAATTAAGTGGTGTCACCAATAACATTGGCAGAAAACTCGGACTAGTCTTCGCCACTGATACAGATAATTGCGTCGTTTTAGAAAGTAGACATCTTCTCTCTAAGTTGGATAGTTACCACCCTCCACTTTCTCTTATGTTGTCTTATGACAACGTTTTCGTCTTCCCGTTTCCTAAGAGTATTCTTAAAGTTTTAATTCTCATAGAGCAGACTATGCCAAACTGAACAACGTCCTCAGTATCGCCAATATTAACTTTCTCTACGATAATCTTAGCTTTACGGTTAACAATGCCGAAATACTGAATACCGAAATGTTCAAATGTCTCTCCCATCTGTACTTTTGGGCTAAACCCAAAAAGAATCCCCAGGGTGAAGACCACCCTGGTATAAAGAAGAGCTGCGATTTCTTCGTAACAAGAGAAATAAGCTCTGGTATACTCACTTAAAATAGCGTTCCGACGCCGATTTCTTCTACTACCAGTCTGCCCAAATAAAACTCCCTATATCAACTATTTAAACCGAATGGACCACACACTCGTTTCCGATACCGAACGTTTCTTTCAATTCATCAAAATTACTCGTAAAAGTAAATCGAATCCATCATCTCTGATGAATGATCCCCAAATTATTGCAAATCTCTTCGAAATTTTTTTAGCCAATCGTTCGCAATCCTGTTACAAATCCCGGGGGAGGACAAATTAAATTAATGCAATTGATAGGGAGTCCCGGACTACCGGCAAAACAACAAACTTCAAAAAAGGAGACAAACGAACCCCAACCACAACGGTGGTGGTTGATAAGTGAATGAAGAGGACTGCACAAAAGCCAATGTGAGTCCAAGAGGGAATCGCAAAAAACCGGAATTGCAACAAGCAGCAGTTGGTTAGCTGCACCCACCAGCTGCTCAGAATGGAGGAGTTCGGAAAGATCACTCAACACAAAAACTGATAACAACCACAACAGGCGCCACCCAATCCTTAATGCAAAATTGGGAAAATACGAGAATGAAAGAAAACACAAATTACCTGTTCCCTGATAGAGAATTTATGACCATATATGTATGTAAGTAGTAACAGGGTATGCCGAAGGAATAGACTATGAGAACTTTTCTTTAAATTTTTTTTACTTTACTTCAAACTTTTAATTTCGGCCAACGGAAGGTCCACAGTTCCGCGTTGTCGTACCGTTAAAGCTAGCGGGTCGCGCAATTAAAAAAATATAACCGCCTTACGAACGGTTTCAAAAGAAAATGGGAAGAAAATTTACCGACGCGGATATCACTATATACGTATATACGTCTGTACACATATGTATATCACGTCTCCACGAGACATCGCTGATGTCAGTGATGAAGTCAGTTTGACTTCGAAATGTGAAAAAAAATAACAAAGTGTGGCGAACTTCATACTCGTACACCACAATGCTATCTGTTCATAAAAAAGTACAAGGAATCTACATCTTACTGTATTGGCTTATTTAATTTTATTGTTCGTGTTCTCGTCCTTGTTCTGGTCCTTGTTCTCGTTATGTATTTTAATTTTTACTCTGTTTTGTTTTTCCATTTTTTTTGTTCCTTTGCCGTCACTTTGTTTTGAACGAAGTTCATTTACGCGCGTTGCGGCAGGGACCTAACTGGTAGAAATCGTCACGATGAAAAACGTAACGTAAGTACACCCTCCATGTGTCTCTCTCTTCTATTTTTGTATTTATTTTTAAATTAAAAGCAAAAGGAAAAAGTTTCTATTGGACTCGGAGCCGAACCCACGACTTATGATTTGTCAACCGAACACATTGCCACTGGCTAATAGGAGCCTATGTAAAACTCCTCAAATGTCTTTCTTATTGATTTTACTATTCAATCGCGAGCCGAAACACACCTCCCCGGAGGTCTATGAACGAATGCGGGATCTGTACCCCCGTCCATTTTAAATGGACCACAAGGATTGTTTTTTTGTGATATGAATTCTTATTTGCTCAGAAGGGAAATAAATGAAAATCAATGAAAAAGGAGAGCGAAAGAAAGAAAAAGAATAAAATAAACTTGACTTGACTCGTTTCTTGAAGCAACACAAAAATTTTTAAAATTGACTTCAAATCCAGAATGTTATCCTTATTAGACAGGGGTCATTTCTTCAGTGTCTCTCAATTCGGCTACAGAAGCTGCAAATTTACTGAATGTGCATTACTGAGGCTGATTGGATAACTAACAGGCATTAACCAACATACTACAAACTGTCTACGCACTTTCGTGTACGACAGTGACCATTGCGGTCTCAGCACCGATATAACTATTACCAACGAAACTGCAGATTTAGAAGAATTGGTTCAAAGGTATTTCTAGAACTATAGTACGGTGCGTTGGATAAATTTCTCCAGAACACTGACCAGAGCACTATTCTCGAATTCGCTCTACCCACCGTAGAATAGAAATCCTTCAAATGACGATATTGACAAGTATCTAAAACTAATGGACGAGACAATTAAACGAACAATGGACAAAACAATATCTCTGTATCAACACACTGACAATGAAGACTTATTACGCAATGCACCATTGACGCGCTGCACCGACATAAAAGTAGATTGCTGTCAATACTAAAAACCTTGTACAGGCAGTTTACTGACAGACATAACCCGGAGATCATGACACAGAAGTCGTTGTTTAAAAGCCTCTGAACATTAATAAAAGAAAATTACAGAAATTTTGTGAATACCAGCAACCCGAATATGTTCCCGCAAATAAATAAAATATTTCGGAGAAATAATCAAAACGACTTTCCATGTCTTAAAATCGCCCGAACGACGAACAACGAACAAATACGGGTAGCAGCAGGCATAGATCCAAATGAGGCCGTTGATGACAAATTGTTTCCAGGAAGTGTACAAGTCGAATGTTATCATTGGCTCGAACCACGATCTGGAGAATCGAGTCCTTATGCACAATTTTAATCTTCGACATGAAATAGTGAATTAGCGATTTGAGAGCTCAGGTTTCACCCAGTTCAGTGATGAGAATACAGCAAATAATGTCATTGCCGACGATAGGGTACTACCTCCGTGCATTTCGAAGAAAGAGCTTCAAACGATCTTTGAATGACTTGGAAATAAGAAATCAGTGGGAACCGATACAAACATTGTGCTTCGACATCTCCCTCTAGAAGCGGTGAACATTTATACCACCCAGTTTAATAATGCAATGAATAATGCACATTTTCCAGCGCGTTGCAAAACTGCGGTGGTACCTCCCATCCCTAAAAGAGATAAAGACACATCCAATCTGGCGAATCTCCGGTCAATCAGTCTTCTTCCAAATATCAGTAAGATTTTCGAGAAGGTGATGAATAGAGTCCTGACTATGTGGGTTGAGGACAAAGATATAGTTCCGGATAATCAATTCGGTTACAAGGCAGGGAATGATGTCATTTATGCTGCGTCTAAACTAGTTTCTAATATCCAATGGAACAAAGTCTTAGTGACTTGGAAAAAGCCTTCGATATGGTTAGAGGGACTCTTTTTCAAGCTGAACAGTTTGGGCATTAGTAAACTACTTCTGTTGTTTACTGTGCTCAGGGATAGGCAGTTCATCGTGAAAGATGGGGATGTGACTTCTGCTAGAACATTTCACATTATAAACAGTCTGCAACAATGTGCGGTAAATTCGCCGATCCTATTCGACATTTACACAAGTGATCTGATAGGTTCACTTCACCATACCGTAGCGTACGCAGGTGACTTAATCGCGTACAGATTGGGTCCAAAGATCGAGATCATTAATATACGTTTGCAATAAAATTAAACGATATTGCGATGACTGGAAGATGAAAATTAATTTTCAGAAATCGGAAACCGTGGCATCTAGTGACACCAGAAGGGATTGGCGGAAGTTTCGATCGTGGGACAATATCGACGTTATTCCTTTTTTGTTATCTTTTTCTATGTTGGCTCTTGCCAGTAAGACGATAAGCTATCGAATGAACTTACCGCGCTTTTTGGCTGGACATCGCCGCCGTTCATACACACACACAAGCATGGGGTTCCGTCATCTCAACTGTTAGAGCAACGAGAATCACACCCAGAGCTCCATCAGCTTCTCACCGAATTCCCCGCCAATCACACTAGTCTTGTTTGTTAGTTATGTTTTTTTTGTTATCCAAGTGATTGCTTTGGTTCGAAGCCAGCCCTCTGAGCCGAACCCGAAACTAAGGTTGAGAGCTTCAATTCAGACCGCCGGATAAAGAGTAAGAAACTTATTTTGCTAGTGGTACCATGGGGAGAGGGGGGCAGTAAACTTTCTTGCAGACATATTGGTCACAAGGACGACCGCGAGGTATGGTGGGCTTTAACAATGTTGTATTTAAGTTTTTGTGGGGGTAGGGGTTCTTAATCCGTGTTGTTTTTCCTTTTTCATGGCTCGCGGGCATTTCTGGGTTTGTTGACCTCTCAGGGCATAAAGGGGGCCGACCGTCCGTCCGCTAGAGTCTCTAGACAGTCCGCCTGGCTCCATATCGAGTACCTATATGGTCATCTTTGGAGCGGTAGGTCGAGGGAGGGAACTGGATCCAAAGGATCCAGTGAATACCCCCTTTTTCGTGGCACCCAGAGCGTAACAGGAAGAAAGAAAGGAAGGGACATCACCAGTAGGGGGGAGGAGAAAAGAAGAGCGCCACAGACAACAAATGGACAAGGGAGTGGAGAATTTTTGGGACGTGATTTGCACATAACAATCCATACCACGAGTCAGACCACTACTACTTTTCCTACTTAAATAGCTGCCCACAAACAACTTTGAAATCAGTGGAATAATCATTTTGTAATAAGAAGTTAAAGGAAATGAGGAAGTTAAAATTAAAATAATAAATCTCAAAGATGATTATTCTGCTGGACCTGATGATCTTCCCCCTATATTTAAAAAAAAAATGTGAAATGCACCCAACCCAACCTCTTACAGCTTTCTATCACCCAGGATTTATTTCCCTCAGCCTGGAAAAGTCTTTTGTTATTCTTTATGTAGGAGGTCGCAAAGACGGTATTTCCAACTATCGACCAATTGCTAAGCTGTCCTACATGCCTAAGCTCTTTTAGAGCGTTATTTATGACATAATGCATATCCGTTGTAAATCTATTGTTTCGCAAAACCAGCACGGTTTTCTCAAAGGTAGATCTAAGTTAACACCAAAAATCTCCACATAAAAATAACAACACGCGCAACCAAAATTCTCACAATCACCAACATGCGGAGGAGTATTATCATATCCAGCCTGCACTCACAGGTGTCATCAAACACCTTGTCTTGCACACTGCAACGTTCGTGCACCGAACATGCTCCATTGTCATGTTGCTGACTCGACATCTCACGGCTGTGGGAAAATAATTTCCAACATAGGTTTCATAATATTGTTAAGGTAGTTTTCTAAGTTAGTTCTAAGTTGAATTCAGATGAATAAAGAGGTAAAGCTCCTCATAAACAATATTTTTTATTTCTTTTTAAACTTCTAATGTTTTAATTGGAGCCCGAGAAGGGACCGATAGTGTCGCGGAGTTAAAGTGCTTTTAAAAGCCAGTCGCCTCAAGTAGCCGGAGTGCTTTCATGGAGTAAGTGCCAGTCGCCTAAAGTAGCCGCCGTGCCTTTCGCGTTAAATAAAAAGAAGAATATATTTCTTTTCCGCTTCGAAGTCAATCGCCTTAAGTATCCGTCGTACCTCTCGCCTACTTCGTGCCTATCGGTGGTGAAAAATTTTAGGGCCACGGGGTAGCCCATAATTGAACATTCGTGAGTGCAGTGTGAAAAACTATTGGACAAAACGGAAGCTCGTTATGAGCTAGCCTAAACGCGAGTGAAGTCAGACGCCTCAAGAAGCCGCCGTACCACTCGTCATTTTACACCTACCGATCCCTATAATACCCTATAATACCCGCGAGTGTGGTGAAAGGTGAAACAAACGGAAAAGGAATCACCACGGTCCCCTAAGTACCCGGTAGCAGCTGATTACTCGTCTGCCGGAGGAAAGGGAAGCGTTGTACGCTATCCGCACCACGATCTAGAATTATGATTAAGTTCATACTAACGTAAGACTAGTGTTAAGATTTATTACAATTAAGATAAAGATATACATTTTTCTTTTAACTAAGTTAACAATTAAATTTTTGTTTTTAAATAATATATATTATAAAGATCAATATTGCAATTTCTTCAACAAAAATCTAAACAAAAATAATACATACTTTAATTTAAGTGCGATACGAATCCAATTTCAAATATTTATATTTTTTTTTTTGTTAATATAATACTAAAACTGTCATTACAATTTTTTACCTTTTTCCATAAATCAAAGTAGTCTTAGTTCGACTAATATAAAATGCCTAACGAAAATTTACTACGACCCTCTATCCTAGACCCCAATCCCCAAACCCAACCAAGACAAAATGCTTCCCAACCAGAAGCAAATGTGCAAGGTACCCCAGAGCTTAAGGACCTGATCGCATCAATTGTGTCCCAAGTGTTAAGCGTCCAAGGCCCAGCAATTATTCAGAATATACTGAACCCATACTCGGACCTCTCTTGCGGGACCGATCAAACAATTGATACCCAATACCGCGGCTACCTTTCCGGACGAGATAAAATTCCGAACGTAGTCCGCTGTCTCCGAGGCACTCCGAAATACTTCGGAATTTTAAGTGTCATACGGAATAAGATCGTGGGCAATGCCGACGTTGCCCTCGAATCCTATAATACACCACTTAGTTGGGAAACAATCTCACGTTGCTTAGAGCTGCATTGCGCGGACAAACGTGATATAGGAACATTAGAATAACAATTGACTTCCCTCACACAAGGTAATAACTCTATCCATGAATTTTATTAACAAGTTTACGCCCACCTATCCTTAATCCCTAACAAAATTTCGTCCATGAATATCGGCCCCGAAGCTCTTTCTCTTTTGACGCGTACATACAGGGAAAAAGTCCTAGATACGTTTATACGCGTATTGAAAGGAGATCTACCAAGATTCCTTGGCATGCGCGAACCTGCTGACCTACCGTTGTGCTTACGGTTAGAAAATTAGAATTTCAGAACTAACCATGCCAATAACAATCTGAATAACGCTCCTCCTCTTCCACCACGCAAAGATCAGCGATATCCATTTCCCCTAGGCCTGACATACCTTTTTATCCCCAATTAGCGTAAATCCCTACACCGCTAGGTATTCAGGCTTCCCTATGCAGTTGCGTATGAATTATACCCAACAACCACCTCAATTTATTCCATACCAGAACTTAGTTCCAAAGCAACCAAGGTACCAGAGTAATCAGAATCGCTGTAACTATCCCCGCAACCACCACCGAAATGCCGAGACCAGAGTCTATGGAAACCTCTGCCATGGAAGTAAATTATATGAAGAGACCTCAATGAAATTGGCCTCCAGCACCAAAACGACCACACATACCATCGCAACAAAATGTGCCACAGAAAGTACAAAGGAATTTTCATTTAGAAACATCATCCCAAAATCAACCTACTCAATATAACACAAAGAACATGAATATTCAAGAACAAAAAAACTACCCACCTGAGATGCAGCAAACCAATCATGTAGACACGTCTTCTCAAAATGATTTTACTCAGTATAAAACCGAGATTGCAAATGATCAGAGACTCAATGATTACATAAATGCACAGCCAGGAAGTGGTGAAGGGTACATTCAAGCCCCAAACGAACTATTACCCACACTAACTGACATTCATTTTTTAGGCTAGCGACGAGTCACTTCCCTATTTTGAAGTAAAAACAAATAGCGACGAAATTTTAAAAATTCTTATTGACACGCGTTCCAATAAGAATTACATACAACCTGCACTTGTTAAAAACCCTAAATTGAATCAGGAACCAGTTTTTGCAAATTCCATAGATGAAAACGTAAAAGTTTCACATCATACCTTCGTTAATTTATTTGGTCTAAACGACAACAAAACTACATTCTTTCTTTTGCCTTGCCTAACTTATTTTCATGGAATCCTGATAGCAATGATAGCCTAAAGGAGTTATCTGCAATTATCCACGCAAAAGAAAATTATATGCTCATTCAAAATCGCGTTAAAGTCCAAATCAAACAACAATGGGAGGCTTGTTAATTTAATTTCTCTAAGAACTAATTATCTGAACGAGCAACAAAAATTCTCTTTAAACTCCATAATAAACAAATTTCTTACTCTTTTTGCTGATCCAGACACAAAACTGACATACGCAACAAATGTCAGAGTTGAGATACGAACTACAACCGATGGTCCGGTTTACTCTAAATATTACCCCTACCCAATGGCATTAAAAGACGAGATTGACAAACAGATAAGACAAATGCTCAACGATGGCATTATCAGACCATCCAGATCCCCCCATAGCTCTCCGATCTGGATAGTGCCAAAAAAATCAGATGCATCCGGCGAAAAAAAGTTACGACTTGTCATCTACGAGTATTACAGGAAACTTATCCAGGTTACCATTGCTGATCGTTATCCCATACCGGAGATAAACGAAGTCCTTTCCCAACTCGGGAAGAGTAAATGGTTTACGATGTTAGACTTAAAAAGCGGATTTCATCAGATTCTGTTAAAAGAATCTGACACAGAAAAGACTGCCTTCTCGCGCATTCCCTTCGGGTTGAAAAACGCGCCGTCAATATTCCAAAGAGCACTAGATGATGTACTAAGAGAACATATCGGTAAGATACAAATGATAGAACTTATTCTTTTCAATACAAATCTCTTTATTCAGTACAGTTACAATTCACTATTTAATTGTTTCTCTGAATACAAGCCAATTTCTCAACCGCTTATACTTTTCTGATCTTTTACTTAAACCACTTAATCACTTCTCCTAATTAACACTTCAAATTCAACTGATGAACTAACTTGACATTCATTATTCCGTTGAAATGACACATTCTATCCAAATGGACCACCTTTTCCTCGATCCCCACGCTGAATCCCGTAGACAACGTCATTAATGTGGGTTATCACCTTGTATGGACATTCACAGTCCTGTTGCAATTTTGGTGATTTGTTTTCCTTACGCTGAGGATTATACAACCAGACCAGATCTCCTTCGTTGAAGACGGAAGATTTCGCCTTGATATCGTACCTAGTCTTCATGCGGCTGCTTGCTAGCTTCATCTTTTCTCTGGTGTCTTCATGCAATTTACGAATCCTGCTGCGCAAGTCATTCACGTAGTCCTTCACCTCTTTGGGCTCTGTCGGTAGGGCTCCGAATTTCGCTTCACTTGGCAACCGAATTGTTTGACCAAATAAGATCTAGGATGGTGTGTGTCCTGTTGAGCTATGGACCGCGTTTCGGTAGAACATTAAGAAGAGGGGTATGTGTCGATCCCAATCTCGCTGGCAGTTACTGACGATGCTCATTACAGGTCCGATTGAATCGCTCGACCATACCATCAAATTGAGGGTGTAGTGGCGTTGTCCTTGTCTTTTTTATTCGCAAGTATTGGCATATTTCCTGGAAGACTTTTGATTCGAAGTTTCGCCCTTGATCAGAGTGTAGCTCCATTGGGACCCCAAACCTGCTCACCCAGTTGTTGACTATCTGTTCGGCTACGGTCTTAGTCTCTTAATTTGGGGTGGCAAACACTTCCGGCCACTTACTGAAGTAATCCATGACCACGAAGGTATATCGGTTACCATTAAAGGTTTCGGGAAACGGCCCAGCGATGTCGATGGCTATTCGTTCGAAAGGTGCTCCAACATTGTATTATTGCATTTGTCCATGTGGCTTTACTTTTGGACGTCTTATTCATTCCCAAATGGCCTCCTGAGATTCCGTCATGTATTTCATGAAGTACTTGGCTGACTCTGTACCGTGACACTATTAGCTGCATACGAGATGTTGTCCCATCTGCACTTTCCCATTTTCTCTTCAGCAATCCATCTTGCGGACAAAGCCAGTCCCACTGTGCCCAGTATGCCTTCAGAGTTTGGCTCCGATCTGATATCTGCTGCCAGCTTGGTCTTTCCTAGTGTTCCTTCCAGGCCAATATTGGTTCGATGTCATTGTCTGCCTGTTGGGAGGAACGGATTTCGTCTAGCTTTCGTCTGGCTCAGTCCTGATCATTTGGATAGTGGCCTGTTCTTTCGCCTCTTTACGATTGCATTTTACTCCGTACGGTTGACGAGAGTTTGTGTTCCCTTGCGGTGTTGCACTTCAAAGTCGTAGCCCTGAAACTGCTCGATCCATCTTGCAACTTGGCCTCCTGGGTTCTAAAATACGAGTAGCCATTTCAGAGCTGCGTGGTCTGTCCGAAGAATGAACTTTTGTCCGTAGAGGTACTTATGGAAATGCTTCGTAGCCAGAATTAAAGCCAGAAGCTCGCGCCGAGTTACACAGTAGTTCCTTTCAGATCTGGAGTTTAATATGCGACCACTTTCTCTTGACCATCATGAACTTGGGAGATCACAGCTCCGACATTGCTAGCGTCTGCGTCCACGATGAACACTTTTCCGCGCGTGGGGTAACCCAAGATGGGGGCATTGCACAGCTGTCGCTTCAGTTCTTGAAATGCTTTTTCACATTCTCCAGACCACCTGAACTGTCGGCCTTTTTCTGTAAGTTGATGCAAGCTCTTTGCAATACCAGCAAAATCCTTTACGAACATTCTGTAGTACGCGGCGTGTGCCAAGAAGCTGCTCAGTTAGTGTTTATCTTTTGGAGCAGGCCAACTTCTCACGGCTTCGATTTTGTCAGGATCCGTCCTTACCGCTTCCGGTAGTGAAGGCAGTTTTCTCACGATCCGTACGATTTATCTCTACCTGCCAGTAACCACTCTTCAAGTCAAGAGTTGAAAACCACGTCGCTCCAGAAAGCATATCCAAAGCGTCATCGATTCTCGGAAATGTCGATAGTCTACACAAAACCTCGTGCTGCCATCTTTCTTCTTCACAAGGACCACTGGCCTTTGCGAATCTTCACTCAGTCCCTCAGTTTTCATCTTTGACACCATTTCGGCAACTTCTGTTTGCTTTTCCAAGAGAAGACGCCTTACAGGTCGATTGGTCGAGTATTAGTTTTTCTGTCAGGATTCGCTGATCTTCGTCCCGATTATAGAGGCTGAGAATTTTGTTCTTGATTTTAATGCTCTGAACTGTTGCGACCAGTGTTGAACCCTTTGTTTCCGTTGTGGTCGATATAGCCCCAACAGATACACACCTTCCCACTATCGCCCCCTTTTTCACCTTTACACTGAATGTCTTTGGATTTGGAATCCTTACAGGGACCATGTTGTTCTTTGGTTCCACTAAGGTCTTTCCCACCATAAAGTCTCTTCTATTTCTGGCTGCATCAAATAGAATCGGTGGCTATCAGGACCACCTTCCACTTTTGCCCACAAAATTGCTTCCGACGAAGGCTCTAGACTCTGATTTCTGCAGATGACGACATTTAAGACTGAGGTACGGAAATTCCCGTATTTCAGGGTTTGTGCTCTCAGGTCTACTACTAGTCCATGCTCTCTCATGAGTCTGTATCAATGATACACTTGTCACATACGCCAGCTACCAGAAACGCGTGAGAGAATGTTATTCCGGCCAGTTGGATTTTTTTTTTATAATTTACGCGCGCCTAAGGAGTTGATACCCTTTTACTGTTGCCAGGGCGCGGGCGGAAAGGTAGAATTAGGAGAAAAGAAAATTGTTTTTTTTTTGTAGTGGTTCTCAAGTTTTGTGCTCCCAGGTCTACTACTAGTCCATGCTCTCTCATGAAGTCTGTATCAATGATGCACTCGTCACATACGTCAGCTACCAGAAACGCGTGAGAGAATGTTATTTCGGCCAGTTGGATTTTTATGTGGACATCACCATATACTTTAATTGTTGCTCCTGTAGGTGTTTGCAAGCTGCAACTGCTAGTGTTATGCAGTCAAGACTTCTGCACAAGATTTCTCCTGATGATTGAGGCCGTATCACCGGTGTCTATCTAATGACATATACTTTAATTGTTGCTCCTGTAGGTGTTCGCAAGCTGCAACTTCTAGTGTTATGCAGTCAAGACTTCTGCACAAGATTCCTCCAGATGATTGAGGCCGTAGCACCGGTGTCTATCTAATGTCATCCATTTTTATTTTCTACTGACTACTTCTACTAGAAGGCTTTCATTGCATCGATTTGCCAGCGAGACTTGGATGATGGTCCTGGGGCCGTCGACTCCTGCTACCAACTTCTGCACCTTGAAGTTGGTGCTTAAGCATTTCCCGACTGATGGCTTCGGGAAGAATGACCGGCTTCTTGATAGCTGTTTCTGCCGGTTTCTTCCTCTATTTGCTTGTCACTACAGTGAGGGCAGCCTTTTCGTCGCACCGGTCCTTTACACTGCCTTTGAAGGTGTCCTATTTTATTGCAATTGCAGCAGCGCATTATTCGTCTATCCCGTCGACTATCTCGTTCCTCGGCACTAATTCTTGTGCAGGAGCATTCAATAGATTCTACCTCCCTGATGAAATGTGTTCTCATGGAAGCCTGATTAGCTGCTTCGATCGCCAGAGCAAAGGCAAGTGCTTCAGCAAGGGTTCTTTTCCCGGTCATCCTTATTGCTGACTGTAGCTTCGAGTCTGCAATTCCCCTGATGAATGCGTCCTTTGCCATTTCGTCGATAATTTCCTGGACAGCGGTAGGGTATGACAAATGTGCCAGTCTACTCACATCTGCTTGGAGCTGCTACAGTGTTTCTCCTCATTGCAGCATCCGGCTTTACAATTGGACCTTGCAAACCTCCTGCATGTGGCTATCCCCAAACCGTTTCTCGATAGCCTGTACTAAAGTCACATAATCTTTATGGTTTTCGATGTCTATTGATTGAAACAATTCTGCTGTAGGACCGTGCAAGGCCATTGCTAGGGCAAAGCACTTTTCCTCATTGTTCCAGTCGCTTGCACAAGCAGCCATTTTAAACTGTTTCTTATAAGTAGACGATGAGGTCTGACCATCGAATGAGGGAGGCTTCAACTCTTTTCTCCTTGGACCGCTTAAGGAACATTCTCAGAGTTTCTGTTTTCGCACCGTGTCGAGCTCTTTTGCTCGTCAACATTCTTCTCTATTCTATCAAATTTGTCATCAACATTCCTATCTATTCTTTCTAATTTGTTATCGATTTCTTCGAATTTCTGGTGTAGAACGTTATTTTATTCTTCCAGTTTTTGTTCTAGACTATTCTTGTGTTCGTCGAATTTTTGTTCAGTGCTGTTCTTCTGTTCTTCCAGATTTTTCTTTTGTTCGTCCAGCTTTCGTTCGAAGCTGTTCTTCTGTTCATCCATTTTTAACAAGAGGAGTTGCATCATCGCACCCATGTCACTGCCGATACTTATCTGTTCATCCTCTTCAACGTCAAAGGAGTATGTATCAGGATCATGCCCCTCGTTGTTCAAAGCCTCCTGAAGTCGGAGCACCAAAGTCACTCTTTCCTCCACTGGCGCTGAGGCTTCTCTTGTTCAACTCGGATTTGAGTTTGACGAGGGTCA
Organism: Volucella bombylans; assembly: GCA_949129095.1. Classification (NCBI taxonomy): domain Eukaryota; kingdom Metazoa; phylum Arthropoda; class Insecta; order Diptera; family Syrphidae; genus Volucella; species Volucella bombylans. The sequence continues at coordinate 37,297,092 of OX422144.1, read as the reverse complement.
ACTTCAATAGTGGAATGGTGGAGAGTGGAATCGAAGTTTCTGGCAAAATGGAAATTGTATGTGACGCTGGATGGCGAGGATTGTTCTCGAAGTATGACATGCGAGTATAAATACCAGCATCCCCAGCAAGTTAGTCCATCAGTTGAATTTGAAGTGTTAATTAGGAGAAGTGATTAAGTGGTTTAAATAAAAGATAAGAAAAGTATAAGCGGTTGAGAAATTATTTGTTGAGTATAAAAAATTTGTTTTTTTGTGTTCGCTTCGCATTTTTTGCATACAGATTCTATGGAATCTATAGATCCGTTGCAGTCTATAAGTGCTGAAATCTCATTTACGAGTAGTTCATCAATGGATTACCTATGTCGGTACTCGTTTGCACATTTAATCTTTTGCGATTAGAGTAGTTTATTTTGGCTTTCTGATGATCAAAAGCAAGTTATTGTCATTGGATTCCAAAAACATTTCACTCCTTTTCAATAAAAGTGTAGGAACAGCGTGGTGTTTATTTTTTTTTTTCTCAAAAAATTTCAAATCGAAATGTTTACTACAAATGTATGGCCGTTTATGATTTTCAACATTATCACGGGATTCTTCTGCCCGTGCTAGTCAGTTATTATATTTCTTAGTTCCCTTTTTAGGAAATCTATGCATTTTCCTTTCTAGAAATTGAGCAGTTTTTGCATTGCAGCATACAATAGCGCACTTTATTCGCCGCGACATTTCCTCTAAGTCGGTTTTTTTGCAACTTTTTTGTATTTGTAAGTACCAAGGTACCTAATCAGCCTGAAATCACCTTAAATAATATATTTTACCTTTCCTAGATTAACTCTTCAAAATTTTTACTGGACACACACAGTAAAATATCACTTTTCATTTCGAAAAAATACAATTTACGTAAATATTTTTTACCACACCACAGATCGAAAAAAGCGAAATGAAAAGGAAAATACGTAGCTACATATGAACACATATATGTATATATAAATGAAATTGTGTCTCGCAGTCGCTGGTCGCAGACGGTACAGAGAGTAGCAAAAGAAAAAGCTTTTCGCACAGAAAATTTATTTTCCGGTTTTTTTCTTAGCGCAGAAGAAAAGCATTTTGTTTGCCCATCGTTGTCATCGCAAAAAAGATCAACATTTTTTTGTATGATGCGACATCTGGGTAAGTTTATTATCTGTGGTTCTATCATTTGTACCCACACAAACATTTTACAATACTTTGCATTAAAAGCGTAGTATCCAAGGAATATGCAATATTTTTGTACTTATAAAATTTTAAATGTTCAGCTCCATCTGTTGTCATTCTACAATTATAATTCATGAATAAAAGATAAGTTTTCTTTAGCTTTAGTAAAAACTTTGGAAGAGCTTTCTTATTCTTATGAGTCATTTTTTATAGTGGCATTGTAGAAAGACGTGTAAATCACTTTTAAAAAATTCTATCCATCATGATTCATTTACTTTCTGAACCTTGCTAGAGGCAGAAGTATTTACATATTTGCAATCAGCGTTTTGCGCCTCTCAATTTTGTCATTCCTTTTGTTTTGAATTTTTTATTATTATCTTTTTACGTAAGCTCTATATGAGTATATATTTTTACATGGAAACATTCATAAGCATGGATGGATATGGGCAGTTCGTGGGATGGCTATGCAACACGTGTCTAACTTATGGTGCATCAGGGGGAGAGAAATACCTTACGTAGAACTTTTTATCGTCACAGTTGATTATTTACGTAGGTACCCCTATGTGTACTTTTCGCAACAAAATTATCTGAACTAAAATCAATATAGATACCCTACTTCTTGATTTGGAGATAAGCCGTTTTATCATGTCATGTGTTCACGCTTAAGACGAAAGTCAAATTTGTAGTTCGAATATAGCGTTAATAAATGTCAATCATTTTACCGCAATTTTTAACCACAAATCCAACTAGATGCAGGTACATATGTAGATAGTAAGACGGTAGTAATTAGCCCTGCGAAACCCCCGTAAGGCTTGACCTCGTGGGGTAGGGCTGATGCTTTTAGCTATAAATCATGGGATTGTTTGTCAAGATATCATTTTGTTACACATATTTATGTGTGTAGTATTGTAAGTATGCCTTTTCTTCAAGAAAACACATTATCTTTATTTTTTGTCCATGACAAGGCTTAAGTATGATATACATACTAAACACAGGGCACATAATGTAGGTACCCCACCTATAGCCATGTATAAACATAAATATATATGTAATATGGTATTAGCATATGTAAGTATGGACAGATACATATTTTAGAGATGATCACTAAGCGTGAACTCAAATACTTTTTCAAAGGCGGGAGCTAAAACAGTTATCAATTTTATACAAACATATGTATCTGCATATGTACCTACATATAGGACTATGCGGTACGTACATAAATTTATCCACATACGAGTATATACGGGTAGGTATACATACCATGGATTGCCTCTAACCAAATTCAAAGAAAATTGACAATTAAATTTGATTTTGTTATGATATGTACATAACCCTACATTCCCATTGTTAAGTACATATTCATACATAAGTGTAGATATTTACAAGTGTCAGTGAGCAGTTCATATTCACTTATTCCGAATTTTCAAAAATGAATCATGCGATGCCAATGAATTCAAATAAAAACGCAAAGCGAATATGCGACACTTTGCACGAAAAATCAGCCGAATAACACGTGAGCAAAATTAATCGTTAAACACAACAAAGCAAATACCTACAAAAAAAAGATAGACAACTCGTGTTATCGCCACAGCACGACCGCAAAACAGTAAAGCGTGAAAAATCAAAAACTGCGGAAAGAGGGGTCATTAAAGTTAAAAATAAGAAATGTATATTTATATGTAGGTACACAAATATGTACGTATATGCATAAATATGTATATAATACATATATACGCATGTATACGAAATGTATGCATGGATCCGCGATTGTACTTATTTTTTTAACACATACTCGTACATATGCATCTTGATACAAATTTGTTTATTTTATTAAAAGGAATTCAATTAACATGTGAGCGAGATGGTATGTCATCACTGAACGTAAAAGGCAGTATAGTAAAGCGGAAAGCTTTTCACGTGTATAAAATCAAATACAGATACAGATATGTATTTATATTTTTCAATTCTACCTGCAAATAGTTGTATTATATCAAATACTCTTACGTAAACAAACTGTGATAGGAGTCCGTAAGCAATTGATTTGATCATTGAAAAATGTGCACTGTCATCTTTCTGAATCGAATAAGAAAATAAAAAATATTGGGGTACCTACAACAAATTATTAGTTAATGAAGTTGTTATTAAGGTATCTACGAGTAATAACACATGTGTTCAAGCAATTTACTATAACAATTAGCAAAGACAACTAAATAAGAACATTAATGGCACCTAGATATAAACTTAACTACAATTTACAAGTATGTATTGGGGTTGTACCACATGAAATGTCCGATTTTCGCTCAGTCGGAAACAAGAGGTTCTCAAGTGACCATCTATGCCAGAACGTTAAGTTTTAGTTTTTTAATAATAAATCGGTACGTGCTTGACAAGTGAGAATTTTAGGGTTCGCTACAAGTGCCGATATTTTTTTCTAGGAATTATTTATTACCATGCTGTCGGCAGTTCAAATTCAAACCCTCTTCCTTTACGAATTTAAAATGGCGCATAATGCGTCATTGGCAATGAAAAACCTTAATGACGCACTTGAGGATGTATAGGTAATCAAATGCACAATTGGATGAAAAGAAACCTGCGTTGGTCAATAGGCACTGTCCGATCCTTTTGAAAGACAATGCTAGACCCCATACCTCACATGTAACGGTGCAAAAACTGTTGCAATTGGGATTTGAAATTCTTCCGCATCTACCGTACTCTCCTCAACGGATTACAATCTTTTCCGCAATCTGGATTAATTTTGCCGGCAGAATGTCTTCCGGAAAAAGGAATATTTGACATTGTATCAAGTTGGAAGAATATCATATATCTAGTTTATATGACAGCTTAAAGCGCTCATATAAACACCTCTTCAAACCGCATTGAACATTTCATTTCTGTTTTCGCATATATTTTGCGATATACTGTATAATAGAATAAATGGTGAATTCACGACCGCGACAGGGTTCGCTGTGACAGATTTTATTTAACGGGGTCGTTAAGCGTATGCTTCTGTGGAATCAAAACCAATCGTAAACCGTTTCCCACGACAAATTCGCATCGTGGTATATGGAATAGTTTATAGCAGCTAAAAGTTAATGTCTATTTTCATCTTTTTCCTTACCGCATATTTCCTCCACTGTTCATCAGCTTTTAACTGATCTTTTGACTCCTCTCATTGACCGCGAACCCAACCTCTATTCGGTATTAATCCCCATCGAACGAATAATGTATACGACAGCTCATGTATAGGGTTTTCCAATAAGGACTTGACAATTTTTTTCTTAAATAAAACGCAAACCATTTGAGATATTTCAAAAACTTTATTATCGGCTTGAAGTACAATCAAAACATTTATGAACAGTTATTTTTTGTGGATGAAGTGGTGATTCATGAAGCACATGTGGATTTTCACCCGACCAATAACGCTTCGTCACTGAAGATGATTTTGCGATGAAATTCATCATCTTGGCGCATCTTCTCCAGAACCCAATCGAAGAACGTACGTCATTCAAATGGTCCATCGGCTTCAATTCTTGAGTCAGCTTGATCTTGTATGGGTGTAACCCAAGATCTTTACGCAAAATACGCCATAATGTGGTCTGAGCGATGCCCAATTCTTGAGAACGCCGTGGAATTGAATGATTTGGATCGTTTGCTACGGACGCCTGAACGGCAGCGATATTTTCGACACTTCGACCAACCCGTTGTCTCACTGATGCGGCAACATCACACAACGAATATGTAGACTCAAATTTTTGCACTAAACTTGTTATTGCCTGTCTACTATGGCGAGAATTACTACCGAAAATTTGAGTTAACGCTCTTAAAGTTGCAGTCCCCAACTCCGAATTTCGGTAGAAAATTTGTATAATTTGCAGACGTTGCTCGTTCGTGTACTTTACCATGATGAAAATGTTGAGTTTCCTGAATGAATTGACAGTGACAGTTTGATGATTAGTCAAAGAGTGCGTTCACAAATTAAATTCAAAATTGTCAAGTCCCTATTGGAAAACCCTTTACATAATGCTACTCGAAATCAACTCAACTCACTCTATCTTTGACTGTCACCTAAGCAAACTCTCCCTCAAAACTGCTCTTTGCTCTTCCTATGCTTCTCGTGCACTATTACCCCATAGTGGTTTGCAAAATTAAGTTTTTTCTTATAGTAAGTGTAATAAAGCTTTCCAGGGTTGAGCCGGGCTTCAATTCAATTTCCTAATCTCTTTTCGGTCTTGCAAGAGTATAGAGGTATACAGAATTTATCATAAGATGAGCCCCAATTAGTTTTTTTTTTCTTTTTAAATAAAAATCAATGAAAATGTTATTTCAGATTGAAATATAATTGGAGCGATTAGTTATTATACATATATGACATCATTCAAATATCCTCCATAGACCCGCTTGCAAGAATGGATGCTCTGCACCCAATTTTCAATTCCTTTATCGCATAATTCGACCAATATTCCAATAATCTCACGTCGAATGTTTCTTCCAAGTTTTTCTATGTTTCCAGCTTGTTGGTATAGACCTGAGTCTCTGGTCTGCAGCCACAAAGAAATGAGTCTAAAACATATTAAATCGCACGTATGCCCATCAATTGGAAGGACCGATTCTGGTGATGGGATGATCACCGATCCTGTTCATAACAAATATCATACAAGACTTCCAGTTCCAAAAAATATATTATTAATATGGGGCGATAGCAGTTCCACAGACTGTAACCAACTCGCCGGCATTATCTCAAAAAAGCAACGGTAAAATCAAAATCCCACCAAACAGCAATTGTTTTCAATTACGATGGCTGCAGCTAGAACACCTCCGGCTGTTCGCTTAAGCAGATGTGGCAATTTTGTTTTTTAGCAAAGGCATTTAACCAAAAACGTTCAGCGCCACTAAGGATGATTACAGAAACTCTGATTATATTTTTAATACAACCTAATCAGCGATAGCACAATGGACATTTGGCTTTTCCTTTTGAGTCAATTCAATCTTATGTGATACGTTCACAGCCAAGAATTTTCCCAAAATATGCCGTAGGGGCCTTCGAAAGATGGCCAGGTCTTGACAATGGAGTGAAATCAGTCCTAACTAACTGACTCGCGTGCAGTTACAATATTCCCTTCTTCTTTTTCTTCTGGCATTTCATCTTACTGTTACCGCAACATTTTTCACTAAACCCTCAATTGTTCGCTTATCGGAATGAATGTCACGGCCGAAAATTGGAGTTAAAGCACGTAAGGTAATCGTAACTCACTGCGAATTTTTATAAAAACTTTGGTACATTGGTAAACGATGTTGAAGACAATCTGGAAAATAAGTAGGCATCTGTCAAAAGACTAGTGAGCGAGATAGACAGTGACGCCGTGATTGAGACGGATAAACACGCCATTTCGACTAGTGTGTGTGAAACAGAAAGAGATGCCACCCTCGTCATTTCATTTCAGTTTTTTCCCCATCACAGACCACACAGAATACTACGTTCTCTTGGTGTATACTCTCAGGTTCGCTTTATACAACTGTTGTTTGTTGCGCGACTAAACGCCATGTACCGATCTTGTATCTTACAACAAATGCTCAAACTGTTTGCTCCAGCGGCAATGCAAGCTCTACATCTTCTTACAAATGATCTGGTAATAAGACGGGCGTATCTTCTGGAGTTGATGTCTTCAACGGCTTCTGCAATTTTTTGGCGCACGTCGTTTAAATTTTCTATTGACTTAGAATACATTTTTTCTTTTACTGGTCCCCAGTAAAAAAAATCGAGTGGGTTTAAATTGGGTGAGCGGGCTGGCCACGAAATTGTACCAGACCGCCCTATCCACTTGTTGGAGTATTCCCGATGGAGGAACTCTCGTTTTGTGCGAGCATAATGCGCTGGGCAGCCATCTTGTTGATACCACATGCATACATAAATATTAAGTGGCACATCTTCCAATAAATTTAGTAAGTGGTTCTCCAAAAAATCTAAATAAACCTCCGCATTCAAATTCTGCGGCAGCTCGAATGGGCCAATAATTCTACCATTCAAAATTCCCGTTTACATGGTTACTTTAAAACGGTACTGTGATCTATCTTCCCGCATCAAATGTGGATTTTCCACGTGCCTCTCGTGCAAATTATGGAGGTTCATGTAACCGTCCCTTTTAAAAGTAGATTCGTCCGACCATAGAATTTTTTCGAAGAATCTCGGATCTTCTCTGAACCTCTGCATCAAAATTGGACTCTTTCTCGATAATCTCGGGCTAGCAGACTTTGGACTCGTTGTACATGGTACGGATGGAGCTGGTTTTTCCTTAGAATTCGGTGTGCTGTACTTTTGGGTACTCCTATGCTTTCTTCAATTGCACGTACTGAAGTACTAGGGTCTTGTTCGACTGCTTGTAAGACTTCGTCCTCGTAGTGCATGACGGGTCTTCCCTCACTGACCAGTTAGTTAGTTAGTCTGAGAATAACCAGTGCACATTTTACAAACACACGATCGTCCGGATGACGCTGAGCATTTGGGTATCTCTCATGATAAAGTCTGGCTGCAGCACTAGCATTACACCTACATTCCCCATAAATGAGGTGCATGTTAGCATATTCCTGAGCAGTGTATCGAGATGGCATGATGGCATTGGCAATACACAATCACAGGATCAACGATCGGCACTAGTCCAGAAGAAATCCAGGTTCGCAATGCATGAAGTCCAATAAAGAAAGCCAAAATTGTAAACACGAAATCAACACGAATACAGAATAATTCGGTGTAAGCGAAGGAGTGTAACGTACGGCAGTATTGCACGATGTGCCTATGCGTCACTACTTAACAAGGGTAGCATCTCTATCTGTTTCACTCACACTAGACGAAATGGCGTGTTTATACGTCTTAATCACGGCGTCACTGTCTATCTCGCTCACACTTGGTACTCATTTTAACTTATTAAAAAGAATTAACTATGAATCGCGTTTCTTTAAAAAAATATTTTTTTTGTCCTCATTTAAGCGTTAGTGGAGCAAGTTTCATACTATTTTGGAATCCAGACTAAATACGCCATCTTTTAAAGTTACTTGCCAAAATGGCATAGTACATTTTTTTGTCAGTAAATTCAGTTCAAGTTGGGTGATTAATGATTTTCAGATACATGGATGGACAAAAAAGCAATATTTTACTTAAAACCGATATAGTTATGTTTCAATTTTGGACCGTAATTTACAGAAGAGTTACTCAGGATTACGTGACAAAAAAAATCGAAGAAAAGTAAAGATTTGCGATTACAGTACTTAAAAGATCGTCACAGGGTGTCAGATTTCTCGATTTTTTTTGAGTGACAATAATTTTAAAACTACATGACTTAGATTTTTTTATAATTTTGTGATAAAGGGGCACCAGTAGACCTATCACCCGTTTCCGGCTTGACGTTGATTTTTGGGACACCCTGTATATAAAAATAGTACTATATTATATAATATAAGTACATATATACAAAATATATATATATATAAATACATAAATAATCGTTTATCGGTACTTTCTTGGTATATACTCGTACTCGTACAAATATACATAGGTATATGCAAATAATTTTAATTTTGAAAAATTACATTTCCTCCTGAAGCATGAAAAGTTTCTTAACATTATATTGAATAAACCATTTGACGATATTTCGCAAGACTCTTCATTTCATTTTATACGCATAACACTTAACCTAAGTATTTCCAAGAATTTAACATATTTTATTTTGTTGAATTTGTTTATTTGTTTTTATAACTATTTGGAGGAAACTGGAAATTTATTTCGATATATTCTTAGTATAGGTTAGGTTAGGTAAGAGTGGCTGTTGGAAATACCAACCCACTTAGGCCTATTGGCCCATTGTGATGCCACGTGGATCTATGATCTTCTTACTACTGGAACCAGTTTGAGCTTATAATAAAGCGTAGGAGACTGTTAACGTCTATTTTTTCTAGATCGTTTAGGTCGTTGTAGAAGAACGCTCCTAGATGAAGCTTCCTTCTCTGGGAGAGAGCTGGGCATGTGCAGAGTAGGTGGGGGATTGTCTCCTCCTCTTCCTCGTCCATGCAGCTTCTACAGAAATCATTAGTAAAAGCGCCAAGCCTTCTTGCGTGCTTGCCTATGAGGCAGTGTCCAGCAATGACACCTATTATGGCGGTGAGATGTTTCCTATCTAAAAGGATCAGACACTTAGAGCGACTCAGATCCAGCCTTGGCCAGATCTGTTTGGTCGCTAGACATGTTTGTCCAGCAGTCCACCTAAGGTCTGTTCTTTTATTGGCATCTAGCTTTAGTGTTAGGTTGCACGTAGCGATTGGTATACCTATACTACCTTTGTCCGGTATGATAGGTAGAGTGGTTCCAATTTTGGCGAGTTCATCGGCTCTGCAGTTCCCTGGAATGTCTCTGTGGCCCGGCACCCAACAAAGGTGAATGTTGAACTGCTCTGCCATCTCCATGAGAGATAATCGGCATTCAAGGGCAGTTTTAGAATATAATGAGACCGAGTCCAGGGACTTGATGGCGGCCTGACTATCCGAAAATATGCGGATATCCTTTGCAGATATCACGTTTTTCTTCAGCCAGGACAGAGCTTCTTTAATCGCCAAAATTTCCGCCTGGAACACGCTAAAGTGATTTGGAAGGCGGAAAGAGAGGCTTAGATTTAGCTTATCTGAGAAAACACCGCCACCAACTCCGCTGTCGGTTTTAGATCCATCTGTTTAGAGATGGATTGACTTGTCCTCCATGAAAGCATCCTCCTCCCAGAATGATTTAGAGGGGAAGCTTACATGGAAGTTTTTGTCAAACCAAAGTTCAGGTATGGTGTAATCGGTGTTCTCTGTGAGGATTCCTAATGTATTAAGAATGTTGGCGTGGCCAAATGAATTATTTGTCCACTGTTTAGTCGCTTTAAGGCGAATAGCTGCAGTCGCAGCTACTTGCTTGCTAAAAATGTCGAGGGGTGTCAAGTGAAGCAGAATATCTAATGCCGCAGAGGGGGTAGACCGCAGGGCTCCGCTTGTGCATAGACATGCTGTTCTTTGGACTCTGCTTAGTTTAATGCGGTTGCTTGCATTTTCCAAGGCCGTCCACCAGACAACCACCCCGTAAGTAAGTATCGGTCTTATGACCGAGATGTATAGCCAGTGGGTTATGCGAGGTTGAAGGCCCCATTTGTTCCCAATGGCTTTCTTGCAAGAGAATAAAGCTATTGTAGCTTTATTGACTCTTTCTTGAATGTTAGGTTTCCAGTTTAGTTTCCTGTCAAAAATGAGACCCAGATATTTTGCTGTATCGGAGAAAGCTAAACTGGTACCGTTTATTGAAGGAGGGTCTATGATTGGAATTTTATATTTCCTAGAAAAGAGGACAAGATCATTTTTATGGGGGTTTATTCCCAATCCACAGCGATCTGCCCAGCGGGTTAATCTGTTAAGATTTACTTGGAGGAGTTATTTAATGGTATTTAGATGTTTTCCTGAGACGGCTATGGCAACGTCATCCGTATAGGCAATCACTCTGCTACCACCCGCTTCCAGGTATATCAGTAGTTCGTTAACTACTAAGTTCCAGAGAAGGGGAGAGGGGACACCGCCTTGCGGCGTACCCCTACTAACATATCTTTTAGCAGAAGTCTCACCCAGTTTGGAGTTGATTATCCTGCTTGTTAGCATTAGATTAATCAGCTCCCCAAGTGAGCCGTCTACCTGCAGAGTTGACAGCGCAGTCGTGATTGCGGATGTGTTGACGTTGTTAAAGGCGCCCTCTATGTCTAGGAAAGCAACCATTGTGTACTCCTTATATTGTAGGGATCGTTCGATGTGGCTAGTCAGAGAGTGCAAAGCCGTTTTCACCGACTTTCCTTTACAGTAGGCATGTTGAGCCGTAGACAGAAGTCTTGGATCAACTTTAGCTCGAATATGGATATCAATCAGTCGTTCTAAAGTTTTCAGAAGGAATGATGATAGACTTATAGGTCTGAGGTCCTTTGGGACTACATGAGAACATTTTCCAGCTTTGGGAATGAATACTACATTGACTTCTCTCCATAACAGTGGAATGTGGATAAGTTCTACACAGCTCCTCATAATATTTTCCAACACTGGTAGAATAATATCTGAGGATCTCTGTAGCTCGGCAGGTATAATACCGTCCGGACCAGCAGACTTGTATGGTTTGAAGCTATGCAGCGCCCAGAGCAGTTTGTCTCTCGTAATCAGACCATGAATTTTGGTCACGGTTGCAGTAGGCTTGTTTGGGCTGCTACTGGCCGCGAGTTGGGAGGTACCTGGAAAGTGGGTGTCCAGAAGCAGGTTGAGTGATTCATCACTTGAGGTTGTCCAAGAGCCATCGGTTTTTTTCAAACAGCTGGGCATCATAGGATTTGTGGAGAGGATTTTTCTTAGCCGCGATGCCTCAGAGGTTTCTGTAATTTTGTCGCAGAATGACCTCGAGGATTGTCGCGTTACCTTCCTCAGTTCTTTTTTGTATAATTTGAGGGATTCTTTATATGAGTCCCAGTCGGTCACTTTTCTTGTGCTTTTTGCTGCGTTGAAAAGTTTTCTGCAGGCGTTTCTGAGCAGTCCCAGTGCCGATATCCACCAATGTGGCTTTTTCTTGCCTCTTGGTTGAATAAGACGGCAGGAAGCGGTCATAGCCTTATTGAGAGTCAGAGTAAATTCCCTGACTTTCATGTCGAGCTCATTGGTGTCACGCGGGGGACTTGATAGTTTAGAGGATATCGTTTCCGACAGTATTCCTCTGTATTTTGTCCAATCAGTTTTCCGGTAGTTCCGGAAAGCTGGTTGGCGGGGGGAGCATCACTCAGACTGAATTGGATGTATCTATGGTCTGAAAAGTAGTGTTCAAACGATACCATCCAGTTTGTTAGCCTTTGGGTGATACTATCGGAGACAAGAGTAATATCTAACACTTCTTGTCGGTTTTTTGTTATAAAAGTGGGCTCATTGCCAATATTGCAAATTAAGAGATTAGTACTTAAAACATAGTCTAAAAGTGACTCACCTCTATCATTGATGTCGGTACTGCCCCATACCGTATGATGTGCGTTAGCGTCGCATCCGATTATGAGGCCAGTTTTTTGCCTTCCCGCTTCCAGTACCACCCTTTCTAGGTTATCACCAGGGAGGGGGCCAACTTGGTCGTGGCCAAGGTAAGCCGATGCCAGCCAGTAAGAGCCTTTGGCAGTCTCTAATCTGGCAACGGTTAGGTCGGGGTCACTGAGGTTGGGAAGTAGAAATACAATATATTAAGGCTACGTTTCACTAATATACAAGTTCTAATCCTACCTTTGTCTCTTGTATAGAGCGGAGCGTATGTGGGTGTCCTAAGTCCACGAACCACGCTTTCTGCAATCCATGGTTCCTGGATTAGAATTATGTCTTCTGCGTTTTTGGAAAGACGCAGAATGAGTGCGGCCGAAGCCTTTTTTGAGTGGTGGAGATTAATCTGGAGAAACAGTATCATTGCTACAGTCTTCCAGAGTCGCCTCCACCACGGTGTTGTTGAGGTCCTCGATTCTGAAGTTGTGCCCAAGAGCTCATCTTCTATCTCTGATCGTGTAGAACCTCTAATTGCTTCGTCATCGGTTTCCATTTCCGACAGTGTGTCAGAAGAGGAGACCGACGGCTTGGTAGTCACCTCGGACAGATTGGAGTCGTCGCTATCCAATTCTGGAAAGGATATCGACGCTCCAAGATCCAAGGTTGTGATGTCAGGTGTTAAAGGAGGTGGAGGTTGCTTATCAGCATCCAGCTCATCCTTTTTGTACACCCTTAAATGAATGGACTCGAATCCGAACCGAATCATGCCTTTCGTCTGCGCCAGAGGATTAAGGGATTCCTTATTGATCACAATTAACGCGCATGTAGAAGAACCCCTTAGTTCCTCCAGTTTCGCGACTTTCCAGTCATGAGTCGGAAGAGTCGGGTTGCTGAGCCGGATGATTTCCAGGATACTTTCTGGAGAGGAGGGTTCGGCTGGAATCCAGGTACGAGTTCGAGGTCTACTAGGAATGTCTTCCTTAGATACGACCTCGAGTTTTGCACCTGGCCAAACCTCTCCTAAATCATCGATGGCCTTGGTGAAGAGATCGAGAGATCTCTGGTTGGAGCAAGCGATGAGCTTAACATGGCCTTGCTGCCAGCCAGCGTCGCTTGTGATAGGAGGTGGTCCTGGGTTTTCCCGCATGATGGCCAAGAAGTTAGACATGTCCGTGGCCTGCCACAAACTTGCTGCTGCTAGGGGTGGAGGAAGTGATAGGACCATGGCTTGCCACAGTCCTAACACTTCCTGAATTCTTATTTTTTGGCTCGTTCCTTTTGCCTTTAGAGGATGGCGCACCATGGCCTGCCACAGTTTTGCCTCCTCTCGGCAATGTAGGAGCCTTGCCGGTAGTCGGTGTAGTCACCGTTCCACCGCCCGGTAATGAAGGAGTACCGGCCTCGGTTTTTGTTTTTTGGTTATTATCCATTAATGGTCCCACGAGTAGCGGAGAAAGGGGTGTCCATCTGTACAGAGATCCGCCGTATACAGATAAGACTAGCTAATCCGGAGGTCGCCAGGTATCCGGATACTCCGTTCGCGACTGAGCTATTTTTGGAGATACTGGGCCCTCAGCCAGGTTGATCTTCGGCACGGGTCGTATAACACCTTGATCCAGCCCAGGGGAATGATGGAGTGCTTTGGGAGTTGGGAGGGGGGGGGGAGCATCCTTTGGTTTCAGGACTCGTCTGGAGAATTTCTTCTCGAGATTCATTGACCCTGCTCAGCCTCTACAACTCGACAAGTTCGATGCTCGCGGTAGAAGTATTCTTAGTATAGGACTAACAAAAATTTAAAAACAATATTTTACTACGATAATTTAAGTGGGTTAAATCTTTTAACCTGTGTGTACTATTGTTCACCCATCATTCTTTTTTTTGTTTTTGTTTAATATAATCTAAGGACACTGTAAACCAAATTAAATCAGGTAAGCCGTAGATTTAAAAATTAAGCAACACGACTATACCTTCAAGTGAGGCTACCCTGAAAATATACAGGAGTATTCTACCAAAACAGTGTGAAAATCAAATAGTTACCTGTACAGCGTTTCTTGATTTTATTCCATTGAATACAGTGTGTGAGATACGAGTATTATGTCCCGCCTTGAAAACGAATTGATTATCCGTAATTATATTCTTGTCCTCAACCAACTTGATCACCTTTTCGAATAATTCACCGATATTCGGAGGAGACTTATCGATGGAAGGCTCGCCGAGTCAATCAGTGTAATGTCTTCTACATCCACCTTCGCAGAACTATAAAGCAATGAGAATTATTTCCTTAAGCCAATTTTTAAAAGAACTCAAAACCGTAACTATGGTATTGTATTGTATGTAATAACTTACATACGAGTATACATATTACTAAACTAAATTAATAAATGTAAATGTAAATGTCTGGAAAACAAAATTCAATTTTATTAAGATGCTTACATACATACTCGTATACCACCTTGATCAAAACGTTCCCGGAAGTTATACAGAAAATTAAAAATACAAGTTTATTCATCTAAATCTATATTGTCCCCCTCAAAGTAATCCCCATCGACTGCAACACACCTATGCCAGCGCTTGGTCCAATCCTCGAAACATTTCTTATATTCGGTTTTCGGTACGTCCCTCAGTGCTTTCTGCGATTTTTCCATTACTACAAATAATACTCTTTGTTTACTGTCTGGCCTTCTGGCAAAAATTCATGATACACTACACCGCTATAATCCATGAAAACCATGAGCATTGCCTTCTTTTTTGACTGAAAGCGACGTGGTTTTTTTGGTCTCGGCTCATTTGGTGAACGCCACTCACTTGCCTGATGTCTGAATTACGTGTCGTACTCATAAACCCACGTCTCGTCTGCAGTAATGATCCTTTTGATGAATGTGGGATTGGATTCAGAGTCGCAAATCATCTCTTTTGCGACGTCAACACGCTCTCTTTTTCGCATGAAATTGAGGTCTTTTGGCACCAACTTTGCTGCTACACGACGGAAACCCAAATGATTAACCAAAATGTCTTGGACGGATCCATAGGCAATGTTCAAGTCCTCCGCTATTTCTGTCATGGTTAATTTGCGGTTATTGACCAACATTTCTTTTACTCCATCAATGTTTTCGTCGGTTTTCGATGTCGATGGTCTGCCACTGCGTTCATCATCTTCGATTGACTCACGGCCACTTTTGAACCGTTCGTTCCACTGGTAAACGACCGTTTTCTTTAGAGAATCGTTGCCGAAACACTTTTCCAACATTTCGCACCACTAAATCTGAACAATGGGAGCGCCACACGGTGGTTATTCCGGGATCAAGTATGTACATGGTGTACCGGATAATGTGTCGAAGATTTAAGGGGAATCGTTTTGGTGTGGGAGGGGTCCGAAATGTATCGTCTCCGAGATACAGAGGTTTTAAGCAGAGTCTTTCGCTTCTACTATAGAAAATAACATTTTCCAAATTCATGCGTGTATGGCAACAAATGGCTTTAATTGAACTTGTAATTATGAGTACTTTAGTTAATTCAGACTTTTTCATCTTAAAATGTTGAATTTTTCATAATTTTTTCGGAAAAAATATGTTATTAACCCCTACTTTTTGCAACTTTGAAACATGTACATAGTATTTACAAAAAAAGCCAGGTCATTCATCTCAAGTCAGTAGTTTTCAAGATACGACCCAACTTTTTCACAAATAGGGAGCTCTTTTTCAACAGGCCTATAAAATTAACTATGTATAATAGTTAGCAGCTGCTTCAGAATCTTTGTATTATAAAATAAGTTGTTATTACGCAATATAAAACCTTTTCAAAAAGGTTAATTTTAAAAGACCTAAAAAGAGAAAAAGGAACAACCACGGGTAGGAACTCTCATTTTTTCAGATCAAAAAAACAATTACAGATACTTTTAGGGCGGAAAAAAAAGTAAGCAGATCTCTTATGAAAAATTAGTTGCATAACCGGTTTGTGGTTTTTAACTGAGATATTGACGATTACTTCATAGTACACTTGATGATGGTCTTTTCTACACAAGAATCCGCAGACATGGCTTATGTTTATGGCTTCTGCAACGTTGATGATCAATGAGCAAGATTGGAATCTCTCAGACGATACTCTGATAGAACTGCATGGCAGGACATTTAACGGGTTTCCCAAAATTCACACATGAAGTAATTTTGATAGAAAACACATCACACAAAACACGTCGCACACACGCACTCTTTTATCGAAATTTTTCATGACAGTTTTGCATAAATGTGGCTGAATTTCTAGATTCTGGTCACCGTATTGTTGAAACCACATGTCGTCTACATCGCGATAGTGAGCACCATTAACTTCTATTGCCTGATCAGCCACATTTTCAAAAAAAAATTGCCCGATGATACCTCCGGCTAAAAATTCGCACAACGAGTGACATAATGTAGATGCATTAATCACTCGAAAATTTTCTGAACCCCAAATGCACCAATTTTGACGACTAACAAAGCCATCAAGATGAAAATGAGCCTCATCGCTAAAGATGATTTAGCTGCAAGTTTTAAAGTATTATTAAATAATGAAAACGCTCTGTTCTTTCGTGGAGGGTTTCATTTTTAATAACCCTGAATTGTCTTTCTTTCTTCGTTCGAAACACTTTGTTAGAACATTCTTCAGGTTGAGGGCTATAGGGACAGGGACAAGTCTGAAGACTCACATCCTGCTTTGGCAGGGTTGTACAGGAGCTACAACCCGAAAACTCAGAGAAATGTTTGTAAATCTTCAATTGCATTCTGGAAAGATGCTTTGGGGAAGACGAATTTATTGGCCGGTACCTTAAGTAGGTAGGCTTAATCGAATCTCTACTTGGTATTTTTGCGAAACAAATTATCAGAACTATTAACTGAACTAATCGTATGTTTCCGAACTTCAATCCAATGGACTTTTATTTATAAAGACAGATGAAAAACATTTTTTACTAATCAGAAATAATAATATTGGATGCCCTGAAACATAGGATTGACGAGCTAGCTGCGAAAGTCCGAGGAGAATTGGAAAGAAAGGACGTTATTAGGGCCTTTCCAAGGCGAGCTCTGGCTACATACAAAGCAATGGTTTGTACTTCGAACAATTGATATAATACAAAGTTTGATGAAAAAAATAAAAATAGAAATGTGCAATCAATGTTTGAATTTTTTATGTTAAAATTTTGAACAATTCTTAATTTGATGTTTTACTTATTTCGATAAGTTGGGTTATATCTTAAAAACTTGACTTCTTTTCGTTTGTAAATACTAGGTTCACGTTACATATTTACCGAAAAAAAATATGGCAAAATCAAAACTTTAGTTTTAAATAAAAAAATCAATATAAATTCAATTCAATAACTTTTGACATATTTATTTTAGGGCAACATTTTATTTAAAACAATTAGAGTACTCATAATTAGGAGTTCAATTTATTACCATACACCCATAAACTGAAAAGCTCTTATTTTCAATAGGAGTCAAAACTGGGCAGCGTGAGGCTTTCCTTAAAACCTCTATATCACATAGGAGGTTTTTTTTCAAAATATATCTGACGCATTATCTAGAACACCCTGTATATGTATATGTGAATCTATATACATATTTAACATTTTATCTATAAATTGAAATCTCAAAGAAATTCCAAGATTTTACTCAAAATATTATAATTAGATTAAATTAATTATTTTTGTTTTAACAAAAAAAGAAGTACGTACAGTATCTCGAGTTAAGCGCACTGCTTTATTTAACTTGAGAACGAATTCTTTCTTTTTTGATAAGCATTTCACTAATCAACAGAATACGCAAATTGTTTCTATTATTGACCCAAGAACCTTTGGTAATGTCATACGTCCTAGCAACTTTTCCTAGGTTTACTATACTCTTAAAAGCATCTCCATTTCTTCAAACTGGTTTAAGGGTGCTAAAACCGATTTATTGCAAAACGTTTTTTTTTATTTTTGATTGTTCATTTATTGACAAGATGGTTTTAAAATTATCAAATTTAATAACACACCGTTTTGTTTTTTGAAATTTTTAAAATATTCTACAGGTTGTAGTTAATAAATCCAACTTAGTCATTATTAAATTACTAATTTTGTTTAATATAACATATATTGTATACTGCGTTTGCTCACTTGCGGTATAGTTGAACTTAAGTATTGTACATAACATATGTAGTTGGCTTGGTGGTCTAATTTTTAAAGTATTAACTATGCACCAGCTCAAATATGTCTTCACCGCTGCTTTTAAGTGAAGTTATTATCATTAATTTGGACATTTCTTCATTAAGAAATGAGTGTGTCTATAGATATATAGTACTGACGATTTTATTGGCTGAAACATTCGAAGGTTTTTACAAGTTTTTTTTGTTCCAGAATTTGATATGTTATCAGAGGTTGAACATTTGGACACTTAACACTTGTTGACTTGTCCTCTAAAGTCGTTATTCGGGTGTCCCCTAGTTCGTCAACGATAATTTGAGAAATGATTCCGGGGTATATTCTATGAAATCGTTCTACAAAAAGGGCCTATCTCCAATGTTGACATCATTTATCGAGGATTTAACAAAATGTTTACTTTGGTGTACCCTGACCCATGTTAACGGAAGTTGCTCTTTAGTAATGGTAGAAACTTTCGTGTAGGACTTTATTTTTAGAAGAAATATTAGCGTTTGTAACACCGTTTAAATAAAGTCGATATCTTGTTTAGTACGAGTATTTCTAAATAAATATTTCTAAAGTTTGTGTCTTTAGATATCCAATTTCTAAGCCTGTTCCATTTGCATTGCCCGTGCTAATTTTTGACTTTGATGTCAACAAAGAAGAACGGGAAATCAATAATGCAACATTTCTCAAGTTCATCCGGTTAGTAAAGCACCTTTACGTAAAACAGTTTCTTGCATGCATTATTATTGCCATCTTCAGGATGCTTTACACTCGAATGAACACAGCAACGACATTGGACAATGTCGGTGGACATCGATATTTACATGAAAAATCGCAGGACACCATGATTTATGTCAGACATTACGGTAAACCTGGCCTTTTTATAACTGCAACATGCAACCCAAATTGGACAGAAAGCAAAGAAAATATCTCCTCCAATTCGACTCCATAAGATACTCGAATATACGACATAGTGAATGGAGTATTTCATTTAAAAATACAGAAACTCCTTCATCTCATAAACAAGGCTCACATTTTTGATCCACAACGTTGCCACATGGCCGGATCAAATTGATAGCATTATTTTCACCGAGTTATCAAATAAAGAAGAATATCCAACCATTCACGAAATTTAAAAAAAAATCATGATCCATGGTCCTTGCGGAGTCTATAATCCTAATTCTCCATGCATGCGAGAAGGTAAATGAATCAAAACATTTCCGAAAGCATTCTAGAACCAAATATCTACCAGTGTCGATGAATATCCTAAATTTCGCCGCCGGTCGCCAGAAGAAGATGGACAAACTGCCTCTGTGCGAAACCATGAAATTGACAACCGATGGATCTTTCCCTATAACTCATGGCTTTTAAAAATTGTTGAAGCTCATATTAACGTTGAGTTGTGCAGTTCTATCAAATCAATACAATACGTCACTAAATATTTTAATAAAGGGACCGATCAAGTTACATTCAGCATACAATCAAAAAACGAAGTAGAGAAATATATGGTCGTTACGCCTGCAGCCCCAGCGTGGAGGATTTTATCATTCAACGTACATGACCGGGTACCTACAATTACCCATCTCGCCGTTCATTTAGAGAATGGCAAAGGGTTTATTTTAATGAAAACAAGGTTAGCGACGTTGTTACAAATCCGAGACACAACATTAAGACACAACATTAAGAGCATATTTTAAAGTATATGCTCAAGATAGATAGATATTTATTTCGTTTCTAAAATTTGTACAAGGTTTGCCACCACACAATTTACATACAGAGATATGATATTTAATATATCTTTCAACTGAGAAAAAACTTTACAATATTGTTTACGAAATTTTTTGTATTTTTGAATATTTTTAAAAGCACAATAACGATTAAAACCCTCTTATGAAGAAAAAAAAAATAATAAAATAAAATAAAATAAATAAATAAACAAATAATAATAATAAATAGGTAATAAACAAATAAATATATATATATATATATATATAATTATTTAAATAAATAAATAAATTAATTAATAAATAAATAACAAAATGTAATAAATATAGATAAACAAGTTAACAAAAAACAGGAAAATAAATAAATAAATACAGAGCTATATATTTACACATTAACTATTATATTTATATATTAATAACAAGATTACAAATAGATAAGAAAATAATTTAAAACTAAATTAATAACGATTTACTAAGAGCGATTCTGTTTTGTATTTCAACTTAAGCTAAGTGGCATTTAACTCATTAACGAGGGGATTTCCAGGTATATAGGTATAGCACATCTCATAAGAAAAGAGTTAGTTAGCCTTTCAGCCTTTCTATTCTGTCAGATACCAATTCAACATTGGCATGTCGATGCAATTTAAAGGTAAGTTTAGCATAATTTTTAGCAGTTTATTTTGCTGAATCTGTATTTTTTTAATATGACACTTGGCACATTTTCCCCACACAGGACAACCATAAAGCAAGAGTGCTTGCAAAATGAATTTATGTATAATTATTTTATTTTGGTCGGATAAGAGAGACTTTCTCTTTATAAATGGGTATAACATTTTTATAGCAATGCTAATTTTGTGCAAAGTTTTGCTTATAAGTTCCTGAAATGTCAATCTTTTATCAAGATGTCTACCAAGATATCTAACTGTGTTTTCCCGGGCTATCGGCTGCCTAATGACCATGAATCTTCCAGATGGGAGGAAACAATGTTTTCTTTTTCTAAAGAAAAAGATAGCTTGTATTTTTCCCACATTCAATTTGAATTTCCATTTTTTGCAATAATCACTAAATACTTCGGACGCATATTTAAGACTCGTCTCAATGTTTGGACCGAACATATGCGACGAAAGTATCACTGTGTCATCAGCATATGTTGCAAATTCACATCCTGGTAGATCTGGGAAGTCGGATGTATATAAATTATTTAGGAGTGGTTCTAGGACAGAGCCTTGGGAGACACCAGCGGGCACACCTAACAAACTAGACGAGCTATTACTTACAAGCACTTTAAAATTACGGTTTGACAAGAAACTTTGAATAACTTTGCACAAAAAGGGATGAGAGTTAAAGGTAATCATTTTGAATACAAGTCCATTGTGCCAGACGGAGTCAAATGCTTTCTCTATTTCGAGGAGTAGCATGCCCGTCGACTTTCCTACACGTCGATTTTTCCTGATAAGATTGGTGATTCGAAGTACTTGATGGCTGGTACTATGAAATCGTCTAAAACCAAATTGTTCATTTGGAATTAATTTGCGTACATCAATTATCCTTAGCAGCTTGATAACTTTTTCGAAAAATTTGCTCCAGCTGCTAAGCAGGCTAATTGGCCTGTAGCTTTCCGGGCTGTCGGTTGGATTTCCTGCTTTCGGAATCGGAACTACATAAGCTATTTTCCAGACAGTAGGAAAGTATTGAATTTTGCGGCATACATTTATTATAAATGTCAAATATTCAATTCCAATCTTACGTAGATGTTTCAGTTTTTTGTGTAGTTCTTTGTTGTGTTCTCATTAATGAACGCATTTACTGGAGTTTCAACATCGATAAGATTAAATGCCTCCAAGGAATCGCTTACTACTTTAATTGTAACCACATCCCCTAAACTATCCGAAACAGTGTATTTTTTGGCAAAAGTTTAGCTGAATAAGTTAGATTTGTCATTATCCGTGTAGTATGTAGTCAAATTATCTTTAAGAATTGGAATTTGTTTATTTTTGCTTTTGACAATCAAGGAAATTCAACTTAGAATTCCACACTTCATTTCGTTTATTTTGTATTAACTTCGTGATTAACTTGTTAAAATATTTAACCATGGTGTGAGACATTGTCTGACTAAACCTTTGCCAGTTTCTTCTATGTTTATTTCTTAATTTAATAAGTTCAATGACGTGATTTGGAAGTTTAATACAATTATGTTTTCTTTCTTTTTTTGGGATACTGCGGTACGCAGAGTTTAATATATGCTTAGAAAACATACTGATAATGTTATCAACATCTTGTATTGTAGATATAGTGTAGTTGGTAAATTTTTAAGTTTTGTTTACAGTTCGGACCGAAAAATTTAAAAATCTGCGTTTTTCATATCTAAAAAAATATATTACACTTTTTTCTCACAAGATCTAGGAATTCAACAAATAACTGGATTGTGATCTGATGACAGATCATGAATCGATATAAGTTGAGAAATTTGACCAGATATATTAGTTATAAATACGTCAAGAACAGATGGACAACCACGAGAACCAGCTGGAAAATACTTAGGACTAGACGGAAATAAAATGCAAATTGGCAACATTGCAGACAGACTAGATAAAACGTTGCCCCAATCTCAATGCCTACAATTGAAATTAGATTAGAAACTCACCACTCATAGTGAAAAGTTTTCTAAATCTGACCTGAGTATTACTTGGTTTGCATTTGTGGATACCTTGCCTGGAAAGTATACACAAAAAATTGTAATTGCCTGGCCGTTTTGCAGCTTTACCTCTACACCTATATTTTCGACAAACTGAGTTTGAATGCATTGCAAAGGCTCATGTTGAATCGATCTGCTTAACAGAGTTGCTACTATTTCTATCTATACGATAACATTTAAAAGCAGAAGTTGAAATATTAATTCCAAATGTTAACCAAGTTTCAGTTATTAGTGAAATATCTATTCTACTAGTATTTTAAGAATTTATAAACTCAACATGTTTGTTAGAAATACCTCTGGCATTCCATGTTACAATGTTTAAATTATTATCTATTACATTACTTAACATTGGAGTACAAGAATTTAGTACATAATTGCGTGATGGCATTAAATTGATCGACTTTTGTCTTCTTGTAAGTTATATATAACTTGGTTATCATTTGCATAACTAATAGCTTTAATTCCTTCATAGAAAAGAGATCGTTGTTGCATTTATCCCATGTTCATTGCTGTTGTTCATTTCTCCAAGTGTTTGTTGGCTGGACGCAGCTGTTGATGCTGCATAATGGTTGTTTTTCTCGATCGTTTGTCTCCTGAGTTAAACAGATGGGAAATCCGTCATTGATTGCAAATCAATATGTACATTATGAACTGGTGCAGCAGTGGGAGCTTTCACGTGGGAAAAAGCTTTTTTTAAGCCCGAGCGAGATTCCTTTCTGCGATTTACCATGTTGCTTTTAAGCTCTAAGTATTTAGCTCTATTAGGCAAGATGAATCACTTGCTTTATGATCACCGTTGCAGTTAGTACCTCTTATGTGAACCCGCACAAATTCCACAATATGTTTTTATATGGCAGTGGCGCTCGCCGTGTCCGAACATCTGACAGTTGTGGCATTGTGTCAGTTTCCCGTTCATTTTTCTTTGAAAGTTCCAACTGACTTGTGTGTGAAAAATTGATCGAAAATTCTTCTTTAGGTCGTTTAATTTCACCGAACCATTTTCTAGAGATAAAAAGATAGAACGTGTCTATGTTCTCTCGTAGTACTTTATACTTTATAATTTTTTTGATTTCGATGCACTTTAGTCCGCGTTCAATCAATTCGCTTTTAAGCAAATCCACTTCCATATTGTCGAGTCCAAACAAAACAACTTTGAAGGCTTTTTCATTCTTTCCATCGTGCGTAAAAAATTGACAGTTTTTTTCTTTAAGAGAACGAAGAACCGAGTTATATGAACCCACAGTTTCGCAAAGAATTTTTATGCCGATAGAAAGTTTTTTTACTGAATATGTGGAGATGTTTAAAGATTTCATCAGATTATGCACAAATTCACTTGTTTTTTTGTAATAATTTGATTGGAGGAACATACACTTTTTTGTTAGCAGTCGGCGAGATTATTACATCGTCCATTTCATCACTATCTAAACACTACAAGGGATTCCAGTAATTATGCCTAGAGTACCTTTTCCCCGAATTTTTCTCACCTTACGAGGTTTTTTAACCGAGGGATTAGAAATGCCCTCGGATTTCGGTGATCTACCGCGTTTCGGAATTTTTTCTCTTTATCTAAGGATGCCGGTTAATAAAGTCAAGCGCGGGCAAGAGCTCGTCGACGACTGATGTGCTCAAGATGATTTCGCTAAAACTATGACATAACATATGACAAAGTTCCAAGCTATTATACTCGTACGTAGAATCAGACTGTCAAAACCTTTCAACGGAGGATACAAGGGACTCCAGTTGAAGGTTTTCCTGGAGTTAAAAAATTGATGCTCATCCCAACAACAGTGAACGTTTTCACTTGAGAATGCTACTTCATATTTTAAAGGATCCATCATCTTTTTCACACCTCCGAACTATACAAGAAGTAACTTATATACCTATAGAGCAGAATGCAAAGCTATGTGCCTTTTAGAAGACAGCTCTCAATGGTACAACACATTAACGGAAGCTACTATTTGCAGTTTATTAAGGTCATTAAGATATTTGTTGGCCATTATTACAGCGTTTTGTCAAGTGACCGATATTGTATCTCTCTGCAATAAATATAGACAAAATATGGCCGAAGATATACTGAATGACGACGGCGAGAGTTAACGTCAGATGATGTCCAATATGATCAAAACATTTCTGACGAAACGTTGTTAGAATTGATTAATATTGAATACAAATATAACGAACCTTGAATGATCTAACGGCGAATACGCAAGAGAAACTTCCTACGATCAATCTAAACTGTTACATATTGTAGCTCAAGATGAACATCGCATGAACATCAACCAAAAAAAAAGTATACGATGCGATCAATTGACAGTAACGAAGGAAAGTTATATTTTGTTGATGCTCCTCGAGGTACAGGGAAAACATTTCTTATCAATTTGATAATCATTTTAGTAAATGATCTTCAAGAATTAGTCATCAACGTTTATCCAGAAATTAATAATATAAGTTCTAAG
Organism: Volucella bombylans; assembly: GCA_949129095.1. NCBI lineage: Eukaryota > Metazoa > Arthropoda > Insecta > Diptera > Syrphidae > Volucella > Volucella bombylans. The sequence continues at coordinate 37,271,814 of OX422144.1, read as the reverse complement.
ACTATAACTTGGCTCAAGGAGAGAGCTATTTTGTCACGTACTAACGATCAAGTAGGTAAAGTGAATGACACAATACACAGGTGCAAACTTATAACTCCGCACACACCGTGCTGAACCAGGAAGAAGCTGTACATTTCTCAACAGAATTTCTCAATTGCTTGCAGCCTTCTGGATTGTCCCCACATAAATTGGTTTTATAAGAAAGGTGTCCTGTTATTTTATTGCGAAACCTTAATCCACCCAAATTTTGCAACGGTACACGTCTCCAGGTTTAAAAACTTTTACTATAGAGGGCACATTTCTGCCCGGATGTGGAATTGGAGGAACCGTGTTAATTCCCCGGATTCCATTGATACCAACGAATCTTCCACTCCAATACAAAATTATCATTTTTAATTATTATTAATAAGTCACAAAGTCAGACATTCAACGTTGCGGGCTTAGAGCTAAGCGTTAAGTGCTTTTCCCGTAGACAGCTGAACGTAGCCCTTTCGCGCGTCATTTCCAAACAAAATTTGTTCGTATTGTGTAACGAAAAGTCAACAAATATTGTTTATAAAAAAATTCTGTAATCAAAGGTAGCTTCACATTTTTGACGTCTTTTTTTTCTAAATTACACCAGAGCGAAGCCGGGGCGGGTCGCTAAAAATAAATTGCAAGCAATGCACATCGGCATTACTCTTTCTTTTTTCTTTTACTCGTATTTTCCTTTGCCCGCGCTGTATAAACAGTTTAAGGGTACGTTTAATCATTTAATCCCTTGAGCGCAGGACAATTGCAAACGAAAAAGGAGTCAACGAAGACCCTTAACTTCCAAATTAAAATGTATATTTTTTTCGCTTAAAAGTAAGTGGTGCCTGGCGAACCGCTCCTAAATCCATATGCAATATTACTGATGACTCAAATAAAATATTATTTGCATATTAATAGCAAAATCTTTAATACGGTATTTTTGCATATTAAAAATAATATTAGCCCCAAAACTAATTCTTGCGGGACACCAATGGTAGTTTTTAACTCTATTCTAAAAGTGTCATCGCGCTAGCTTCTATTGAATATATATTTTTTTCAAGGCATATTACCTGTCCTTTATTAAACTTTATCAACAATAATCACTTCACATGTATTTATGTTTTCAATTTTGGTTATTAAGCTTGTTGTATATCTGAGCCGAACGTTGAAATATTTCTTAGAATTAGTTGCATAGGTGCAATGTATTGTGTATTGTATCCAGGCCGTTTAATTCCGAACAATGAAATATATTGGTTATTTTGAAATTGATTGTTTATACAGGATGGGCCATACATTTTTGCACATTTGAAACATGAATAGAAATAAAACTACAGATGTTATTTTGTTGATCATTTATTTAACGTAATAAACGTTTATTGAAATTTATTTTTTTAAAAATGACATCGTCGAGATGTGCCCCGTCTCGTCGTTAGCACTCCTGCAATCGACTACGCAAACTTTGGAAAACTCGCTGACACATTCTGTGAGGTATCGCGGCTATCTCTTCGTGGGTATTTTCTTTTAATTGGGATATGGTCATCGGTTTATTAAGGTACACTCGACTTTTCAGGTATACCCACAAGAAAAATCGCAAGGTGTATGGTCCGGGCTTCTCGGAGGCTATGAGATATCACCTCTGCGAGAAATCAATTTCTTAGGAAATATTTCTTTGACCACCGGTAAAGTCACATTTGACATACGGCATGTTGCTGCATCTTGTTGCATCCTGTTGTTGTATTCTTCAAATTCATGTAACTGTGGTGTTAAAAACTCTTGCAACGTCTTCACGTATTCCACTGTGAACTCAGTTACGTTATTTCCTTGATTATTTTCAAAGAAATATGAACCGATTATGCCCTTTGCTGATATGGCAGCCCATACTGTCGTTTTAGGTGGGTGTTTAAGGTGAGGGTTTTCCCTGCTCGAACTTCTTGACTCAAGCTTTGATTAAATTAACGCTTGGACATTCACTTATACGGCGTAATCCGTATTCAATTTTAAATAGGTGTCGTACAGTAATGTAGGCATCTTTTTTTTGTAAAATTGTTTTACACAAAAAGCAAGCTGTTGTCCTGTGAAGCGCTCCATCGTGACTAAAATTGCATGAAGCGACGCACAATTCCCCGCAACCTTCGCAACCCCTCCATCTAACGGTTTTTAAGAAATCAAGTGTTGCTATTTGCAAGAATTTATGGCCCACCCTGTTTATTCATTATTTCTTTGTGCAGCGTAGTAGAAGAAAAGGAAACTATATTAAATTTTGTTCGTTTACACATAACTCGCTTAAGACTTGCAAAGGAAAGGAAACAAAATGTAAACCCTTTACCGTGTTCAGTCTAAGAAAAAGTAATGACATTAAACTTGGAAATTTAAATATTAAAAACAACTAATATTTTTTTAATACACACTGTATCATATAATTTGCAAAATTAATACGAAAGCTTTTATCTAAAGCATCTTTGTTATCTTGCCACAAGAAAATAAATATAAATAATATTTTTATAAATAATAATCACACTATGTAAGTTATAGATAAATAAACATATGCATATACAAGGTGTTGCAAAATTAATCACCCTATCGGAAGATGGTATAATTTTTGCAAATGGCGTCGTACGTCAATCATATTTGACATTTGTGAACTAGACAGCTGCAGTATACAAATAGATAAGTAATGGAGCGTTATACTCCACAATTTGGAATAATTTAGTCGATGTTTTTGACCAATAATCGGTCGGTGGTGTTAGCGCAGCATGAATTTCGACGTCGATTTCCTAATCGCCTTCCTCAATCTCAACATCGAAAATCATGATGAGCGACGAGGCGCATTTCCATTTAAGCGGTTACGTCAATACGCTAAATCTTCCTTTCTGGGGCACTGAAAACCCGCGTGTGATGTACGAAGAGATACTATGTGGTGCGGCGTTCACGCGGGAGAAGCGATCGGGCCGTATTTTTTTGCACGAGCCACTATGGATATTGTGAAGGAAGTGTTTTCTGGTCGTGTAATCTCCCGCTTTGGCGATTTAACATGGACAACAAGATCACCCGATTTAACCATCCCAGATTTCTTTCTTTAGGGCTACTTGAAGTCGCGGGTTTATGCCAACAAGCCTCAGACAATCGCAGCCCTTAATGCGAAATGCGAACAGTAGTCACCGGAAATCTTGCGAAAAGTCATGGAAAATGCGATAAAATAGACACAAATGTGTATCAACACTGAAGACAGCCACTTGCCGGATATCATATTTTCCACTTAACAGAAATAATTGTAAAGGTCCAAATAAAGATTTCCATCATTCAAAATCTTTTTTTTGTATTTAGTAAAAAAAGTAATTCAAAAACAAAACTGGATGGTTAATTTTGCGCCACCTTACATATGTGAAAATGCAAGTATGTTACGAGTATCAATGTTTCAACCGATATTCCCTTATCACAAGTCAAAGAATATTTAAATAAATAAATTGATGGTCACGTCAAGAACTTCCTGATGAAGAGAATTTGTAGTACTCTCCAATGTGTTTTGATATATTATATCCTATTAGTATTTAGGAAAAGCTGATCTGAAGATGGTCAATGAACAGGTTAAGCCTAAGCTCGAAAAGTTCGCAAGACTCCAGGCACCATATACACCTGATATTATACTATCGGATTACCAACTATTGGTATTATTAGATAAGTTTGCAAAACTCTTGCATACAGTATTAACCAATGAAGTAAAATAGATTTTTGACTGACTAATTTTTGAAAAAATTAAAAAAAAGACATTGTTTTCTTTTTAAAAAAGCTACTAATTTTGAGGAGAGTGCCCATACTGTCATACAATTTCTTCTTTTTGTCTCACCAAAACCCATCAGCCATTAAAATTTGACCGGCCAGATCTGAGATTGCCTGTATTTACGAAATTGTACTGCATTGACGGTTTTTTTTAAATGTTCGTTAAATGTTTGCTATTTTAATAGATTTAGATTAGTACACTTAGACACATTAAACGTAAAGATATCACCATTTTAATTATAGATTTTTGGAGTGAATACAAGGAATATTATTAAATTCAAAATATCTGGATACTCGGTGAGACTAAGATAAGGCCTCATAAGGCTAAACAAAGAAGCCTGCTCAAATGCATAATCTCTGTGTTATTTTTACTGAGGTAATAGTGCCATTTGATCGTCTGCTGGAGACCTGTTTTCCAATTAAATAAAGAAAAGTCTTTCCATTATTTGATTATCCGAGGTCGTTTTGTGAAAGTACAATATGTAGAAAATACCCAGGCACCAATTCTAAAACGAAAATAAATATGGTTGTTGTCGGCTTAAAGAAAAGAGGGCTACACAGTAAACATTTCTAAAAACAACATATCAACACATTTATTATAAAAACAAGTTCTCGTTAGAATACATAACTGTAGCTTCCTGTACAAAAGGTACAAAAATACAAATCTATATGTTATAAAGGGAATGAGTCTGAAACCAATGGGGAAAATAGATTATAATGTACGTGTACTGCCGTACCTTATTTTGCGACGACAATTTAATTGCAAAGCATGGGCATACAATGGAATGCACTCATCTAATCAGACAAAAGACTGGGTAAACGTGGCAGAAAATTATTGAGAAGGAATAGATGTCACTCATGAAACTCTCCATTCTGCAAATATTACTCTAATTATACATGCGTCGAAAAGGAACCTCATTGCGCGAGATATATTTTTCAGATTAAAACATATAACGCCCATAAGTAAACGAATAACGGCCCATTCCTTAATAGCCGGACTGATCTATTGAATCGTATTACTGTTTCATAGAATCGAAATCTCAAAAAATCGTGCAAAAACAGTAATTCAATTTTATATCCTTGCGACTCATTTCCGGAATCTCTTACACTTGTTCTTTTCAACATAACTTTTACTTATTTATTTATTTTTCTTTTTCACATATGAGTTGTAAAAATGAATAATACTAATTCATAACTAGTAGTGCATATACGTATTTTACTTGGGTTGAATAATCTAAACAGATCTCATCATACAAAAAAATCAACTGCAATTGCCACATTTACGAAAAAGGCGATGCTATTTTTTATTAGAACTTACGAGTACTTGTCTTCACTAAATATGATAGACCACATCGTAGAGAAAACCAACGAATATCAAGTTGGATTCCACCTAATATTCATCGACCTTAAACCCGGATATGATGGTATCGGCCATAATGAGGTCTACATTCCATTTGTCGAACTCGAAGTCCCAAAAGAACTAATACATCAACTCGTATGTCGCAAAACATTGTAAAACATGCTATGCAATGTGCAATATGCATATAGGTTATCCGAACTCTATCAAACAGAGTACTCGTGTATTGATTTGAAATTTCGCAAAGAGATACGATATTATGTGACCCCTTCAACCCAGTTCTGTGGCAGATAGTGCAAATCCATCCCATTGCTGGGATACACAAACGATATCATCGGTTGCTCTCTACCTGATTTTATAGAGGTTTTTACGGAATTCATGTAATAGTGAAATGAAGTGTCCTAAAAGTAAACGATTACAAAACCAAGTACTCGTACGTAAAATCAACAAGCACCTGCCTATTGTCTAGGACAAAATGTCATTGTTAGCAAAAACAACAGTGATTTCGAGGTAGATAAATTCCTACCAATGTCACCCTAGTAGAGATTCGACAAAGTCTTACCCTAGAACACCGCTACATCTGCTTTTGGCAAACCAGTAAGTTCAAAGCTCCTTACTCGAAAAGCAAATTACAAATCACCGATCTCGCTACTTCTATTATTCGGAGCCGATTCCGCGAAGATAAGCGGGAAAGCCTATCAGATATGTTACCACATTCGGAGGAATGATTCAGAATGAAATACATATGTAACCTACATAATATGTTATATGACGTCCCTGTTGCGTGGACGTCATGAATGAAGGAGAAATACAACCGCGAACTCTAGAGCTGTATTAAGAGGCGGATGTAGTCCCAAAAACCAAAACGCGTCGATTATACTATATTATACTGACGCGGCTTCGTCGAGCGAATGGAAAATAATTCTTTAGCCAAAGATATATTCGGACCTGGGTGCTAGAACCTCCGTTAAAAGCACCAAGATCGAAAAGATAAGAGGTTGCCATATCGCTGGTTGAGACTCTTCACGTGCCGAAGTCCATGAAGTAACCTACTAATGTATATGTACATACACATGTACATACATACGTATATATGTATGCATGTATGGAGAGAGACAATTCTGAAAAACGCTGCTGCAACATTATGTTTTTTTAAACTTCTTTTTAGTTTTTTATTAATCTCTTACAAAAACAATATATTGTGCCTATAATCGGTAGCTCAAATGGATATTTCAGGATCATACAAAATATGTGGATGTTTACTATTTTATAAAAACCTATTTTTTGCACTTACTTAACTGCACGAATGACAATCAAATCGTTATTCAAAATCAGATTTTGATTTTACAAAACCTGACAAATATAGCAAAGTTTATACAGACTAAACCCACGTGAAATAAACAAAAAAAAAAATTAAAAAGATTATGTGAATATACATTTATATTTAAAAAATATTCATATAGACATAAAGATCTTTAAAAGAATGCACTCAAAAATAATTTCGCTTAAAAAACAACACTTTCGTATACGAGTAAATCAATTAAAATATTGTAATATACAAAATACACTTAACAGATCTTTCGCACAATTTTTAACAGAGCAATTCAATATTTTACATTAATATTTGTTATCAAAAAGATATAAAATATAAGGCTTAGGTACGATCGTTTACTTAAAAGAAAAAATGAAATGAATTCGCCGCATTTAACATACCAAGTTATTCGAAAAGCGGAGAAAAACTTTTTTCTCTGATAAATGTTCTCGTTCTCGCACACAAGCAATGCGATGCGGTGACTAAGTTGAACCGAACAAGTTAATACAATATATATTGCTCCATCAACTCGCCTTAGGGTAGACGTCTATACAGCTCTCCCCGTGAAAGTCTAGTCAGTCATTATACACATCAAGCAACTACGAGTGTAAGCCGAAGCCGCATAGTATTTTTCTAGTTTTAATTCATTTTTTCTTTTGTGTTCTAAATTGGGAACATATAGTGATACAAATTGTGTATACGCGTTAAAAAAATCATCAGGAAACTTTTTTCGAAAATAATAGTCCTTTTGAAATATTCTTTCGTGTTTATTATCAGATTCATATACCTATGTACAATGTGTTTTAAATTTTGGTCATAGCCGGACATGAAATGGTATAAAAAGGTTCGCAAAAAGTGAACAATTTCCAAGGCACTTGTTAATTCGTATAGGTTGTTAAGTTTGTTGATAATTTTATAAATCGTTTTATATATATTACACATAATTATACTCATTAATAAATAAAATTAAAAATGCGTATCAACGAAAGCGGTCGTCAACATAATGGCCATGTGCTGGTCTGGGATCAAGCTGGGCTAAGTGAAATTTATGAAGACAAGCCAAAGAGTACGTACCTACATATATTCTTATACTTTTTGTAAAATTAATATTACAGAAAAATTCTCCATATATTTGTTTTATTTTCTCATAGGTTAAATAGAAATAATTTATTTTATTTTATGTAAATAACTGAATTGATACACATATGCACCTTGCCTCTGCCCCACGTGTTTATCACGCAAAATTATAATTACAGCAAAGTTAGTGTTGAAGTCTCGTGTGGTCATGTGTTGCTAGATATGTATGAATGTATTGGTACTTGAGCTGAATTGTGTTAGTGTCAAAACTGTGCGGGATGTCAAAAAAGCTCAACTTTTGAGTGTATTAGTTAATCAAAAGTTTGCCTTGAATTGATTATACTTGATTTATATTCGACCGGCTTTTTTCGCCCGTCTTTAGTGGACTTTGAAAGATTTTTATTCTAGTGCTAAAAAAAAGGAATTAAAATTATCAGTTTTGGGAATGAAATGTTGAAATTAATTTAATTCTTTTTATAAATCTTGTACATTATACCTATGTACATATAGTATTTTACGTGCTAGGTGTTATAGGTATATGTATATATTTTGTACGAAAAGAATAGCGCAGTTCGATTAAAAACAAATGCCCAGTACTTACCTTGATAAGTTTATGGAAAATTGGATAAAATAATAGCTTTATCACTTATTTAAACTTATCTATAGAGTTTAAAAGTACCTCCGCCTTCATACCTTACAATTAGGGATTTCAGTTGCATTATTAGTACACGCATATGTAGGTAGACACATGTCGACCCATTACTGTCAAAATATCACAAATGATAAATTTGAGATTTTTTAGGGGACGTTTTCCTATTCGTTCTTTGATCTTCATTCATATTGTATAACTGTGTTTTTATACGCCAAAAAATACTATTTGTTCACTTACTATCTACAATACTTAACAGATATGTAACTCTATTCAGTTGATAATTTCATTTAAAATTTGCCCCCCTTTATAATGTGAATAGAATCTTAAATCTTAAATCACGTAGTTTTACTTGCAATATAAGTTTTCTATATTTTAAAACTAACATAATTAACCGCTAAAATTGGGTACTCTAAACGATTATATTATTATACTGATTAAACTGATTAAAGAAATTATGTAAATGCAATTATGTATTATATTAACTGTGATTTGCACATCTCTTAAAGCAATAAGCTCGTTTGGTTTTCCAAAGTAAAATAAACATTTGTAATGTAATCTAAAGTTCAAAACTGCGTGCAATAAGAGCAATTTCTGCCCACCTTTAATATAATATATATTTGTATGTACATAAATGTGTGTATGAACATTGAACATATATATATTTTTAGGTTTTTTATTTCGCTTTGCATTTCCAACCTAGTATTCTTATATTGATCTCATTATTCCACCACTTTAGTGTTCCCTAAAATCCTGCATTCAAATCATTGACGTCGAAATTTCAAAAATTATTAATCCTAAACTGTAACATGTCAAAACAATTGATAGAGTTGCACAAGATAAAACTGCCTTCATTGACCTTTAGTTTGAATGGTGTTTAGCACTTCTTTACTATACCTTGCCTTACCTTTCGACAATCATTCGTATTTGTGTCGTCTTTATTTAAGATAAGAGAATATAAATTCGAAATTGCAATTTATTGTCTTCAGTTTTTAATATACTGTTAATTCACAAAACAAAATAAAACTCTAAACTTCTATTGTATCTATAATTAATTATATTATTATACATAGTGCTACTCAAAACAATTAGCCAACGGCCACATGCTCAGGGAGAGTAAGAGAAAAAAATGCATGGGAGCGCACGTCTCTTATAATTTTTTATCTCTTTCAGCGATCATTTTCGTATACTTATTTGTTGTTGTAAAGTTCCTTCTTTTTTTAATTTGATTTTTTTTGTATAGTGCTATTCAAAACAGTTGGACAGTCCTCTGAAATTTGCTCTTACAAAAATTCAAATCTTTTAAAAAAAATTAAATTTACAACAGCAAATATACGAAACTGATCCCTGAAAGAGAAAAAAATTGACGAGGGCGAGTTATTAGTTTACCATCATATAAACTGAGGGTTTGCTTGGCAGACTGCTTTCTTTCAATAATAGTATTTTTTTCTAGCGAAAACATTATGTAAATGGGAAAACTTTGTGAAATAATTTTTTGTTGTATTCGAACTAATTAACTTATTTTACAGAAAAAATCATCGAAAAACTAAATCAAAATAATGGAAAATATTGCATCATATTTAGGCATAATGTAAAAAACACCTTTAAGCTTATGGAACTTCCCTGTTTTCTGAGAAAACAATGAAAACGAAACAACGTTTCTAATACTTCCCCTTTACGTAAAATATATAATATAGTTTTTATTTTAATTACGAGGATATTTAATGTTCAAGTGCATCTTAGGTAATATGTACTCGTACGTCCCTAATGATGTAGGTATGTACGTATATACGAGTATACGCTTATCTACTATTACACTAAATATACTGAAATGAACTTTCAATTGTCTTCTCTATCTATGATGAATCGAATATTTCAGCGAACGAAACATTTCTTGCTTAAAATGTGCTAATTTATTTATTTTTTATCTTACAAAGAGATTTTGCATGTAAAATGGTTTCAGTTCTCATAATTATTTCCTAATTACATTTCTGCAATAATATTAAAGTACTTGTATTTTTATATGAATATATCAGAGCAAATGTAAAAAGAGGTTCTTAAAATAAATATTGCGTTTTCGAAGAAAAGTTATAATTTATTGGATTTTAAAACGAAAACTCTTAGAGGTTTTATTTTTGGCTAAATTAAGAAATCTTAAAATATGCATAAAACATAATATTGAGGCATCACTTAAAATAGAAAGTTGTGTTATACATATGTATTATATAAAGGGTGTTTCAACGAGATGTGTAGAATTTGGGTTGGGAGGGCAGACGTGTGTGCGCAATATAATCGAAAAATTCCAAGAGATAATTGTACTAAGCCTACAAGATGTATCGAAAGTGACCCAAACACCTCCATTCGTCACCGTTCTCAGAATCTTGACTTCTCCACACCCGCATTGCTCCGAATTTTGACGAAAGATTTTGTTCTCCATGCGTACAAGGTCCAATTAACGTGAGAACTGAACCCGGCCGACCGCCAGCAGTGCCATACGTTCTAGGATTGGTCCTAAAGAACATGAATGTTGCCTTTGATTTTTGCAAAGAAGTCGTGTTTTCAGATGATGCCCATTTCCGCATTGACGGCTACGGTTATAAGCAAAATTTCCGCATCTGGGGCACCGAAAATCCACGTAGGAATTAGGAGATGCCAATGCACCCAGAACGAGTAACTTTTGGGTGCGGTTTATGGACCGGAGGTGTCAGAGGTCTGCACTTTTTAGACAATGGGGCTGGTAAAGACATTGTGGTCAACTGAGTGCGCTACCGGGCCATGTGGCTGGAGAATATGGATACGGACGACCACTACTTTCAAAAGAATAGTGCTACGTGCCATACAAGTCGCGAAATAACTGAGTTATTGCAGAAGAAAATTCCTGTCTGCGTAATTTTGCGTTTCGTAATTTAACACCGTTAGATTTCTTTCTATGGGTCTATGTTAGAAGCAAGGTCTGCGCTAGCCATTCGCAAACAATTCCAACTTTAAAGGCGAGCATTGAAGCCGCCATTGCCTAAATAGAGCCCCAATTGTGTGAAAGAGTGATTTGAAATTTCGAGAACAATTTGAGGGTCTGCAAGCGGAGCCGATGCGGTCATACTTTATAAAGCAATAAAGATTTTATTCAGAAAACAAATCCTACGCCTATCGTTGAAACACCCTTTATAATATATTCATATAATATGTACAACCGTTTCGTTTTCGTTGTGTAAACTAATTTCTCGTGTATTATAAGTAATCAGAAATACACTGAACAAAAACATGTGCATATGTGTGTAAGGCATACGATATTTATTTTATTGTATTTTGTTGTGTTTAATTTTTAATTAATAAACATACGTGTTAATTAATAATATTTATACGTAATTAGATATTTTTAGTCATGTTCATACCATATATTTAGACTAGCTTATACCCGCGATTTCATTCGCGTTGGTATAGTGAATAATTGATAAAAGGTCTCTGGCAGTTCACCAACAAGGAAGCGTTACATAGGCTTTACAGTATTACATAGGCTTTCAATGAATAAGAATTTTAGTGGGTGGCCGTGGCCCAAGGGGAAGTGTATTGGGTTGTCCGGCATTCAATCCAGACCGGCGCCCGAAAGACAATCATTTTTGAGGTGTTTAGTTTTGGTTTAAAGAGCTTTCATATCCTCTTGAGAGTTAAGCTAAGTTTTAAAAATAATAAAAAATTAGTATCATGTTTTAGAAAGGTAAATCTAATGTAAATGTTCAACTAATTTTTATTGAATTTACATTAGTATTTTGATTTCTCAGGTTCCAGGTCTCGCCCCACTAACGGCCAAATTACATTGTCCAGTGAACAGAGACGCTGGGAGTGAAGTGAATTTACTCCTCTGCTTGCCGGGGGAATTCAAAACAAACCGAACGCTATGGAGTTAAGTTTAAGTCCAGGCTTGTTTGTATACTACATTATTTGTTTGGTTTTCGGGAGCTTAATAATGAGACTCGATGAGCCCCTCTCCCTCGAACAGTCGGGATAAAGTTGGTCGTAGGCGAAGCAAGGCGTTCGTAAGCCTACAGCTACCGCTTTTAGCGTACGGGCATGCGACCTGCTGACGGTCATGTGCAAAGCAGAGGGTGACGTTGAATTGGGGTCGTTTGAACTGGAAAGATAAAAGGAATTAGAAGAATTCGCGAGATGAAAACATCCTATCCACCGCGGATAGAGGCCGCCACTTTCGTATAAGATTGTGACTTCATTGACGTCAAAATTCATAAAATATCCCGTTATTCCACACAGCGGTCAAACTACTAAATACGAGTAGGTTTAAAAAATGTTTGCATTTGCACATGTATTATTTAAAAACGGTGCATCCAATTTAATTAAATTTTAATTCGTTGTAAATAACAAATGTTTCAAGTAATCACCCATTTCTATACCTTATCCCAAACGATTAATATAATTACAACGCAGTAAAGATCATTGAAACTAACGATGCATAAGTGAGCATTGAAAACAAAAACTTGTTTTGTTGTTTTCTTTCTTTATTTTTCTTTTAAATGAGCATGAACATGTATGTATCATATATATATATATAATATGATAGGTGAGGTTTATATTTTCGCTAGGTCGCGGACTGCATGTCTCTAGTTCTGAACTATGGGTGTAGTACATGCATATATGTATATATAGATGCATGTAAATATGTGTACACCAAATGTTGTAAATTTTTTTAAATTTTTAAAATGTTCTTATTTTAAAATATTTGTTTTAATTGTAACTCCGGCTCTATTTCACCGATGCAATGAATCAATCAGTTTGTATCTTGGGAAATGAGTTATCGTACAGTGTAAACCGCGTTAGAATCGGTTTCGTAGTTTTTTTTTTGATGGTCGGACAAACAGACAAACGGACAAAAATTCTAAGAAAATATTGGTTTGAGTACAGACACATCCATACGACATAGCCCAAGTGTTTTTTTTTTTGAAAATATCTTCAATGACTTACGAGTTCATTACAATTTTATGTAGAGATTATTGCTTTGTACCGAGGATATCCTAAATTATTATCAAGATTCCTGCCCCTTTTTGACGTTTTTGTTTTCTTTCTTACCAATAGTACATATTATGTGGTTATAAAAAAGCAATATGAGTTATTAGCTCTGAATCTTAAAATATTGAGGGATCGAATCCAATAATACGAAAGTAATACTCTTACTTTGCGTTAATGTGTTCAAATAAAGTTCTTTTATTTTTTGTTCCTCTTATGCAATCTTTATGTAATTAAATTAATACAAAAGAAAATCTTACGTTGCCTAATGATAAGGATGGAATGTCGTTTTTACAAAATTATGTTATTTATATATCTCATCTTTCATAGAATGGGAAATTTTAAAAATTAAAACACTGATTTGATAATTTTTTATCTTTTTCAAATTATTTAATATATTTGTACTAAAATTAATTTACCATAGCAGAGAATTTCAATTGAAATTCATAACACTCTAATTTTTCACTACAAGAATTTGTTACACTACCTTTTTAATCAACTCATTATTTTCCTAGTTTTAAATTTTGAGAAGAACAGAATGAAGAGAAAAGGATTGTGAATTTTGACTACACGTGTATCTAAAAGTCTTTTTGAACATTCTTATTTTGTCAAACATCAAATTTACCACTGCTTTATCTGCTGACTTTGTAGGAAATAACTACCTACTCAAATACGTAGTATAAACATCATTTCAGTTATATCGTTTTATTTATTCTAATTTTTCATTTTTATTAAATTTTAAAGCCATTATTTTTTTAAGTTAAATGATTCCGACGAATGAATCTTATTGTATATTTACATAAAAGTAAATACATATGAGTGAGATAAATATAGGATCCCAAATGATAAAATCATGTGATTTCGTGAATACTTTATAAAAATATACATCAATGAGTATGTATAAGTTTAAAAATATGTTTCCATAAAGTATTTTTGCATGTTTGTAAATTTCTTAAAACAGAAAATTCTCTCTGTCAACGAGTCAGCAAAGACACATTAACCTAATAAGTCTAACAAAAATTAACATTTTCACTGCAAACGTGTATTTGGTGCATAATATATGATATTATCTAAGTATTCATTGGCAATTGCATAATTTTTTTTTCAGGAGGATTCGCTACAAGATACTTTGTAACATTCATGTTGTTCCTTGGTATGGCAAATGCTTATGTCATGCGAACAAACATGTCTGTAGCTATTGTTGCCATGGTTAACCATACATATGTTAAAGAAGGAAACGTTGAAATGGTTGATGATGAGTGCCCTGATACTAACTATACAGCTGTGGTAAGTAGACAGAAAACTTTTTAAAATTATAAAATATGCATGCCGACTTCAAATTTTCATCACAATGTGATGAATATCATAAAAGATAAAACCGGATTTAAGTTTTCAGAACTTACTTGAATAGTCCAAAAAAATTTGAGTCTTCGAAATTTTGAATACTTATATTTTGACTTTTATGATACGAGTACTACAGCACTACTACGTATTCTGTTCAGAATTAAGAAGAGGATTTCCAAAAGTTTTTTTTTTACAAAAACAGCCAAGCCAATTTCACATACATATGTACAATATGTTGATAGATCCATACACCTTTTGTAGGTACAACATACGGTTAAAAACGATGAATTGTTTTTATTGCTATCATGTAAAAGGTATGCTTCTATAAGCTTTTAATAAAATCATGCACTTTTCTGAATCATAAATAGAGATTTTTGATTACCCCCTTATAAATAAAAATTAAAATTCAAACTTTACGTATGTGCATGCATATGTATGAACTATGTACACAAAAATAAGAACCTAATCAAGTTTTGTTTAAAATAAGCTGTCTTCAAAAATCAAAAAATTATTTTTTAGATTTTTTTAATAACAAAGTACGAGGGGCGTTCAATATATTCTCGGTATCGATATGAAGGAAAATGCGAATTCAATTAAAATTGTTTTTATTTTTCAATATTATCTCCCCTAACATCAATGCATTTGTTACATCTTGAGATAAGCTTTTTAAACCCTCAAAAAAATAAATTTCCTCTTTCTCTGCAAAATACCCATTTATTGCCGACTTGAGTTCTTCATCATCCGAAAATCTTTTTCCACGAAGACATTTTTTCAAATCCGGAAACAGGAAATAATCACTAGGGGCAAGGTCTGGTCTAGGGTGGGTGTTGGATTTCTTCGAAACCACAATTTCGCGCAGCAGCCTTGGAAACTCGCGCCATGTGAACAGGAGCGTTGTCATGAAGAAGCAACACATCCGCTGCGAGTTTACCCCGTCTTTTCTTTTTAATTTCCTCCCGCAAATTATGCAAAGTGGAAGCGTAAGATGTGGCGTTGATGGTTTCACCTTTTTTTTGTACTCAATGAGCAAGATTCCCTTTGAGTCCCAAAAAACTGTGGCCATGAGCTTCCCGGCAGGCGGAGTGACTTTGAACTTCTTCGGAGGGTCTGTTCCTTTTTTATGCCACTGCATGGACTCTTGTTTGCTTTCAGGGTCATAGTGGTGAACCCATGTTTCGTCCCCAGTAACAATTCGATCCATAACACCGTCCGCGTTCTCACTACACATCTCCAAAAGCTCTCTACAGCATGCGATTCTCACTTTTTTCTGAGGCGCTGTGAGCATTCGTGGCACCCACCTTGCACTGACCTTTGAAAGGTTAAGATGGTCATGAAGAATGGTGTGAATGGTACCAATTGAAAGCTTGGTGATCTCTACCATCATTTTCACCTTTATTCGGGCATGCTCAAGAACAAGTTTTTCGACTTCTTTGATGCTTTCTCCCGTACAAGCAGTAGCCGGGGCGCCGGAGCGGATTTCGTCTTCAATGCTCTCTCTGCCTCTCTTGAACTCACTTGACCACGTTTGCACAGTTGATAATGAAGGTGCGGAACCCTGGTAAACAGCCACCATCTCTTCATGAATAGTTTTTTGACTTTTTCCTTGCTTAGTGAGAAATTTAATTATAGCGCGATGCTCAATTTTCACCATCATCGTCTCAGTTGCCATTATGATTCTGTTTAACTAGAGATAAAACGCGAATTAACAATCACATTTATATGAAATTTTACATGAATGCACTAAAATAATAGTATTACTTGATAAATAAGTCAATTTATATATACAACCACAGCTTCACCCCGATACCGAGAATATGTTGAACGTCAGATTTACATATGTACGTATGTATGCACATGTTTTGTGTTAAGTAATTATAATTCATGTCTCCCTAATTGTCTCCCTAGGTACGAGTCTGTATGTAGACCGTATTTATTATAAATTACAAACTTTATGACTACATTAACATAAACATAATTTTTCAATTTTGGGGATTATGTACGGGATCTATTAAAACATGCTCTGCCTTTTAGCATACATTTTAGTAAAACACATAACATAGTTTATAAGTTTATAAAATATGTTCTTATTTAAACTATAATAGTAGTCAAATGACAGTCAGAGTACACATACTAATTTTTAAGAGGGAGTCAAATCAAGACGATTCTTTTATCATATATAAATTCATAAGTTGTAAATATTTTTATATTTTTAATTTGCAGAAAGAAGAAGATGGAGAATTTAATTGGAGCTCCAGTTTACAAGGCTATATCTTATCGTCGTTCTTTTACGGCTATGTCATAACTCAAGTAAGAAATAAATCCCTTTAAACACTTATGTGTATGTATGTATTTTACAAAAGTCTCTTTCTCTTTTTAGATACCATTTGGTATTTTAGCGAAAAAATACGGCGCTCTGCGTTTCCTTGGTTGGGGCATGTTCATTAATTCTGTGTTTGCATTCCTTGTTCCGGTTGCTGCACGCGAAGGAGGAGTCATTGGTTTATGTTTGGTACGTTTCATTCAGGGACTTGGTGAGGGACCAATTGTGCCATGCACACATGCATTATTGGCAAAATGGATTCCACCTACCGAGAGATCTCGTATGGGTGCTGCTGTTTACGCAGGAGCACAATTCGGAACAATCGTTTCGATGCCACTTTCTGGATTGCTGGCTCAATACGGTTTCGATGGAGGCTGGCCTTCAATTTTCTATGTTTTTGGTGTGATTGGTACAGTTTGGTCAATAACATTCTTGATTTTCGTGTATGAAGATCCATCATCACATCCCAGAATTGATGAAGGGGAAAAGAAATACATTAATCATTCACTATGCCGAACTGATGATTCTGTGGTATGATTACAACATCTATAATATTTGTTTTCATCATATTTTTAGCATTTTGCTTTTTTTAGGTTCCACCAATTCCAATGAAAGCTATTCTCAAATCAATGCCATTCTATGCTATACTTTTGGCACATATGGGACACAATTATGGCTATGAAACTCTTATGACAGAATTACCTACTTATATGAAACAAGTTTTGCGTTTCTCATTAAAGTCTAATGGATTGTTCTCTGCTCTTCCATATCTGGCCATGTGGTTATTTTCGATGTTCATTTCTGTTATCGCTGATTGGATGATTACAACAAATCGCTTTTCGCATACAGCGACAAGAAAAATTATTAACAGTATTGGTAAGTTAATATAAAAAGGAATTTAAGTATTCAAAGAATTTACATAGGGCTAGTTCGTTAATGCATCAATATTGCAATATACGGGTCCATTAAACAGATGATATGAAAAGTTATTTAATACTATTAAAAAACGATTCATTAATTAATTACAATACTTCGCTTAGATTATAGCAACAATCATATTAAGAAAGCTGATGATAATTGATATTTATCTTTAGTTGATATGACCGTATATATAATGACTTTTTTAATACCCATATGCACTTATTAATGGCGTTGGTAAGAAAAATAAATAAATTGGTTAATATCACAAAAAAAAGCTACATTTAAGCTAAAGCACTTTATTTTTCCGCTTCCCTCTATCAATATCTGATATATATATTAAAAACAAACTTTCTTAATTCCTTCTTACGAGTATATGTGCAATTAACAGAATTTACAAATAGGCTAGAAAGAAACTTTAAAGCAAATAAAGACTAAATTCCATATTTAACGGCTCTAATTTGCGGTCATAGATTTGATCATTTTGTTTATGCAATTATAGATTCCACATCAATTCGGAAAGTTATTGTTTTAATAATTTCATATTTAAGTCGTGCTCCAAAATTTTGTTTTTACTATTCGTTTACACAGCTTTTATCCGCCAGGAATAATTACGCCTTGTCATTTTTTCAAATAGAAAATCAAAAAAACTTGGCTTCCAAACTAAGAGAAAAGCTAAATCCTCTTTTATCACGTTTGATTCCTAAACAACAGCACACAACTTTTCTAGAGTTTCAAGCCGATCCTAGAAACTGTAGGAGTATAGAAATATGAAAAAAAAATATTTAGGCATTTAAAATATATAATTTTTTCCAAATAGCCGAAATTCAGAACAATAAATAGTAGATTGGAGGAGATGTAATGTCGCGACTTAGAGAGATGTAAAGTTACCTCAATACTATATAAATATTTCGATAATGAAAGATACCTGCTTGACAAAAACCATGGAAAAGCTTAAACTTACTTTTTTTACCTGTCGTAAGTTTCAAGCTAAATGTTGAATTTCATAGTCCTCATGTACAATATGTAAGAGGCAAAGGTGTGTTTTAAATCCACTTAAATAGGAGATTTTTCCTGGCGCTGTGGTTACGTTCACCGACTTCTGGGCAAGAGCGTATCTGTTTAAAACTCGTCACCAAAAAGAAGGAAAATAGTCTACATTTCCGACATCGTTAACCTTTTAGTGAGCAATGGCAACCCTCCGAAAGAGAAAACTTTTCCCTATGAAAAGGTCTCCCACTCTCACGCCGTTCGAATCCGCTCTCGGTGTACGTAAAACGACAAAGAAGACAACACAATGGGTCAGCGCAAACTGGACTAGTTACCCCGGAGTATAAACCGGTTTAACTGGTTCTGTTGAAGATGGAGATGAAGTGTAAAGTACGTAAAGGGGTAAAATTTTCATCAATGATCGAACGGATGAAAATTTAGGCAAAACCAATAAACACTTAATTTACCATTTCCGATTGTAAAAAAAAATATGTGTGTCATGCGCATTTCATTCGTAGATTGTCAGCCGAAGAGTAAACAATAAAAAAAAAAATTAAAATGGAAAATATTGAGCAAGCAAATGTTTGGAGTAGAGGAGAAACACTAAAGTTGATCAAGGAATTCAAAAAGGATCCAATTTTGTACAATTTGTACAAAGCAAAGCATCCTGATCACTTAAAAGTGAACCCTGGGGTAACTAGTCCAATGTGCGCTGGACCAATGAGTGAATGAGACTAGGCCTAAAATTGTTCCTGGTGTAATCGGAGATTGGTAAATTATGTTTATTTTTTAGTTTGCTAAAATTTGAGATATAAATAATACTACAAGTATACATATATGTATAATGATATAAAATAACTGCAAGGGGGTAAATTTGATCCTATTGTGAATGTGTACTACAGTTCATGTCAAAAATAAAGCAAAAAAGTACTATTTACTATAGTAAATGTATCAAAATGCATGTCCTGTAATGTGTTAGGCAGGGAATACTCAACACGTGTGCTCAAAAACTAATGTGCACATGCATATATGCATATGCCTTAGAAACATACATTCATAGGTTTTTTTTTTGTTAGACAACCGATTATACTAAATATGGAAACCATAAATCATTTTACTTTTATTTTCTCAATCGAATTAGGCCCAAGCCACTCATTTAATGTTGATCATATTCTATATTTTACATACTCGAATAATTCTATTTTTTATTTAGGCCAATATGGACCGGGAATAGCTTTGATTGCTGCATCCTATACGGGATGTGATCGTGCACTTACGCTGTGCATTCTCACAATTGGCGTCGGTTTTAATGGAGGTATCTATTCTGGATTTAAGATCAATCATTTGGATATTACACCACGTTTTGCTGGGTTCCTTATGGCAATAACGAATTGTTCGGCAAATTTAGCTGGTTTGTTAGCACCAATAGCAGCTGGAAATTTAATTGATGGCAAGGTATTTGAAGCTTGAAAATTAAACCAAATAAAAACTTCGTGAAAACTATTTAATTTCTTTAAAGCCAACTATGGGTCAATGGCAAGTTGTCTTCTTCATTGCTGCATTTATTTATATTATCTGTGGTACATTTTACAATATATTTGCCTCTGGAGAGAGGCAGTGGTGGGATAATCCGGCTACCGATGATGACACGACTGTTCAAAGAACAAACCTTACAAATAGTAATGGTTTATCTAGTATAAGTGGAAACGCCGCAACATTACCAGCGATAACAACTGTTTCAGAAACTGCGCACTAGGCAGTTATTTATTTATTTTTAGAAAGAAAAATTAGTTCTTAAGGAAAATGATATCGTAGGATAAAAGTAGATAAAATATTATTCAATCAATGGATTTTTTATGCCGCAAAGACAAGGAAATGAATAATTTTATAATAAAGAAGACAGTGAGATATGTATTTGTTATTCTTGTAGAATTGAAAATCATTTATAATTTAATTTTTCTCTAAAATAATATGCTACCTCCCTTTTTTTTTTTGAATTTTGCAAAAAAACGTTTACTTTAATATTATTTGTAGAATTAAATTTTAAATTTATGTAAAAAAGAAAATATTTTTATTGTGATAAATATAAAAAAGAATTTAAAACGGTTTAGTAAAAAAAAACATTGAAAATGTTTAACACGTCTACATATACTATATCTAATTTTATGAAAAAAAAACGTAAGAATAAACACACAAAAATTAAGAAAAAAATCAAGTATACTCAATCAACTCAAATATGATTTGTTATTTTTGTAATGTTTCTACCACGCGAACAAACAAGAAATCATACTGCCACAATATTTAAGTTCCATTATTCTGTTATATGCATAGAATTCTTTTATGAATATCTTCTACTCTTCATTTAATGGAAAATGAAACTAAATGTCGATACTCCTAAAAGACGTCCCGTTATGAAATACTAAAAGACGAACCGTTAAGTGAACAAAAAAATATTTATTTAAAAAAAAGGTGAAAGATAAAAACGGTACAAACTGAGTTTGGTGGGTGGCCGTGGCTCAAGTGGTAGTGGACTGGCTTTCAAATCGAAAGGTTCGGTGTTCGAATCCCAACCTCGCCCGAAAGGCATTCATTTCTTTCAGTTAACGAAAATCTAGTAAGATGAGTAGTTGACTGGAAATCAATAATAATTTAGTCTTTCCATTAAATGTTGGATGTCACCCATGGATCGAAATAACCACTGAGCCCAAATACTTTCTTTCTCTCTCTATACCATTTTCTAAAAAACTTAACACATGCTGAGGCATTATAAGTGTATTCATACCCAACTGAGTGTTAAGTTATTTAAAAAAAAAAAAAAGTTTTATAACGCGAGTAATACCCAACTGAGTGTTAAGTTATTAAAAAAAAAATAAAAGTTTTAGAACGCGAGTGAGCTCGCGGACAGATACCTCGCAACCATAGATAAACTAACCTAGATGTCAAACTCTACTAAAGCTTTTGCAAACCCTTAACTTTCGTACAAACACACTGTAAGTGAATTCTAACACTTTTACATCTCTATAACTTTGTCAAAATTTGCTAGAATGAGAGCGATTTGCACGAGTGTTTTTTTTTTTTTTTTATAATTTACGCGCGCCTAAGGGGTTAGATACCCTTTTACTGTTGCCATGGCGGGGGCGGAAAGATAGAAGGAGGAGAAAGGAAAATTGTTTTTGTAGTGGTTTGAAACTCAGGTGTGTTTGGTTTCTATGTTTGCTCTCTAGGGGTGGGAGTCCGAATAGGACGGAGAGTTTTTCTTCACTCAGAGTGATTCGAGATATAATTCCCAGTATTTTTTTTCATTGCTTGAAACTCTTATAACAGCCAAATCTACGTGTCATTGTTATGCCTTCACACGCAGAATTTTTTTGTCTGAGTTCCAATTACACAATGAAAAACTGATTTGCCATGGGCAGGATTCGAACCTGGACCCTCCGAGTGAGAAGCGTTTGCTACTACCACTACACCACGGCCCACCCCTATGTAATATGGATGACGTTTTTTGGTTAAAATGGGCGTGGTTTGTATAAAAAAAGGAGGGAAATTGCCATTAATCACAATTCACACATATTCACAGACAGAGTTACACGGTTAGGGGCGATCAGTAGAAAACCGGTTTTGATTTTCCAATATCTGCTGAGTTTATCATCTAGGCTAGTTCATCTATGCTCGCAACTCATCGGCTTCTCATCGTTGCTCATCTTTTTATACATCCTCTAACACTCGCGTCCATGAAAGTCAAGGAATTTACCCTGGCTCTCAATCGGGCTATGTCTGCTTCCTGTCCTCTTATCCAGGCAAGTAAAGCCGCACTGGGGCCACTTAGAAACAATTGCAGAAAACTTTTTAACCTAGCAAAAAGCACAAGAAAAGTGGACGGACTGGGACTCATACAAGGATTCCTGTGACAAAATAACAGAAACCTCTGAGGTATCGCGGCTAAGAAAAATCCTTTCTACAAGTCCTATGATGACTCTTAAAAAAAAGGCTCTTGGAAAACCTCAAGTGATGAATCATTCAAACTGTTACTGGACATTCACTTTTCAGGTAGCTCGCTATTCGCGGCCAGTAGCAACCCAGCAGGACTACTGGTATGATTACAAGAGACAAACTGTTTTCGGCACTGCATGAGGAGCTGTGTATAACTGATCCACATTTCACTGTCATGGAGAGAAGCCAATGTAGTTTTCATTCTCAAAGCCGGAAAATGCTCTCATGTTGTCTCAAAGGACCTCAGACCTATAAGTCTGTCATCTTTCCTTCCGAAAACTCTCGAACGACTCATTGATATCCATATATGTGCGAGCTACAATTGATCCAAGACTCAACATGCCTTCTGTAAAGGGAGGTCGGTGGAAACGGCTTTGCATTCACATTGGACGATGCCTACAATATAGAGAGTACCATTGGTCACTTACCTGGATATAGAGGGTGCCCTTGACAACATCCACACATCCGCAATCGCGCTGTCAACTCTGCAGGTTGACTCACTTGGAGAGTTGATCAGTCTTATGCTAAATAGCAGGATAATCAACTGCAAACTGGGTGGCGGTGTCCTTTCTCCCCTTCTCTGGAACTTAGTGGTTAATGAACTGCTGATATACATGAAACCGGGTGGTAGGGTGATTGCCTATGCAGATGACGTTGCTTTAGGCGTCTCAAGTAAACATTTTAATACTATTAAAGAGCTCCTTCAGCTAAATCCCAGCAGATTAACCCATTGGGCAGATCGCTGTGGATGGGGAGTAAACCTCCATAGAACTGATCTCGTCCTCTTTTCCAGGAAATATAAAATTCCAATTATAGACCCTCCCTCAATAAACGGTACCAGTTTAGTCTTTTAGCCATTGAGAACAAATGGGGCCTTAAAATTCGCATAACCCACTTTCTATACATCTCGGTCATAAGACCGATACTCACATACGGGGTTGTTGTCTGGTGGATGGCCTTAGACAATGCAGTCAACTGCATCAGACTAAACAGAGTCCAAAGAGCAGATGTCTATGCATAAGCGGAGCTCTACGTTCTACTCCCTCCGCGGCACTGGATATTCTATTTCACTTGACACCTCTCGATGTTTTCAGCAAGCAAGTATCTGCGAATGCAGCTATCCGCCTTAAAGTGATATTCTTAATATACTAGGAATCCTCACACACTATACCGTGGTATCTGCATCTTTTCGGATAGGCAGGCCGCTATCGGGTCCCTGGACTCAGTCTCATTAAATTCTAAAACCATCGTTGAATGCCGATTCTTATGGAGATGGCAGAGCAGTTCAACCTTCACCTTTGTTGGGTGCCGGACCACAGAGACATTCCAGGGAATTATAGGGCTGACGAACTCGCCAAAATTGGAATCATCCTACCTATTCTAACGGAAAAGGTTAGTATAGGTATACCAATCGCTACGTGCAAATCAATATTAAAGCTGGATGCTATTAAAAGAACAGACCTTAGGTAGACTATTAGACCAAGAGTTTGATCCTTCTGAATAGGAAACATTTCAGTGCCATCATAGGTGTCATCTATGTGTTATAGGCAAGAATGCAAGAAGGTTTGGCGTCTTCACAAACGATTTCTGTTGAAGCTGCATGGACGAGGAGGAGAAAGAGACAATCCTCTACCTACTCTACACATGTACAGCTTTCTCCCGAAGCAGAAAAGTTCATATAGGAGCTTTTTTCCACAATGACTTAAACGATCTAAAGAATAGAGGCGCTAACAGTCTCCTACACTTCATCATAAGCACAAATTGGTCCCATGAGTAAGAGGAACACAGATCTACGTGGCATCACAATAGGCCTAAATGTGTTGGTCTTTCCAACAGCTTCTTTTAACTACCTACCTACACTCTTGTGTACATAACAGGTGTTTCAAAATTCGTCCATGAAGTAATTTTGATAGAAAAGACTGATTTTTGATTAAAATTTGTAAATGTAAATGCGGTATAGGGTTATGTATGGATAGCATATCTGATAAATGAGCTCCACGGCTTTGCTGGACACACGTATTTTTTGTTGAAATTTTCCATGATAGTTGTGTATAAATGTGGCTAAAATTTGTTGGTACAGTGCCTTCAAGGCAGGTATTCGTGGACTGGTTGTTGTCATAAAGTATAAACTTATACGAAATGTAACCGAGGCACAGGTTTCAATTTCAACGACTGCAGCCAGCCGTCATTTTGACATTTCCAAAACTCATCGAAACAAATAGCTTGTTTTAAAAAACGCGCGAGAACACGTTTTTGCTTTCTTTCTTCTTTAAACACGCCAGGAAGCAGTCGAGTCGTTGGAATTGAAACCCGTGCCAAGGAATTGCTAAAAGAGTATGTAATTTAACCCTAGAATTCATATTGTTAACAATTAAATTAATTACAGAGAATAAACTCCACATCGTATTTCGTCAAAAGGAGTTTTATTCCGAATGCGATTCAATCCATTCCAACAGGTTGGTTAAACCCTAGGCTTAAAAAACCTAAAAGAAAAATTCCAACGGCGTTAAATCGATCTGGGCGTCCATATTTTGCAATTTATTGACAAAAGCTGGATTTTTATGCCGCGATAGCAACCACTATTAAATATTATTACTTGACCAGCAGCATTTTGAAAGAAGAATGGTCCGATGGTGCCTCCAGGCTAAAATCCGCATTACACATTAATTTGTTTCTCAACAATCAATCGTCGATTTTCTGAACCCCAAATTCGACAATTTTATTGACTAACAAATTCATCAAGATGAAAATGATCCCCATCGCTCCTCGAAATGTCCAATTCTTCACGGTGCCGAATCTATACTCCTGGACTCTCAGCAACACTCTCACGAACTTCTTTGATGTTGAAGGACGGCCAGAGTATCTAAGATCACTTATTGGTCCAACCTCCCTGAATTTTTGCATTAATCTCAAAGTTGATGAAGCTAAATCACTATTCGGACCATATTGTGTACCAAAATTGCGAACTGTAGCTGCCAAACCTTCATTTTTTTAAAGACATTGCTCAATAATGAAATAATTTAATATTAATAACCCTGAACTGCCAGTTGTCACGCTGTATTTCGTTGACAAAACTTCAAATCTTACGTGAATTTTTGGACACCTTTTTGTTTATACGAGGATGTACTTATAGACTACCCCAATGTACAGATCGATTCGAATTAGTTGACCAACCACCTCATGTGCAGTTAAAGAAGTAAGCCCTTACTCATGCAGGCTAAAATGCAAGGGCTTACCCTTCTAATAGCATTATACTGCCCTACGCCCTCATAGGGCTCACAATCCTATACGAAAGAGATCAAAATATGTGACGAACCAATTAATGGTTTTTCAGTTCAGTTTTAAAGCACTTTATTTTCTTAATCATTAACTCTTACATACTAACAAAAAATGCTTAAATGCTAGCTTAAAATTACTTAACAATCTTATATTGTACTAACTTACTGACCCCACACAGGTACTCTAAGCTACTCTAAATTCTTATAACTATGTTTATTTAATGGTCTCGGATACAAATGGACTCAATTGCGATGAATTTGTTCATTTACCTTAATTACTCATAGACTTTGACATATACATAATTTACTTTTGAATGATTTTATTATCAGTTTCGTTTCTTGTTCTCGCAACATTCGCCCAGTGGGTAAGTTAGAAGTTGATCTCCGATTTAAAATAATAATAATTACAAATATATATAACAAAAAAAGGAGCACAATAAAAATTTGTATATAAAATAATAATAAAATTTATAAATTTATGTGTAAATATTTTTAGTAAGGAATAGAAGAATGTGTGGAAAATATGTTGTGTGTAGCAAGTGTTGTGTTGTAGGGTGTTTTGGTTGATGAAGCATAGAGAATCTAAAAAGACGCAAGGGACAAATGATGAACGATTTCGTTTACTCAATATAAAAAGGGCACTTCGGTGTCCTCGTTTTCTTTTTTCTTTTTTAGTTTTTTTCTTTTAATTTGTTTTAGTTTAAAATATTATCTTTTTGTATAGGTTAGTTGTATATCCACATCCCATCCGAAGAACATGTTTTACATTCTTAATACTCTTAATTTAATTAATCAATCTCTTTCCCCGACTATAAAAATGGATTTGATGCTGCTGCTTCTGGTTTTATCCAAGGCATATTGTTATTATTATTGTTGTTCTGTGGCGCTGCGGTGTTTACTGGTGCCCAAGGATCTTGATTTAAGCTAATTGCGAAAGGCTGTTGCTGTTTTAGTTGATTAATGGACGGATGGAAGCAATATTGTATTGCTTGGTGCAACGGGCTTTATTAAATTATCCAAATTAACTAGCGACGAGTTTTCTCCTAAGAACGATTGTGGTGTTTTCAGTGGCTTTTTCGATGATAGTGGATCCATTTCCTCCAAAAGTAATGCGTTGTTATTGATAGAGCCACTTGTGCTATTAATCTCTAAGCCTCCAGTCTTATTACGGTTTGTGATTATATCAAAATCATCTAAGTCCGGTGAAACCTTTGGTACCTCATTTCCTGTTCGTTTCCATGGATCGCCATTGTTAGTTGATGCTGGAACTGCTTTTAGTGCCCAAGGATCATCAAGCCCTAAGGACTTTTCTAGAGATTTTCCATTTTCACCCGGTAGCCATGGATCAGCAGGGCCACTTGTGTTTTGAGCTAAATTTATAGGTTGTGGGGGCACAGCTGTTGCACCGGCAACAGAAGTCTTTGATAGCCAAGGATCAGATAACGAAGATGAAGAGTTTCCATTCATAGTGCCATTGGATAGGATGTTGCTTTGAAGCCAACCTTCATTCGAGGAACCAGAAGCCACAGATGGTGATTGAGTGCGCTGCGTCAACCATCCTTCTGCACCACCAATGGCACCCCCTGACGTTTTAGGAACATTCGGCTGCCAAGGATCGATTTGTGGTGATGATGTACCCGACCAGGGATCAGAGAGCTGACTAGCAGCTCTAGCTGGAGTACCCTAAGGATCAGAACCACCTACAGCGCCCGCACCTGGCGGTGGGCTTGATATGCTCACTGCACCCAACGAGATATCCAGCAAATCCAGCAAATGACTTTGCTGCGGTTCATTAGCCTTGGGATCTGGATTTACTTTGAAATCCTGTTCACTTTGACTTAATGCCAGTTGCAAGCGCACATCATCACTGCGTCGTTTTGCTTCCTCCTGATCAGCCTCTTCTCTCGACATTGCCATCGCTAGCTGTAGTTGAAGTTCTTCCTCTCCAGCTGTTTGCGGACGCACAAATTCCAAATCAGATGCTGGTTTCGGTACCTCTTGCCAATCAGCTGGTTGATTTTCTCGATTCACTGGTCCATCAATATAGCCATCACTGCCAAATCCGCTTGCATTCTGAGAGAATCTCTCTTTCGCTTTAAGCGCCTTAACACGTTCATTTTTAAGACGCTCATCATCTTTCAGTAGATTTACCAAGTGTTTTGCTTTTTCGCGAACATGTGTTCCCTGATCTTTACCCTCCTCGAAATAGACAAATTCTCGTAGCGTTTGAATGGCACAAATGTTCTCTTTGCATTGTTGGGCAACTTTTTCAGTTCCCGTTTTGATTAGGTATTCTAGCAGTATTAGAGCTTTGTAGACATGACGCCAATTCTTGCCGTGATCGTTAAGACGTTTCTAGATCATTTGCATGATCTCAGAGAAGGCCACCACATCGTAGGTGAGGTCGGCAACCTCTGCCATTATGGTGGCTGATGGTCCCCATGGGTCATTTGAAGTAGCTTCGCGTACTTTAACCTGAGCATCTGAATAGTTGTGCGCTAAATTTTTTATGTTCGTTCGAATTCCGGCAACATTCACTTGCATATCGTCCTTTTGTTTTCTCATTTTAGAGTTCGATATTGTTTAGATTTTGGGGATAATTAATTTGATTTGATTTGTTTGTTGAATGTGCTCCAAAGCAAGCAGAATGCGGGGGAGTGTGCAAAACAAGTTAAGCCTCTAATTCTGGCTCTAGAATTGAAGATTCTATGTTTCTTCGGATGCGGAGGAGTGTGAAATTTACCGATTTTTTTGGATTTCCCTCTTCTACCACAAAATAGAGAAATAGACACAACAATTTCCGTCTTCTTTGCTTTCTTTTTCGTGGCTTTTGCACTTTCTACACTGCTTTTGAAGAGAGTAATCTTTTTTTTCGGTTCTTCTAAGTGGGGCAGTAGCAGCGGACAGAAAAGAAATGAAACATTAAAAAAAAAAAAACCTAAGAAAACGACGTTTTTCCGACCGTTCGCGTTAGTTGGGGTTTTGATTTTTACGAAATTTCAACCAGGTTTTAATTGAGCGATTTTTTATGATGGAATTTGGTGAATTCACGTGTGGAAAACGAAGAATTTCTCGACGGGTAAGTGTGTTACAAAATTATTTGAGTCGACAATTGCAGTGTGAATAGAATGTGAATAGAATGAGATGGGCCATATCGTACAAGGTGGCGCAAAATTAATCATCCAATTTTGTTTTTGAATAATAATTCAAATAATAATTCAATAATTAATTATAACAAATAAAAAAAATGATTTTAAGTGATGGAAATCTTTATTTGAACCTTTATAATTTAAGTGGAAAAGATGATATCCGCCAAGTGGTTGCCGCCAGTTTTGATACACATTTGTGTCCGTTTTATCGCATTTTCCATGACTTTCCGCAAGATTTCAAGTGATAACTGTTTCTCCTTAAGGGTTGCGATTGTCTGAGGCTTATTGGCATAAACCCGCGACTTCAAGTAGCCCCAAAAAAAGAAGTCTGGGATGGTTAAATCGGGCAATCTTGCCAAACTGTGGCTCATGCTGTTTGTGCGGTTGCACCGTCTTGTTGAAACCACATGCTCATCAAGGCCCGCTCATCCAATTCTGGCAGTAAGAAGTCGTTTATCATGACCCTGTAGCGTTCGCCAGTAACAGTAACCGGTGGCGTCCTCGGATTTTCAGTACCCCAGAAACGAAGATTTTGCTTCTTGACGTAACGCTTAAATAGAAATTCGCCTCGTCGCTCATGATGATTTTCGATACAAAATCGTCCTCTTCGTTTTTGAGATTGAGGATGGCTTTACTGTAATTCACACGCGACTGCCGGTCAGGAGGCATTAACTGAAGCACTGTTTGCACTTTGTACGGGAACATATGTAAATTTCTCACTAAAATTCGCTGTAAGGTCGTTCTAGTGATGCCCAATTGCGTGGTCCGTTGTCTGGTTGATGTTTCTCCGTTCTCAGTGACATTGGCAGCCACAGCCGCGATATTCTCAGCCAAACGACTAGTCCGGTGGCGGCCATGGTCTCCCGTGTTTCCACTTTGTTCGAGTCGAGTAGCTAAGCGCCGGAATGTTTGCCCAGTTGGCGCGACAAGATTAGGAAATCGACGTTCACGCTGCGCTAAAACCACCGACCGATTATTGGTCATAAACATCGAAACAATTATTCCAAGCTCTTGCGGAGTATAGCTCTCCATTGCTTGTCTGTTTGTATACTGCAGCTGTCTAGTTCACAATTGCAAAAATTATACCATCTTCTGATAAGGATGAAAAACATAATCATGGTGATTGCTATAGGGAAAAGAAACAGCGAAACAAGGATGACGCCACCAAAGAATGTTTATACGAACTCCTCGACAAGATATGTGAGCGATGTCTGAAGTATGACGTTAAAGTCGGAGAGAAATGAACACGACAAGCGTGAGTTACAAATGCGACAATAACAGAACCCTCAGCAACAAACAACAATATTAAAATAACATTAATAAATTAACACTTCTCGCCACTCGCCACAGATAAATTGCAATTCCAAAGTATTCAATGTTAGTGCACATGTGATTTCGAGTAAATTGATTAATCAGCGTCTGCTGAACATCCGGTCCCATGATCACCTTTGCAAATCGAAGCTAACATTAAAGTCTTAAAACCAGATTAAGTTCAGATCGAAGTAGTTTATCGATTAATAAAGTTCTTCGACATTATCAACGAAATTCTTGATAAGTTGTGCAAGTGTATGTATTTCACCACAATCGATTTGGCTAGCGGATAGGTGGATACCAACAATATTAGTAAAACAGCATTTTCTATAGAAGGTGGATGTTACAAATATGTCCGCATTCCTTTTGGGCAGAAGAACTCACCGTCTACCTTTCAGCGAGTCATGGACAATGTTTTAAATGAACTAATAGGACATTTCTGTTTAGTTTTATTTAGAGACGTCTAGATATATAATCGTTTATATCGTCTAAATATATAATCGTTTACTCATCGTCTCTCCAAGAGCACAGAGGAAATCTAGAAAAAGTCTTCGAAAAGCTACGAAAATTCAATCTTAGAGCGCAACTCGACAAATCTGACTTCATGCAAAAAGAATTAAAAGAAATATCTTTTCGACAGACGGAATAAAACTAAACCCAGAATAAAACCACGTAATAAAACAATACCGAATATCGCGTACACAGAAAGCAATTAGAAGTTTAATAGGACTACTGGGATACTATAGATTATATTAGATTGATAAAAGATTTCATTATAATAACTAACGATCAATACATACAAACTTTCGAGACGTGCAAGAACATTTTGACTAATGACCCCATACTCCAGTAATCCGATTTTACCAAACCGTTAAACTTTACTACCGACGCAAGCAATTTCGCAATAGGCGCAATTTTATCAATTTTAATTTTTTATAATAATTAACGATCAATACATACAAACTTTCGAGACGTGCAAAAACATTTTGACTAATGACCCCATACTCCAGTAATCCGATTTTACCAAACCGTTCAACTTTACTACAGACGCAAGCAATTTCGCAATAGGCACAATTTTATCACAAAACCCTATTGAAAACGACAGGCCAATAAATTTAAATGACGGCATTCCAATTTCCGAAGGATTTCTTAACATGTTTAATTTGCAAACTATTCTTCGAAAATCATACAAAAGTTCAACAATGACAATCCAGACTGTTGTAATCGCCCCGATATTTGGAGTGAAAAACATCAAATACTTCCAAACTTTTATTAATTCCTTTTTCATGGAGTACTTTAAATTTCTAAATTACAAAACTAATACCATTTGTAGTAGTAATAATAAAAATAATGGGGCTTACGTTTTTCCCACGTCTTCTGCGCTTGGGGGCGATTTCAGAGAAAGGAACTTATAAATCTCTCTTCGACTTTAAATAGCTCTCGAGCAACTTCTTGGCCATCATGCGGGAAAACCCCGGACCACCTCCTATCACAAGCGACGCTGGCTGGCACCAAGGCCATGTCAAACTCATCGCTTGTTCAAACCAGAGATCTCTCGATCTCTTCACCAAGGCCATCGATGGTTTAGGAGAGATTTGGCCAGGTGCAAAACTCGAGGTCGTATCTAAGGAAGACATTCCTAGTAGACCTCGAACTCGTACCTGGATTCCAGCCGAACCCTCCTCTTCAGAAAGTATTCTGGAAATCATCCGGCTCAGCAACCCGACTCTTCCGACTCATGACTGGAAAGTCGCGAAACTGGAGGAACTAAGGGGTTCTTATAGATGCGCGTTATTTGTGATCAATAAGGAATCCCTTAATCCTCTGGCGCAGACGAAAGGCATGATTCGGTTCGGATTCGAGTCCATTCATTTAAGGGTGTACAAAAAGGATGAGCTGGATGCTGATAAGCAACCTCCTCCTCCTTTAACACCTGACATCACAACCTTGGATCTTGGAGCGTCGATATCCTTTCCAGAATTGGATAGCGACGACTCCAATCTGTCCGAGGTGACTACCAAGCCGTTGGTCTCCTCTTCTGACACACTGTCGGAAATGGAAACCGATGACGAAGCAATTAGAGGTTCTACACGATCAGAGATAGAAGATGAGCTCTTGGGCACATCTTCAGAATCGGAGGACCTTAACAACACCGTGGTGGAAGCGACTCTGGAAGACTGTAGCAATGATACGGTTTCTCCAGATTAATCTCCACCACTCAAAAAAGGCTTCGGCCGCACTCATTCTGCGTCTTTCTAAAAACGCAGAAGATATTATCCTACTCCAGGAACAATGGATTGTAGAAGGCGTGGTTCGTGGACTAAGGACACCCGCATACACTCTGCTCTATACAACAGACAAAGGTAAGATCAGAACTTGTATATTAGTGAAACGTAGTCTTAATGTATTTGTACTTCCCAACCTCAGCGACCCCTAAAAAGTGACCGACTGGGACTCATATAAAGAATCCCTCAAATTATACAAAAAAGAACTGAGGAAGGCAAAGCGACAATCCTGGAGGTCATTCTGCGACAAAATTACAGGAACCTCTGAGGCATCGCGGCTTAGAAAAATCCTCTCCACAAATCCTATGATGCCCAGCTGTTTGAAAAAACCGATGGCTCTTGGACAACCTCAAGTGATGAATCACTAAACCTGCTTCTGGACAACCACTTTTCAGGTAGCTCCCAACTCGCGGCCAGTAGCAGCCCAAATAGGCCTACTGCAAGCGTGACCAAAATTCATGATCTGATTATGAGGGACAAACTGCTCTGGGCGCTGCATGGCTTCAAACCATACAAGTCTGCTGGTCCGGACGGTATTATACCTGCCGAGCTACAGAGGTCCTCAGATATTATTCTACCAGTGTTGGAAAATATTATGAGGAGCTGTGTAGAACTTATCCACATTCCACTGTTATGGAGAGAAGCCAATGTAGTATTCATTCCTAAAGCTGGAAAATGTTCTCATGTAGTCTCAAAGGACCCCAGACCTATAAGTCTATCATCATTCCTTCTGAAAACTTTAGAACGACTGATTAATATCCATATTCGAGCTAAAGTTGATCCAAGACTTCTGTCTACGGCTCAACATGCCTACTGTAAAGGAAAGTCGGTGAAAACGGCTTTGCACTCTCTGACTAGCCACATCGAACGATCCCTACAATATAAGGAGTACACAATGGTTGCTTTCCTAGACATAGAGGGCGCCTTTAACAACGTCAACACATCCGCAATCACGCCTGCGCTGTCAACTCTGCAGGTAGACGCCTCACTTGGGGAGCTGATCAGTCTAATGCTAAATAGCAGGATAATCAACTCCAAACTGGGTGAGACTTCTGCTAAAAGATATGTCAGTAGAGGTACGCCGCAAGGCGGTGTCCTCTCTCCCCTTCTGTGGAACTTAGTAGTTAACGAACTACTGATATACCTTTAAGCGGGTGGTAGCAGAGTGATTGCCTATGCGGATGACGTTGCTATAGCCGTCTCAGGAAAACATTTAAATACCATTAAAGAACTCGTCCAAGTAAATCTCAACAGATTAACCCGCTGGGCAGATCGCTGTGGATTGGGAATAAACCCCCATAAAACTGATCTTGTCCTCTTTTCTAGGAAATATAAAATTCCAATCATAGACCCTCCATCAATAAACGGTACCAGTTTAGTTTTCTCCGATACAGCAAAATAGCTAGGTCTCATTTTTGATAGGAAACTAAACTGAAAACCTAACATTCAAGAAAGAGTCAATAAAGCTACAATAGCTTTATTCTCAAAAAAGCCATTGGGAATAAATGGGGCCTTCAACCTCGCATAACCCACTGGCTATACATCTCGGTCATAAGACCGATACTTACTTACGGGGTGGTTGTCTGGTGGACGGCCTTGGAAAATGCAAGCAACCGCATTAAACTAAGCAGAGTCCAAAGAACAGCATGTCTATGCACAAGCGGAGCCTTGCGGTCTACCCCCTCTGCGGCATTAGATATTCTGCTTCACTTGACACCCCTCGACATTTTTAGCAAGCAAGTAGCTGCGACTGCAGCTATTCGCCTTAAAGCGACCAAACAGTGGACAAATAATTCATTTGGCCACGCCAATATTCTTAATACATTAGGAATCCTCACAGAGAACACCGATTACACCATACCTGAACTTTGGTTTGACAAAAACTTCCATGTAAGCTTCCCCTCTAAATCATTCTGGGAGGAGGATGCTTTCATGGAGGACAAGTCAATCCATCTTTAAACAGATGGATCTAAAACCGGAGTTGGTGGCGGTGTTTTCTCAGATAAGCTAAATCTAAGCCTCTCTTTCCGCCTTCCAAATCACTGTAGCGTGTTCCAGGCGGAAATTTTGGCGATTAAAGAAGCTCTGTCCTGGCTGAAGAAAAACGTGATATCTGCAAAGGATATCCGCATATTTTTGGATAGTCAGGCCGCCATCAAGTCCCTGGACTCGGTCTCATTATATTCTAAAACTGCCCTTGAATGCCGATCATCTCTCATGGAGATGGCAGAGCAGTTCATCATTCACCTTTGTTGGGTGCCGGGCCACAGAGACATTCCAGGGAACTGCAGAGCCGATGAACTCGCCAAAATTGGAACCACTCTACCTATCCTACCGGACAAAGGTAGTATAGGTATACCAATCACTACGTGCAACCTAACACTAAAGCTAGATGCCAATAAAAGAACAGACCTTAGGTGGACTGCTGGACAAACATGTCTAGCGACCAAACAGATCTGACCAGGGCTGGATCTGAGTCGCTCTAAGTGTCTGATCCTTTTAGATAGGAAACATCTCACCGCCATAATAGGTGTCATTACTGGACACTGCCTCATAGGCAAGCACGCAAGAAGGCTTGGCGCTATTACTAATGATTTCTGTAGAAGCTGCATGGACGAGGAAGAGGAGGAGACAATCCCCCACCTACTCTGCACATGCCCAGCTCTCTCCCAGAGAAGGAAGCTTCATCTAGGAGCTTTCTTCTACAACGACCTAAACGATCTAGAAAAATAGACGTTAACAGTCTCCTACGCTTTATTATAAGCTCAAACTGGTTCCAGTATATGGGCCAATGGGCCAATAGGCCTAAGTGGGTTGGTATTTCCAACAGCCACTCTTACCTAACCTAACCTAACCTAAATAGAGTCCGGCATTTTGACTTGTGCATTGTGTTGGGTTGGAATCTGTCACTTTGGGCGGCACTGCCAGGCGTGGTAACACCCTCCGGTAAGTTGAATCCATTGTTCTGGCTACCAAGCTCATGCCACTCTACGTCTAATTTTGCTGCTGGCCGCATGTACATCCCATCCTTGGCTTTACCTAAAGCAGAGCGTACCTGGCTTTCTTTGCTGGGCATCGTTTGTATTATCCTACCTTTTGGTCAGGAGTTCTTTTGGTTGTTCTCGTCGATTATTATTACTATTGTATATCCCCCACTGCTATAGGTTTTGATGGAAGAAACCATTTTGTTCTTCTTGTAAGTGTGGGAAGATATTCCTTAATCCATCTTTTCCAGAATAAATTCCCATAATTTTCGCAGCTAATCCAGTTCTTTTTCAATGTAGCAGCATTATCCGTTAGTTTACCAAAATATTTGTTTCCACTTGAGGAACCAAGAAGGAAACTCAATCATCAGGGGTGGTTTCGGACGGCTCGACGCATTTTGCATAGTTGGCAAGAAATTTGTACTTTTTTTTAGCGACACCCTTAAAGCGGGAATATAGTAGAGTTGCCGGATCTCACCTTTTAGAAATATGAGGGATATGCTCTGACACATCAACACAGCCTTTCATACGTATAACATTATAGATATCCATGTACGGGATCAAATGGTATAAAGGCCTTATTTTATGTAGATCAAATCTGCCCAGCAATCCATTCTTATTACTTTTTACAATACTCCATTCAACAATACTCCATAGAGAACGTACAAATACATACAGCGACAGTTAGTTCTGATGGTTCCAAAATAGAACTCAATTCGTTCCGCACCAATATTAGATTTTTTAGTTCAGCGCGCGTTTTCCACTTATTATGTAGGCGATGTATGTAACGGAGTATATATGCAACGGCTTTTTTAGTTTTATCCATAACGAAAATCGCCCAACATCGATGAAAAATGTCTCACCCGGGATTTGATGGGTTAATAATATAGCTTCTCCTTTAGTGGGGTGAACGGATATTTCAGCTGGCCATCTATTCTCTGGTTGGTAAAATAAGCGTGGTCCCATATACCAGCGACTATTTAGTGTGCAGTCTAGTTTAGTGTTTCATTTGGTTGCTTCGTTAGCAACGTTGTTACTGCTTGATATCCAATGCCATTCGTTTAGACTTGATCCTTCTAAAATCTCACCCACTATAAATGCCACGAATTGTTATATTTTCTACTGTCGCTTTTGATCCAGCATAACACAGCTCTATAGTTACCAGAATAAGAAATGTAAAATGCAATAGTTTTACAGATAAAATTAGGTTCTAAGTGACACCTTTGTACTCGTATTCTCGAGTTTTAACTTTTTTAAAAGAATGTGACCGTTTTTTATGTTTTGTTCTGAGGGTGTGTTAGTTACTCGTAGCTTGGTGTGTCCAATTCTTAGTCTTAAGGAGTTTTTATTCAACGTTGTGTGTGTTGAGTTTGCAGGGTAGATAGCAGGAGTTAAATTTTGATTGATGGAGGAGTAGTAGTGATTGTATTGGTTGCTTTTTTTTGTTTCCACTGGCAATTAATTAGCTTAAGGAGATCTTTTTTATCGGGCTGGTAATTTGAAACGTTAGGCTTTATGTTCGAAGATACAGCTTTGGCTTCCCGATCTGCTTTTTCGTTACCTTGTATGCTAATGTGACTTGGCACCCAGACTAGCTTTAGTTTACTTTCTAGCTTGATTATGTTTTCACGAATTTTCCTAAAGTAGGATGAATGTTTTTTATATTTTTAACAGCTGTTATTGTGGATAAACTATCGGTGCAGATGACAGTTTTTTATTTTTATTATAAGTATATTCCGTAGCTTTGAGAACGGCTAGTGCTTCGCTGGAAAAGATTGAAAAGTATGGTAAAATTTTTTCAGCAAATAAAATGTGGTTATTTGAGTTGACTACAGAATAGCCAGCAGTATGTTCTTTTTTTGAGCCGTCAGTATAAAGGATATCCCAAGTGTTACTGTAATGTAACATTACAAGATAAGTTTTGTTTGGGGTGTTAGCTTTTTTGAGTCTAGATAGTGTGGTGTTGATTGAAGTAGGAGGCAAGAGCCATGGTGGGTGTATTTTGAGGGTTGCCTTTTTTTATAATTTACACGCGCTTAAGGGGTTAGATACCCTTTTACTGTTGCCACGGCGTGGGCGGAAAGGTAGAAGTAGGAGAAAGGAAAAATTGTTTTTGTAGTGGTTTGAAACTCAGGTGTGATTGGTTACCATATTCGCTCTCCAGTGGTGGGAATCCGAATAGGACGGAGAGTTTTTTCTTCACTTAGAGTGATTCGAAGTTTATAATTCGCAGTATTTTTTTGTGCTTGAAACTCTACAATAACCAAATCTACGTGTCAGTGTTATGCCTTTACACGCAGAATTTTTCTGTCTGAATTCCAATCACACAAATGAAAAACTTGAAAGACTTGTCATGGGCAGGATTCGAACCTTGACCCTCCGTGTGAGAAGCGATTGCTAGTACCACTGCACCACGGCCACCCCACAGGTGGAACAGGGTTAAGACCGATGTCTTTGGCAAAATTCAAGGCGCTGTAAAGAACTGATGGAACTTTTGGATTTTTTTTTTCTGTTTAAAATTTTTGTTGCATCGGCGTATATCGGTGTTCTGGAAGAATTGTAGATCTTAGGAAAAAGTCGAGATGTAAGCAGGTTTTTTCTGTCTTCGATGGATGAGAAGCCTCCCTCTGCAAGTAAGTTTGTAATTGGACTGGTTCTGAGTGCTTTGAGACTGCATCTTATAGCTGCATGGTAAGTTGATTGAAGAGTTTGAAGTATCGATTTTGCACAATTCCCGTATATAGCCAGGTCATAATCTATTCTTGACAATATAATTCCTTTTGTTACATTTATAAGTGTATTTATATGTATATTGCTATTTTTGGATGCTAAATATTTTATAATATTAAGCCTGGCAGCTAGTTTCTTTTTTAAAGCTAAACAATGTACCTTAAATTTAAACTTATTGTCAAATATAGTGCCTAGAATACTTAAATTGCGAACAGAAGGGATTTCTATGTTGCTAAGTATAATAATTGGCTGAGAGCAGTTCATTTTCCTGCAGACGTGCAGATGTTTGCTTTTATTGAGGGAAATCAAGGCTCCCGATTGGGTGCACCAGTCGTTAATGCTTTGAAGTATTTGATTAATTGTGTTTTCTGTGCTTCATCGGCATATAGCGTGTGACTTATGTTGTTCTGTTGCGTGACGATGTTGCTTATGTCATCATAGGCAATGATAAAAATCACGACCGAAAGGGGTGATCCTTGCGGTATGACATTATTAAGATTGTATATATTTGAATGATAGTTATTAACCTTAACGCGGAATTTTCTATATGAAAGAAAGGATTTAAGGTAATTAAACATCTTTGGACCAATTTTCCATTTTTTTTTAAATTTATTTAGGACTATATGGATGCCTATCTGGTCGAGCGCTTTTTCAAAGTCAATTGAAACGTGATTTTTGCAGGAGAGAGCTGTGAAGACATATTCGTCAATATGCAGTAAGGAGTCCATTGTGCTTAGACCTTGTTTAAAAGCAACTTGATGGAGATTGATGAGATTATTACTTTCAATAAAATAAAGTAACCTTTAAGAAATTATTTTTTCCATCAACTTGCTTGTGCACGGGAGGATTGAAATAGGTCTACAATTGTTGGTGGCTTTAATACTTTGATGAGTTTTGGGAATTGGTATCATTGTCGATGTTTTCCATGTTTGTGGAATTGTGCCTTAATCAAAGATATTATTGTAAAGCGAAATAATATCTTAGTTAATTAGCATTGGGTACGAAATACGGTTATACCCAGGTGTTTTACCTGTAACTGAATTGAGACAGCATTCAAATTCTATTGGGTTGATGGGAATTTCAAATAATCTGGCCGAAGGACTAGGGGTGTAAGCAAAGTTTAGGTTATATAAAGCTGAGGTTTTTGAAATACGGAAACTGGGAGAAAAATTTGAATCTTTGGAATAGGAAGACCTAGTTTTTGCGAAATGTTCAGAAATAACATCGCAATTAGTTAAAGTACCAGATTCTGATTCAATAATTTTAATATCATATGGAGAATAACTGGAGTTTTTATATCGGACCAGATTTTTTTACTGCTGGTGTTAGGATTTATTTTCTCGGTAAATTCTTGGAAACTCACTGCTTTGGCAATTTTTACTTGTTGTCTAAATACAGCGTTCGCTGTTTTGTAATTAACCAGGTTAGTGTCGTTAGGGTACCTTTTGAATATTTTCCAAAAGTTCTGTTTTATTTCACGTAAATAATTAATTTCAGGGGACCACCATGGAACCATCTTTTTCTAGACTTTATGTTTAGTTTGGGGAATTGCAATTTTTGCTGCGGAAAGAATGCACTTTCCCGATTTACGTTTTGCGATTGGGAATAGAGAATTGAAAGCTAGCTCGGTTTTTCTAGCAATGGGTTCCAATCGGCAAGATCGGTTTTAAATTTTGGGTTTGGTTTAGCAAAGTTAGAGTGAGTGCCAAGTTTGATTGAGTATATGGAAGTGGTCGCTTCCGTGAAGGTAATCGTCCGTCTTCCATGAACAGGAAGGTAATAATTGTGAGGAAATTAGCGTGAAATCGATTAGTATCAACAATATTTTGTACCGACAACGCAAAGGTAACCAAAAACTCCAGACGATCGGCTCTTGGTGCCGGTTCAGTTTTTAGCCTGACTATCAAGGAGTTGATAGTTATAGATAGATAATAATGGCCACCTGGTCAGGGTACATAGGCTTTACTCTGACACTCTCCAATGACCTGCCTTTTAGACATCTCTGTAGCCGAATAAGATTTTTGTCGTTAGAAAGACCGCACATTCGCGTTGAATTTCCATAGCAGCATATGAATAGTGGCCACTCTTCAGCCCTTCAAGAAAAACTCGGTAAATCCTTGAACACTATATGCCTCGTTGCCAATTGACGATCATTCAGATTTAGAGCGTTACCAATTTTAGTTTTACCGTAGTTAGGGTTAAGTAGTTGAGCATTTTCGTGGAAGTTACCAGTGCTATTGTAAGAAAAAAGCGGGCGGTTTGCTTCGTTAGGGGTTGTTGTAGGCTTATTGACCTGCGCAGAAGGTTAGTTCCCATCCATGTGACCTGTGGATTAAAATTGGCTTAATTGAGAGGATGATCTTCTATCCCAAAAGGGTGTCATTCTCTGCTCGATTTTCCGGGACGTTTACACTATGCCTCAAAATGTTAAGTCGAAGAATACGATTCTTGGTATTGGTATGCTATTCGGATACCCATTCTTCATGCTTGTCATTTGCATTGAAAGAATTTACTTCACTATTTTCATCTGATGTTTGTTCCAGAATTTGATATTTGGCATCGAGATATTCTTTATCTTTTTTTGCACTCAGAAGCCTTTAGTCTTCAAGTCGTCGTAGTTGTAATTTCACCGATCTTGCGGATTCTGTTGACTTCGGCTTCGCAGATGGTCCACTGGACTGTTGTTGCATGGATGTAGTCTGAATTTGATCCAGTAGTTACGTTTGCTGATTTGTCTTTCATGGTTTGTTGTACCAGTATAATATATTGTTGTTGCGTACTAATGTTGACTGTTGGCAAGAATGAAGTGGGTTCGTGTTGCCGACAAGGAGCTGAGAGCATTTCGAGCAAATCTAGTCTTTGTTCGCGATATTGTCGTCTACGTTAACATACGTAAAGTGGTGCCAATCATCCCACTTGTCACACTGCACCATCTGAAGGTTATCGGGCATGTTGCATGACTTGCAGTTGTATTCATTTCAGTAGGACCTGAATCACCTACTGGTTGTGGGGGAGAGCGCGCCGTTATTTTTGATTTTTGAAATGTATTTGTCTCAGATATGACTTACCTGGGAATGAGGCAAAAAATATCTGTTTGAGCTGTTATTGACTTGTGTGTTACGCCACACTGGCACTGGCGAACGCAATTAACAAGGTTTTCTTTCTAGGTTCGATAGCAAGTGGACGGGTATAGTACGTCCTCGATGTAAG
Organism: Volucella bombylans; assembly: GCA_949129095.1. Classification (NCBI taxonomy): domain Eukaryota; kingdom Metazoa; phylum Arthropoda; class Insecta; order Diptera; family Syrphidae; genus Volucella; species Volucella bombylans. The sequence continues at coordinate 37,230,105 of OX422144.1, read as the reverse complement.
TTGGGTAGTGGGGTGTACGTATACATGGGCCCCCGCCCAATTATCAAGGCTTTGCCCTTTAATGACGTTGTCTAATAATGAACGGGGGCAGAGCAAAGTACTGGTCTTATCGTAAACATCTGTAGATGACGCTACTGAAGGTTGCTACGATTCGATCAGTCACAAGTTGCCGGTCATAGGTCTTGTTGGCGGCTGGACCACCGGTAGTCCCTACCAGGACTTAAATCACGGTACCATGGGAGTCAGGAGCCCCCTGGATCTCGGTCCGGGCCTGACTTGTTAGAGGTAGGCCCCCTTGTGGGAGCGTCATGGTGGCTGTGGTTTAAACCCAAAATCGCGGGAAAGGTCTTACCGTGGGTTTTCCCTTGGTTTGACCCAATGTAGAGTTGCAATAAGTACTGGGTGCTGCGACCCTACGAGCAGTAAGAGGTTTTAGGTCGGCCTCGACTCATACCAAGGGTGGAACTTGTGCCGCCAACACAGTTCCGAATTGGTATCTGAAACAGTGAAAATGTTTGGTGAGCGATGGCAAGGCGTATCCTTGCTCCCATGGATGTATGGGCATCCCGTGAGATAAGCCTACAAAGCAGGTACTTACGTTAAACACAAGAGACATCTGTACGTATACATGGGCCCCCGCCCAATTATCAAGGCTTCGCCCATCAATGATGTTGTCTAATAATTAACGGGGCAGAGCAAAGTACTGGTCTTATCGTAAACATCTTCAGATGACTCTACCGAAGGTTGCTACGAAGCGATCAGTCACAAGTTTCCGGTCATAGGTCTTGTTGGCGGCTGGACAACCGGTAGTCCGTACCAGGACTTAAATCACGGTACCATGGGAGTCAGGAGCAACCCGGATCTCGGTCCCTTGTGGGAACGTCATGGTGGCTGTGGTTTAAACCCAAAATCGCGGGAAGGGTCTTCCTTCGGTTGACCCAATGCAGAGTTGCAATAAGTACTAGGTGCTGTGACCCTAAGAGTAGTAAGAGGTTTTAGGTCGGCCTCGACTCGTACCAAGGGTGGAACTTGTGCTGGCAACACAGTTCCGATTTGGTATTAATGGAGAGCGATGACAAGGCGTATCCTTGTCTCAATGGATGTATGGGCATCCCGTAAACGTAAGTCTACATGACAGGTGGTTTACGTTAAAAATCAGGCACTATGTACGTATACATATGAATATCTTTCAATCGCTGGTAGTTGTAGCGATGGACAAAGCAGCAAGTGAGGTATGGGTCACAGCACACAGACAACAATTATTGATGCTGACAGTTTCTAACCTCAACTCTAAGGACAACTCTGTAACAATCGCTGTTATTTTCCAATCTGCCGGATTGTGTCTTCTTCAAAAAACCCACACTTGTCTTCCTTGATTTTCTTGTTCTCAGATGGTTAAATTTGAGATGTTGGGATGTGCACAAAAGAGCATTCCTCGTTGTGATGAATTGTCCAAGATGGTTAACAAATTTTAAGAATTGTATTAATATTCCAAATTTTTCTTAACTCCTCTTTCATGGAGTACTTAAAATTTCTAAATTACAAAATTAATATCATTTGTAGTAATAATAATAATAATAATGGAGGCTTATGTTTTTCCCACGTCCAAGGAACTTATAAATTTATCTTTGATATATATCGATTTTAAATAGAGTCCGCCAGTTGTACTCGTGGATTGTGTTGGTTTGGAATCTGTCACTTTGTGCACAATTTGGGTGGCATTGTCTTAGGCAAAATAAATGTATTGTAATACCGAAAATAATTCTTAATCCTAACGGATAGAAAGGACCATTTGACACTTCAATTAACATAAAGTCAAGCGAATATCTTTAGGAAATCTTAGAGTGACAAGCCTACTATAATGGCTCTAGAATAATCTTTACTATCCATATCCCTGCCCTGTCACAAAAAAACTTTTCCCACTTCCATTACCTATAAATAGAACTAAAGAAATATTTGTAAAACCATTTGTATTGTTTAACGAAAATAAAACCAATATAAAGTATTTTGACTCAACATGCCAGTAAAGAATTTTGTATCCGCTAATTCTAAAGAAAAATAATTTTAAGGGAACTTGCCGCTGGTTACCAATTAAAATACATAAGTCATGCTACAAATAATACAAATAATAGGTATGGACATACAGTATCAATGTCCCATTGCAGGTCGGTCGTATTCAATAGCTTCTACAACATTTTTGTAAGGTAACGTTTCTAGTTCATTTACAATAGTACTGATCTCTTCTGAGTCTAAAAGATTGCTGTTGACTATGCCTTTGTTAGCCAATTATCAGGCTTTTGCTATTTCATTTACTCCCTCCTTTAAAATAAGTACATTGTTTAGTAAGTCGTGTCTTAGTTGGTATGTCAGTCCTTTCCCTATAGCGTTATTTTGTTAATTTTTACTGTGATTTCACGAGTCGTATCAAACAGCTTTTCATTAATTAGATATTGTCGGGTGTTATTCTCTATAATGTCTGCCTGCTTTTCGAAGACCCACCTACTCATTTCCAAGCAGTTCCTATTCAATTTATTGACCCAGCTTTTCTCATTGTTAAAGCGATCCTTGATCTGATCTAAATGATAATTCAAAATAGCCTGCATTTCTTTGTCATTAACATGTTTAAACATCAGTACCTCAGTATCTTGGATGAGTGCGCCGTGTTCGGAAATCAACCAAATTCGAAATAAAATATATTGTAAAAATAAGTTAATGCTGATATATAAACAAAGAAATGTTAACAAGTAGTATATAAAACAAACAAAACATGTACTAAAACGAACCATAATAATGTCACGACACAAATGTCAATCAGAACAAAAATAACATTAGATTAGCAGTTAAAATAAAGATTTCAGTTTTAAGTATTATAACGTATAAATTACCGAAAGATAGTCGTTTTATTTCTCCTCCTTTTTTATCGAAAAGTTTTTTTTTTGGAAAAGCAACATTTGGTCCATTCGAGCCAAATCAAGAATTTTTAATACAACAACACAAAATTGTACAAGTACATTTGTCAACACAAGGATCTACATATAGATATACTCGTACATACATATTTATAAACGAAATTATCAACACTGAATTCTCATAATAGTAATACATCAATTATCAAAATCAACACAAAAAATTTAAGATAAGAAGAAAACCTGCAACCAGCAATTCATCAAGGATTCCATCGCTGCAGCCTTCAACAAAAATTTAAAAAAGCTCCAAAAGTGTGTGTGTGTGCACAGGAAAAGTCATCAGGAGAAGTGCATACCTGGAAGAAATTAAAAGGAAATCATCAGTCGGAAGTTCAAGTGAATCCTTTCCATTATAATTACTTACATTGTACACAAAAATTTACATATATAGATATATACATATATATATATAATACGATTATTACTCCACATCTTTGTACATTTTAAAACATATATACATATATATATAATATAATATTATTAGTGGTTTTGTGTAATAATTTTCCACATCTCGTATAAATTTTCACGTCATGTCGTTCGGAAAATTACAATTAAACGTCCTTGAACGTATCAAAAAAGATTATGAGAATTTTGGGAAGGCAGACAGTGCGCGTTTGAAAAGGGCGAATTATATTCAAACTCGTATTTCAATATTAGACGAGCAAATGGTTCAGGCAAATAAATACCATGAACTTATCATGGTAGATGATGGCAAAATTGATTCTGAGCAGGTTTGTGTGTTACTGCAGACATTTGATAAAATTCTCGATTTGTTTGCGGATTACAAAGCAGATTTGTTAGATGCATTAGACAAAATTCCGGTTATTAAAGCTGCTACGAACGGTTCAAGCGCAGCTCACTTAACAGCAGATACCAAGGAACGAGGTCACAACGAGCTGCGATTGCCGGTCATCAACATTCCAACGTTTTCTGGCAGTTATGAAACCTGGAGGTCGTTTCATGACATGTTCCTGGCATTGATTCACAACAATTCATCTTTAAGTGACGTCCAGAAGCTTCATTATTTGAAATCGTCTGTTAGCGGTGAAGCAGAGCGTCTTCTACAACACTTGGTGATCGACCAAAGCAATTATGACCCAGCATGGAAGATCTTGACAGAGCGCTACGATCATAAAAGAGTGTTAGTTAATACACAACTAAAATTATTATTTAATCAACCAAATATTACCTCTGATTCATCGGCCAACATCAAAAGAATCCTGGACACGTCACAAGAAATAATTCATGCTTTGAGGAATTTAGGTCTGCCAGTAGAGAGTTGGGATGTTATTTTAATTTTTATTATTTTGCAAAAGCTTTCGAATAATACAGAGCAGTTATGGGAAGAAAAGCTAGGTTCGAGTAAGGAGTTGCCATCATTCAAGGAGTTTGTAGAATTTTTAGAGTGTCGGTTTCGTACATTAGAAGCAGTAGATCCCAGAGGTTCCAGTAGCAAATCCGAGCAGCGTAGAACAGGAACGAGTAATGTTTTTTATAGCCAGGAGGAGACAAGAAAACAGGTCAGCTGTAGCGTGTGTCAAAGGGGTCAGCATTCGCTTAGGAATTGTGATAGGTTTTTGCAAATGGATGTGGAGCGTCGGAGGCAAACTGTACGTAGAGTGAAAGTGTGCGAAAACTGATTGGCATACAGCCATTTCAAACAAAGATGTCCCAGTGCGAAATGCTGCCATTTCTGTAAGCAGCGTCACTATTCTCTGCTACACGAAAATACTCGCAGCATGGGAAGAGCTACACAGGGTGCACCTTCAGCTACGCAATTTGCTCCTCATCCATCTACGTCCAGCCACACAAATAATCATCAGCCACACCAAACTTCCACTGTTAGTCCAAATACATCGGAGTTCCAACCACACACATCAAACAACACACATCTCAACAGTTATCATGTCAGCACGAACACAAAGGTTGTATTAGCTACAGCGTTGTTGAAGGTTAGATCTTCAGGTGGAGGCAGTAAAGTTTTGAGAGCTTTAGTAGATCCAGGGTCTGAGGCTTCGTTCATCACTGAGTCAGCGGTCCAACGACTTGGTCTGAAACCAAAAGGACGTTTATGAAGGTTAATGGGCTGGGGTTGGTCAGCAGTGGAACCACACAAAAGGCCGTCGACCTGGAACTTGAGGATCAAGCTATACAGGCAAGGCGCAAATATTGGTCTTTAGGACACTGACTGGGCTTCTTCCGGCCCAATACATTGACTGCAGTAATTGGAATAGTATTCGAGGCTTACCTTTGGCGGATCCAACATTCAATTTACCGTCAAAGGTAGACATGCTATTAGGGGGTGATATTTACAGCGACATCCTTCTCAGTGAGGTCATCAAGGTTGCTAGGAATTCCAGTCCGGTCGCTCAAAAAACATAGTTAGGATGGATTCTATTAGGAAAGATACCCAGTAGCGCTCAAGTAAGCAGTTTTTGGTGTCAACTCGACTCAACCATCGACACAACTCTCCGAAAATTTTGGGAGATCGAAGAAGAGCCCTTTCCAAGGTATGAAGCTGAGGAAGAAAAAGAATGTGAGGTACATTTTATAAAAAATACCATAAGATTACCTTGTGGTCGGTATCAGGTTTGTCTACCATTTAAGGGTGGCAAGTATCCCACCATGGAACCAACACGTCATGGTGCTTTAAAACGATTTTCACAGTTAGAGAGGAGACTCCACTGCAACCCAACACTGTTAAGGGAGTATTCGAATTGCATGAAGGAATATCTCAAACTCGGTCACATGTCTCCTGTAAATGAGTCGGATCAGGTTCTTCAAACACCATACCATTATTTTATTCCTCACCATGCGGTCATCAAGGAGTCTAGCACGACAACGAAGCTGCGAGTGGTCTTTGATGCGACGTTTAAGTCAATCGGCGGAGAATCATTGAACGACCACTTGATGATCGGACCAAAGATGCAGAAGAACGTGATTGATATTATAATGAGATGGCGGTCATACAAGTACACATTTACAGGAGATGTTGAAAAGATGTACCGTCAAATTCAAGTCAGCAGCCAGGACTCGAATTACCAACACATACTCTGGAGAGAACAGCCTGAGGAAGAAATAAAGATGTTTCGCTTACGAACAGTGACGTTTGGTACAGCATCAGCACCTTACCTCGCTATTAGAGTTTTCCAGAAGTTGGCAGACGATGAGGCCCACAGATTTCCGTCAGCAGCACAAGTTTTGAAGGAGGAAACCTACGTCGACCACGTCATCACCGGTGCAGACAGCATTGAAGAAGCCCAGGAAAAGTTGAAAGCTGTTAAGGAACTGTTGGAGACAGCAGGATTCCATTTACGAAAGCACGTCAGCAACTCCAACTTAGTACTTCAGCACATTCCAATGGATCAGCGTGGGATTAACTTCTCCATTCTATTTGATGAGAATGCCAACGTGAAAACTTTGGGCATAAGATGGTTACCAGCACTTGATGTTTTTTCCTTCCAGGTAGCAACTATAAGTACTGAGGACATCACTAAACGGTCGGTACTCTCCTCCATAGCCAGGCTCTATGACCCGATGGGTTGGGTTTCACCTTGCATTATCAAGGCGAAGATGATAATGCAGAAACTATGGTTTAAGGGATCGGAGTGGGACAAACCATTACCTCCAGAACTGGTGAACGAATGGTTGAGTTTCTCTAGGGACTTACCCAACATTGAACGTGTCCACATTCCGCGTTGGATCAACACCAGCAAGCAGATCAAGATGGTAGAAATCCACGGGTTTAGCGATGCGTCGGAGAAGGCATATGCGGCTGCAGTTTATCTACGCGTTCTTGGTGAAGATGATAGAGTTCACATGAAGCTGCTTTTGTCCAAAACAAAGGCGGCACCACTTAAACCAATCACTCTTCCACGATTAGAACTTTGTGGAGCTATGTTGCTGGCAAAGCTTTTAACGGAAACGGGACGAATTTTAAAGTTGGACAAAGCGAAAACGGTGGCATGGACGGATTCCCTTATAACGTTGTGCTGGATTAGAGCTCATCCATCGAAATGGAAAACCTTTGTATGCAACAGAGTTTCCCAAATCCAACAGCTTACAAATTGCGCGATATGGAAACACATTCCCTCACAGCTCAATCCAGCAGACTTAGCGTCCAGAGGAATCCAAGCAGAAGATCTCGTTGACAACGAACTCTAGTGGCAGGGACCGGAATTCTTACGACATCGATGGGACGCACCATTTCCAGAACAACCACACGTCCAGGAAACCCAACAAGAAGAACGTCCAACGAGAGTCCATCATCAGGTCCTAGAAGAAGGAGTAATAGAAGCCTTGTTACTCAAACATTCAACACTATCGAGAGTAATTCGCATAGTTGGTTACTGTCTACGGTTCTTATGTAACAAACAACAACACTATCGGTCTCCAAACATTGTGCTTTCTCCACAGGAGCTTGAGACCGCACTTATGAAGATAATAAGAACTGCACAAGAAAGGATGTTTCCGGAGAAATTTAAAGAAACCAACTCACACGAGTTCAGAGGGCTAAAGGCACTGAACCCTTTCAAGGATGAACAAGGAGTACTACGAGTTGGGGGTAGGCTCGGTAATGCAGACCTCCCATTCAACACCAAACATCCAATTCTGCTGAGTCATAAACACCCACTAATACACCTCATAATAAAAGAAGCACATGAGAAGACCCTCCACGGGAGTAACCAAAGAGTGATGGCGTATATACGCCAGAGGTTCTGGATATTTCGGCTCAAGACCACCATCAAAAACTTCATTTTCAAATGCAACATTTGTTATAGGTTTAGAGCGAAACCCTTACAACAGCTGATGGGCAGTCTTCCAACTGCCAGAACGACGATATCCAGACCTTTCACATACACTGGCGTGGACTACGCCGGACCGGTGGAGGTGAAAACGTGGAGAGGTAGGAACGCGAAACAATACAAGGGCTACTTTGCATTATTTGTATGCATGGCGACAAAGGCGATCCATATCGAGCTCGTGAGCGATATGACGACACAAGCGTTCATCGCAGCATTCCGACGTTTCGTGTCAAGAAGAGGACTCTGCCGAGAACTATTTAGCGATTGTGGAAAAAACTTCATCGGCGCAGACAAGGAGCTTCACAAATGTCTCCAGGCATCCAAGATTGAGTGGAAGACAATAGCGAATTCACTGGCAAACGACGGCACAAAATGGAATTTCATTCCACCTGCTTCCCCGGTGGAGGACTATGGGAAGCAGGTGTGAAATCAGTAAAGTTTCACATAAAAAGAGTAGCCGGGAATTCAACGCTGACGTTCGAGGAGCTCACCAAACTTCTAACTCAGATAGAAGCATGTCTGAACTCCAGACCATTGTGCCCACAATCAGATGACGTCAACGACTTACAGCCAATAACACCGGGCCACTTCCTAATCGGTTCACCATTAGTTTCACCACCACAACCACACTATGAACTGGTGAAAATGAGTCACCTAGAGCGATGGAAACGAGTGCAGGCGTTATTGCAATCGTTCTGGAGATGTTGGAGTTCAGAGTACTTGTCACGACTGCAGCAGAGACCAAAATGGATAAAGGCAGTACACGGCCAACTCAAAGCAGGCGATTTAGTTCTCGTCAAAGATGAAAGGCTACCACCACCCAAATGGAGAATGGCCAGAGTAAAGTAGCTTCACCCTGGTCCCGATGGTCTGGTCAGAGTAGTGACACTTAAAACAGATAGTGCGGAACTAAAACGACCGGTAACGAAGATATGCCCACTTCCGAGCAACACATCAAACGCAGACACAACACAGATTTAAGACAAGTATACAACATCACAAACATAACCACCCACAAAACCGACACTCTCAAAACAACAACACACAGAAATAAAACATTTTACCTTCAGCGGAACCGTGATTGTGTCGCCAAATGGCCCCTCCTAGACCGTACTCGGACCACCAGCAACGTAGGATCTCGGGGAGGCAATCACGTCCGCAAAACTCCACAAAGGTTCAACACAACGCTAAAACTATATGGGATCTCGCACAAGGATTCGAACAAAAATCCACAGAGCCGACACTCTAAAATTAACAAAAAAATAATAACGATCATACCAACTCAAGCGGAACTGTGATTGTTGGCCCCTCCTGGACCGTACTCGTACCGCTAGTATCGCAGGATCTCCAGGAGGCAATCACTTCCGCAAATACTTCGCAAAGTCCAACACATAATTTACAATGATTATTAACATTCCGGATAAAACAACAACACAACACTCAGCAGCAGAAATAACCCTCTTAGTAAAATTGTGTTATTTCAAAGAAATAGAAACTAAAAGGGTCATAACATTAAAAAGGGGCAACAACAATTACAGGAATATCAAATCACGGCAACACTACAAATGATAAAATCATAGTCCACTCAAACATAAAATTCACTCAACTTTACTGCGAACTCATCCATCGCATACTTCATACATCCCATCCATAGTACAATACAAACAGCACAACCAACTCAGTTCGATTAACCCACTCAGCAGCCATATACATTCATACACATCACACATACAGTCCACTCACTCGTGATACAACTCGATCAAAGCCAATTACCATTCATGCTCAGAACTCCAAACACACACACGCACGCACACACATAACTTACGCACTTGAAGCTAAAGAAAAACAAATAAAATGAAGAAAAAAAACAAAAAAAAACGAATGGAAGCGAAAACTAATAAACAACATTTAAAATATTATTAAATCAATGAAATAATAGAAGAGTCAGTAAAATTACCCGAAATCACTGCAACAAATCAACACAATAAAAAAAAATAAAAAAAAAATCACAAAATCAACAGAAAACAAAAAAAAAATAAGCGAACGTTTTACCGCGCACTTCACTTCAATAATATGTAATTGATTTGAACCACCAATTACGGAATTTGTAGTATGGGGACAATAAAGAAAGAAGATGGGCAGTAGAATCTGCACTACTCCAATGTTGTTTTCTTTTGTTTGTCATGTCCTCTCGTTCACGTCCATTAGTGTGCATTGTAAATTGTTCTAATGTCATTTCTTTTTTTACATGAACTTGAATTCAAATTGCCATTAATGGTCAGAACATCTGAAGACGCCAGCATCCAGAGACATTTACAATTGCGAACGCTGTTCACGGCCGGGGAGAATGTTCGGAAATCAACCAAATTCGAAATAAAATATATTGTAAAAAGTTAATGCTGATATATAAACAAAGAAATGTTAACAAGTAGTTTATAAAACAAACAAAACATGTACTAAAACGAACCATAATAATGTCACGACACAAATGTCAATCAGAACAAAAATAACATTAGATTAGCAGTTAAAATAAAGATTTCAGTTTTAAGTATTATAACGTATAAATTACCGAAAGATAGTCGTTTTATTTCTCCTCCTTTTTTATCGAAAAGTTCTTTTTTTGGAAAAGCAACACGCCGTGTTTTGTCAAGTCAATAACATGTATTAATTTAAAAACTCCATTTGTCACCCAAGCATTTCCTTCCTTAACGGTCATAATTGGAGATTCATATGCAAAAATATGTAGAGTCTGCATGGGAGTGAAAAGAACTACTAATCTACAATATGATTAAAGATTATTTAAAAGCATTTATATCAAAGATTATAAAGTCATACAGATGACGCATTGAGCTCCAAAAACAGAAACTTTTTCTTACGAGCTTCACGGTACGGGCAGGCGGTGTGCACACATGGGAAACGAGATCCAAACAAATTGCAAAGTTAACGAAAGAAACCAGTTTCGATGAAGAGAGTTCCTTTCGTGTGCCGATTGCTGTGTGAGGTGAACGTGAATGCATGTTTTATATTTATTCGGTGTTTTACCGTCTTTGCGATCACATGCCAAATTTATGCACGATGAGCGAAAGCGAAAAAGGAAGGAAAAATTCTTTCCGGTCTGGCGTTCAATGCTGTGTCTATAATAAATAAAAACCACACAATCAAAATTGCTTATAAAAAGAATATTGGACTGAAGAATATTAAACAAAAATAATAGTTATAAAAAATTAAAAAAAAAATATGAAAAATCTTTCTTTTAAACAACAAAAAATTAAAACGAATCCAACAAAAATACTAGAACCGTCTATTGATTCCTTGGACGCTATAAGAAAAGAGTCAAAAACGTTCTGCAAGCTTCTTTTAGGAACCACGAACAATAAGTATTCTAATTGTTACCTAATTACAACGCAAAATGTATTAAATTCAAATAATAACTTTATTTATCGTACTAAAAGTGTTGACAATGGGGAAGAAAAAAGCAAAAAAGAACAAAACAAAAGTGAAAACTGGAAAAAGAAGTCCAGTTGACAGAAGAGCATGGCGCTGCAATCGATGACAACCATACACTGAACTATGCGGCAGCTGTGTTTGTTATGTCAACCATACACTGAACTATGCTGTAGCTATGTTCGTCGTGTTCTAATATTATACATCCTGCCTGGCCGAACCACTAGGTTCGAAAGATTCCACTAATCGGCACAGTTTTTGTACTGCCCGGCTACAAACTCCAGTTGCAGTCTTCAAAGTGGAGTTGCGAATCAGTTCATCGCTGCCCGGGTGTACTTCAGTAACTCGGCCCAATCCCCAGTAGGTGTGCGGTAGGCTCTAATGTCGGATTAATATGATGTTATCAACTCGAATGTCTTCTAAGCGCCGCTGCCATTTGTTCCTGGTTTGCAATGTACACAGCTATTCGTCACTCCAACGTTGCCAAAGCTGTTGGTGGATCTTGCGCAGCCATTCCCATTGCTTGAGACGATTAGTGGGCACATCAATGAGGCATGGCTCTGGAACTACAAGAAGTGGGGCCCCAACTAGGAGGTCTCCAGGGGTTAAGGCAAATTTGTCGTCTGGATCATCGTGTAGTGGTATGAGTGGCCGAGAATTGAGGCATGCCTCGATGCGTACTGCCAAGGTTTGCAGCTGGCTGTACCACAAATGCTGTTTGCTAACAAGATGAACCAAATGTCGTTTTGCAGACTTCACCGCAGCTTCCCATAGTCCACCTTGATGATGCTGGATGTGATGAAATGCCACCTTGTACCTTTATTAGCCAGCGCCTGTCGGTTCTCCTCAGTAGTCCAAGCCGCCAAGTCTTCTTGAAGAATGCGATTTGCACCCACGAAAGCTATGCCGTTATCACTATATAGGTCTTGGCAGGGTTCACGTCGGCCAGTAAAGCGAGTAAGGGTATCCAAAAATGCTTGGGATGAGAGTTCATCCACCACCTCAATATGTACGGCCTTCGTAGCCATACATACAAAGACAGCCATGTAGGTGTTGGCTGTCGAGCGGGATCTCTTCGTTCCGAGGCGAAGGGTAAATGGTCCGCAGTAGTCGACCCCTGAGGCCGAGAATGGTCGATTGGCAACCACCCTGTACCTAGGTAGCGACGCCATCTGTTGTGTAAGAATCGCTCCACGGTAACGCCGACAAACGACACAGTTATGTAGGTAGCTCCTCACCGCTTGTCTGCCATGTAGAATCCAAAATCGACTGCGAAGGTCCTGAAGCATAAGCTGCGTACGCACTGACTATGGTTTTGCGTAAGTGTCAATGGCCTGACAACCAACGCAAGATGTATACCAACGTGTCAAGAAGGCGTAGAATAGAACTGAAATGCTCGTTCAGTGGAATGATTTGACCGTCTCGAGTCCTGGTTGTAAGTTCAAGTGCCACTGTGACCATCACTGCTCGGAAAGACACCTTCTTTTCGTCCTGCACGATTAGTTCTTCTTCTGTGCTGAGATTGTTGCCATCTTCTGAAGTGTATGACTAGTCTATCAATCAATCTGGTCAGCTGGATTCTCGGTCGACCGAACGTGAAGCCGTCGGTCGGGTGATGTAAGATCCTGAATTTGCCGAACTCGGTTTGCTACGTATGGCTTTCGCGTCGTGGGATTTGTACGTAGCCAACACAGTACGATGTTCGAATCCAACCACAAATGATACGATGCGTTCTGTAGTCCCAAAGCGATACGGACGTTTTGAAATGTTGATACCAAAAGGTGCGCTGCGCACAACTCCAAGCGGGGAATGGTAGCGCCCTTGAGCGGGGCTACCTTGGTGCGAGCAGTAAGCAACGAAATATGAGCTGGCTCGTTCGGACGAATCGTCTTGATATAGATGACAGCTGCATAAGGCCGTGTACTGGCATCACAAAAGCCGTGAATTGTTGTCACTGGCCCGACTGACATACCCAGCCACCTGGGTACACGAAAACGATTGAGTGCTTGCAGTCCATTGCGAAACGTAAGCCAAGTTTCTAATAATTCTTGGGGTAGGTGGGCATCCCAAGTAATGCCCGATGACCAAAGCGATTGTATGAAGATTTTACCACTGATTACGACATGGTCATAACAGTGGTTGTGTCCCTACTGGCGCAGGTATTGAGTCCTTCGGTTGCGAAATGCATGCTGATGAGATCAAGGGTTGACCACTAGTATCACGGCAAAACATGGTGTGATGTTTACGTCCACACTGCCGACATCCACCTGAAGGACACTGCTTTGAGGTATGTCCGTTCTTGAGACAGTTGAAGCATAGACCAAAATTCTTCAATGCTTCGAAGCGCTGTTCTGGTTTTAAGGCCAACAAGGTTTGACATCGGGAAACTCGGTGCGGTCCTTGGCAGTAGCAGCACTTGCCACCTTCCGCTGAAGCCAAATGGGATTTGATAGCGTGTTGACTTTTATGCTGATGGTTAGTTGAGGAGTGTTCTGTCCGCAGAGAATCACGAATAATATCTGTGGATATAAAAAAAAAACAAATATTTGATTGCATGAATAGTTGGGCACTTTATTATAATAATTTGTGTCGATCTGCTTTGCAATTTAATAATCAATCTTACAAGCTCATAAAGGAATTTCAAGAGTATATAAAGGCAGTTAAGTTTGTTGATTGCAAAAAGCAGGATCGTGTTTTTTTAAATGTTATTTAGTTAACCCTTAGGGTGATTATTATTCCTTTTAATGAAAACTTACCTAATAATTCTGGAAAAATTTTCCTTATGACAAAACGGTTTAATCAAGGTACGCTAGAAAATGCATTTGCTGTTTTAAGACAAAAATTAGACAATAACAATAATCCATCTGTTGCTGAACTCAATAATATTTATTTATTTATAAACATTAACAATAAATTAAAATCTATTATTACTACAATTTTTAAGAGCTCTAGCATCGAAGACTTTCGACTTTTCGTAAAAGATTTTTACAATAGTACTTAGTTAATTGATATTATTTTATTTTGTATTATTTATTTGTATCTTTTTTATTTTAATATATTGGCAAAAATAATGACCTGGAAGATTGTTCAGTAGAGTTCCAATAGCAATTGTGTAGAAATGCAGCAGTCTTTGGTCCAAATAATTAATGTTTCCACTATAGAAGAATTTTCTTTGGCTGCAACTGAATTAGCGAAATAACTGAATCTGAGGTGAAAAGTTGTACATAATTTTAATAGCATTATATACGCAGATTATTTTTTGGAGGATAATTTTTACAATTCGGACAATATAAACTTGGGGCTTGATTCTATTAGATATTTTGTTGGCTACGTCGCTTTTAAAATGATACCAAAATTAAAATGCGATAAATGTTAAGTCTCTTGAAAGAAAATGAAATAATAACTGCTCCCAGTAAGTTCTTCATTTTTCATAAAAATTACCAAACTTTTTCAGATTTTGGTAATCGTTTTGCGCAATCAGATTCACTTATGCAAGTAAGCAAAAAACACATATTAATTTTCCACAAAGTTTTCAACCAATGACCTGAAAGAATTGACATAAAGAACGATTGATACAACTATGCAACAACATTGATACAACACTCTTGAGTGGTTTATAAGTGAGTCCAGTAAACATAAAACCGATGTTGTAGATTTTCTTCTTTTGGCACTTTTGAGGAAACACTGCATATGGAGCATAGACAACAAACCTCAACAGGACGAAAATTAGAAATCATTGCTGAGCAATATTTTTTAAAACAAAAATTATTCAAAAAAAAAAAAAAAAAATAATAATGCCAGCACGACCCGCCATAAAACAATTTTTCTTCAAGGCCGTGCGTCATATGCGTGACTTTATAATCTTTGACATTAAAACACCGAATAAATATAAAACATGCATTCACGTTCACCTCACACAGAAGATGATTTTGCAATGAAATTTATCATCTTGGCGAATCGTCTCCAGAACGCAATCGGAGAACGTACGTCGCTTCAAATGGTCCATTGGCTTCAATTCTTGAGTCAGCTTGATCTTGTATGGGTGCAAGATCCTTACGCAAAATACGCCATAATGTGGTCTGAGCGATGCCGAATTTTAAAGAACGCCGTGGAATTGACTGATTTGGATCGTTTGCTACGGACGCCTGAACGGTAGCGATATTTTCCACACTTCAACCAACCCGTTGTCTCACTGACACGGCAACATCACACAGCGAATATGTAGACTCAAGTTTTTGCAATAAACTTGTTATTGCCTGTCTACTAGGGCGAGAATTATGACCGAAAATTGGAGTTGCAGTCACCGACTCCAAATTTCGATAGAACATTTTTATAATTTGCAGACGTTGATCGTTCATGTAATTTACCACGATGAAAATTTTGAGTTTACTGAATAAATTGACAGTGACAGTTTGATGATTAGTGAAAGAGTGTGTTCTCAAATTAAATTCAAAGTTGTCAAGCCCCTATTGGAAAACCCTTTATTACAACCAATGCATCCACGCCATGTACAACCACCACTGTGGCAGCCACTTACACCAGAACTGTGACTCTACTGACAATAACTACGCTGATAACAAACAAAACAAGCGAAACCACTAACCCAATCAACCCAACCAAAAGAAGCAGGACCTCAGCTGAAAAGAATAAACAAAACACAGCAAAAAAAGCAAACAAACAAAACACATTAACAAATTAAGGGCTGAACCAAACCCTCGCCAAGTCACAAAACCGATTTGAACCACTATCAACTGATGATGAACCCGTCGATCGCGAAGTACCAGAAGCAGAAGCAATAGAGAATAAAAAGGAATCGAAGAGAATAATACCCAAGCCCCTCCAATATATGTCCAAGGTGTTAAGTACATACACGTTCTCATAAACGCCCTTAACACGACAACGGAAAGGACTCATTTACACTAAAATTGTTACCAAATGACTAAATAAAAGTACAACCACTAGACTCAATAAATAATATCAAAATGCTTCAGTTTAAACGGACTCATTATTACGCATTCAAACCCAAGGAACAACGAGGCTTTCGCGTCATACTCCGAAATACTACTCGAAAGTTAAGGGACGAATTTTCTCGGTTTTCAGAGCACTTGATTCTCGAAATCGTTATTTTTTGTCATTTTAATTTAATTTTGCGAGTTTTATCAAACCTTGTATTGCCTACAATGTCCGTCAATGGAAATAATACCCCTACCAACAAGCTCATCACCCGCAATGCGGGAAAATCATCCAGCTCACTGACTGAGCTTGCATCGATGGAAAAGAGTATTACGAGGAAAATGATGATTTTGCTAAAAGAAGCAGAGGATCGAATCACTTCGAAGATGGATGCTATCTTAAGCGAATTTAAAAACAAAATCCTGGAAATGAACATTGAACTTTCAACGTTGAAGGCAGACAACACCCTGTTAAGAGAACAAATTGATGAAATTCAGCGCTTGCAGAGACTCAGTGATGTGGTCATAAGAGGTATTCCGTATGCTGAGAATGAAAAAACCAACGATATCGTCAAAAAACTAGCTGACAACATCAAACACAAACTCTCTCCATAGTATGACTCTTTCAGAACAAAGCCAAAAACAACAACTGTTTCACGTGATGCTAATGGCACTATAATTGTTCGACTCTCTTGTCATACGGAACAGCGCCGCTTTTCTATCTGCCTATAGGTTTAAGCATTGGTTGCACTTGTCAGAGGTGGATGGGTTCACATCAAATAATGCCGTCCACATTAATGAAAGTTTAACGCCAAAGAACAATGCAATTCTGCACGAATCCCTTAAATTGCGTCAGGTTGGTAAAACTGTTGCTGTTAGAACAAAGAGTGGTTTGGTGCACATAAAGCGGAGAGATGGTGGAAAAGAAGAGCGAGTTATCAGCATTTCGTGTCTTTCCGAGCTTTCATGTTATCTTACTGATTGCAGCGATCCCACTTTGTATTTTTTGTCTTTGAGTCAGCACTTTCAGGGTAGTATTTTTCTTTTTTTTTCTTCTTTTTATACATATTTTGCTTTTGTTATAAATTTATTTATTTTTTGTCTTAAAATAACATATTGATTACTGTTTTGTATATATTCACTATTTGTGTATTTTTATGTTTGTTATATATATTTTTATTTATCTTGTAAATGAGTCCTTATGGTGTGAACACTTATTTTATTCCTCGCGTTATGCTTAACATTTTCATCAAATTTGCAAATGGGTAAAAAATATGTAACTTTAATACTCAAAGTATACCCGCACACATTGACGAGTCACGCGATTGTTTCTCAGAGGGATCAATTGATTTTATTTGCATTTCCGAAAGTTGATTAAATGAGAATATCAGTAATTATGCTATTGATATCCCAGGATATTATATCTTACGTAACGACAGAAACTCGAAACGTGGTGGTGGGTTTGCCATATACTGCAAATCGGAATTTAAATGTGAAGTAATTGAGTCGTCAGAAGATTCCGAGGTTGAGTTTATGTTTATTGAAATAATGAATAGTGTTACAAGTGTGTATAATCCAAACAAAAGTTTAAGCGTTAGTCAGTTTTTTGAAAGTCTCAGTATGCACAGTCCTAAATATTCATCCTTAGATGTGTGCGGTGATCTTAATATTGATCTCTTACTAGACAACAATCTATCACAAAACTTAAAAAATGAACGTTCTTTGTTTGATCTAGATATTGTCAATGTTTCCAGAGCGACTCATTTTCGTCCCCATTGCAAAGAAAGTCTTCTTAATATAGTGTTAACGTCAAAGTTAGAGATAGTCACAGAATACAAACAAGTAAGTTTTCCAGGTATTCCATCATACCAGGACCTAATCTTTGTTAACTTAGATATACAGATTAGTGTAGTGTCATGTCCCGTGCAATTTACCTTTTGCGATTTTAGTAAAATTAACGAGCTCGATTTGACTCCCTATGTTCTTAGTTGTCCTTGGCATCTTTGTTGGGAAACTTGTTTAGTCGATGATAAAGTAAATACTTTTCGATCACTTGTCCAGTCACTTTTCGAGAAATATGTACCAATTAAAGTTAAGAAAGTCATCATCAACAGCGCCCCTGGTTCTCTGAAAGCATTAAAAAAAACTTATTTTAAATAGTGATAGATCGTATTCTCGTTGGCGGCAAAATCGTATTAGAAATAATTGGAATATCTTCAAATTTCAAAGAAATAGAGCTACGGCCGAGATAAGAAAAGCCAAACCAGCATTTTACTCCTCAAAGCTTAATACTACTCAGCCTAGCTCTACTCTCTGGAAGAACCTCCAATCCTTAAGAATTGTTGAAAGGACGTCAGTGGGTTCCGAACTAAATCTGAACCACTTAAACAGATTTTTTCTTAGAACATTGGATAGTTCAGTTACAGCTAATAACCGCAACACTGACCTTACTGTAACCAATCATGATAATTTTAATTATCTTGAGTTTCATTGTGTGTTAGAGAGTGATGTGGCTAAAGCCTTATCCAACATCAAATCAAACGCGGTAGGAGTAGATTGTATATCTATTAAGTTTATAAAACTAATTATGCTCTGGATATATTATCCTCTTACGCACATTATTAATTCATGTATCAAGAGATCTGAGTTTCCTTCAACTTGGAAATATGCTAAAGTTGTACCAGTGGCTAAAAATACTACGAGGAACCAGCCAGAAGATTTTAGGCCTATTAGTATTTTACCGTGCCTATCAAAATTTTTTGAGATTTTATTAAAAAAACAAATCAATGAGCACATAAGTTCAAATAAAATGTTATCTCTGTTTCAATCAGGCTTTAGAGAAAATCACAATTGTACCACGGCTGTAATAAAAATTCTAGATGATTTAAGAAGAGCGTATGGTAAGAATAATGTATCTATTCTGTGCTTATTGGACTTTTCAAAAGCCTTTGACTGTATGAACCATCAACGCCTGATTGAGAAGTTGAGAAGTCAATTCAGTTTTGGTAATAACGCCTCATCTCTTATATTTAATTATTTACGAGTAAATGGCAGATTTCAACAAGTACACAGTAGCCAGGGAAGTTCAAATGTGCATTCAGGTGTCCCACAAGGATCTATTTTAGGACCATTCTTGTTCTCATTGTTTATAAACGACATGTTTATAAACGTCTTGATGCATCGGTGCATTTATATGCAGACTATGCTCAGTATCTGTCTAGACCGATTGGCTTAATGGATGATTATATAGCTAGACTTAATGAGGACTTGGAACGAATTTATAACTGGTCTGTTCTCAATAAACTGTCCTTAAACCCTGCTAAATCTAAAGCAATTGTTATCTGTAATGACAGGATTCATTTGCTCATTCCAGTTGCTTGCCACTCATACATTTAATGGGACAATTGATTCCATATGAAAATGAGGTGAAGAACTTAGGAATATATATCAACTGCAAACTTTCGTGTGAAAGCCATATCAGTTATGTTATCAAAAAAATATATGGTGGTCTACGCCAACTTTATATCTCATCCGCCTTTTTCCCGACCTCAACAAAGCTTAAACTCGTATTTATGCCCATTATAAAATATAGCTCAGTAGTTTATAGCAATATTGATGCAATGCCCTTTAGGAAACTAGAATTAGCATTCAATTCGGCCATTTGCTACATATATGGTCTCCGTAAATATGACCACATTTCGAGATTTTCCCTTAAGCTTACCGGATGTACCTTTAGATAACATATAAATATACTAAACTGCACATTTCTGTATAAATTGTTCAAATCTAAACAACCGACATATCTCTTCGAGAAACTAAGTTTGGCTCATTCAAATCGTACCCAAAATATCAATGTTCCTTATTTTAACTTTTTAAATAGTCAAATTTTATTTTTTGTTCATGCTATAAGACTTTGGAATTCCATACCAATATACATACGTCAATCTAGTTCGCTTTTTCTTTTTAAACATTTGCTGTTTCTTTTGTAAAGAGTAATCGTAACAACCACATTTTTGATTAACAGTAATTTTTGACGACTCATATTAACTTAAAAATATATTTTCTCTTTTTTTTTATTGAAACTATGTAACCTAGATACCTCAATGTTAAATTTATATGAATAAGTACAAATAATGAGAATGTAATTCATATTGTACAGTCCAGAAATAAATGAAATAAAAAAAATATTCAAAAAGTATGCACCACTCTGCTGATCAAAACGAAATTAGAATGAAGCTAGCCAAGCACGGGCACAATGTAACAAATGTTCACAATATAATACACAGAGGAACAAGAAAACCATTGCCATTCTTCGTCATCGAAATTGAGTGTTCGAACTGCCAAAAATACGGACACACGAACAATTTTTGTACACTCGAACCTACTTGTGTTAAATATGCAGGAAGACATAAAACCAGTGAATGCACCCTAGAATCTGAGAGCAATAAACTAAAATGTGCACATTGTGGTGAATCCAATACAGCAAACTATAAAGGCTGTGAAATCTACAAATCTCTCAAGGTACAACGATTCCCTGCCCTACGGAAACAATTGTCGAACCAACACCAACTGCAGATGAGGTAACAAAAAAACCAACGTCAAGCAAAATCGATAACTTTTGCAGAGGCATTAAAAAGTAAAATGAATCCTGAAGAAAAAACACAATCAAAGATAACTAAACCTGTAGACGACCTCTCCGAAATAAAGGACATGATGAAGCAACTTATAACCCAAATATCAAATCTGATGAACAACTTAATGGACAATAATAAAACATTTAAAATAGTCATATGGAATACTAGCGGAACCAATAAGCATGTCCTGGAATTAAAAAAATTATAAACGATAATGCTATAGACATTGTTTTGATTTCCGACACACCTACTTAAAAATACCAAAATATAACTTTTACTATACTAACCATCCCAGTAGACGCGCACATGGCGGCTCAGGAATAATAATTTGAAAAGAAATCGAACAAAGCGAACCAAAAGACTACCAAAAAGACTATACTCAAGATACCACCATCCAAATTTCAGACACACATGGACCATTCGCAATATCTGCACTATACTGCCCGCCGAAACACATAATAAGCTCTCTAGAATACTCAGATTACATCCATACACTGGGCTCTCGGTTTATTGCAACTTTTCATCCTCTACACCGAAATTCTTCAGACAAAAAATCAAAGAAAAGCGAAGACTACGAAAAATCTGGCAATATAGTAGATAACCTACTGCTGACATAGCACACTATAACAAAGCAGTAAAGGAACTTAAGAACTTACTAAAAGAACAGAACAATAAAGGCATTGGTACGTTCTTATCAAATCTAACCGCAACCCAAGCAACAAATTATTCGCTTTGGAAACTCAAGATGAAGCTCAAAAAAGGAATTGCCCAACCACCTCTGCTGAATTCGGATGGTACTTGGTCTAGAACAAACGCTGATAAAGCAAACTCATTTGCAGACTATTTTAAATCAACATTTACTAAGGCATACGACAAACAAAATGTTTCACCCCCAGATATAAATATCACCACACCAATGATCAAAGAAATAAGTAAATAAAACAACACATAACGAACAAAATAAAGACCAACAAATCTCCCGGATATGACCTGATAACTGGACAAATCTTGAAACACTTACCTGACAAAGCCATTACCTATCTAAGGAACATCTACAATTCATGTCTTAGGCTAAAATATTTCGCAAAAGTATGGAAAGTCTCGCAGACAATTGCGATTGCCAAACCAGGCAAATATGCTACAAAAACATTTTCATACAGACCAATTAGTCTATTACCGATTATTTCCAAGATCTTCGAAAAACTTCTACTGGACCGTATGGACAGGACCTTAAACCAAAACCACCTTATCACAGACCACCAATTTGATTTCAGACAGTATCCAACAAAATACTTAAAGATCTGGACAAACAAAAATATTGTGTCGCAGTCTACCTTGACATTGCCAAGGCGTTTGTTAGCGTTTGGCACAAACTTAAGACAATGCTCCCAGACTACTATGAACTACTTAAAAGTTACCTAGATGATAAATGCTTCTATGTACAATGCAACAACAAACACTCGGACTTATGTGAAATAGATGCAGGTGTCCTCAAGGCAGCGTTCTGGGACCTATACTGTACACGGCGAACATATCGATTTCCTTAACACAAGACGCTGGGAACATTTGCAGATGACTCCGTGATTCTTCCATCACATACCTGTCTGCAAACTGCTACTAACCAAGTTAAATATATACTGGACAAAACAATCGACTGGTCACGCAAATGGGGTATAACAATTAACGAAGAAAAAACTGTTTAAGTTACGAGTATATACGAGTACACAACAAAAAGGAATATCCACCCACAAACTATAATGCTAAACAGCAAGGAAATTAATTTGATTTGATTTGAGGCCCGGGCCAACCCCGGACAGTTTATTGGAAATATTTAATACAAACATATAACTTAACAAACTAAACTTAAAACTATGAGTTATAACTACTATTTCTACTTAAGCTAAGGTCTATTGACGGGAAAATGGTTATTTAGGGAATTTCGAAGGGCTGGACTGCTGCAAACACTTGACGTATCCGATTTGTTTCACGCAGCACACGACATAGTGGCTCGTTGAGATCATAAGTGGTCCTGTGATTATTCGGACGAAAAAGGTTGACAGATCTTAACTGACACGGGTTGGTATTGATTGGGATTTGGGAGAGTATTGTGGGACAGTCAATAATGCCGGTTAAGAGTTTGTGTATGAAGAGAATATCGGCGGATTCCCGACGTTTTTCCCAAGGCAGGAGACCGAGTAGTTTTAGTCGATTTACATAGGGGGGTAAAATATTGTGGTCAGCCCATGGTAGCCCACGTAATGCGGAACGCAGGAATCTACGTTGGACAGCTTCAATGCGCAGAATATGTACATCATAGTAAGGAGACCATATCTCGCTGGCGTACTCGAGAAGTGGAAGAACGAAGGTTATGTACAGGGATTTGGTGGCATAGGGGTCGGAGAAATTTTTTGACCATCTTTTAACAAATCCGAGAGCGGAGTTAGCTTTCCTAAGTACGGGGTCAATATAATAGTTGCGAAAATTACCGTCTTGCATGCCTTGGCATTCTTCTATGTTGAGCTCGAGAAATCTATTAAGATCATCTTGTAAAGGTTGAGAGTCAGAGAGGCTTGAGATCTGTCTATAGATTTTCATATCATCGGCATAGATATACGAGTATGTATATGTGGGAATGCTTTATGACGTTAACAACATCGTTAATAGTAAAATAAGAATTAATGGACCGAGATGACTGCCTTGTGGAACACCCGAAGCGGCGAGAATTAGGTCAGAAAAATGGGAACGAAAATAAACAATATAGGAGCGTTTTTTAATGAAGGAATTAATCCAAGAGGTCAGTCTAGGTTCGAAACCAAGAGCTTTGAGTTTGAATAAAATTAACTTGTGCGAGATTTTATCAAAGCCTTACTGAAGTCCGTGGCGATTACATCAATTTCTTTCCCTTGCTGTAGTGCGCACAATGAGCTAGAAGCAAACTCAATGAGGTTGGTGATCGTTGATCTGCCTTTAAGAAAACCATGTTGGTTGGTTGCAAATATAGATTTACATTGAAAATATAGTGCATCATAAACATTACTTTCAAAAACCTTGGGGATGCAGGATAGTTTAGCAATGAGGTGATAATTGGAGATATCGTGCTTTGATCCTTTGTGAATAGGGGTAATAAAAGCGCTTTTCCACAGATGAGGAAAGAGCCCTTCAGACAAAGAAAGTTTGAAAATACTAGTGAGGGGATTAATTAGATTGTCAATCCATCAGGACCTGGGGAAAAATCGTCTTTCAGTTTATGTATTTTGTCTAGTAACTGCGCTGAAGTAATTTCAACTGACGAGGGAGATATTTGACAACAGTTGTTCAGGTAAGAAAAGTATTCAGGATCGATGTCATTAGATTGGGCCGAAGACGATTGACTGAAGAAGTTCGCAAATAGATTAGCGATGGCTGCTGAGTCATCGGAAGATATATTAGAAAATTTAAGAGTTGATGGATAGCAATCGGATTTTTTTTTTCTGTTAATAGATTGGTAGAATTTTTTAGTTTCGTTGGTCATAGTCAGAACCAGATTTAACGTATTGTTGCCATAACCTGTTTCTCTTATTACGAAGTGTACGAAGTTCTTTGTTATACCAGGGAGGAGATGACGAAGGATTTCTGCGTCGAATAAAAGGAGTAGTTTGCCTTATAAAGTGGAAAATTTTATCGTAGAAGATAGCTACAGCAGAAGCATTTTTGAGAAGATTGTTGAGCTTAGTGTAATTGGTTTTACGGAAATCGAAGTGGAAGGGAGTTTCTGAAAGCCTCAAGGAATTATTGTTATCATATGAATAAATAACGAGGAGAGGTGGGTGGAGACGGTCTAATTTCGGAAGAAGAAGTTCACACTCGAGAGCAAGACAGTTCGTGGTGTTGGATGTAAGGATCAGATCTAGTTACCGACGCATGAGGTTAGAAATTGGGTTTATTTGGAAAAGGCCAGAGTTTGTGAGGCAATATGTGAAGTGAATTTCTTTGTCAGAAGTTGCATTTGTGGTAACTAGATAGGATTCTTCATCCGAGTGAGTCCATTGGAGGTGAGGGAGATTGAAGTCACTGAGAACAATGATTTCATCACAGGGATCTGTGATTTCGAAGCGGGAATCAATCGCATTAGTCGCGAGCTGATAACTGTGTATTGGTTAGGAGGGGCGAACATAGCAACAGAGGATATAAAGTTTGTGTTTGGAGGGAGTAACTTTAACACAAATGAATTCGATATCGGCTGTAGATGACTTTTTGACGAACTCAGGGTTCAACCGAATTTTGATTGCCAGAAGGACACCTCGTCCTATAGAATCGTCATTATATTCACGGCCATTGTCGCAAAATAAACGGAATTCAGGTGTGAATAGTTCCGAATCCTTGATATTAGATATTAGATTAGTTTCGGTTAAAGCAAAAATATCATATGGCAGCTTTTGAGAGTTGAGATACGTATATAGAAGTTGTTTTTGGACGCAACCCTCTCACATTTTGGTAGTAGAGTGATAGATGATTGTTTGCTGGATTGTTGGGCATGTTAGGGACGATAGTACAGTTTTAAAGACACTGGAGCGTGTTTTTTGGTGATGCAAGAGACGTTTGGAAGAGACATGAGAGGCGTATGAGGAGAGATCGTTATCGACGTTTGCAGAAGAGGTATTGAAATTGTTGTGAAAATCGACAAAAATTCGTCGAAGATCTTTGGGATCAGTGGGGAGTCCTTCCTGTTGGATTGAAACGATGAGATTTGTACGAGTGGTACCATCGATGCAGATAGAATCGGGTTTATCGTGCAAGTAAGCAAGGTAGAGTCGCACGTGTTGATATAGCCGACGATTTCCCTCAGGCGGGAAAGGACATAGCGGCCGTCATTTCCCACGTCGGCTAGCTTCTTGGTTAATTTAACTGCGGGAGGAAGCAAGGGGTCAAGAATTGTGGAGGTTGGGATTTCGAGAGTATTGGAGGAATTATGGTCAACAGCCAACGTGGATGACGGAGGACTAAGTGTGTCGGAATGCATAAAATTCGGATAGAGGGCGGAAAGTGAGGGGGGTTTAGGGTGTGAAACTTGGATTTTTGTAGGAGATTGATTGGGTGTAATATTAAAAGAGACACGTTTGGGTGGGGAGGGAGACATCTTTATGCTCTTTTGGTTGGATGACATGGGGGGAGGGGAAAGCAAATGATTCTGTGGAGAAAACGAGGGAAATAAGCCAACCTTAAAACTTTAGTTGGGGTCTCGATGGGAAGGCTTGGATTGTATATTGCGCTTAGGCTTATCCGTAGGGTTGTGGTTCTTAGGTAGCTTGGGTTGGTTGGGTGACTTAGAGGTATGAGCGGAGATAACTCTAGACTTAAGAGTCCTTTGGTGCTTGATCTGGTTATCCTTAAAAATCTGCATCTTCATCCCATCGAGTTGCAAAATCTCTGAAGTTGGGTTTCGAAAAAGCCATTCGTATTTACGGGGAATGTTGAAATTGAAACGACAAGACTTTGATTCATTGCGCGGTGTGATTTTCTGGCAGTTGTCTATGGTGATTTTAAATCTGCGATTAAAAAAGTTCACAAGCCAGACTGAGTCTGTGGTTCCAGCTAAACAGTCGAGAGTGAATGTTACGCCCTCAGACTTGTTGTGGTTGTCGAGTTTTTGAAGACGTTGTTTGCATTCCGAGGATGTCCAGGAAGTAACAAAACGAGAAATTGTCGCCTCGTATTTCGGTGGATCGACTACGATTGAATGAGTTGGAGATGGAGATTGAGGTATTTGTAATAGTGTCTCAGAAAGTTCGATGACAGCGTTCTCGAGCATTTCAGTTAGTAGGGTATACATTGCGTTAGATTGGGGCTGGAGTTGTACAGGAAGATCGTCAATTTTGTTAAGCGTCGTTCTAAAGTCATCAACGATATCACCAAGAAGTAGATGGGATGCGGAAACATCATTACCTACTTTATTTATTGTAGTTATAACGTGAGCTAATGATGGGTTTGGTGGAGGAGCACTTGGGGTTGATGAACCTTGGAAATAGATATCAAGGTCGGATCTTAAGGTAGAGAGAGTATCAGCAATAGACGGTAAATAGGACTTAAGGGCAGATTTCACACTGTTTAATACAACGCTTTTAATTGTATTAATATTAATGTTGTCTGTGGGTTTTGGAAATTCGAGGGTATTTGTCAACTGTTTTTCGAGAGATTTATATATTGTTTTGAAGAGGTTGGTTGATTGTTCTACGACACCTGAAAGATTTTCAACACTTTTCATAACGTTGTCAAGTTTGGAGAATTGGTTTTGTAGTCTCTTGAAGCAGAGTACGTTTTCATTGCCAATATTGTTTATTGAGTCGCTGAGGCATTTTATGGCGAGCATAATGTGCGATGTCAAGATATCTTTACACTCATCACAAAAAAAGAGAAAATTGCATCTGTAGCCTTTCAGATATACAATCGATCTTTTACTTAATCCAACACAAAGGGCGTGATAAGATTTCCCACAGAGGCCACTGCAATTCACTGATTCGGCATTTGTTTCACTGATAATTACACAATTGGGGTTACTGCAGAATTTAGACGTAGGTCGGTAAAAGTATATGGACGAAAAACAAAAATGTTGGGTCAGTATAAAACAAAATACAGTTGGCTTAGATTGCGAATACGAACGCGAGCGTTGAAAATTGGTATTGGGAGAAATTAAAAATAATTCGAAAAAACGAAGGTAAGAAATAGAGTAGTGCACGTCCGTTCGATTGGAAAGGCTAAACTAAACTGATCTTTACAACTCTGCGAAATACCTTCGTATAGGTCTAGATAATAAACTGACATGGCAACCACACATAATTCAAAAACGTAACCAAATTAAAAACAAATTTAGACTACTCTACTGGCTCCTAGAAAGAAATTCAAAACTTTCAACTCAAAACAAAATTTTACTATATAAAACAACAATACAACCAATATGGACTTACGGCAACCAAATTTGGGCAGCAGCCGCCAAAACAAATATTGAACTCATTCAACGACTTCAATCAAAAATACTCCGGACGATTGTCAATGCTCCCTGGTATATTACGAAGAAGACATACACCGTGACTTAAAGATACCCAGTATCAGGGACGAAATAAAAATATTCAGTAAAAAACACCATATAACCATATCCCGCCATACAAATAACGAAATTCAAAATCAGCCGCATCGAGAGGCTAATTATGGACGATTGAAAAGACGCAGGCCACTGACCTCCGTTTACATGAGTGACGTAATTTGTCGTAAACTATCAAACTGTTTGTAATGTAAAAATGTATTGCTCTTGTATATAGAAAAATATATATATATTTTTTTTTGCCTTAAGGTATATGAATATATGAATGTATACTGGTAGATATAAGTAGATATAAATATGAATAAGAATAAGCAAAGTAAAATATATATACAAATGTTAAAACTAAGTTGTTGCTTAAGACAGTGGTCTTAAAACAAAATATAACCCTAAAAGCATTTTAAAATCAATTACCTAGTGTCGACGGACAGATATAATAAAAAAAAAACATTGAAATGCTCAATCCGCATTCGTCCATACCTGTTTATAAACCGCATTGAAATATCATAGTGCCTGTTCACATTGGCACGGGCAGGAAGATTGTCCGAAAGAGAGGAAACGCTTTTTATTGAAGTGGAAAGAAGAAGGGTTACTTCCACCGAAAATCCACTTTAGAAATGGATTTTCGGGTGAAGCACGTCGTTTCCGACATCTTTTTTCATTTTAGTTTCGATCGTTGATGAGCAAGGAAGTGTGAGGAATAGGAAAAAAGGTATGTTTCATGGCAACTGCTCAAATTTAAGAATTAAAAATGCTCCGATTCAAGTGTTCCACTTGTCAAAAAGTCTTTCAACCCCATGAAAATGTGAACACGACGTTCATGGTGAGGACTTTCATCCCACCGCCAATGTAAACAGGCACATATAATCGCTCATTTTGGATTCGGTTTTGGATAGCTTCATATAAACACCACCCTTTTTATGCGCATTGTTTAAATGCGCATTAAGCTGTCATATAAACTGTTACCCAGCAGTCAGCCTTAGCACACGACACGAATCTTTTTATTGAAACGTAACTAAGAAGAGGAGCGCATCTTTGGTTCTGCTTTCGTTGGCTCTCTGGAGAAATCATCATTTGGGAGAGTGGGCTGTGCCAGCACGACCCGCCATAGAACAATTTTTCTTCTATGCCGTGCGTCACTTGTATGACTTTATAATCTTTGATTTATATATACAGGGTGTCCCCTAATTCGTTAACGATAATTTGGGAAATTGCCGACATCACTTATCGAGGATTTAAAGAAAGGCTTACTTTGGTATACCCTGACGGGTGTTCACGGAAGTTGCTCAGTTAACACTAATGGCAGAAACTTCATTGATGACTTTGTCTTTGGAAGAAATACTACCCTTTAAAACTGCATTTAAATAAAGTTGATATCTTATTAGGGTCTTCAGATATCCAATTTCTAATCCTGTTCCATTTTTATTTCCCATGCTAATTTTTGACTTTGGGGTCACTTTTCTCCAGAAAATGCCTAATTAACATACCGTTTTACTATTTTTTTCTTATGGACGTAAACGTAAGTTTGCAGAAAAATCCATAGATTTTATTATACTTGGAAAACCTGTAGCAGGTAAAATTTCTAAAAAAAAGGGTTTTTTGCTTTTAGCTACAAAGGCTATGAATAAGAAATGATTTTTAGTGGTTTTAGATAATTTTTATTTTATGAGTATACTAAAACAGTTATAACAGATGCCCAAAGTGTCCTCCTTGGTTTTGTATGCATGCTAGAGCCCATTTTTGGATTTTACTACGAATGTTTATTGATGCTAACTGCTGCCTCAAAAGGATGAGTTGATTCGATTCTTCCAAGTCGCCACAGTGTAGGCGGTGTTTGTCCGTCAGGCAGGATCACCAGCAGTTCTACTTTGAGCTGCTCACCTGAAGTTAGCCATTTTGTGCGCTGTTGAAGCCGCACAGGGTATTCTGACTTCCATCTTTTCCAAAAGTCTTGTTGGATCCCTTGAAGAAGATGCCATCCATCTATTTGGTTCTCCTTGATTTCTGATAAGTCCTTTTCTGGTGTTGTGTTCAAAGACACACCAATGACGAACGTTCGATAATACCGTCGCATACTCCTCGCATACTAATACTGTCGCATACTCCTCGAACGTTAGCTTGTAATGGTCGATGACTCGTTTCAGATGGTGTTTCATAGACTTTACATCCGCTTCCCATAGCCCACCTAAGTACAGTGCGGCTGGAGGATTGAAGTGCTACTTAGTTCCATTCGCCTGCAGTGGTTTTGTGATGTCCTCAATCCATTGCTCTGACAGCTGTGTTTTTTCTGTCTTCGACATCTTAGCAGCTCCTTGAAAGTTTGTTCCACAGTCGCTGTATAGGTTTGCGCTGAACCCCCGGTGCGCCGTGAAACATTTAAAAGGGGCTAGAAATGCAGGAGAACTATAATCGCTTATGTGCTCGAGGTGCACTGGCTTCGTTGTAAAGCAAATAAATATTGCAATGTATGCCTTCGTTATTTTGTTACAGCGACCCTTCCATGCCTTTAATTACACTAGTCCAGCATAATCGACCCCAGTTGTGTGAAACGAGAGAGCCTGAGTGACTCTTAATACCGGTAGGTTGCCCATTTGTTGCTGCATTTTTGGAGCCTTGTGTCGTTAGCATCGGAGACAATTACGAATGCAGTTTCTCACATTTGATTTTAAATGGAGAATTGAGTACTCAGTTCTGAGTGTTTCCATCATGAGTTGTTGTAATCCATGGAGCGATTTCATGTGAACATCGTGCACTATGAGGGTGGTTAATGCATTTTGGGAAGGCAGTATTACGGGGGTCCGTTGTGTATATGGTAAATCGGCATTTACCAATCGTCCCCCAACTTTCAATATCCCGTTTTCGTCGTATTGCCAATTTACTTCCCTTATGAACAATGCCACCACTGATGATTTTTGACGAGCTCTCTTAGTGTCAATCCTCTTGGTGCTATGTACGTTGGATTAACCTTAGAAGGAACGTATTTCCAGTAATTGGGGTTGATCAATTCCTGAATTTCTG
Source organism: Volucella bombylans (assembly GCA_949129095.1). Lineage (NCBI taxonomy): Eukaryota > Metazoa > Arthropoda > Insecta > Diptera > Syrphidae > Volucella > Volucella bombylans. The sequence continues at coordinate 37,199,214 of OX422144.1, read as the reverse complement.
AGACTCCATTTGCGACGAATGTGGTTTTCCCGCAACAAGTTTTGCTCTCTTTTCCCTTGCATCCCACAACTGATGTGGATGCAGCTAGCCAGAGCTAGCACCGAGCTATTTGATCGATGGGTGAAGAGACGACGATCTCATTTATAGCAAGACCCCAACGAGTGAGCAACAAAGGAGCAACAGTGGTGTGCAGGAGGACGGCTAGTATAATCGGGCGCACCCCAACCAGCTTTAAAAGTTAGGTTCGATGGGTGAAGGGATGAAGACCCCTTTTAAGCCAGCAACCCCACTGATGGAGCACCGAATAAGCAGCAGAGGCGTGTAGGCGGAAGAACAAGTAATAAGACCGCCTCCACCGAGGGAACAGACAAATATACATACAATACACAAACATACAACAACCAACAACCAACAACCAACAACCAACAACCAACAACCAACAACCAACAACCAACAACCAACAACCAACAACCAACAACCAACAACCAACAACCAACAACCAACAACCAACAACCAACAACCAACAACCAACAACCAACAACCAACAACCAACAACCAACAACCAACAACCAACAACCAACAACCAACAACCAACAACCAACAACCAACAACCAACAACCAACAACCAACAACCAACAACCAACAACCAACAACCAACAACCAACAACCAACAACCAACAACCAACAACCAACAACCAACAACCAACAACCAACAACCAACAACCAACAACCAACAACCAACAACCAACAACCAACAACCAACAACCAACAACCAACAACCAACAACCAACAACCAACAACCAACAACCAACAACCAACAACCAACAACCAACAACCAACAACCAACAACCAACAACCAACAACCAACAACCAACAACCAACAACCAACAACCAACAACCAACAACCAACAACCAACAACCAACAACCAACAACCAACAACCAACAACCAACAACCAACAACCAACAACCAACAACCAACAACCAACAACCAACAACCAACAACCAACAACCAACAACCAACAACCAACAACCAACAACCAACAACCAACAACCAACAACCAACAACCAACAACCAACAACCAACAACCAACAACCAACAACCAACAACCAACAACCAACAACCAACAACCAACAACCAACAACCAACAACCAACAACCAACAACCAACAACCAACAACCAACAACCAACAACCAACAACCAACAACCAACAACCAACAACCAACAACCAACAACCAACAACCAACAACCAACAACCAACAACCAACAACCAACAACCAACAACCAACAACCAACAACCAACAACCAACAACCAACAACCAACAACCAACAACCAACAACCAACAACCAACAACCAACAACCAACAACCAACAACCAACAACCAACAACCAACAACCAACAACCAACAACCAACAACCAACAACCAACAACCAACAACCAACAACCAACAACCAACAACCAACAACCAACAACCAACAACCAACAACCAACAACCAACAACCAACAACCAAAAACCAACAACCAACAACCAACAACCTTACTTCCCTTATGAACAATGCCACCACTGATGATTTTTGACGAGCTCTCTTAGTGTCAATCCTCTTGGTGCTATGTACGTTGGATTAACCTTAGAAGGAACGTATTTCCAGTAATTGGGATTGATCAATTCCTGAATTTCTGAGACTCCATTTGCGACGAATGTGGTTTTCCCGCAACAAGTTTTGCTCTCTTTTCCCTTGCATCCCACAACTGATGTGGATGCAGCTAGCCAGAGCTAGCACCGAGCTATTTGATCGATGGGTGAAGAGACGACGATCTCATTTATAGCAAGACCCCAACGAGTGAGCAACAAAGGAGCAACAGTGGTGTGCAGGAGGACGGCTAGTATAATCGGGCGCACCCCAACCAGCTTTAAAAGTTAGGTTCGATGGGTGAAGGGATGAAGACCCCTTTTAAGCCAGCAACCCCACTGATGGAGCACCGAATAAGCAGCAGAGGCGTGTAGGCGGAAGAACAAGTAATAAGACCGCCTCCACCGAGGGAACAGACAAATATACATACAATACACAAACATACAACAACCAACAACCAACAACCAACAACCAACAACCAACAACCAACAACCAACAACCAACAACCAACAACCAACAACCAACAACCAACAACCAACAACCAACAACCAACAACCAACAACCAACAACCAACAACCAACAACCAACAACCAACAACCAACAACCAACAACCAACAACCAACAACCAACAACCAACAACCAACAACCAACAACCAACAACCAACAACCAACAACCAACAACCAACAACCAACAACCAACAACCAACAACCAACAACCAACAACCAACAACCAACAACCAACAACCAACAACCAACAACCAACAACCAACAACCAACAACCAACAACCAACAACCAACAACCAACAACCAACAACCAACAACCAACAACCAACAACCAACAACCAACAACCAACAACCAACAACCAACAACCAACAACCAACAACCAACAACCAACAACCAACAACCAACAACCAACAACCAACAACCAACAACCAACAACCAACAACCAACAACCAACAACCAACAACCAACAACCAACAACCAACAACCAACAACCAACAACCAACAACCAACAACCAACAACCAACAACCAACAACCAACAACCAACAACCAACAACCAACAACCAACAACCAACAACCAACAACCAACAACCAACAACCAACAACCAACAACCAACAACCAACAACCAACAACCAACAACCAACAACCAACAACCAACAACCAACAACCAACAACCAACAACCAACAACCAACAACCAACAACCAACAACCAACAACCAACAACCAACAACCAACAACCAACAACCAACAACCAACAACCAACAACCAACAACCAACAACCAACAACCAACAACCAACAACCAACAACCAACAACCAACAACCAACAACCAACAACCAACAACCAACAACCAACAACCAACAACCAACAACCAACAACCAACAACCAACAACCAACAACCAACAACCAACAACCAACAACCAACAACCAACAACCAACAACCAACAACCAACAACCAACAACCAACAACCAACAACCAACAACCAACAACCAACAACCAACAACCAACAACCAACAACCAACAACCAACAACCAACAACCAACAACCAACAACCAACAACCAACAACCAACAACCAACAACCAACAACCAACAACCAACAACCAACAACCAACAACCAACAACCAACAACCAACAACCAACAACCAACAACCAACAACCAACAACCAACAACCAACAACCAACAACCAACAACCAACAACCAACAACCAACAACCAACAACCAACAACCAACAACCAACAACCAACAACCAACAACCAACAACCAACAACCAACAACCAACAACCAACAACCAACAACCAACAACCAACAACCAACAACCAACAACCAACAACCAACAACCAACAACCAACAACCAACAACCAACAACCAACAACCAACAACCAACAACCAACAACCAACAACCAACAACCAACAACCAACAACCAACAACCAACAACCAACAACCAACAACCAACAACCAACAACCAACAACCAACAACCAACAACCAACAACCAACAACCAACAACCAACAACCAACAACCAACAACCAACAACCAACAACCAACAACCAACAACCAACAACCAACAACCAACAACCAACAACCAACAACCAACAACCAACAACCAACAACCAACAACCAACAACCAACAACCAACAACCAACAACCAACAACCAACAACCAACAACCAACAACCAACAACCAACAACCAACAACCAACAACCAACAACCAACAACCAACAACCAACAACCAACAACCAACAACCAACAACCAACAACCAACAACCAACAACCAACAACCAACAACCAACAACCAACAACCAACAACCAACAACCAACAACCAACAACCAACAACCAACAACCAACAACCAACAACCAACAACCAACAACCAACAACCAACAACCAACAACCAACAACCAACAACCAACAACCAACAACCAACAACCAACAACCAACAACCAACAACCAACTACCAACTACCAACAACAAAGAACACCAACCACAACGACCAGCAAGCACACAACAAAGAACGAACAACGATGGTACAAGAAAAAAAGTACAAACTGGTAGAGTAGCCAGAGGGCAGAAGGGCCCAACCACAAAAAATCAAATAAATAATTGTAAGGAGTGACACGCTATTGATCAGTCCCCACCCCCGCAGTTAGGGACCCGTGGATAGAATATATAAAAATTTGCACAGGCACTGGACTTAGCTTTCGTGAGGGGCGGCGATCCAACGGATGGTTGGATCGAAAAACAATCCCTTCTGGATTATAAAGCAAGCAAAGTTTGCTAGTGTTGTAGCTAGAAATCCCGTCGTTGAGTCTACTAGTGCTGAATGAATGTGTGTGAGAATGTACGTCTGTCTGGCGGGAGCTGTGGATCGTATAAGATCTGGAAGTCACTTTTGTGACGACCAGCCATCAGTGAGGGTCACTTTTAGTTGAAAAAAAAAGAAAGAAAAAAAACGATTAAGCTCGCTATTGCGAAAAGCAAAAAAAAAAAGTAAAGTAGAGTACTAAATTAGAATCGCGAGTTTGCTTGGGCAAGAAAAATAAAGGACGTGAAAAAGGGGGAGAATTAAAAGGAGGAAGGAAAGAAAGGATCTCTAGCGCAGGAGTAGCCGGAAGAAAGATTGCACCAGAAAGGGGCACAGCACCGCCAGGAAAAAGATAAGTATAGTGTAGTGCAGTGCAGTGTAGCTCGTTTTGGCAGAGATTTCGTGATTTCGGCGAAAAATCACGTGGCACCCTTTTGGTTTTACCCGGGTTTAGCTGCCATCAAAGCGCTACCTGGGAGGAACCCACCACGGGGATAGTGAGATCCAAGAAAGTGTTATCGTTTGGTTCGGGGCATCGCCGTATCGGTGCCGGGAATCAAACATAACAAGGTGCTGTTTTGATCCATGCAAGCGTAATTTGCGAGTCATACCATGCATAGATGCGTGCCCCTTGAACCACGATCGTTGTTTTGAGCTTAAAAAAAGAAGAAAAGTTGGAAAATTTAATGAAGATGTTACTGATGTTAGCAGAGCGAACTTTGAAGGAAGTTCCTCGTCTTCATTATCTTCGCAGTTGGAAACGTCAGCAGGCCACAAGTCTTCCCTTTGTTTTAGGAAACTCGGTCCGGTCAACCATTTCGATGAAAGGGTAAGGTCGACCTGGCCATTTGATCGATTAGCTTCAGCAGCGACGTTCTCCTGGGAAGGTATCTACCTCCAATTGGACACCTCGGTAGCGGCGAGAATTTCAGCAACCCTGTGTGCTATAAAGGGCTTGTAGCGGCGGTTCTGCGAGCCAATCCACTTGATGGCCGTCTTGGAATCGGTCCACAGAACACATCGGCTGACGTGTAAGGATCTGTGTTCTTCGACGATTGTCTGCATCAAGCGTGTTCCAAGAATGGCAGCCTGGAGCTCGAGGCGGGGTATGGTCATCGGCTTCAATGGTGCGCATTTGGTCTTGGCACAGACAAATGCGATAGATGCTTCTTCATCCTGACTTTCAGGTCTCCAGTAGGCTACGGCGGCGAATGCTTCTTCGCTTGCGTCGACAAAGACGTGAAGCTGGAGTTGCTTTGGCAAAGCTTTGATGACGTAGTAGCGTGGGATCCGAATCCCGACAACTTGGTTCAAAATCTCACACCACTTGCTCCAGGCTGCATTGATGTGGCTCGTCCCAAAGCAGCTCGTACCTCCATAACTCACGCATCAATAGTTTTGCACCGATCAAGAAGTTCGACAAAAATCCAAGTGCATAGAACACCGATATGATAACGCTCAGCAGATCTCTCTTAGTAGGACATCTTTTTCCAGCAATAATGTCAGGATCAACTCGGTGGAACTTCAGCTGATACCTAAAAGTGTCACTCGAGGGCTGCCAAAACATACCTAACACCTTTTCCCTAGTCAAGCTTCCATCAATTGGTGGGCCCTTGGCAACTGCAACCATCATGGATTCTGCTCCGTCCTTCAAGGCACTCAGCACTTCTGATGAATTTGAACTAAAGCTTAAATCCAGCGAATTTATGTATTTCGATAACTTGCTTGGAGACGGTGATGGCCTCATCGGTTGACTTGAAACTATCCACGAAGTCATCAACGTAATGGTGCAGCAGGATAAACTTCACGGCTCTAGGATAAGTGTCACGATGTTCCAAGGCATTGGTAGACTTGACATATTGGGCTGAACAATGCGAACAAGCAGCGCCAAAGGTCATAACTAGCATTTCTTAGACACAAGGTGATACATCTGCATTACCGTCGCACCAGAGAAACCTTTGCGAGCTCCTATCCTCCGGGCAAATGAACACTTGGTGGAACATTTCGCAGATGTCCCCACACACTGCGATGGCTCCCACTCGAAAATTGAACAGCACTGATGACATCGGTTGTTCCTTTTAGGAAACAAGAATTAAGTGAAATCCCACCTGTGTCGGCGGAAAAGTGTGACGTCGTCATAAGGTAGTCCTGGCAACTGCTTACGACACCTTAAATCCCTGCGTAGGTCGTACTCGTTCAGGCTTTGCATCGGGAGACGAAGGTTAGAAACGCCATAGACATTCCGAAGCATGTGCTTCTTAATGTTATGCGCACCACTGATGCGAACGTTGACCACAGTTGCGGATTCTTGGGCTGTTCTTCATTGAGGATCCAATTTACGCTGGTGGCCGTCCAAACCAAGTTGCTTTATGAGGCTGCTATCCATCATCGTGATTGAAGAACCTTCATCCATTAGCGCGTACGTGTTGCCTCGCTTCAAGGGTCCATATACGGTAACTGGCAGCACTCGGAAAAGTAGTTTGCGGTTCTTAACTGGAATGGCGGAACAGCTAAGAACTGCTCCTCTAGTATCGTTGACGTCATGTTGTGCGTGTGGCATTGACGTACCCTTGGAGACAGGCTGGCTCGGTTCGTGTAACAACTGGGGGTGACTCCTTTGGCATCTATCAATGCCACAAGATCTTCGACGACGGCGGCAGTTCCAAGCATGTGAAACACAAACGACTGCATTTTAGTTGAGTCCACCTTTCACTGACGGCGCATTCCAAGAAGCGTTTGCAGTCAACCAGTCTGTGGCGGCATTGACAGACTGGACACTTTGATGGATCTGCTGGCTGACCCTCGGCTGCATGAAGAACTGAACTGCAACTGAACTTTGGTTCCACCGATGGGTGACTCCCGTTACTCTTATTATCTTGTACCACCGAAATCAAGCTTGCCACTTGCTGAAGTCCACTACCATTGGATACGGCTGTATCTTTGCTGCATGTTCTGCCCACTGAATCCTCTGACTCATGGTAAGCTCTTTCAGTAGAGTGGGGGTGGCTAGATGATGTTGGCCATTGATCGATGATAAAAACACTGCAAGGTTGTCGGCCTTCACTGCGAACGGGATCAACTTCTACACACTCGATTCGGAAATCGGAGCTATTTGCTGAACCACATGAAGTTGGGAGTCTATCAACAGTTCAGGGCGGCCGTAGGTAGAACGAAGTTGCTCCATCACGAGGTTGACATTGTCGGCATGGATCATCATACACCTCATTACATTTCGGGCATCACCCTCTAGAGCCTTTTGTAGGCGCATGTTATTCTCTACATTACTATAGTTGTAAGCTGCAGCAGCTTGTAAGCTGCTCGGAATACGCTGTTGAAAACATGGGCCAATCTTCTGGATCACCGCTGAATTCCAGCAAGTCCTGAACCTTTCGAGGCGTCGTGAGTTGTTGCTGGGATGTACCATTGCAGTAAATGTTGGAGTAGCATACGGTGTGTGAGGATGTGGTGAAAACCATGTAGGTGGTGCTAATTGTGTTCTGACGTTGGCTGGAGCAGTAGTAAATGTAACATGATTAGTTGTGTACGTACCTGGCAATGAACAGCTAAAACTGGATGGCGGCAATAACAGGTTGGTGTACCGTGCCGTTGGTGAGTCATACACTACGGCACTGGATAACGGTGGCGTCGGCTGAGCAAATGTTGAGGAAGCGGCTTGCATCGGTCTGCTTTGCAGCGCCTCTTTCAGCAACTGGCACTGCAATTTCACTCAGTTTAATCTGGGTGTTCTTGAGTTCACCCTCAATGGCAGGTAGCTTTCTTTGAAACTCTTGGAGAATACTCTAAGCGGATGTAGTCGGAGTGACTTGTTTTGCATCTGCAGCTGTGATTTTTCTTACCCTTACTGAAGGACCGACTGCTGATGCGGCGGCATTGGCATCGGATACTGAAATCCTTTGTAAAGGGCCTGCTGACGATGCGGCGGCAGTTGCATCGGACTGTGGAATCTTTTGTGAAGTGCCGACTGACGATGCGGCGACATTGGCATCTTCCATATTAAATCTGGCAATAACTGGTTCCTGAGAGTGAAACCGAGGACTTTTTCTTGGTGGTGTACGTTGCATTACAGCAGAGGAACACCACGGTGGCAACGGTGTCTCAACCGGTTTTCCAAATGGCGGCAATAAGGCAGTGTGATTTCACAAATCCGTGAAGTTTCTCGGCTGTGGAGGTCTTCAAAATGGCGGTGGCTCAATGTAATTTTGTTACAAAGGCTGGATAATTTAGTCCACGGTAGGGGATTATTAAATGTGTCACTATCGACACAGATATTGCAGAGGCAAAAATACAATTTAATCCACTGCTGGGGATTCTGACAATTGAACCAAAGTCTTCAAAAATGGCGGCAATCGCTATTTAATCCACGGCAGGTGATAATCAAATTGCGAAATAAAACGCTGTTCCTTTGTCGAAGATGAAAAGTTTAAATAATAATAGCCGCAGACCTACTGGTATACGATTTATTTTATTTCTGTGAAGAAGTTACAATTATTTCCTTTCTTATTTAATATATATACAAATTATTTTACTTACCGCAGTTTGCACTTTCCACCTTCGCTGCCGGCTACTTTCAAAGGAATGAAACTATTGAATTGACTGTGAAGGAAGGCGCGAAGAAATATGAAGAGTGCAGACTGCGGCGAGAGACTGACAAGTATATTTGACTTAACGAACTGTCTGCTATGAGGTGTTCGTGAGGATATGTTCGCTTTATGATTTTGCGTAAGGGCGTTCTTCCACAAAGGAGGCGAGTAATTTTTGAAGAAAAATACGGCAAGTTTGGAAAACTGGATGGCGCTTAAAAGGAGCAGACGAATTGGAGAACGGGGAAGTCTTTAAGCAGGAGTAAACGAGGACAGAAAACTGTCCTGTTTAATTTATAAAAAAAATAAAACAAAATCAAAGGAAAAAGAAATAAAAAAAGTTTAACCTCTCGGGAACTAGAAAATTTTTGGTAGTTTTATTTATAAATTTAATTTGTTGTTGTAGCGAGACAAAGTCTTAGGTCGGTTATTTTCTCTTTATAACACTGGTGTCTGGTGTGGGGTATTGCTATTATCAGCAGAGAGCAAACCACAATCATCAATCAGGTTTCGAAGAAAGTTATTCCAGAGAAGAGAAAAACTCCCTCAAGGTCAAGCGAGACTGCAAATTTGCGCATGATGCTGCAAGACTTTGCGGTTAACCAGAGTCAAATTTGGGACCAAAAGCTATCTGAATGGAATCAAGAGGTCGTAGCGCGGAATTCTGAGTTCGAAAAGAGGATGGATGGGCTGGAACGCTCTACAAGCTGCTTATCCTTCGCTAACGCTGGTAATAAAGGTCAAGAGTCGTCCCCTAAACATAGCAGCAATGAAGTAAGAGGCGATGAGCGTATCCAGCGGGTAATCTGATGCAAGTGGAAATGGATATAACTCAGGCAGTTGCAGTAACAGAATTTTCGTCGAAGCGAACACCTGTACCGATAGTAGTGCAACCGTTTGATGGTACAGGTTCATGAACGGATTACCAACGGCAGCTAGGAGAACACAGACAAGGGTCTTAAGTGCTTTGACTTGAGCTGGGTTTGCCCTTGGGCTGCAAAGTTCTTACGGTGGAAAATCAATCCGCACCAAGATATCGAATGTTCTAAAAAACTAGAAAACTTAGACAACATGAAGCGGTTGTCTACTGTGGTAAACAAAAGCGCTCCACTAACGATGAACATTGATTTCACAATGGACGATGAACATGACACTGAAGTTTGCAGAAACAAGACAGAAACACCAGAAGAAAAAACAGGAGCAACCTTAGTGGAAATCACTAACGATACTAGTCTTTCTGTGGAAGGATTTGTCGGAGGGAAAAGTTGTCTCTTCGTTGTGGACTCTGGAGCAAATGTCTCTGTTCTGGCTGAACGATTTCTTCCCGAAAAGACTGTGATAAGCGGATTTCCGATCAAGATGGTGGGTATTTCTGGAGGAACGATTTTAAGCAAAAGAATTGCTAACGTGAGATTTTTTATTAATCGTCCGACATGAATTCCTCATATTCCTCCTCCTCTTTTTTTACTTCTGTTTATATATTCTGGTTTGTAGCCGTTTATTGTATAATGTTTGTTGTTTTCCTTCTTAATATTTATTTCTATTACAACAATAATTTTAAGGCTTGTCAAAAAATATCCCAGTTTTTTCCGCATTAACCTTATATTGAAACATAAGCAACTAAAGTTCAGTTTTCTTAATTCATATAATCTGCTCACTAAAACCACGTACGTGTATTACCCTATAATCTACGTTGTCTAACAAGTTATCATTTCCGTTTGTGTTATCCATTTTTGTCTATTGTTTATGTTTTTCTAATATATCACACATACGCCGTCAATCTTATGTCCGAGTGATTTTACTCACATCGTTTACGTTGCTTATCAGCAAAGAGGGAGTGTTCTCATTTTTCCTTGCTAACACTCGTCCAGCGCTCTCCCACTCATAGCTCCAGTTTTCCGCTTTTGCATTTTCTTTTGCCATCCAAAGTAGGTGTTTGTTTTGCTTTGTCAGCTGATTGTTTATGTAAACAGCGGCATCGGCGACTGCTTCTGCTGGAGAGCAGGTATTTTGCATAATCTTCTTCAGTGTGATGGGGCGAGTTGATCGCGCGTGTTTCATAATTTCTTGTTTGCAAATATTCGATGAAAATGAGGCGATGATTGTGGATCTTTCAGTGTTTTTTGTTTTTGTTCTGTGTACATATGTCAACAATATCGGTGTCCTTTATATCATGGTTAATGGTTTTCCCAATTTTCGTTTTGCTTAGGAGGGATATTTTTTATTTCTATGTTGTTTTTAAGTAATTGTTGTTCTATTGAGTTGATTTGAGCCCGCATGTTTCGGATAAGTTCATCCTTTTTGTTTGTTTTCTTTCAGCTCAGCTAATTCATTTGTCATATTTTCCATAAGTTTATTGTTTTTTACCAGGTTGTCGTTGATGTCATCGTATTTGTTGCCGAAGAAGTCACAACACATTTCTCGGATTTCTTCTCTCAGCTGTTTTATTTCTTGTAAAACCGCTATAATGTTGACCGTTTCAGTGGGGCTGTTTGTGTTTTCAATTCTTCGTCGCTCTTTTGCTTGGACTGGTGTTAATGATGTTGGTGTTGAGGGCTTTAAGGTCAACGAACGCTCGGGACCAGAAATGGCTGCATTTGTTTGCATTTGTGCTGGAGCAGTTCTACACATATGACATTTCCAAGCTTCCCTTCTCGTTCCCATTGTTTTCCATGACTTTTCTGTCACTGTGGTGCAGTGAAAGTGCATTTTGCGATTGCACTTAGGGCAAATCACGAAGTCTCCTTCGGGGGGAGCTCTTGACCACAAGGAACACACTCACCCATGGCAAGCCTGTATTATAGGACTTATAGGAATATATGTATTATAGGAAGAGAAATAAAGTGAGGGGAATTTTTCCGCGAAATGTGGAAATCCGAGTAAGAAAAATAAATAGGCACAGATGTTTTACACTTTTCTTTTCTTTATTAAGGGGATTTTTGTTAGAAAGTCACTGTCTTATACTTGCTTTGTAATTTATGAATTTAAAAGGACACTTTTTGATTTTCAAGAAAAATAAACCAAATAAAACTTCAGATCACTTATTAAATACGACCATACACTTCTAGCTTTACTAACTCAAAAAAAATTCAGGACAATACAGACAGAACAATTATTTAAATCTGCGGTGGGCGTGGTGTAGTGGTACTAGCAATCGCTTCTCACTCTGAGGGTCCAAGGTTCGAATCCTGCCCATGGCAAGTCAGTTTTTCATTTGTGTAATGGGAACTCAGACAGAAAAATTCTGCGTGTGAAGGCATAACACTGATACGTAGATTTGGCTGTTGTAGAGTTTCAACCACAAATTATAACTTCGAATCACTCTGAGTGAAGAAAGAACTCTCCGTCCTATACCCCTGGAGAGCTAATATAGAAACCAAATACACCTGAGTTTCAA